>JALIGW010000001.1:13327077-14037077 GCA_023053685.1 Diadophis punctatus similis | reverse complement strand
CTGTCTGTCTGTCTCTGTCTATCTATCTATCTATCTATCTATCTATCTATCTATCTATCTATCTATCTATCTATCTATCTATCTATCTATCTATCTATCTATCTATCTATCTATCGTTTATGTGTCTGTCTATATGTCTGTCTGTCTGTCTTTCTGTCTGTCTGTCTCTGTCTATCTATCTATCTATCATTTATGTGTCTATCTATATGTCTGTCTGTCTGTCTGTCTGTCTGTCTGTCTGTCTGTCTCTCTCTCTCTCTCTCTCTCTCTCTCTCTTGTCTGGTGCTTCTTTGCCTTGTTTAACATTTATAATACCCTTCTTCAGACCCTTGATTTCTATTTTTTTTCTTCCTTTAACAACTCTGTAATCCCTTCATTGGGGTGGAGTTGGGATGACTGAATGGAGCTGAGTGTTTATTGGCCAGATGCGCGCCTACAGGGAGTTCACAGCAGACAATTACTCATTGCACCCAGAGAGAGAAAAATTTACCCTTACCTAGGATCAAACTCACACCCTCCTGATTGTGAGGCGAGAGCTCCACCTGTCCTCTAAGCCACCACGCTACTTACCTTGATGTCCATAAATTTCCCAAATAAATCTCTTTGTCCTTTCTGTCATCCTTCTGTTATTGTCACTGTTATCCTTATGTTCTTTATTCAGATGGTGTTCCTTTTCTTGCTATTGAATTGGCAATTTTTCCTCAGGCTCGGTTGCCTTCTACTTTTCAGTGTTTTTCATTATTTTCAGTGGATCAGCAAAGAAACATTTTGCTTTCTTCTGTTTTTTTGCATTTGGGGATATTTTTTGTTTGCTTCGTCTTTTAATATTGTCACACATTTTATACCAGAGTTCTTTAAGCACTCCATTTATCAAATCTAACCCATTAAATCTATTATTTACTTCACCACATAATCATATGAAATAATGCTGAGGCTGTATTTTGTTAGTCTGGTAATTTTATTTCTTTTCTTTAAATTACTATTTTGGAAGGAAAACCTCATATTCTGAGCTGCAGTCAGTGCCAGGTCTTGTTTGTGCTGATTGAATAGAGTTCACCTACTTTTGCTTGCATAAAATAAAACCAAGTTCATTTTAATGTTGTTCATCTGTTTATGTTCACAATGTCTAGAGCTATCTTCTACTTTACTAAAAGCAATAGCAGTAGCACTTAGTCGCTTCCCAGTGCTTTACTGTGGAGGAGAATGTCATCCTGAGCTTTGTACATGAAGAAAGAAATATAAATTTGATAAACAGCAAGCAGATTATAGCAATAGCAAGGAGCTGCAGTGGCGCAGTGGTTAGAATGCAGCACTGCAGGCTACTTCTGCTGCCTGCCGGCTGCCTGCAATTTGGCAGATCGAATCTCACCCGGCTCAAGGTTGACTCAGCCTTCCATCTTTCCGAGGTGGGTAAAATGAGGACCCAGATTGTTGGAGGCAATATGATGACTCTGTAATCTGCTTAGAGAGGGCTGTAAAGCACTGAAGCGGTATAGAAGTCTGTGCTATATCTATAATAGCACTTATACACTGCTTCACAGTGCTTTACAGCCCTCTCTAAGCAGATATCAGAGTTAGCATTGTTAAGGAGTTATTGTGCTGTTAAGCACATACACAGTGAAATGTGTTGTAGTAATGGTGTTGCAGTTTGATATGAATGCTATTCAGTCAATAAACAGAATATCTTTAGTATGTACAAAAATTTTACTTGAATAGTAGCAAAGTTAAATAGGAAGTCCAAGTCATACACAGTTATTCAGTCAATGCAAAGTTTCTTCTTCTTGCCTATCTTTGTTTTAACTCAAAACAAAGATTACAGCTATTACTCAATTCTATACTATCACAGATAGTTACTCTTCTCTTCACAGCAATTCCACACAGTCATAAAGTAATCTACTCATCAGTAAAGCAGCAGAGAGTCTTCAATCCGGAACACACCGTCAAACACCACTCACCACACCAAACCACACCAAACCACAACCCACACTGAGCATGCTCTCTTGCTTACTTATATAGTAATAATCCACAATGCATTTAAAGCAATATATTTTATTTATTTATTTATTATGGTGTTCTTATATGCCGCCCAACTCCCGAAGGACTCAGGGTGGCGTATACACATAACATTGATTTGTGGCTTAATCATATATTAACACACCCAATCATTTGAACAGGGTTCTAACAAGCATGTTGCCCCCAACAATCTGGGTCTTCATTTTTCTGAGCTTGGAAGGATGGAAGGCTGAGTCAACCTTGAGATTGGATCTGGATGGAAGGAATCGAACTCCTGGCAATGTGGGTGGAATTAGCCTGCAATACTGTATTCTAACCACTGTGCCACCATGGCTCTAAAAGAAGATATTTGCTATAAACTTTAAATGTTCTTTGTAGAGTCAACTCTCATGACATATATGACAGCCTCTGTTTGGTGATCTTGGCTTCGAGTGATAATTTTCGATGAGGTTCGGTCTAGGACTTCTTTATTATTTTTGCTGTCCATGGGATGTCCCAAAGGTAGGTTTTCAGGAGGCAACTGAACTTCCTTGTTTTTCTTTCAAGATGTTTCGCTTCTCATCCAAGAAGCTCCTTCAGCTCTGACTGGATGGTGGGGATCCAGTTCTTCAGAGCTGAAGAAGCTTCTTGGCTGAGAAGCGAAACATCTTGAAAGAAAAACCAGGAAGTCCAGTTGCCTCCTGAAAAACCACCTTTGGGACAACCATGACCTGGATGACTGAGTGTTGTGGCCCGCCTGCAGCTTGTGCAGCCTGGACCTTTGGAACCTTCAGTACCTCTTGGCAGTGCTGAGAAAGGAGGGGCTACTCCTTTCCTGAATGCAAGAGCACGCAGGGCTGCCAAGAGGCAGAAAGGTTTACTCCGGAGGAGTTCTACTCGGGAGTAAGACTTGGGACTAATTGGCCACTCCCCTAGTCTATTTAAGGTCATCAGTTGCAGCTAACGAGCTGCAGAGAACAACTTTGGAGAAACCCGTTTGATCAGAGTTTGCTTCGTGATACCTGTTTTGTGTTTATCTGTCGTCGTCTTGTTATCAGAGACTGAATTCTAGGAACTTTGCCAACTCTAGGAAGCTCCGTAAGAAAACTGGACTTAATTCACTCGTCATTGTTTGCGACCTCTTTGAACTAATACCAGCTATTAATGAAGTTAATTAGTAGCTGGTTGTTTGCCAACAAAGACTGTTTGTAACTTGGTGTGTGCATTCTTTACTGATAAAAGGTTTATTAGTAAAAGTGTTGCATTAAACTGCTTATGTGGTTGTGTGCTTCGTGGGGACAGAACACTGAGAATCACTACAAGCCTTTCTTTGGGATGCATAATAGTCACCTCCAGCACTGCAGTTCAAAGGCATCCAACCTCCTCCTATCTGCCTTTTTCAGAGTCCAGGTTTCACAGCCATAAGTAACAACTGGGAAAATTATTGCATTAACTAATCTGCATTTGGTTGTGAGGCTGATGTCTTTACTCTTCCAGATGCTCATTCATGTCAGACATTGCAGTTCTTCCAAATGCTCCAAGTGGTGGAAGTCAAGTCATCTTAAAATTGCTGAGGTTGAGAAACACCGCATTAGGTAATAGCTTTCAAAGGCAATCAGCCTTAATTAATTTCACAACTGCAAGATTATCTCTTTAAGAAAACAGTAAATAAGGGAATTCAGCCACCTTGAAAAAGGAGAGTGTTTTTACCTATAACTCCAGAGATGGTTAAATTAACACGAGGTCTTTAAAGGCAACACATGAAAACAATATTAGGTGCGTGTATGTGCACACAAATATACACATGCATGCCTTGGGCAAATTTGTCTCTTAGGCTGCAAGAGTAAAGCTCTTGATCAAGCATTTCAAAGAACATAAAAACGGAGGGATAAATGGGAGAACAACGTAGAGAGCTTTCAAGGTCAGAATCATAAGTGTTGGTTCTGTATATTATGTGGTGGACTGTAGTAAGGAGGTAGATTCCCAGGTGGGAGGGGCTGCATGCCAGAGTAGTGACAATTCAGTTCAGATAGTTTGTGTGAGAGAAAGAGGATGAAGGCAGCCCCTCCCTAATAGTTCCCAGAGTGTAGGCTTAATGTGGGCAGTAGTTTCCTTGAGTTGGGCAAGATTCTGTCTATAGGTTTGAAACCATAAATAGCAATAGCAATAGCACTTAGACTTATATACCGCTTCATAGTGCTTTACAGCCCTCTCTAAGCGGTTTACAGAGTTCAACATATTGCCCCCAACAATCTGGGTCCTCATTTTACCGACCTCAGAAGGATGGAAGGCTGAGTCAACCTTGAGCTGGTGAGATTTGAACAGCTGAACTGCAGCTAGCCGTCAGCTGAAGTAGCCTGCAGTGCTGCACTCTAACCACTGCGCCACCTCGGCTCTATAAAGCCGAGAAACTTGGAACTACTTGGAAGATTCACTATGCGTTCTTCTTGGTTTGGGGGCCTGTCACGATGTGAATATTGTCAGTTGTGAGTCTTTGCAGGGTGATGCATCCCTATTCTAATATTATGGTAGTTACCAATATAAGCAGAACACGTGATAAGATGTTTTGCGCATGTTCACATTCCTAATCCACCATTAATCACTTCTGATGTGCCTTCCGAACTGGAAGGTCGTGTTACTTAGCAAAGATGTAGATTATTCAGGATTTATTGTTTTTGTACTGAAATAAATATTTTCTATTAGACATTTAATCTCGGTTTTATTTCTAAGTATTTGAATTCCAAGGAAAAGATCCAAAAATCGCCTCTACGGGGAATTCTTCCCTTAACATGGTAGCAATCGGACGGATCGAATCTTCTCTCAAGTTAACAGGGCCTGACAATTATCTTGTAAGAGTCCATGAGTAGCTCTTCAATTTCTCTGGAGTTTTCTTGGAAAATGCATTCTGTTTTCCTATTTCATCCATTAGATTCCTTTGGGAGATTTTTTTAAAATCTTTCTTGCTTGTTACAAGTTTTGATGAAAGTGCTATAGCTTCCCAGCCCTCCACTTTTCTGTTGTATATTCTATTGAAGGTATTTCAATCAGTGGTGGGTTCCTACTGGTGCGGTCCACTCTATAGCACCGGTAGCGGCCCGCTGGTGACATCACAGTACCGGTGCGGTCGGTTGCCGGTGCCTGGGCGTCGGCATTAAAAAAAAATTAATTTTTTTTTAAAAAAAATTTCTTATGCGCATGCCCAGAAGTTGAGCTTCTGGCACTGTGCATGCGCTGCCTTCCTACCCCACAGTGAGTCCAAGCAGGGGAGGATGGCTGAGGGAGCACGTGACACGCTGAAAGAATGGGTGGCAGGAGCTATCTCCATTCCCCTCCCTTCAGCAGTCCGAGAAGCCACGAATGCGCGGTGATGAACCCAGGCATTTTCGCATGTTCGAGGCTTCTCGACCTGCTGAGGGGAGGCAGGAGGGGTGGCAGGAGCCTAGGATCATCGAATGGGGAGAAGCATTCAGGCCAGATGGAGCCTCCTAGAAGAACCACTGCCGCGGTGTTGCTGCTCCCGCTGCGGGGGGCTGCGTTGCGGGTGGGCAATGCCCCCCCCGCTTCTCTGGCCGCTACAAGCTCCCGAGGCCCACGACCACCCGGTCACATGGCTGGCAAGCCACACCCACAAAATAAGCCACGCCCACAGAGTGGTAGTAAAAAAATTAGGAACCCGCCCCTGATTTCAATACAGCTCTCTCTCTCTCATTCTCCCCCAAAGAGTAAGCCTACCAGAGCCTCTTTGGCTGTTTGTACTTCCTGTTCTGAAAAAGTTAATCTCATTAACATATGCTGCTAAAATCTGCCTTACAGTTTCTGCAAATTGTCTTTCCCACAAATGAACATTTTGTTTTCCATTTAATTCAAAATGCTTGAGAATTTCATTTGAATTGATGTTTATGAACTTCCGTGAATTTAGACATGCTGTTTTATTGGTACTTGTTACTCAGAAATATCTGCCCCTCATTCTGTACTCTTCCTGTGTTAGCCCTGTGAGGTAGTCCATGGGCACGAGGGGTAACTAGGGGTAGTCCACGGGGACTACCAGGGGTAACATTACAACTGGGGTAACTAGCTCTAACTTTACAGGTAGTCTTTGACTTATGACCCAAATTGAGCACAAAATATCTACTGCTAAGTCAGATAGTTATTAAGCGAGGTTTGCCCAAATTTACAACCTTTCTTGCCACAGTTGTTAAATGAATCACTGCAGTTGTTAAATTAGTAACAGGTTGTTAAGTGAATCTGGCTTTCCCATTGACTTTCCCATTGACTTTGCTTTTTAGAGGTGTGCAAAAAATGATCACATCACCCCGGCACACTACAACCATCATAAATATGAGCCAGTTGCCAAGCATCTGAATTTTGACCATGTGTCTGTGGGGATGCCACAACAGTTGTAAGTGTGAAAAATGGTCATGTCACTTTTTTCAATGCCATGGTAATTTTAAAAAGTCACTAATTGAATTGAATTGAATTGAATTGAACGTTCTTATATGCCGCCCCACTCTCATGGGACTCAGGGGAATTGTTGTAAGATGAAGATTGTTAGAATTTGCAGCAATCCAACCAGCACCAAATAAATAATTCAGCAGGATTCATGTATATACACATACACATACACATACACATACACATACACATACACATACACATACACATACACATACACATACACATACATACATACATGCACACGCACACGCACACGCACACACACACACACACACACACAGAGCAGTGGACCTAAGCCACACCCAGGCTCCCAGGCTGTCTTACATTGTTGTTAAGGAGTTATTGTACTGTTGAGCACATACACAGCGACATGTGATTGTATTTGTGGTGTTGCAGTTTGATATGAATACTATTCAGTCAATATACAGATACGTTTAGTATTTACAAATAGTTTACTTAAAGTAGTAGCAAAGTTCAAATAGGAAGTCCAAGTCATACACAGTAATTCAGTCAATGCGAAGGATCTTCTTCTTGCCTATCTTTGTTTTAACTAACAAACAAAGATTACAGCTAACAATCAAATCTACACTATCACAGATAGTTACTTTTTTCCAGCAACTCTTCACAGTAATTTCACACAGTCACAAAGTCAATTACTCAACAGTGAAGCAGCAGAGTTAATCAGCAGAGAGTCAGTACTTCAGATCACCATCAAACACACACACACAGAGACATTCAGAGCATGCTCTCTTGCTTCCTTATATTGTAATCAGCCTACAATTCATTTAAAGCAATATACACATAACATTGATTTGTGACTTGTTCATATATTAGCAAACCAATCATTTGAACAGAGTTCTAACAATTGTTCTCAGTCACCAAACAGTCACCAAACAGTCACCAGACTTGTTGTTATGGCTATTCCAGCTCATAATTACACAGATAAAGATCACCTATATTGTAAGGTTACATTAACAAAATTATGCAAGGTTGAAAATATTTCTCATTTCCTTTCTAGAAAACTAGAAGAGTCCTTTCTGAGATGTTTCCCACACCTTCCCTTCTTCTGTGAGCTGATATATCTTTTATATATATCCAGTCTTTGGCTCTAATTCCTGTCTCCCAAGGTCACACTCACGTACCATTACTCCCTAGTTGCTTATACTTTTTAATCTGAAAAACCTAATGGGAAAAATGTCTCCCTCTATCTCTTCCCTTAGGATTGAATGCACGCACATAGTTTTGCAGGATCCAATCTGGGTTGGGCACCAGGACCAGAGGTTTAGTCTTCTGATCTTTTGGACTCATGCTGGAGCCCATCCTCAGGGAACTTCTCGCTCTCCAGAATGTGTCTTCCTGAAGATGGGCTCCAGTACAAGTCTGACAACTTGGAAGATTAAATCTGTGGTCCCAGTGACCCACCTGGATTGTATCCTGCAACATTATCCTGGATCATGTATATTTACCTTCATTTGTGACACATGTCTTCTAAAATTCTGTCCCAAGTTTTTTGTAGAAATGGCAGAGATGGGTTCCTGCTTGTTCGGACCGGTTCTATAGAACTGGTAGTGGGAATTTCCCCATGCTCACCGAACTGGCAGCGATGGCCGGCTGGACACGCCCCCGAACCAGCTCTCTCGGCGGCGCCATAGGTGCAACCATCTTGGTTTTTGCTTCTGTGTACACCCAGAAGCTGTTTTTTGCTTCTGCGCATGTGCAAAAGCTGGGTTTTTAGCACTGCGCATGCACAGAAGCTGGGTTTTTAGCACTGCGCATGCGCGCGCCCCCATGTGGTTCATCAGGAAGCGAATCAGCAGCAAGGTAAGCCAGAACCCACCCCTGAGAAAATGTGATCAATTTCTCTGGGAGAAGGAGAACCTCTCCAAAAAAAATTCAAGTCCAATGGGAGGAAATTTCCCCTTGGATCTGGCGGGATTTGTGGGAAACCAGAAAAGCTGCACAATACTGGATAGAGGTTTTTTTTATAGGGGGAAAGCATATCTGCATATTATGAAGTCTCTGGTCACTTTATACTTCAAGAAATGCAAGAACAACCCACTCCTGAAAATTTCAACAGAATTCTCTTTTTTTAAAAAAAAAAAACATTCTTGTTGTGGCCCGCCAGCAGCCCGTGCAGCTGATAGCTGATTCCGACAGCAAAGAGGCTGATGTGGTGATGCGCCAGTGGCCTGTGCAGCTGGCACCTGAGTCGGACAGTGAGGAGGCTGGAGAGGACTCGGTGCCAGAGGCAGAGATTTAGCCAGGGCCTTCAGAACCTCCAGAATCTCCCATCAGTGATGAGGAAGAAGAGGAGGAGCCTATTCTCAATGCATGGTCACGCAGAGTTGCCAAAAGACAGGAATGGTTCATCAGGAGGAGGTCTCCTCAGGAGTAAGGCTTGGGGCTAATTGGCCACTCCCCTAGCCTATTTAAGGAATGATGATGAAGGAGCCAATTTGCAGGAAACAATGTTGTTCATATTCCTTCGTGTCTTGAATTCAGAAACATCTGCTCACCTCTTGTTCTCTCTCTTGGCATTTTTCCTGCAAATTGTTTCTGGGCATTTTGCCAACCACCATAAAATTGCTGTTATCTACAAGACTGTTTACTCAGAATTGAGTTATTATTTTGTGGACTTGTGCTGGCTGTTAATGAAGTTGAATTAACAGCCGGTGTTCAGAAAAGACTGCTTTAAACTGTATTTGTGTTTGCTGACTACTAAGAAAGCTCATTAGTAGTCCTTAATTAGTAAACTAAGGTTTGTATAGACTTTGTGTGTGCTGAGTTCTTTGCGGTCCGTAGCTGGGGCAGAACAATTCTTTTCCATGGAACTGGCAAAAGAAAGAAAGAAAGGGTAAAATACAAATGAAAAGTTCAATACAACATTAACCTTACTTGACCTGAAGTGTAATACTTGACGTAGATGCTCAGAATCCAATTTTGTCTCTGGTCCTTCCTATGAATGCTCTCACTTCACCTTTTGCTGATTCTCAAATGCCTTCGACTAGGTGCTGACATTCATCCAACTCAATGCACTATTCCATTTCCCTTCGCAATAGCTTCGGTAGGTCAGTGCACTGACAGAACAAAATTTAAATGCTTCTTTCCAAAGCTTATCTTGTGCACTTTTCATAATGGGGGTAAGCAATACGTGCTCTGTTCTCCCAAAGCTCTTCGTGTGTGCGTTATACTGTATGAGCTATATATTTGCAAAGAACTTTTCAAGCATTGTTGCTAAAAAGCTTTTGCAGAGAAACTGTTCCTACCTTGATTGTTTGGTTTCAAGAGAATTCCCGACTTAAAAAAAAAAGACCTGGGAAATATAAAACCAGACTTTTGATATTGTAGTTTGAAAACTCACCAAGTTAGAAGCAGGGGTTGGCTGCTGGGGGTTCACAGGGGTTCGGGAGAACCTTTACTTAAGATTCTGTGCAGTTTGGAGAATCCCCAAATCCCACTCCTGGCTGGCCCTGGCCACCTCACCCCGACACTCCCAAGAGTCCCCACGCGGCCCGTTTTGGATGCAGGTAAGTGCAGGGTGCACGCAGAGGCTCAGGGAGGGCAAAAAATGGGCCTACTGGAAGTTTGGGAAGGCCAGAAATGGGCCCATTTCTGGCCTCCAGAGGGCCTCAAGAGCCTGGGGAGGGCAAAACCTCCCCGCCATGGTGCAGGAGGCCGACTAGGCCATGCCCACCATGGCCACGCCCACCCAGAAACTGGGCAAAGAACCCCTTGCTAAAATTTTTGAAGCCCACCCCTGGTTAGAAGCCTTCTTTTTCGCTTTGGCCCAAAACAACAGGGCAAGGTAGATGGTTTCTTTTTAATTTACATTTCCCTGGTGGCAGTTCAGCTGTTGGAAAACGTACATTTGCTTTTTTTCTTTTAATATCCCTTTTTCACTTCCAGCAGTTTTTCAGATACTTGCAATTAGCCCTTGTTGAAATAAACACAACCTCCCAGCTTCCCATTTCACCACAGTTCATCCACAGTTCATCCACAAGTGATGGGTAGATGCCTGAGGACTTGATTCGATCCACATTTGGTAGCTGATCTGACTCAATCAGCATTTTATGAGCTAATGTGTGCAGGCTGGAAAGCCAGGGTACTTTTTGCCTAAGCTCCTCTGCAAACAGTCTTATTAGCTTAAGGGGTTCAAGGATGGGTACATCTTAACGTGCACTGCAGGATAAAAGAGGCTGAAGAATGTCTCCGTGGGTTAAAATAGATGTTGGTCAACGTTACTAAAGAGAGCATTTTCTACCAATCAGTGGTAGGATGGAGGTGTGAAAATTCAATATATAAAAACTGGCAGTATAAAAAGAAAAAGAAATATTTTGTGCGGCCCTTGGAGCTCTCTGATCTTGGTGGTTTTCTTGCAGGCATTTCATTACCTGACTAGGTAACATCATCAGTGCTAGAAGGGAGCAGGGTTTGCTCTTATTTTTTATACACCAGTGGGAGTGTTCTTGGTGGTTCCTTGATTAGGCTGTTTTAATTGTTACCTTGTTTGTCTGCATTGGTAATTTCTTAATTGGCAATTTCTTAACTTCTTAACTTGTTGGTCTAGTGTTAATCTTGGTATATTTGTCCTACATAGTGGCTGTTAGCAATAGCACTTAGACTTATATACCGCTTCATAGTGCTTTACAGCCCTCTCTAAGCGGTTTACAGAGTTCAGCATATTGCCCCCAACAATCTGGGTCCTCATTTTACCGACCTCAGAAGGATGGAAGGCTGAGTCAACCTTGAGCCGGTGAGATTTGAATAGCTGGACTGCTGAACTGCAGTGCTGCACTTTAACCACTGCACCACCTCGGCTCTGTACAGTCCTTACACTGTAGGTTGTAGGTGACTCCTATTTTTTTCTTCTGGGAAAAAAAATCCCCCAAAATATATATTTTGTTTTCCAAGAATTTTACTTGCTGCTTTGTTTCTGGAAAAAAAAATAGGGGTGAAAACGGACGGCTTTAAAGGCAAAGCCCAAATGAAGTATTTTCTTTTAGGAAAAAAAGAATAACAATTCACCAAGACAAGGTACTCATATATTGTGAGTCTTTATTCCTCCCAAATGTTTTCTCTTAGGTTTGTGCAGAATTTTGTACTTAAAGGGAAAATGGTGTTTCAGAGCACTCATAAAGTTCACACTTGTTGGCTTGTTGGCAACTCATTAAAGCGGGTGTATGATTTTTGAGGTTATTTGACATGAACTCAGGAAAGGCACTGCAGCTTTATTGAGTTTCTGGCCACAAAACACCCATGTATGCGCAGAGGTGGGTTCCTACCAGTTCTAAGTGGTCCTTTAGAACCATTAGTAAACCGGTGGTGAAGTCACGGAGCCAGTTCTGTCAGTGCCAGTCCGTGGGCACCACCAAGGGGTGGGTTCCTACCGGTGCGGTCTTCTCTATGGCACCGGTAGCGGCCAGCAGATTGTGAAATGGCTCTGGTGCCGTCCTCGCCGGTCCGTCGCGTGGCACCATCTTTTTTGGGAAATTTTTCGGCTTTTTTTTGCTTCCTGTGCATGCGCAGAAGCAAAATCGTGCGAGGGGGTGCGTGCACGCGCAACATGGCAATGCACGTGCAGCGCACCGGTAGTGAGTTAGGAGCAACCCACCCCTGGCACCGCCATCTGGTTTTTGCTTCTGTGCATGCGGAGAAGCCGAGTTTTTGGCACTGCGCATGCACCCACGCAGCACAGCCACACGGCGCACAATGCATGTGCAGCCATGCAACACGGGAGGAAGCGAACCGGCGGCGAAGTAAGTTAGAACCCACCCCTGCTCCACAGGAACAACTATGTGTGAAGCAACTTTTTGCCTTTGAATCCAAAATGTTCATGTCTTTATTTTCTATTTAATTTGTCATAGAAATGTTTTTTTTTTTTTGTAGTGTATTAGAATCCCAAGAGAGTTTGGTGCTGTTAGCAGGGAACCTGGGAGAATGTGAATTCCAGAGCTGCCTTAGGCATGAAGCCACCTGGATGACTTTGGGCCAATCACACACACTCTCTCTTTCTCTCAGCCCTAGGAAAGAGGTAATGGTAAACCACTTCTAAAACTTGCTAAGAAAACTTCAAGGAGTTGTCTAGGCAGTTACTAGTAGTCAACATTGACTGGAGGAACACACAAAAAAGATGATTGTTAGTTTGGTTTAGTGATCAAGGTGCTGGACTACAAGTGGAGAGGTTGTGAGTTCTGGTCCTGCCTTAGGTATAAAGCCAGGTAGGTGATTTTGGGTTATCATTCTGTCTCAGCTCTAGGAAGGAATAGAGTAGAGTAGAGTAGAGTAGAGTAAAGTAGAATAGAATAGAATAGAATAGAATAGAATAGAATAGAATAGAATAGAATAGAATAGAATAGAATAGAATAGAATAGAATAGAATAGTTGGAAGGGACCTTGGAGGTCTTCTAAAATGGGATGGGATGGGATGGGAATGGGAATAGAATTAGGATAGGGATAGGGATAGGGATACAATCAGTAGTGGGTTCTAACACCCTTTACTACCGGTTCGCGCGCATGCTCACGTGTGACATTACTGCGCATGTGCAGAAGCATCCCGGGTGGGTGGGTGGAGCCTCCTACCACCCGCACTACTGGTTCTAAGAACCGGTCTGAACTGGGAGAAACCCACCACTGGATACAATAGAATAGAATAGTTGGAAGAGACTTTGGAGGTCTTTTAGTCCAATCCCCTGCTTAGCAGGAAACCCCATACCAGTGATGGTGAACCTTGTTTTCCTTGGGTGCCCACACCCATAATTGTGCCCACACCCATAATTCAATGCCCCCCCTGCGCCCCGGCCCCTGCGCATGCGCACATGGCCCCACACTCTGCCCTGCCCCCCACGCATGTGCACATGACCCCGTCCCCCATCTCCCAACTTCCGGTGGGCCCGGTAGGCCCGTTTTTCACCCTCCCCAGGCTCCAGAGGCCTCCCTGGAGCCTGGGGAGCCTGAAAATGCCATTCCCCACCCCCCTGGAGGCCCTCCGGAGGCCGAAAACGCGCTCCCAGAGCCTCCGCGCAAGCCAAAAATCAGCTGTCCGGCACACTGAAGCTGAGCTAGGGCAATGGCTCACGTGCTGGCATATATGGCTCTGTGTGCCACCTGTGGCACACGTGCCATAGGTTCGCCATCAAGGCCCTATACCATTTCAGACAAATGGTTATCCAGTCTCTTCTTAAAAACTTCCAGCGTTTTGAGCATTAATGGCAAATTACTTCTGAAGAATGTTACCCACAAAAGTGCCATGTACTGTAGGTGACTTTGGGTCATCATTCCATCTCAGCTCTAGGAAGAAATTATTCATGGCCACTCCACTTCTGAAGAATGTTACCCTCCCCAAAAAATGCTTATAATAAGTAACTTAACAAAAACAACACTTTCCAACTGTGCTGTTTTTAGCAGAGTCCGTTCTGTGTTGTCGATCTGCCTGTTCTCTTTGCAAAACCCCTTTCCCTTTATTTTTGTAGAAGACATGTCTATTATCAAGCCATCAACCTTGACCTTATTTCCTTCTGGGCGCTGAAGGGGTTTCAAAAACATTCTTAAAAGCCTCCCTCGATTTTCAGATCATTCCAGGAAGGGAAAGAAAAAGAGCACACATGACTTCACACCTGAACGGGTGAAGTTACTTGGTGCTTCAGATATTTTCCTTGAGGCCAGCCTTAATGATCAGTTCTTCTTCTCAAGAACTGGTTCTACAAAGGCAAACTTGTCAGTTGGTTTCAAGCCTGCTTTTTTTGTGTGTGTATGTGTGCTTCAATCAAACTTAAAGTTGGGCTGTTAAATGTACTATCCTTCCTTTGCAGTCTTGGCAAAAAATCCTTTCTGACAAGCTGCGCTAGCGGTGAGTGAGTTAGGAGACCTGCAAAGAACGAAGAGGGGCTGCAAAGAATGGAAATTCGTCGAGCTGAGTTGTCACATCGTGCATGAGATAGCTTTCATTTTTATGACAATCGCTTTAGGTGACATGGAAATAATGGGGGGAGAGAGAGAAAGAGGGGAGTTGGCTACCTCTTTAAAGGGACCGCTTTTTGATATGCTTCCTTTGAATCATATGTGATGCACATCACTGCATCATATGTGATGCATTGTGGCTGTTTCCTCTAAAGCGAGATTATTCGTTTAGCGTAATTTATTGAATATGGAGCACGTATTTCAAGAGTTAGTAGATGGCTTCATTTTGAACAAATGTAAAGTAGGCTATGGGGGGAAAAAGTTGCAGAGATAAAGGAGGGCGATGAATGAATGGGCTCAAATACTGATGGCTTTTATTTATTTATTAAATTTATATGGCCTCCCAACTCACACACAACAATCCATAGGATGGCGAAGGCAACCAGTGAACTGAGAGCTGAATTCTTGGCCTTTGGTCAAATTTCCAAAGTCCTCTACAAGCAAACATTTTTTACATACATACCTTCTCATCATGCTACTCTCTTTTGGGGCAAAGAATGTTATGCCAAGTGCATTAAAATGTAAGAAACAATAAGCCAAATACATTAAAGGCATGAGATAAGGAAAAAGGAAACAAATATAATGAGCCCAGCTTACAAACACTGTCCATCACTATCCATTATATTTCTTCAGATCTTTTTTTCCTTGTAAACCAGGGGTGTCAAACTCAAGGCCCACGGGCTGGATCCGGCATGTGGGTTGCTTAGATCTGGCCCACGGGGCCGTCCTGGAAACAACGAAGGATAGGCCCGCTGTCACAATGTGAATATTGTCAGTTGTGAGTCTATGCAGGGTGATGCACCCCATTCTAAATATTATGGTACTTCCCAATACAAGCAGAACACGTGATATGATGTTCTGCGCATGTCTACATTCCTATCCACCATTAATCACTTCTGCTATGCCTTCCGACCTGGAAGGACGTGCTACTTAGCAAAAATGTAGTTTATTCATTGTTTTATATTGTTTTGTACTGAAATAAATATTTTCTATTAGACATTTTAACCTCGGTTTTATTTCTAAGTATTTGAATTCCAAGTAAAAGATCCAATGTCGCCTCTACGGGGGAATTCTTCCATTAACACCTGCGATGCCTCTGTCAGTGAAAATGGAGCTCGGGAGGGCCAAGCTCCGTTTTTGCTGGCAGAGGGCTGCAGGAAGCTGTCGTGTCCCTCCAGCCCTGCCCGGGTCACCACAGGTGCCCCTGACATGAGTGATGTCAAGCTGGCCGTGCCCACCCTGGCCATACCTCCCCCAGCCCCCCCCGAGGTCAAACACAACCCTGATGCAGCCCTCAATGAAATCAAGTTTGACCCTCTGTTTACTTGTGTCCATTCATTGCTTCGTGCGTTGACTTTTTGTTCTGTCAATTTCTCAGCTCTTTGTCAGATTCTACTCAGATTCTAATCAACTATGGTTTTCTTAATTTTCAAGTTCCTCTGGACACACTCACTCTTCCTTCATAAACTGATTTTGAAGTTTGACTCTCATTTATTATTTCTTTTGTTGCGGTCAAACCCTAAAGCAACCAAATCACTTTGAAGATTGTTAAGGAGTTATTGTGCTGTTAAGCACATACACAGTGAAATGTGTTGTAGTAATGGTGTTGCAGTTTGATATGAATGCTATTCAGTCAATAAACAGAATATCTTTAGTATGTACAAAATAGTTTTTACTTGAATAGTAGCAAAGTTAAATAGGAAGTCCAAGTCATACACAGGTATTCAGTCAATGAGAAGTTTCTTCTTCTTGCCTATCTTTGTTTTACCTCACAAACAAAGATTACAGCTATCACTTAATTCTATACTATCACAGATAGTTACTCTTCTCTTCACAGCAATTTCACACAGTCATAAAGTAATCTACTCATCAGTAAATCAGCAGAGAGTCTTCAATCCGGAACACACCATCAAACACCGCTCATCACACTAAACCACACTAAACCACCAACCACCAACCACATTGAGCATGCTCTCTTGCTTGCTTATATAGTAATCATCCACAATGTATATACACAATGTATAGCAATATACACATAACAATGATTTGTGGCTTAATCATATATTAACACACCCAATTGTTTGAACAGGGTTCTAACAAAGATACAACATGAATGTATGAAACATGCAAGCAATGACAGTGTACACTGAGTTTCCAGCAAAGCAGTGGCAGCTTGCTGAGCAGCCCTGAGCAAAAGCATAACCATGGCTTATAAGAGTCCTGGTGGCTGCACAGTGTATAGTGCAGAGTTTGCCTGCAATACTGCATTCTAACCACAGTGGTTAGAATGCAGTATTGCAGGCAAACTCTGCCCACAGCCTGGAGTTTGATCCTTCAAGGTTGACTCAGCCCTCCATCCTTATGAGGTCAGTAAAATGAGGAACTCAGATTGTTGGGGACAGCATGCTGACACAATAAACCACCCAGAGAGTCCTGTACAGCACTGTGGGGTGACATATAAGTGCTTTTGCTATAAGTGCCATTATATACCTTTGGCTCGCTACCTTGCAAAACCAGGACACAAGTAGACACAGTATGAATTACAGCATGACATTGGACAGTTTCAGATAAATCCATCTGGGTGACCTTCTTGTTATTTATCCCTTTCTACTAGGTCGGCATGCTATACTGCCTTTGAGATATGGTCAGTAAATATAAACAATTTGGTTTACCGATTCTTCTCCTTGTTGCTACTCAGGGTCAATTCAAGCTTGCTGTGAATGTTTTTCTTACAAGGACATATTATCCAGAGGTGGGCAATTAATTTTCCCAAGAAGCCACATGAGAAACTAAGACTGTTGAGGAGGGGTGCCACTGCTCTGCCCCTCCCCCGCCCCACTGATGCTGCCCCACCTCCTGCCGACACCAATGGCCAACACCCTGCCCATCCCAATAGCAATAGCAATAGCAATAGCACTTAGACTTATATACCGCTTCATAGTGCTTTACAGCCCTCTCTAAGTGGTTTACAGAGTTCAGCATATTGCCCCCAACAATCTGGGTCCTCATTTTACCGACCTCAGAAGGATGGAAGGCTGAGTCAACCTTGAGCCGGTGAGATTTGAACAGCTGAACTGCTGAACTAGCAGTCAACTGAAGTAGGTTGCAGTGCTGCTTTTAACCACTGAGCCACCTCGGCTCCAATGCCATTGCTGCTAATGCCGTGGGCTGGACAGGGACAGCCAAAGAGCTGGATGTGGCCCACCAGCCATAAAATGCCCAGGTTTGCATTAGTTAATTCACTTGTATGTATATGGGGGGGGGGGCTGATCTCTGTATGGGGAGGGGGAAATCTCATAGCCAGTGAATGCAGCTCTCATCTGTATGGAGGGTGCCTTTTACTGCTAAACTCTATAAGACTAAACTACTTAAGCATACTGAATCCATCTCTTTGGGTTCAGTCCATTATTCATTGAGTAACTATACATTTTTTTTTACCCCGACCTCCTCTCGTTTTACCACACATGTAACAATACCTCATGCATTTACTATAAAGATTTGGTGGGCAGTACTTCAGATCAGCCTTGACTCCTGGCAACTATATAATTTTCTTTTTCTTTTTGGGGAAGTGTTTTGCCATTGCAATTGTCCTGAGATTGACTGGTCCAAAGTCACTTAACTAAGGCCTCTATGTTAAAGAAAAAAATTGAAGCTTATAATCTTCCAGCTTCTATTCTAACACCTTGAACCACTACACCCACTGGCTTTCTAAGGGAATATTACACTTCCTTAGCTTGCCACATCACTGGATGCTTTTAAGAAGAGACTGGACCACCAGTTGTCTGGAATGGTATAGGGCAGGGGTGTCAAACTCAGTTTCATTGAGGGCTGCATCAGGGCTGTGGTTGACCTTGTGGGGCTGGGCAGACATGGCTGACTGGGTGGGCGTGACTGACTGGGTGGGTATGACTGACTGGGTGGGTGTGGCTGACTGGGTGGGCATGGCCATCTTGACGCCACTCTCCAAACTGCTGGCATGTTTCCTCTTCGCATCGGTTAGACCGGGTCGAAGCCACGCTGACCCGATGTTTCCTCTTTGCATTGGGTAGCAACGCAGCCCCTTACATTTTCCAGGACAGCCCTGCGGGCTGGATCCAACCACATCATGGGCCGAATCTGGCCCATGGGCGTTTTGTTTCACACCCCTGGTATAGAGTCTCCTGCTTGAGAAGGAGGTTGAACTAGAAGACCTCCAAGGTCCCTTCCAACTCTGTTATTCTATTGCTCCCTGAAGTGTAACCATTGACCAAGAATTTCCTTATTTTTCTACAGTATTTCTTACAGCATGTTATTTTCATCAGATATATTAATCTTCATATAAAACACCCCATGATTCATACCTATTCACTTTATTATATGCCTCCTTTAAATCAACGATGAACACATTATTTCTCAGATTTATACATTTCCCAGTGACCAACTGAAGAGGAAAAAGTGGGGTCCACTCAATATCAGGGTTCCAAATAGCATCGAAAACTAAATCAGAGTCTGAGGCAAAGTATTCCTCAAAGTTCCAATTTATTAGCAGAGCCATGTTGGCACATCTGGGAGAAACCCAAATCTGACATCCCAGGGGTTTCTCCACCCAGTTGAAAGTTCAGGCCCTTGTCCCCACACCCCAAAGTCCATCATGTTGACCAATCTTCATCTGCCAACTTAGCAGCAACTCCCATCTCCTTCCGTGCAGGTGCAGAAGTGCAAAGACAAAGGATGACCTTGACAATCTAGAAGGAATTTGTTATGGCTACATGCAGACATCCCTCATGCAATTATCTCTCCCAAATCCCCTCAGCAAAGAATACATTTTAAAATAGCATAAAGTGTGGCAGGCCAGAGACCCCAACTAAAATGGCTTCGGCCTGACACCCACACCCTGCCTAGCATAAGGCTTTATTTCCCAAATTTTGTTCATTGTCACATTCATACTGTTTCAATCCCAATTGTGTCAGTCTTCCCAGGTGCACTAAGCAACTTAAAACTTCTTTGGTTTTCATATTCATCTTCTTTTATAATCTTCTCCCTTTATTGGGAGAAAATAGTAGCATTCTTTCAATTGTCTAAGAAAGATGCCATTTTCATGCTGATATTATAAGCAAGCTGTACAGTCTACATATGAAACCACATTTATATTTTAATATTGCCCCAGCTTCAACATCTACAGGGTGGTCCTACCATTCTCCAACTTTCTCAATGCATCTGTGACTTCCATTTCATATTTTTTAAAAAACATTACTATTTATGGCATTCATTTCCATTCTAATCGTCAAAATATCATTATCATTCCCATTTTTAATTTCATCCACACTGCTGGAACCTTTTTTCCCCTTTTTTACTCACTTCCAGAAGATTTTTTAAAAATCATTTAACTTAACTGTTCCTTCTTTTGTTTGTAACCGAATAACGGAAGGGACCTTGCGGGTCTTCTAATCCAACCTCCTGCTCAGGCAGGAAATCCTATACTAGGGGTGTCAAACTCGATTTCATTGAGGGCTGCATCAGGGTTGTGTTTGACCTTGGGGGCCTGGGGTGTGGGGCCAGGGTGGGCGTGGCCAGCTCAATGTCACTCATTGAGGCTCTGCTTTTGGGCCCGACGGCCTCCTGCAGCCCTTTGCCAGTGAAAATGGAGCTCAAAGAGGCTGTGTGCAGCCTGCCTGGGCTCTGTTTTCGACCACAACAGCCTCCTGCAGCCCTCTGCCAGCGAAAATGGAACTTGGGGAGGCTGCACACGGCCTGCCCGGGCTCTGTTTTCAGCCACAATAGCCTCCTGCAGCCCTATATTTATATAGTTTTGATATTATTTTTTCGTCCGGGCCAATCAAAATTTTATCCAGTTTTTGCATTTCCATTTCTATACCCATACCCTCAGTATCTTTTTTGTGTCGAGTTTTTAATTGTAAGTAAGTCAACCAATCAATATTTATATTTTGTTCCGCCAATTGTTCTCTACTTTTTAATTTCCCTGTCAGATCTACTATATCGCTATATTTTGCTGCTTTGGTTATATCAATTAGGTTGGGGTAGGTCATGGCTTCTATAATTGAAAGCCATTTGGGGATTTTCATGTAGTTCTTCTTTTTGATTTCATACCATGTTTTTAACAAAGATTTTCTAATTAGGTGTTGGTTGAAGCTAAGTTGTGGCTTAGTTCCATCTCTCCATATGTAAGCATGCCATCCCATTTGTAGGTCATGGCCCTCTAGTGTTAGTATTCTTTTGTTAGTTAAGTTTATCCATTCTTTTATCCACGCCAAGGATGCTGTTTTGTAGTAAAGTTTCCAGTCAGGGAGCCCTAGACCACCTCTGCTCTTATCATCCTGTAAATTTGCTAATTTGATTCTTGGTTTTTTGTTTTGCCATATAAATTTAGATATAATTTTATTCAAATTAGTAAAAAATTTAGTCTCTAATTTGATCGGAACTGTTTGGAATAGGTATAAAAATTTTGGCAGTATACTCATTTTAATTGCAGCTATACGCCCTAATAATGATAACTGTAATTTTTTCCATTTTTCTAATTCTAATCTTGTTTGGTTTACTAATTTGTCATAATTGTCTTTTTTAATAGATGAACATCTATTTGTTAGTATTATCCCTAGATGTTTAATTGTTTTGGTTGTTTGTAAGCCTAATTTCTCTTCTAATTCATCTTTTTGTTTTATTGTCATATTTTTTGTTAATAGTTTAGTTTTTTGTTTATTGATTTTCAATCCTGCCAATTCTCCGTATTCCTCTATCTCTTTAATCAGTTTTTGCCCTGTTTCAATTGGTTCTTCTATAAAAAATACGAGATCATCGGCAAATGCCTGTAATTTATACTCCTGGTTTCTAATCTTTGTTCCCTTAATATCCTTATTATTTCGAATTTTGTTTAGTAATGTTTCCAATGTTAAGATAAAGAGCAGAGGTGACATCGGACATCCCTGACGTACTCCTTTAAAGATCCGGAATGATTGTGTCATATCCCCATTTATCATAATCTTGGCTGACTGGGAGGTGTAGATTGTTTCTATAATTTTTTCAAATTTGTCGCCAAATTTCATCTCTTTGATCAAACCTATCATATACTGCCAATTTACGTTGTCGAACGCTTTTTGCGCATCCAGGAAAGCTAGGGCGACCTGCTTTTCTGGATGCGCTTCGTAATATTCCAATATATTTAAGACGATTCTTGTATTGTTTTTTATCTGCCGCATTGGTAAAAATCCATTTTGATCCGAATAGATAATTTTATTTAGTATTTTTTTGGTTCTTTCTGCCATAATTGTCATAAAAATTTTATAATCTGTGTTCAACAACGAAATTGGTCTGTAGTTTTGTATATGATTTTTCTCGGTACCTTCTTTCATGATCGTGGTGATATATGTTTCCCTCCACGTATTTGGTATCCTAGCTCCTGTTAATGCTTCATTATATAGCTCTAATAGAATATCCTCTAGTATTGTACTCATTTTTTTGTAATATTCCCCTGGAAATCCATCCGGTCCTGGTGTTTTATTGTTGTTTTGTTTTTGAATTGCATTTTGAATTTCTTGTATTGTAATATCCCTGTTTAACATTTCCTTATCAATTTCCTCTATTTGCGGCATACTAATTTCCTTTAAATATTCTTTTATTTTATTTAGTTCCACTGGGTCCTGTCTGTATAAGTCTCTATAGTATTCTGTTGCAATTTCTTTTATTTTTTCGTCTGAGTGTTGTATTTCCCCATTTGTGTCTATCAGTTGATTTATAATTCTATTGCTTTTTTCCTTTTTAATTTTATAAGCTAGCCATCTACCGGGTTTATTTGCTGTTTCAAAGAATGTTTGTTTTGTAAGCCTAATATCCTTCAAATATTCCTGTTGTTCAATTAAATTCAATTTATGTCTCGTTTCCATTAATAATTTATGTGTATTCTCTTCCTTTGGTTCTTTTTGCAGTCTTTTTTCTAACTGCTGAATATCCTTTATTTTTTCATTGTATTCCTGCCATTTTTCTCTATTTTTCTTTGCCGTATAGGCAATTGTAATTCCCCTTATATATGCTTTTAATGTATCCCATAAGTTTTGTATGGTTGTAGGCTGTTTCTTATTCTCTTTCATAAATAATTTTATTTCTTTGGTAATTGTTTGTATGTATTCATCTTCTTGGAGTATTTTTGTGTTCAAAGTCCATCTCCTTATTCCTTTCTTTTTCCCTTTCCATATTACTATTAAGGGGCTATGGTCTGCCCATATGTTTGGGGCTATCTCCACCGATGCTATGTTCTTGCATATTTCTTTATTTGTCCAGACCATGTCTATTCTTGAAAAGGATTGGTGTGGTATTGAATGAAATGTATATTGTTTGTCTTTAGGGTGCAATAATCGCCATGTATCTGTCAAATTCAACTCCTCTATCATGTCCTTGAATGTAGTTGGTAGTGTATTTTTGTTATTTTTTTTGTTTTTCCCTGTTATGTAGTCTCTTTTTGGATCTATTATACCATTAAAATCCCCTATTAAACATATATTTTTATATTTAGTTGTCATTAATTTCTCATGTATCTTTTGATAGAAGTTTTTTTGCTTTTGATTGGGTGCGTATATATTTACTAATAATATTTTTTCTCCCCCTATTTCAATTTCCACCATTATATATCTTCCTTTGGAGTCTACTTTTATTTCTTTAGACTCAATCTCTTTTTGTACATATATTACTACACCTTTCTTTTTTTTCTCCCCTAATGATGCGTATAATTTCCCTAGTTTTGGATATTCCAGATATTTTTTATGTACTTGTTTGATATGGACTTCTTGTAAACATATTACTTCTGCTTTTTGTTTAACTAATTTTGAAAATATTTTCCTTCTTTTTTGTGCATTGTTTAATCCATTAATGTTTAATGATATAAGTTTTGTTTCCTTTAACGTTTCCGGTTTTGTTTATAAAGTGTTTTTCTAACTATTTACTTTTCGCTTCTGCTGCTGTTTGTGTCCTTGTTTTAATTCTCTCTACTTTTTTATTTAAATCTTCAGTCTCTTCAATTCCCTCCCTCTGTACCTCTTCTTTAATCTCCTGCTCTTCTTCTTCACTTGCCCCATCCACTTTTCCTTCACTTTCCATCTCTTTCTCCATACCAGCAAGTTGTTCATATACCTCCTGTGCTCTTTCTATGGTATCCACCTTTACTTTTCGTCCTTCCAAGTTTATTATCATCCCCTCCGGAATGAGCCATCTGAATATAATGTTCTTTTTATTTAACAATGTTGCTAGTGGCTTATAGTCTCTTCTACGTTCCCTAACCCTTCTTGGGACTTGTTTCAAGATGTTTATTTCTCTCCCTTTGTATGTTAATGTCCCCCCTCTCGTGGCTAAGTAAACGTTGTCTCTTGTTTTCTTTCTGGCAAACCTTATATGTATTTCTTTCGGCAGGCGGTGGCATCTAGCGTAGTTGGTTTGTATCCTGTACACTTCGTCTATTTCATTTCTGGTATCTGTTTTGTCTTGCTGTAGAATTTCTGCTACCACCCCTGCCATCACATCTCCCAAGTCTTCCTCCTTATTCTCTGGAATATTTTGTATTCTTAAGAAATAAGATGATCTATCCATTTCGAGATGGATTAGTGAGGACTCCAGCTCTCTATTTATTTCTGTCACTCTCTGGTCTACCTTCTCAATTTTATTTTCATTTTGTTCTGTTTTTTTTTTCACACCACTAATACGTTGTTCATTTTTTTTTATCGCCTCCTGTATCATCTCCATTCTATTGTCCAATCTTAAAATATCTGATTTTAGTTCGGTATGATTTTGCGTAATCAATTCCTGTAATTTAAGCATTGTTTCCTGAACCACGTTTAGTGTACTGTTCATATTCTGCATAAGGGATGTACCCCCTTTTTCTACTGGTAACATGTCATCTATCTGCCTTTGAGTGACTGGTGATGCTGCACTTGCAGCTCCAGCTTGTGCTGGTTTCTTCCCCCCCTTCATGGGCATATTTGTTGTATTACTTGTCATTTCCTTTAAGATTGATTTTTGTTGTTCTAAAATTTTGTAGATCCTCTCCCAGATTACCATATAACAATCTTTTACCCTGTTATATTATTTAGTTCTCTATCAATCCTGTATGTTTTATCAATTACTGATATAGTTCTCTATGTTCTTAAATGTACCAATTATCCAAAAATTCTATATAAATATATCTATAAATAATCTATGTTACTATAGTACTTATATTAATAACTAATTAAATATTTTAGATACGTTAAAGAGTTATACAGTAGAATATAGTTTTCCTTATAAAATTTTCACCAATCTAATTATAGTTATGATTACAATTTATATATTTCTATTAATGTTTAAAGTATCCTCTATAGACTTTACAATTCAATCAATATATATCCCTATTTCTTTTAAATCGATCCTTAAAAATATTATTTCAAAATAAATATATATATTATTTAAGTTACAGTTAAAATTAAAAATATTACATTTATAGACACTAAAGATTTTCCCTTTTTTACAATCTATAAATAGGAAGAGGAGAGGGTAGAGGATTTAATTATAGCAGGATATTTAGTGAAAAGTAAAATAGGTGATAAAAATGAAATAAGTGTTCAAAGGTGAAAAATAGAAAAAAGTTATATAATATAGTTCTTTTTAAGCGGTACCAGTTTCAGTTGGTATTAAGTGGATCTCAGCAATCCTGTAAGTGTTTTAGAGGTCTTGATTTCCTTGGATTCTGCAATCAGATGTTTCCTTCTGGCCTCAGTAATAGAGATCGTTCCGTTCAAAATTGCCAAGTCATCCACCATGTGCTGTTTCTCCGCTCCCGTCTCTGATCTCTCATCTGGTGTTGAATCCCCAGTTTCTCTGGTCTGCTGTCTCTCAGCAGGTAATCCTCCGATAACAAAAAGGTACTATTGCACGTCCTCCACAGGGGCTCAATTTAGCTCTTTTGTTATGTTTATTCACAGTGCTGTTTCCTCCTTAGAGTCCTGTCCTTCTGCTCGTTCTTTGTTTTCGCCACTGATTTTCTCACAGAGCTCCTTAATTGCCCTGTCCTTGTGGTCAGATCTCCCTCATTTATAAATCCAAAGTTTTCGTGAGAGTTAGGTTTGGTATTCCAGGTGCGATCCGCTATTATTTTTGCTTCCTTTTCTTATGTGGTGTTTTGAGGCTTCGGGTCCGCCATACTTCAAAGAGCAGAGACGGACGCTTTCATTTCGGATAATGAGGATGCCCTCCGCCCCAGCGGGCGAACGCCTTCGCCCCGCTGTTGCCTGGGATGTCCCTCTTGTCAACCAAGTCCTACAAACTTCGATGCCCCGAAGGGTCTCCAAAAACAAAAGAAGAAAGCAGCCTCTGAGGACGGAGATCATCCCTTTACAGCTGCTTCACCCCACGTCACCACAGGAAGTCCAGCTTGTCTTTTATTTAGAACAGTGGTTCCCAACCTGGGGGTCGGGACCCCTTTGGGGGTCGAACGACCATTTCCCAGGGGTCGCCCCGACATCCTCAGCTCCCCCCCACTGCCACAAGCCTGGCCATATCGACTCAACTCGCCCATGCCCTCCGATTAGTCGGGAGAGGTGCCATTCGGTGAGAGGCGTTTGTGATGCCTGGCGGCCAAGCTTTGACGGCATCAGCTAAGGGGCCAGCTTTGCTTTGAATTCTGGGAGTTGAAGTCCAGGCACCTTAAAAGTTGCTGAGATTGAGAAATATTGCTGTACACTTGTTGGTTATCAAGTCTAAATACAGAAGTAGACTTGTTGTGGAAGATGATATTCCTTGTGCTCTTGCAAAGACTGGCAGAGAATTTCTGATCTGGCATAATTACATATTGTTTTTGTGATTAAGCGCTATGCTTTAATTATGTTCAATTTGTAACAATGAAAATTCATCCTGCATATTAGATATTTACATTACGATTCATAACAGTAGCAAAATTACAGTTATGAAGTAGCAACGAAAATAATTTTATGGTTGGGGGTCACCACAACATGAGGAACTATATTAAGGGGTCGCGGCATTAGAAATATAGCAATAGCACTTTTCTTATATACCGCTTCATAGTGCTTTACAGCACTCTCTAAGCGGTTTACAGAGTTCAGCATATTGCCCCCAACAATCTGGGTCCTCATTTTACCGACCTCGGAAGGATGGAAGGCTGAGTCAACCCTGAGCCGGTGAGATTTGAACAGCTGAACTGTTGAACTAGCAGTCAGCCTGCAATGGATGCATTTAACCACTGCACCACTTCAGCCCAGAAAGGTTGGGAAACACTGATTTAGAAGCTCCCTTGTCTTTCTGTGAGAGCATCACTAGGAAATCTCACCTGTCTCCCTGGATAATGGTAGAATGGTTTCCAATCCATATCGAGATGGAGAAGAGAAGCTTTGGGGAACTGGGTTTGGGAACATGGAACTGAGGGGCTCATCAAATTAAGTTGTTTTGTTTGTCAAGCTCTTTTGTTTCTTGGTCACCGTCTACTCAAATAAAGCATCACACAAAAGACCTGCCTAGGGGGGCCTGAATCTCTTGAACCATAAAGGTGGGAAAATAAATATCACGGCTAGGAATAAAAAAAATCATCCATCAAAGAGCTCAGTAACGCCTGACAATGAGAGAGGTGTGAATCTCCCCTAAAAATAAATGTAAAAATGTCAGGTGCTACAGCTCTCTATAATGCACAGTGAAGCATGCCATTAAATATTACTTTGTCTCTCTTTTCCTGACATGCTTGGGTTAAGAATTTTCTCTCTCTCTCTCTCTCTCTCTCTCTCTCTTCTGGATAGGGGTATTCACTCTTGCGGCTTGGCTTTTAAGAGGTGAAAGGAAAATCCGTTTTATTTCCAGAAGGTCTGAGTCTAGCACTGTGCCTGAATGTGTGTGTGTGTGTGCTTTAATGGAGGCCGAAATTGGCCTTTAAATCGGCATTCAATTTAGCTTATTCACCGTTCAGATTGAGAAAATGGATATTTACTTGGCAGCTACCTACCGTACTTTTTTTTTTAAAGAATAAAAAGTCAATTGGCCCGCTGTTGGCAAGGGAGCAAGATCTGGCAGGTCCATGATCGAGTAGCTAGATGGGAATGGGGAATTTGTCCTGCTAATGATGGAAAGTTTAGGTGGGAATTTGACTTGTTTGTGAGTCGGCCTAGATAGAATTTGTCTTACTATGATTCAAATGGTAGGGTGTAGTGGGAAATTTAACTGGCTATGATTCAGAGGCTAAATAAAATTCGGCTTACCTGTGACTCAGACACAAGATCGAACAGAGGAATTAGGCTTATTAATGATTCATATCATAAATCTTTTCCACTGTGCCATCTTGAGATGTTATGTTAGCCTTAGACTTTCAACGTCCCCTGAATATCACTGTGCAGGAATATAGTTTAATAATGTATAGATAAAGGTCCCTTGTTCAGTTCTTATCATTTCCAAGTAAACTTATCTTAAAGCAGTGTTTCTGGACTTCAACTCCCAGAATTCGCTGGCTGGGGAATTCTGGGAGTTGAAGTCCAGATATCTTCAAGTTGCCAAGGTTGGGAAACACTGTCTTAGAAGCAAAGCTAAGAGAAACTTTCCTCTTCCTGTGATTGTTTGTAGAGAATGTTTTCACTGGCAATGGAAAACACTATGTAAAAATGATACAATCAGGAGGACTATAAAGACCATATATCTGCATCTGAAGGCAGGATATGAAGTAACAGGTGAAAGATCATTAAAGAGAGATCCAGCCTAGAACTGAGAAGAAATTTCCCAACAGTGAGAACGATTAATCAGTGGAATGGCTTATCTCCAGAAGTTGTGAGTACTCCATCACTGGAGGTTTTCAGGAAGAGATTGGACAGCCATTTATCTGGAAAGGTATAGGGTCTCATGTTTGAGCAGGGGAATGGATTAGAAGACCTTCAAGGTCCCTTCCAGTATTATTCTATCTTCGATATTCTGTTTGTTCATTGAAAAGATGGATAGACTAGTATCCCTTTCCTTCCTTTTTGGATACACTAGTAGTACAGCCAGGATACGTAGATGTGTGATTTTCCACACCTGTTGATGTGTTTCAAGGGAAGATGGATATCATAGCTTCTAATGTCTCCTTTCAAGACTGACTCTTGTGTGTCTCTTTGTTTTCTTTTTTTACTAGGTCTGTCAAAATCTTTGGGGCTTATCGAAGGCTACGGTGGTCGTGGCAAAGGTGGCTTGCCTGCCACTCTTTCTCCAGAGGAGGAAGAAAAAGCCAAGGGACCCCATGAAAAATATGGCTACAATTCCTATCTCAGTGAGAAAATATCATTGGACCGCACCATACCAGATTATCGCCCAACTAAGTAAGTTGGAGATTTTCCACCATAGAGGAGAAGCAGTTCTACTCTTTGGTATAGTGGGGCAGTTGTTTCTAGTTACAGATATTGGGATAAGGTGGACCATGTTGAAGGACAGAGTTGTCTGCCTCCTGATCCAGGTCCCTTAAAAGCAAATTGGTTTCAGTGATAGAGTTACTTTATGTGATCTGCAAAGTCTTGATGACCAGCAGCTACTTGAAGAGAGATACAAGAGAAGAGCTGATTGCCCTTCTCCTTGGTTTGATATGTGGAATGTGAAAAGGTGCCATCTTCTTTTTATCTAATCCCCCTCCCCCCCCCGAAACAAGGTCTACACGCAAAATCATTGGTTTGAAATGCCATTTTGATTTGGTCTTAGGTTTCTGCTTATACTGAGTGTTTTCCAAATAATAGACTTGGACCCACGTCAAATCTTCTAGTTAGTGTACAAAGATCAGTGCACCAAGTGTGATCATGCTAATATAGTGATGGTGATGATAAGTGTAACATTGATTATGAGCAGGTAAAAGAATGTGAGGTAAACTTCTTCTTCTTCTTCTTCTTCTTCTTCTTCTTCTTCTTCTTCTTCTTCTTCTTCTTCTTCTTCTTCTTCTTCTTCTTCTTCTTCTTCTTCTTCTTCTTCTTCTCCTCCTCCTCCTCCTCCTCCTCCTCCTCCTCCTCCTCCTCCTCCTCCTCCTCCTCCTCCTCTTCCTTCACTAAAAGGAGTTTAGGTAGGGGTGGGCTTCAAAATTTTAGCAAGGGGTTCTATGCCTGGTTGCTGGGTAGGCGTGGCCTAGTCAGCCTCCTACACCACGGCAGGGGCCAGGGGGCGTTTTTGTCCTCCCCGGGCTCCGGAGGCTTTTTTTGAGCCTCCAGGAGGGCGAAAACAGCCTCCCCAGGCTCCGGAGGGCATTCCTGAACTTCCAGTAGGCCCGTTTTTTGCCCTCCCCGAGCTTCCATGCATACCGTGCACTCACCTGCATTCAAAACTGGCTGCATGGGGACTCCTGGGAGGGGAGGGGAGGGGTGGGCGGGGCCAGGCAGGAGTGGGATTTGGGGGTTCTCTGAACTGCACAGAATCTTAGCTAGAGGTTCTCCCAAACCCCTGCAAACCCCCAGCAGCCCACCCCTGGTTTGAGGATGCATTAATATCAGTTAACTCTTAGTTTAAAATGCCAACATGTTGGGCCCAGGAACCCCCAGGAGACAATCTGTCCATCTGGTCTAGGCATCCAGAGAAGATCTGATGAGGGTCTTCCCTCTTTGTGAGGTCATAATGTATGCACGATGCAACAGATCTTCTGAGCTTCAGCCACTACTCCCCACTTGGAAGACTATCCTCCCAGAAATATGTACGTCCCTACTTAGAATTCAAAAATAAATTAAAACCTGTTGGATTGAGTGCACTGGTGGTCCTTAGATGTCCTTGGTGCTTTCTTGCAGTCTATGTTTCACTGATTTTCTTTGTTTTTGATACGGTATATTTATCTTCTTATTACTTGCCCAGAGTCTGGTATGGTGAATGAAGTCTGTATTCCCAGGCAGGAGGGGCTGAATTCCAGAGAGCAAAGAGGCAGGAAATCATGGAGAATTTGGTCTGCAGAAAGAGGGTGTTTTAACCTAATTGCTGGGCTCCTTCCCAGCAATTCTCTGAGTACATCTATAGTTATGCTAATCATTGCTTTGGTTTGGCAAGATTCTGTCTAAAGGTGTGGAACAATAAAGGAAACTGCTCAGAAGTTTCTCGATGTCTTTCCTAGTTCTTGGGGGTGTTAGCCATAAATGTCAGCAAGATCCTTTAGTCCAGTGTGCCTTGCCCAAATAGGATTTGAATTGGAAGATACTGGAAGCAACTTAGGAAGATAGAATCACTTTGTATACAGTTCAGACACACTGGTTTTAGAATGAGCTCTTTTATTGTTTAGTATTACCTGACTCATCTGTGATAAAGCTTGCATCATATAATGCATCAGTAACATTATATGTATCATGGAACATTTCATAACATCCCATAATACTCTTAGTGTGATCTTATTAATGCTCATCCTGAGCACGGTGGCACAGTAGTTAGAGTGCAGTACTGCAGGCTACTTCTGCTGATTGCTGGCTGCCTGCAATTTGGCAGTTCGAATCTCACCAGGCTCATGGTTGACTCAGCCTTCCATCCTTCCAAGGTGGGTAAAATGAGGACCCAAATTGTTGGGGGCAATATGCTGCCTCTTGAAACTGCTTAGAGAGGTCTGTAAAGCACTGTAAAGTGGTATATAAGTCTAAGTGCTATTGCTAGTGCTGTTGCTATCATATTCAGTAGGTGTGGCTTTTACATTACAATGAGGCATAATGAGTTTGCAAGTTACTAGAGTTCAAATCTATGTACAGTCCTTGTCTTTAGCAGGTTTCAGCCAGTTCTTATCAGACTCCATATTCCTCATGGAGAACTTGCTTGTTATTTCAAAGAACTAGTAACATTAATCAAAGAAATTCCTAGTTACTGAAAACACAACTCAGAGGTGGTGCAGTGGTTAGAATGCAGTACTGCAGGCTACTTCTGCTGACTGCCAGCTTCCTGCAATTTGGCAGATCAAATCTCACCAGGCTCAAGGTTGACTCAGCCCTTCCATCCTTCCGAGGTGGGTAAAATGAGGACCCAGATTGTTGGGGGCAATATATGCTGACTCTGTAAACCACTTAGAGAGGGCTGTAAAAAGCTCTGTGAACCGGTATATAAGTCTAAGTGAGTGGTGAAATCTATTTTTTTTACTGCTGGTTCTGTGGGTGTGGCTTGGTGGGCGTGGTGTGGCTTGGTGGGCGTGACTTGGTGGGCATGGCAGGGGAAGGATACTACAAAATATCCATTCCCACCCCACTCCAGCGGAAGGATACTGCAAAATCCCCATTCCCACCCCACTCTGGGGCCAGCCAGAGGTGGTATTTGCCGGTTCTCCAAACTACTCAAAATTTCCACTACTGGTTCTCCAGAACCTGTCAGAACCTGCTGGATGTCACCCCTGGTAAGTGCTATTGCTATTGCTACTCAAAGAGGGGCCCCTCTCCTGCTCTCATCAGGGGGAACTGACAGCTGGCATAGGAACTGGATAGAAGTATTGCAAATCAGTAAAGTAAGTGAAGAGAGTCACATCTGCTTTGTGGCTTCCCAATCTAGTGCATTTTTTGGGGGAAATTCATGTTAGTATCTATAGCAATGGGCACAAAGGCATGACACTTCCAGAGGTCATTAGTTGCAGAAGGAGCATCAGCAGCTTCTTGGTGTGGCTTATGGTAATGCAGAAGCTTTTCTCAAAGTGAAATGGGGCAAAGGCTCCTTAAGGAAGAGTCTACTGGGTCTCAGAAAATCAGGTTGAGAGGTCCATATTTTTCAGAGTATAAGATGCACCGGAGTATAAGACGCACCTTAGTTTTTGGGGAGGAAAATAAGAAAAAAAAATTCTGCCTCTGCCTACCAGCATCCATCGGTATTTACCTGGCTAGCGTCCCCTCAGTGTGTGAGAGAGTTGAAGGCTGTTTGGAAACTGAAACAGTATTTGCTGTGTGAGCAACAAGGAAGGAGACAGCAAGGTGCCTGGGCGTGGCTTATCTCAACTGTTCTGTACTAAAGCTGCATGCTGTGCTGATCTCTGAAACTAAAACTGAAACTCTTCTCTTCTGCTTGTGTTTTGCTTGTATTTACTGCATTGGAAAACCTGTTTTTGGTATTGTGTATTTACTTTATATTATATATAAAGAGAAGTTATTGAATCCTGCTGAATCAGTTACTTGTGTGTGCTTTCTGGATGTGATTGCTTCTGCAAATTCTGACACCTACTTGCAGCAATAGCGAACAGCCAGGTCAGCTTCAGCACATTATTGCAGCCTGATTCAGCATGAGCAGCTGATTGGCGGGTGGATCGACCTCCCAGAATACCCCCAATCAGCTGTTCCAGGCTGCAGGGATTGCCACAGACCATCGCCTCCTCCGTGCTTCGTGTTTTTGGCTACATTTCAGTGTATAAGACACATCCAAATTTTCACCCTCTTTTAGGAGGGAAAAGTGTGTCTTATACTCTGAAAAATACATAGGTTAAAATAGGTTTTCAAATAGAAAAGCAAGCAGTTGTACAGTAATGCAATTTACAACAGGGAAACTGAACTGCGTGGGGAAGATAACTTTATAAAGAAAACGAATATGAAGAATATTATAAAATAATTGCTTGATAGCAAGATGGGTGGTATATAAATTTAATAAATAAATACTACAAAGTAGTAAATTAATTAGAATTGGGTTTTCTTCTAAACACATTTTTATTTATTTGTATTCTGCCTTTATTATTTTTACAAATAAATACAACAGAAGAGAACATATCCAACACATCTTCCACATTTTCCCCATGTGAAACAATATTCATTTTCTTAATCAAACCCTCTTGCCTTGTTCACATATGCTGCTCAGTCTCTGATGTTCACAGTGTGATGTGTCCAAAATGTGAACCAAAGGATTAAAGCTAGACTGATTGATGTACTGATTTTGCACCAACAGGTCAGTGTAGATCTTTGGTGACTAGTGTTGTGGCCCACCAGCTGCCAGTGGAGCTGGCGGCAGACTTGGATGATGAGGAGGTTGGGGAGGAACTTGGGCCAGCTCTGGAGTCTGGGGAAGGCTCTGATGGATGCTATATGTCAGACGAAGAGATAGAGCCAGGACCGTCCAACATTTCCCAGCCACCGGAGGGGCATTTCCCAGCCTGAGGAGGCTGAGATGAGTGAGGCAGAAGAACAGCTGGGGCCTGTTCCAGATGCACGTATGTGCAGAGCAGTTAGAAGAGGTGAGCAGCAGAGGACAAGGAGTCGACTCGGGAAGCAAAGCACACGTGGATGCTGAATGGCCCCTCCCTGGCTGGGGAATAAATATAAGGAAAGGGGAGTGGTTGTCATAGGAGACAACAGTTCGTATTTCTGATTGTGTTTGCTCATTGTGTTTCATGCCACAAAGACTGCTTGCCAGAACTTAATTTGCAGCCTTTCAGTTGGGAGCTCACAGCCTTGCAATTATCGCAAGGAACTGATAAGGTCTATTACTGCAGTTAACTCCTTGAAGGACTATTGCCTGGACTTTTCGATGGGTGAATGCAATTAATTCACAAGAGGTAAATAAAGAGGGGGTTTTCATGACAAGGAGTCTGTTTCTTGCTTCTGCTAAGGCTGGGTCAGAACAACTAGATAGACCTTCTCTAGGATAATGCATCTCCAAAGGTTCCTTAAGGTTCCCCAACAGTGCAGCCATTGTAGCTGCATTTTGGGTCCATCTATCTTGCTCTTGGTTTTTCTCTTTCATTCTAACATAAATATGAGCCAACAGTAGTAAAAAAAAGGCAATGCAATCCTAGGCTGCATTAATAGAGGGATAGAATCAAGATCACATGAAGTTCTAGTGCTGCTTTACAAAGCCTTAGTAAGACCACATCCGAATACTACATCCAGTTCTGGTCACCACATTATAAAAAAGATGTGAAAATTCTGGAAAGAGTGCAGAGAAGAGCTACAAGAATGATTAGGGAACTGGAGGCTAAAACATATGAAGAACGGTTACAGGAATTGGGTGTGTCTAGTCTAATGAAAAGAAGGACTGGGAGAGACATGATAGCAGACTTCTAATATCTGAGAGGCTCCTACAAAAATGAGGGGGGTGGGTGTCAAACTATTTTCCAAAGCACCAAAAAGCAAGATGAGAAACAATGGATGGAAACTAACCAAGGAGAGAAGCAATCTAGAACTACGGAGACATTTCCTGACAGTGAGAACAATAAACCAGTAGGATGGCTTGCCTTCAGAAGTTCTGGATCCTTCATCATTGGAGGCTTTTAAAAGAGACTTGATGGCCATTTGAAATGGTATAGGGCAGTGATGGCAAACCTTTTCTGGTTCACGTGCCCATGCCCATTGCCCCCCCACGCATGCGCACAATGGGCAAACCGGAAGTGCAGAAAAATGCACTTCCGGTTTGCCATTGGGCTGTTTTTGTACTCTGGAATGCAAAAAACGGCAAAACGGGCAAAACAGAAGTGCGGAAAACGCACTTCCGGTTTGCCCGTTTTGCCGTTTTTTGCATTCCTGGACTTCAGGAAGCTTCCCTGAACCCTCCGGAGTGCAAAAAACAGCCCACTGGCAAACTAGAAGTGTGTTTTTCCGCACTTCCAGTTTGCCGGTGGGCAACCCTCACATGCCCTCTGCTTTGGCTCCACATGCTAACTGTGGCACGCGTGCCATAGGTTCACCATCATGGGTATAGGGCCGTGATGGCGAACCTATGGCACGGGTGCCACAAGTGGCACGCGGAGCCATATCAGTGGGCACGCGAGTTCAGGTCCGGTGTGCATGTGTGCACCAGCCAACTGATTTTTGGGCCTTCTGGGCCCACTGGGAGTCAGGAAACAGGCTGTTTCCAGCCTCCATAGGCATAGAAAGGGGGCATAGAAAGGCTCTGGAGCCTGGGGAGAGCGAAAAATGGGCGTGCCATTGCATGCTGGGAGCAGGGGGGTCAGGCGCGCATGTGTGGGGGTGCATGGAATTATGGGTGTGGGCACGCACACACGTGATCCCCTGCATTCCCCCCACCTTTTGGCACACGAACCAAAAAAGGTTCGCCATCACTGGTATAGGGTCTTATGCTCAAGCAATCTGTTGGACTAGAAGACCTCCAAGGTCCCTTCCAATTCTATTATTCTATGTTCTAACTTTCCTAGCATTACTTACCTCTCAAGAAATCTGGAGTTTTACACAATGATTCAAAAATACAATAATTTGAGCCTGGCCATTTGGGCCTTGAATAAGAACATTGAATTGATTGCTTTACAAACCATTCATTTATTGTCTTACCTATCTATTGTAATCTCAAGAAGTATATATATTTATTTATCTGTCATGGCATCTGAATATCTTTCAAGGCCTCCACAACTGAAGTACTAGTCTGCAGCCTCTTTCTTCACTGCAGTTTTAGTGATGATAGCGGATTCCTCCCAAAGCAAAACCTATCCATCATTTCAAGATCTTCATTATGAGTTCTAGTTGCTGTCCTGTTGTTATAAATTTGGTGTTCCTTGTATTTAATCACAGTCACACTTTTTGCTGTGCTTCTTGACTTTCATTATTAGAGTTTGCAGATCATTCGTATTTTCAGCTACCAAAGTAGTATCATCAGCATAACACGGAATATTGATGTTTTTTCTCCATCATTTAAAAAACATGTTCAACTTCTTCCAACCCAGGCTCCCTCAGTGTATATTCAGCATATAGGCTAAATAAATATAGATTATCCTTGACTTATGACCATAGTGGAACTTGCCCATTATGGCCATATGTCTTCTTCTTCTTCTTCTTCTTCTTCTTCTTCTTCTTCTTCTTCTTCTTCTTCTTCTTCTTCTTCTTCTTCTTCTTCTTCTTCTTCTTCTTCTTCTTCTTCTTCTTCTTCTTCTTCTTCTTCTTCTTCTTCTTCTTCTTCTTCTTCTTCTTCTTCTTCCTCTTCCTCTTCCTCTTCTTCTTTTAATGAACCCATGATCCCTTGCAGAGTGGAGTCTGGGCAACTGAATGGAGCTAGCCCAATTTCTCCTGAGGAGACATCTGCTAATGAACTCTTACATTCCTTCTTGATGAGACTGCCTAAGTTTTCACCTAGTGTGGCTGAAGCTACCTAGGAATGAACTATGGTGCACATCTCTCTGCAGAACACAAATCACTTAGGTTTGGTAGCAGGGGTGAGTTCTAACTTACCTTGCCACTGGTTCACTTCCTCCCGTGCTGCATGGCTGCTGAGTGCCGAAAATTCGCAAAAAAATAACCCCCCCCAAAAAAGCTGAAAACAAGTGTGCAGTGCTGGAAACTCAGCTTCTGCGCATGCACAGAAGAAAAAATCAGCAAAAAAATCCAAAAAAAATAATTTTTTTCAAAAAAAAAATCCCCCCAAAAGATGGCGGTGTCCACGGACCGGCACCAACAGAACCGGCTCTGTGATGTCACCAGCGGTTTGCTACCAGTTCTATAGAACTGGTGCGAACCGGGAGGAACCCACCTCTGTTTGGTAGTGATTGCATAGGAATGTTCCACACTAGCTCCTGTAGACTACTAATTAAGGAGGACATAATATGATAGATTCAACAGAACCAAACAAATGATTTTTTTTGCAAGTAATACCATCCTACTGAGGATGGGCTCCAGTATGAGTCCAAAAACTCGGAAGACTTTTGTCTTCCAGACCAGAACCTCTTGTTCTGGTGACCAACCCAGATTGATTCCTGCAATACTATCATCATCCTCTTTTAACAACCCCATAATCCCTTGCAGGGTGCTGTCTGGGCAACTGAATGGATCTGAGTGTTTACTGGCCGGATGCCCTTCCTGATGCCAATGCGGAGATTTGTTCAGCAGATATATTCTCAGTGTGCCCAGAGAGAGAAATATCTGCCTCTACCTAGGATCGAACTCACTGCTTCCTGATTGTGAGGTGAGAGCTCCACCTCTAGGCCATCGCACCACTCCCCTATGGCCATGTGTTGTGATGGTTGTAAAACCAACAACCAATCCAATGTTACTATCTTTTTTGTGGTGGCTGTTAAACAAACGCCATGATTGTTAAGTGAACCAATGGCTCATTATGGGTGTTGTTTTGCTGAAAACTAGAAGAAACTGCTGTTTTTCTGGCAAAACAGTTGTAAAACACAGTCACATGATTTTGGGATGCTACAAACAACTGTAAATGTGGCCTGGTTGCCAAGCACCCAAGGTTCAGTCAACAGAATTCAGGAGGGGTTGGAGTTGGACCATCTGTGCTGCGATCTAATGGGTGGCTCTGATTCTTTGTACCTGACGACACATAGGAGGAGCATCAAACCAGGCAAGATGGTGGCTGCAACATCATTGAGCCATGGTGGCGCAGTGTTTAGAGTGCAGTACTGCAGGCTATTTCTGCTGACTACCAGCTGCCTGCAATTTGGCGGATCGAATCTCAAGGTTGACTCAGCCTTCTAACCTTCTGTGGTGGGTAAAATGAGGACCCAGATTGTTGGGGGCAATTGTTGCTGACTCTATAAACCACTTAGAGAGGGCTGTAAAAGCACTGTGAAGCGATATATAAGTCTAAGTGCTATTCCTATCATAATTTTTTATGATGCATATGAAAATCAAAAGGGTGGGGTTTGGGTAGGAATGTTGTGCAGTCATCTTGCCTTTCTTTTGGGCCCTCTTTGTAAATACCACTGGTTCTCTCACCATGCTGAATCCAATTTAAGGTGGAGCTCTTGCCTCACAATCAGGAGGTTGTGAGTTCAATCCTAGGTAGAGGCAGATGTACGGTCTCCTGCTTGGGCAGGGGTTTGGACTAGATGACCTGCAAGGTCCCTTCCAACTCTGTTAATCTGTTAACACACTGAAAGATCTTTCCCCTGCTGCCATTTGCGTCTTTCCCACCTCTGCCTATCCTCCATGTTCTTTCTGTAACCTCAACTTGAATATCGCTCTTTATCAAAATCTGTTCATAAACATTGTCTTTCCCGATTCGAACCTTCATCTGACAGCACTTTTCAAGTTGGAGACATTCCATGGGGGGGAGGGGAGGGAGGAGGGGAGGAATTTAAAAAGTCAACCTGGTGGTTGCAATTCCATGATTGAACCGCCCTTTCTTTTCTTTTTTTCTTTAGCATTTTGCCTTTTGCACATACAATATTCATTAACATTTTGCACATACAATATTCATTAAAGGAAAGACATGATTTTGTGCAGTGGCAGTCATAATTTTGACTGTCTTTGACCCCCTTCTCCTACAGGAGCCTCTGGGGGGAGCAAAAGTGTAGCACACTTAATGGTTTATTTTCTTTCCAATCTATTTATTTTGGCTCTCTTTCGCTGCCCACCTTTAGAATGCCAGCTTTTCGCTATTTGGCAAAACAGCAACTATGATTTTGATTGTGGGTTTTATGGAAGCTGAAGACAACAGCAATGACAACAATGAACTCAAGTGCTTTAGCTTCTGATTAAAATGGAGACAAGTCAAAGGAATTTAGTCTAATGGGGTTTCGGATCACTGAATTAGCAGGAGATCCAGAATTCTAAAGTATGTATTACTTTTGGTAAAACTTGAAAGAACAGACTAATGGGCTCACTAGGCAATTCACAGACAGATTCAAGGCTTTTAAAAACATATTTCTTTATTTTGTATCCTGCCTTTATTATTTTTACAAATAACACAAGGCTGTGAGCATACCCAACCCATCTTCCTCCTCCTATTTCTCCCACAACAACAACCCTGTCAGGTGGGTTGGGTTCAGAGAGAGCGACTGGCCCAAAGTTACCCAAAAGTGGCTTCCATAGATAAGGCAGAACTTGAACTCATCATCTACCAGATCTACCGAGAAGACTTCATCCAGTTCTGACTGCCCATATTTAGGAAAAATATTAATAATAATAAAAACAGAGCAGCCGTTATGCTAGAGACTGTAAGAATAAGGATGTCAGAAATGGTTAGAGCTATTGAGTAATGCTTAGTCTAGAACTGGGGCAGAGGTGGGATTCACATAATTTCCCTACCAGTTCTCCCAGCACCGAAAATGTGAGCATGTGCGTGCACACACTCACTTCGGTCACTCGCGTGCCTTCTGTGCATGCGTATGGTCATCCGCGCATGCACTTTGCTCATGTATGTGTCTTGCACGCATGTGCATGGCTTGAAAATGTGACTAAATAGGACGGCATAGCGCCAGGGCGGGTGGGCGGGCGGACAGGCCCACCGCCACCTGCAGGTTGCTACTACCGGTTCACCCAAACCAGTACGAACCAGCTGAATACCACCTCTAAGCAGGGGTATCCAACCTTGGCAACTTTAAGACCTGTGGACATCGACTCCCAGAATTCCTCAGCCAGCCAACATGGCTGGGGAATTCTGGGAGTTGAAGTCCACAAGGCTTAAAGTTGCCAAGGTTGGACACTCCTACTCTAGAGAACAGAAGACTGAAGGAAAACATGATAACTGTGAAATAGCTTGTCTCCAACTGTTCTTGTCCAGCAAGTCCCCTCCATTAAACATTGCCATCCTGTGGGACCTAGGAAGCTAATCTTCTGTATTATGGACCCCACCCTCCTTGCCCAGAGATAAGAATGGTGCCCTTCTCCTAGGGTTCTGGAAAGCTTTGAAAAATGGCTTTGGTCCCAGGCAGGGGTGGGCTTCAAAAATTTTAACAAGGGGCTCTCTGCCCGGTTGCTCGGTGGGTGTGGCCACGGTGGGCATGGCTTAGTCGGCCTCCTGCACCACGGTAGGGGGGGTGTTTTTGTTCTCCCTGGACTCCAGAGACTTTTTTTGAGCCTCCGGGAGGGCGAAAACAGCCTCCCTAAGCTCCGGAGGGTCTCTGGAGGCCTGAAACAGGCCCGTTTCCAGCCTTCCTGAACTTCCGGTAGGCCCATTTTTCACCCTCCCCAAGCCTCCGCCATTGTTTTCACTTAATTATGGCAGATGGCAGACCTAAAAAACATGGTAATTCATTTAACAATAGCCACCAAAAAAAATCATATTATCATGTCAGTCCTGTGATGACCTGTTTTATAACCATTATGTCTTATGACCAGGGCTGGGCTTCAAAAATTTTAGCAAGGGATTCTCTGCCCAGTTGCTGGGTGGGTGTGACCATGGTGGGCGTGGCCTAGTCGGCATCCTGCACTGCAGCTGGGGGGAGCATTTTTGCCTTCCCCGGGCTCCGGAGGCTTTCCTCGAGCCTCCAGGAGGGTGAAAATGGCCTCCTCAAGCTCTGGAGGCCCTCTTCCCGAACTTCTGGTAGGCCCGTTTTTCGTCCTCCCTGAGCCTCCATGCATGCCCTCCACTTACCTGTATCCAAAATGGGCTGTGTGGGGACTCCTGGGAGGGGCGGGGTGGGCAGGGCCAATGGGATTTGGGGGTTCTCTGAACTGCACAGAATCTTAGATAGAGGTTCTCTTGAACCCCTGTGAACCCCCAGCAGCCCACCCCTGCTTATGACTATATTGGACAGGCTCCATTATGATCATAAGTCAAGGACTATCTCTACTCTACTACTACTACTACTATATAGCAGCTGCTTTCAAATATCTGAAGGGTGTCTATATATAAAGTTAAGAAATGTCATCCAGATTTAGTTCCTGTAAAGAGAATAAAAGATTGGTCAAACTGAGTTCTTGGCCCTGCCGTTTTCTTGGCTGGTCATGCCCCCACCCACTTTGGGGGATGTAGACTGTGTGGAACAGTCAGAGGCCAAGTACAAGCCTTGGCCTAAAAAAGTTGTGTTCTTTGGTCCCGCTGCTTTACTACTCATAGGGAAATAAATTAATAATGCCCAGCATAAACAGTGAAATCCCCTCCTATGTGTGCTTGATCAAAGAGTTCTATGAACAGATATTTTCAGAGAGAAACTTACTGTATTTGCTCAGTCAGAAGGTTGCTTGCCTAGTGCTTCATAAATTAGGCATAAACTGACTTCCTATTGATAAATCCCTTTGAAGGACTGCAGATGTAAAAAAAAAAGGAAGCAAAGCACAAAGGGAAAAAAATACGCATCTAAATCAAAGCTTGTTGTTCTTTCAAAAGTTTGGGGGAGCAGAAAGGAAAAGCGGAATTCATGCAGCTTGCAAGATCTCCTCTGTCTTTGTCTCTCTGCTGCGGGTAATACCTTCTCGGAAGCCCCACTTAATCACATGCAGCTCAATTAATTTTCTGCTTGATCGTAGGGTTTGTTTCAAAGGGATCTAATCAAGCATTCTTCAACTAATCTGCTCTCATCAGGACAATAACGTACACTCTCAGGATGAATTGGAAGATTGAAAGAGGTCATTTTCTACTGAGTGATGGAAACCAAAAGCTTGCTCTGTGCTAGGGTGAAGGTTCGTTCTCTGAGTTTGTGGGTTGGTTTCCGAACGTTTTGTTACCAGGTTAGGTCAGGGGTAGGCAAAGTTGGCTCTTCTATGACTCATGGTGTCGGACTGGCTAGTCAAATCTGTGCGTTAATGACTTCAAGATACTTTCAAAAGTAAGGACTTCAGCTTTTAATCACGCTACAGATAAGAACTCAGACCATGCCGATCCCATTCAGGTCAAAGTTAGCTCTGAGATCATCCTCCTCTCAGTGCTATTTATGCAAATCCTCACCATTCCCTCCCCCAAAACCACCACCCGGTGCTGTGAAGCCCTCCCCTCTCAGCTGGTCATGGCTTAGATTGTCTCTTTCCGGTTGCAGCTTTACTGTGCTTGGCTTTCTCGGCGTCTCATGTAACAGGACGTTAATCACCGGCATCAGGCATTGAACTGCTGATAAGAGTTTGTTGTGTTGGCAACCATTGATCCCCGGTCCAGTGTCTCTCCCTCCCACCAAGGTGCATATGTCGAGCCTTGGCACGACACATGGACTTCAACTCCAGAATTCCTGAGCTAGCATGATTGGCTCAGAAAGTCTGGGAGTTGAAGTCCACGAGTCATAGAAGAGCCAACTTTGCCTACCCCTGGGTTAGGTGACATCTTGAATGGAGTTTAGGGGATGTCAGTGTCGGTGTTCTTTTGTTTATAAGGGCTTTGTGTGGTCAGTAGGTCTTTCGATGGATCACCTGTGGGTGTGTCAAGTGAGGGTCTTGTAATGGGTCTTGTGATGGGTCAGGTGTGAGTCTTCCATGAGAGTTTTGTGAGGGGTCTTGTGATAGGGAGGTTACGTCAGATGAAGGTCATTGGGAGGTGAAGTGCTGGTTGGGGGGGGGTTGCATGAGTTGGTTGAGGGTCGGTGCCGTCTCTGGTTGGCTGTGTGATTGATTTGGATTCTGGGGGTTTCGTAGGCTGATTGTCGGTCAATGTGTCTGTTGATGGAATTGCTTGTGGAGTGCCAGGTTTGAAATGAACTCACAAACATGACGGGTGGTAGCGTAGCCAATGATGTTTGTGTTGCTCCAATCAAACTGGTGCTGTTTGGTGTCGGTGTGGGTAGAGATTAAGGATTTGAGATTGTGGCATTACCTACCCTGCTAACATTCTGAAACATTCAGAAACCAACCCACAAGTTTGGAGAACATAACCTCACCCTCATCCTATACCTGAGCTACAGCTATTCACCACTATTTCTTGTTCTCTGTGTTGCTGGGTTTGGGCATTTTCTCATGCTAAGGCATGCTTCTATGGGAGACAGTGTTGTGAAGTGGAAAATATTTCTCTAGAAAAGTGCTCTACAGCTGTCCCAAAGGAGGCAACTGGACTTTCTTTTTCTTGTTGTTTTTGAAGATGCTTCGCTTCTCATCCAAGAAGCTTTTACAGCTCTGACAGGCTAGTGGGGAATGGAAGGATTACTACTTCCATTAAATGCTCTACAGCTGTATTTTTTCTCCCCCCCTTTTTTTCTCCCCCCCCTTTTCTTTTTTTCTCAATTTTCTTATAGAAAGTTTTTCCAATTACTGAAAGCCAATTAATAGCTAATGTAATGGTTGAAATCTCCAGTTTTGGAAAATCTGTGAAGGTGCACTTTGCTTCACTTGAGCTTTAACTGAAAACATTTATTTATTTGTTTGTTTGTTTGTTTGTTTGTTTGTTTGTTAGATTTATATACCGCCTCATAGTGCAAGCACTCTCTAAGAAGTTTACACCTGTAAGCAATGTGTATATTTATATTGCCCCCAACAATCTGGGTCCTCATTTTACTTACCTCGGAAGGATGGAAGGCTGAGTCAACCTTGAGCCGGTGAGATTTGAACCGCTGACCTGCGGATCACAGTCAGCTAAAGTGGCCTGCAGTAGTGCACTCTAACTGCTGCACCACCTTGGCTCTAAGTGAAAGCAGTAAAGTGAAGTAAAGCCACACCTTGATTTAATTCATTGGAGAGTAGTAGCTGCTTCATTTGGCTCCCCACCAGAGGTGGGATTCAGCCGATTCGGACTGGTTTGAGCGAACCAGTAGTGGCGACCTGCAGGTGGGGTGGGCCCGTCCATCCGCCCACCCGCCTTGGCGCAATCCCCTCCTATATTGCTGTGTTTTTTTGATGCCACACACATGAGCGAATTGGCGTGTTTTTTTATTCAAAAAGTTTTATTAGTACAAAGTACAAACATTTTTCTCTTTTCTACCCCCCTTCCCCCCAAACCCCTCCCCACCCCCCTTACCCCCCTCTCACCCACCTACCCACCCCCAACTTCCCAGAAAAAGCACAGGGTATAGTATTCAATAAACATAAAACTAAAATATGCTAATGAATTATTAATTTCAAACTTTTTCTAGTTCTTTAACTCCTTGTTACTCAAAACCTTTTAAACATAATCTAAAACTTAAGCATTTATCATTAATAAACTATTTGAGTCTTCTTGATCTTATACTTTTTTTAATATAATCAGTCCATCTTCTCCATTCCAATATATATCTTTCATTTGAATGATCCTTAAGATACTCAAAACTTTTAAAACATAATCTAAAAATTAGGCGTATATCATTAATAAACTAACATTCCAATATATCAAATTATTGCTATATATCTTTCATTTAGATAATCTTTAAAATATAATAATAAAAAGGGAAAAGGGAAATTTTCTTCACCATCTCGGCCAGATGCACAGCCATCAACGTCAAGCGAATTGCCATGTTTTTGACGCAGTGTGCATGTGTGCAAGGCGCACGCGAGTGTGGTGACCAAAACTGGATGCAGTACTCTAGGTGTGGTCTGACCAAGACTTTATAGAGTGGTACTAGTACCTCTCTGGTCCTTGATTGTATCCCTCTATTTATGCAGCTCAGGACTGCGTTGCCTTTTTGGCTGCTGCTGCACACTGCTGGCTCATATTTAGTTGGCTGTCTAGCAGGGCTCTGAGATCCCTCTCGCAATCAATGTTTCATTATCAAACTAGGTAACATCAGATGTAAGTATAGATCTACATATAGATCATATGTTAGAGGGCTCATTAAAATATTTTTTGTATTATTTTGCAACTTACATAGAGAGGTTTTGTTAGTGAGTGAATGATGGGCTGAAATAAGTTATCTGTTAGGAGCCATCTGGAGTCTATTAACAGTTCCCACTTGGGGCCAATTGGTTTTTTCCATGGGACCTGTCCAGGGTCCTGAAACATCTCTCTCTCTGATCACTCTTGCTTTACAATATCTTAATATTTTACGCTGAGTTTTACTAACACAATTTTCCTCTTTTATGTGTTTGCATCAGAGATATCTATAGCAGACTTCCTTCAAGTCTTCGGAAGTGTAGAACATATTTTGTGCGCAGAAGGTCTAAGGTCTTAAATTTTTGGCATTCCCAGGACTTCCTGGAAAGGAATCCTGTCTGCAATGTTGGAATGCTAATGCTTGACCTTAGTTTTCAAAGCTGGGATAAATGAGTCCAGCCTCGTTTGGAAATCCAAGAAAGACCTTATTTTTCTGCCTTGTTAGGTTTTCCTGAATTATAAGAAGGCTGTAAATTGCAGGAAAGAGGATACTGTATGATTGGATATACCTACACAACTTCTCATGCTGCTCCTGAATATTTCCTCTTCTTTCAAAGAAAATTGGAAAGCAAATTTGCTTTCATCAACATATGAATGGCTGGGTCCAGGCACTGTGGCTTATTTGGCCACTGAACTGAGGGTTTTTTTTTAAGGAAGGCTACAGTATATTGTACAATAACCCAACCAAACAGCAAGGCATGCACAATACATTAAGGTGCCCGCCCCTCCCCCATCTCTAACCAGACTTTGGAAGAATGAAGGCAACTCATTAGGTCTTTCACTCATATAGTTAAGTATGCCAATTGTGGGGTCTTTGGTGCTCTCTGACCTTGGTGGTTTTTTGATCAGTGCTAGTAGGGAGTGGGGTTTGCTTTCATTTTATATACTAGTGACTTGCCCTGTCAATGTTGTAGGAGTGGTGTTGGCGGTTCCTTGATTGGATTGTCGTTTACTGTTAGCTTGTTTGGCAGTTCCAACTCAGCCACTGTGATCAGGAATACATTCAACATTTGATGATGTTAACCCTTAGTCAAATCCCAAAAGTAAAGGTATTTTTTTAAAAAATTATTGTCTATTAGGCTAGAAGTCTGTAGAGATTCTCAGTCATCCAGGTCATAGTTGTCCCAAAGGTGCTTTTTCAGGAGGAAACTGGACTTTCTTGTTTTTTCTTTGAAGACGTTTTGCTTCTCATTCAAGTGCTTCAAAGACCTTCTAAAACAGTGTTTCCCAACCTTGGCAACTTGAAGATGTCTGGACTTCAACTCCCAGCAAATGCTGGCTGGGGAATTCTGGGAGTTGAAGTCCAGACATCTTCAAGTTGCCAAGGTTGGGAAACACTGTTCTAAAAGGATGCAAATGACCAGCTGTCTGCAAGGACTATAAATCCCTTCATTCCCCACTATCCTGTCAGAGCTGAAGAAGCTTCTTGGATGAAAAGCGAAACGTCTTCAAAGAAAAACCAGAAAGTCCAGTTGCCTCTTGAAAAAGCACTTTTGGGGCAACCATGACCTGGATGATTGAGAATCTCCATAGACATCCACCACTGGAGGTTTTTAAGAAGATATTGGACAACCATTTGTATGAAATGGTATAGGGCAGTGGTGGCGAACCTTTTTCGGCTCGCGTGCCAAAAAAAGGGGGGGCGCTCGCACGCGCTCGCGTGCCCACACCCATTCCCTCCCCCCCACGCATGCGCACAACACCCCCCATGCTGCCCCCTGTGCATGCGCACCCCCCCACCCCTGCACAAAGGCTTACCGGAGCCTGGAACGACGAAACCGGCAAACCGGAAGTGCGAAAAAATGCACTTCCGGTTTGCCGGTATGCTGTTTTTTGCACTCCGGAGGGTTCAGGGAAGCTCCCTGAAGCTCCGGAATGCAAAAAACTACAAAACGGACAAACCGGAAGTGCGGAAAAGTGCACTTCCAGTTTGTCAGTTTTGTAATTTTTTGCATTCCGGAGCTTCAGGGAGCTTCCCTGAACCCTCCGGAGTGCAAAAAACAGCACACTAGCAAACCGGAAGTGCGTTTTTTCGCACTTCCGGTTTGCCGGTGGGAACCCTCACGTGCCGGCTTCTATGGCTCCGCGTGCCACCTCTGGCACGCGTGCCATAGGTTCGCCACCACGGGTATAGGGCCATGATGGTGAACCTAAGGCACGCGTGCCGGAAGTGGCACACAAGCCATCACCCGTTGCTCTTCTGGGTTCCAGCGTGCCAGCCAGTTGGTCTTCACATGCGCAGGAGCACCAGAACCTGGAAGATCATCTTCCCAGCACGCGCATGCGCACCGGGCAGCTGCTCTTCTTGTTTCCAGTGTGCACATGTGCATCAGCCAGCTGGTCTTTGTGCATGCATGCATGCCAGAAACCGGAAGACCATGTGGTCTTCCATGTGGAAGACCATGCATGCACCGGAAACCAGAAGATCATCTTCCTGGTGAGTGCATGCATACTGGGCAGCTGCTCTTCTGGTTTCTGACGCGCGCCCCCGTTTCGACACTCAGTGCCAAAAAGGTTCACCAACATTGGTATAGGGTTGTATAGACCAAGCAGGGGATTGGATTACTAGAATCCCTTCCAATTCTGCTACTCTGTTAACTTTAGCTCTAAAGGCATACATTCTACCAGTAAACTAGAATATAGAACGGCATCCAATTGTGGACCGGACATTCTGAACTAAAAAAGAAAATGTTAAGGTTGTGCAATGACCCCCACCCCTCGGTGGCACTTGAAGCCTTTCTCGGTGTCCCAATATGTTGATCTTCTGAAGAAAGAGATTGCAGAGCAAGCTCTACATGGGCAGAATTAGCAGTCCAAATGCAAAGGAAGCTCATCACCAAGCATGACACTGAAAATTTTATTACAGCGAGGTTGGCATTATAAGGAGGGGGCTATCCTTGCAATGATTGTAAGGCAGATCTCTCTGGGGACGAATGAATAATCAACATTATAGGGCACTCTCTGAGCTTCTCCCAAGCACATTTGTTTTGTTTTTTGGCATCTTCAAATCAGTGTTGACTTGACAATTGCTTGCACAGGTCCCGACCCTGCAGTTTTCTTGACAAGGTTTCAGAAGTAGTTTGGCCTTGCCTGCTCCTTCCTAGTGCTGAGTGAGATGGATGGGCCAAGGTCACCGAGATGGCTTCATGCCTAAAGCAGGACACTAATTCACATTATCCCACTTTCTAGCCTGATGCTTTAACTGCTACACAGTGTTGGGTTGTAAATAATTTTGCCACTGGTTCACGCAACACTTCTGCACATGCCAGAAGTGTCCCGGGCAGGTGGATGGAGCCTCCCACCGTGGGGCTACTAAGAATGGTCTGAACCAGGAGAAACCCACCGCTGCTGCTACACCACACTGGGTCTCTGGTTTTGTCACACTACAAATAGACCTTGGCTTACAACCATTCATTTAGTGATCATTCAAAGTTACACTGGCACTGAAAAAATGGACTTATGGCTATTTTTCACACTTACAACCATTGCAGCATCCCCACAGTGATCAAAATTCAGATACTTGGGAACTGTCTCATATTTATGGCAGCTGCTGTGTCCCGAGGTCATGGGATCACCCTAGGCAACCTTCGGACAAGCAACATCCATGGGGAAACCAGATTCACAACCATATTATTAACTTAACAACTGCAGTGATTCACTTAATAATTGTGGCAAGAGAAGTCGTGAAACAAGGCAAAACAATGTTTCATTTAGTAACAGAAATGTTGGTGTCAAAGTCCCGACTGACGAATCCAACCAAGCAAGCATTGTTGAGATGTTCCGATCTCTGGCTTCTTCTTCTTCTTGTGCCATATCCATCATCGGATGTTAGCGATCATGTTGGCAATCCTATTTTTATCAACCGCCGCACGAAAAAGTGCTGCTCAGTTTTGTCCAAACCAGTCCCTTAGATTTTGAAGCCATGATGTTGTTCTTCTGCCTGGACCTCATTTGCCTTCAATCTTTCCTTGGAGGATCTTTCATCTCCAAAATATTCTAACTTTTGCTTTTTTATGGTTTTGATTATCTCCCTTGGCTTTCCCAGGCGGCTTATCACCTCTGAATGCAAAACTTTATTGAGTACATTATATCGGCACAGGTTGAAAGCAAAACCACTTCTAACTAATTCCCGCAGTTTTCATATAATTAAAGAATAGACTCTCCCTCCTCCTGTTAGTGCAGGTCACATTGTCCAATTAGATGGCCAGGTATTGTTATGGAAACGGTCAAAGTCTTTAGATGTTAGATGACCTTGGTTCCCACGAGACGATTTCTTGCCGCCATCTGGAACTGGCATTCCCGAGGTGGCTCTCCCTCCCCACCCTATTATTGTGGCAAGCTGAAAAGCGGCAGCGGCTGCGACAGCATAATCACGCTTTGAAGTTGACAGTCGGACTCAATTGTGGTCATAATTTGAGGACGACCTGAATTAATAAAAAGGGAACATCGCTCAGTGCTTCCTCTCTTTTCTAAGCCATTTGCGGGAAGGAAGTAGGGAGTTAAGACAGTAAAACACCTCTCTCTTCAAATGGCAAGTACTTAAGAATTCTCCGCTCAGGCATTTGTGCCCTTCACCCCCCTCAATGTTACTACTAGAGAGCAATGCAAGAGGGAGGCATTAAAGAAATTTATTAACTTACTAAAGCAGAGCTGTCTCTGCTGCTGCCATTGGGGGTGAAATAGCCTGGCTCATTTTAGTGGAAGTGGAGGGGAGGGAAGCCTCAGCACGTAACTGCTCTAGTGCTCTTCCATCAGCTTAAACCATTTTAAAAAAGAGACCCAATTCAGGCCTGCTATGCATCTATCTCTGGGGCCAGAATAACAGAGTTGGAAGGGACCTTGAAGGTCCTCTAGTCCAACCCCCTGCTCAGGCAGGAAGCTGATTCTGAGTGATTTATTTTTGGATTGGAGACTACTGGGAGATCCGAGAACTTGGATGGGAGTTCATCTGAAATCTGGATTGAAAACTAATAGGTGTGTGTGTGTGTGTGGTGTGTGTGTGTGTGTGTGTGTGTGTGTGTATGTGTATGTATATGTATATGTATATGTATATGTATATGTATATGTATATGTATATGTATATGTATATGTATATGTATATGTATAATTCCATGGGGATTTTACACTCTGACAAAGTCAACAGGGGTTGACGAAAGCTTAGTAATTTTAATAGTAATTTTAAATAAAACTTTAAATGTTCCGGAGATCATGATGGCTATCGCTTCTTTATCTGTAACTATGCCTGGAACTCGCATTTTTAGGACAATTCTTAATATGTATATGTATATGTATATGTATATGATTGTATATGATTGTATATGATTGTATATGTATATGTATATGTATATGTATATGTATATGTATATGTATATGTATATGTATATGTATATGTATATGTATATACATATCTATCTATCTATCCACACACACACACACACACACACACACACACACACACACACACACACACACACACACAAACCCATACACACAAATGGAAGAAGGAAATGACAAACCACCTTGTTGTCAAAGATTATATAGACATATCTATGATTTCAAGGTTTCAACTCGGCTCAAAGGAGAGTTTTCTTCATATGCAAATATCAATGACTATTCTTTAGCAAAATAACAGAGTTGGAAGGGACCTTGGATGTCTCCTAGTCTAACCCTGTTCAAAACCTGTGTTGGAGCACCCACAACTTCTGGAGGCAAGCTGTTCCACTGATTAATTGTTCTAACTGTCAGGAAATTTCTCCTTAATTCTAAGTTGCTTCTCTCCTTGATTAGTTTCCACCCATTGCTTCTTGTCCTGCCTTCAGGTGCTTTCGAGACTAGCTTGACCCCCTCTTCTTTGTGGCAGCCCCTGAGATATTGGATCACTGCTATCATGTCTCCCCTAGTCCTTCTTTTCATTAAACTAGACATACCTAGTTCCTGCAACCGTTCTTCATATGTTTTAGCCTCCAGTCCCCTAACCATCTTTGTTGCTCTTCAGAGGAAGCCAAGTTGCTTTGAAATTTAAGCCCACAAGTTCTTGAAATGTGCCGAGTGTCAAGGTGAAAGCATTGATGGAACATTATTGTCGCTGAGATTTCAGCACAGTTATCATCATTCATTAGCCAAATATTGAAACTGTCAGGTTACAAAGCAAAACTGCTGAAAAAAAATGTGTGGTGGGAAAATGATGTATTATTGTGTTATCTACATCATGTTTGCCTATTTATTAGGGACGTTCATGATTTTCCCCCCGCTTATTTTTCTTCTTGCTTTTATATAAAATGGTCTTCCTTGTATCTACATTTGTCAAGTTTGTGTATTATTCTGGTGAAGAAAGAATTACAGTTTGCAGTTCTGGTTATTCATAACTTCAGATTGTCAAATCTGTCTATATCCACTTTGGACCAATTTATCAGTCTGCGTTTCTTGAAGTGCTCTCGCATTCCTTTGAGGTTTCAAAGTTGGGGCATGCTTAGCTTTAACATTTTAAAATGTCCTTCTTTTCTTGCTTTTTATAATATCTAGCCAGATACAGAGTCTTGAAGAATCCAACTTAATTATTATAACATTTTGGTTCACCTAGGAAAAGCACTAGCCCCTATAGACTGATGATTTATTTGTATGGACTGTCTCTTATTTTCTAGTACCTGACCCATTTTCCTGGCTGAGTCCCCTCTAGGGTTCTTTAATGGAACTAGGGTAGTCTTGGCTAGTGAAAAATACAATATTTTCTTATCAACCCTCTCTCCCATATATTCAAATATCCAAACATTCATACTTCTCTCTTCCCCAGGTAAAGGGCTATCAAAGATATCAAGATATCAAAGAGATCTCAGCTTTGTTCTTCCTGACATCTAAACAGTTGTTTTTCATTTTAAGAAGATTCCGTGGTTGTTATTGTCACTTAGGGCATTCTACTGACCTTCAGGACATGGATTGCCTGTGGCCTGGATCCCATAGCCTGATATTTGCAGGTCTTCTGGAATCTCTTGAAGTGAATTTTTAGAAAGTGAAGCAAGTTCATAGTTTTATTTCCAATGGACCTAAATTCTACTCTCTAACCCCAGTTAACCAGATCTGGTTGGCTGGGGAGTTGTGCAGATTCTCTTATTCAATTCATTAATCCCCATAAAAATTAGACTAAACTAAACTAATTCAGATTAATTGTATTATGACAATCACTGGCCAGAAGATTAATTGTTCAACTTCTGATATAGATAGAGAGGATGATAGATCAGGGGTCCTCAAACTTGGCAACTTTAAGACTTGTGGACTTCAACTCCCAGAATTCTGGGAGTTGAAGTCCACAAGTCATAACGTTGCCAAGTTTGAAGACCTCTGTGATAGATAGATAGATAGATAGATAGATAGATAGATAGATAGATAGATAGATAGATAGATAGACAGACAGACAGACAGACAGACAGACAGACAGACAGACAGACAGACAGACAATAGGTAGAATATAGATAGATAGATAGATAGATAGATAGATAGATAGATAGATAGATAGATAGATAGATAGATAGATAGATAGACAGACAGACAGACAGACAGACAGACAGACAATAGGTAGAATATAGATAGATAAATAGATAGATAGATAGATAGATAGATAGATAGATAGATAGATAGATAGATAGATAGACAGACAGACAGACAGACAGACAGACAATAGGTAGAATATAGATAGATAAATAGATAGATAGATAGATAGATAGATAGATAGATAGATAGATAGATAGATAGATAGATAGATAGATAGACAGACAGACAGACAGACAGACAGACAGACAGACAGACAGACAGACAATAGGTAGAATATAGATAGATAAATAGATAGATAGATAGATAGATAGATAGATAGATAGATAGATAGATAGATAGATAGATAGATAGATAAATAGATAGATAGATAGACAGACAGATAGACAGATAGACAGACAATAGGTAGAAGATACAGTAGACAGACAGACAGACAGACAGACTGACTCCTAGAGTCACCTTGTAATTTACAGCCTTTAAAAATATAATTCTATTTAAAAATGTCATTAAATAATAAAAGATAATGCAAACCATGTAACAAAAGAAGTAAAAAGGTACTAGAAAACAAAATCAAAGGAAAAAACCCCAAGAAAGCAACTACCCAGTCATTACAACAAATATAAACAATTCCACTATCTCTTTATTGCCTCTTAATTAACAGATATTAAGCTCTTGATCCCTTAACTCATCTCTTAACTGTAGGCAAATCCAATCAGTAGCCTCTTCTCTAGTCCAGGTGTCAGCAAAAAGTCCAAACAAAGCCCTAAAATAATAACCCTAATTAACAGATATAAAGCTCAGCATTCCACATCTCAACTCTTAACTACAGTCTAAGCAAATCCACAATTAGAAGGCAGAAAGCGGTCCCAGTATCCTAGGATGAACAAAAGATTAAATGTAATATGACAGAAGGACATTTTCTCCTTTCAAGAGAACGAGCTGACAAATATCCCTTACTTTAAGTGGAAAGACTTAATTGGATACAAAGCCAATTTCAATGCTATCAGATTAGGATACCTAAAGTAAACACTACGTTAACTGTAAGCAAATCCAGTATACATTTTTTTCCAGGTCAGATGTCAGCTAAGCCAGAAAGAACCACCCCAAATAGCATCCCATTTTTATCCTAATTGCATCAGCTTTGTGTTTCTTCTTTTGATGTAAAACAATCTTGCTCTTAATCTATTCAGATGATTGCGGATCCTTGCTTCATTTTCCCCCCAAAACTTAAAGAGCCTCTTTTGTAACTCCAGCAAGAAGAAATTATTCCAATTGCTGTCTGCAATTGTTGTTTTTTATTTCCTCCTTAATCTTTAAAACCTCATTGTTTTTTTTTATGTCTAATGACAAATTCTTGTTTAAATTCTTTTTCATGTTGCTCTCCGATACACTTTTTCTGTAACAACCTCTTCTGGGAACACAGCTGACAATATTGATTCAAAGTCCCCGTGCAGTTCCTCAAAAATGTCTTATAATGCCTTTATAAATTGCTTATCTTCTTATGTCTCCAGTATCAAAAAATTGTTTTTCTTTCCCACAAAAATGCATTTGTTCTTTAAGATTAATTTCAAAGACTTCATATTCAAAATTATTTATCAACTTTAGATACCATCCATCTCATTCTCAGAGATATTCAATATCTCACCCAATATTTTCATATTTTCTGAGCCATTAATCTGTTTAAAACTTTTTGAAGTCAGAACTTGCTTTGTGCTGTTGTTTTAAATTCTTAATTGTTTTGAAGATACACCTTCATTTTCTTACATCCAGGACTGAAGGCATCCACTCAGCCTTGTCATGTTGCAAGTGTCTAACTTCTTTAAAGCAATTAATAGATGATTTATGAAAGTGATTAGCAAGGGAAGTGTAAACTTTTGGAAGGCTCTGTTTGTGGCTGTAGCAAGTGTGGCAAATTCTCTTATTTTCTAGTTCCCTCATCCTCTGGGGGCGGCTGGTTTGCAGTCTTCTCATGAGAAGCAACCATACATAAATATTCCTAATCATAGGAACCCTGGTTAGGGCAGTGGTTAGAATGCAGTATTGCAAACTAACTCTGCCCACAGCCTGAAGTTTGATCCTGACAGGCTCAAGGTTGACTTAGCCTTCTGAGGTCAGTAAAATGAGGACCCAGATTGTTGGGGGCAATGTTCCCTTTAGCTGAAAACGGCGCGCAGCGTTCTCTTTTCATCTGCATGGCCACACAGGTGCGCAGCCTCTCCCATTAGAAAATGCCGGGCGGAAGTTAGAAACTTCCGCGCGGCGTTCTTTCATCACGTGCGCGGCTGCGCGGCCGCGCGGCTTAGAGGGAACAGTGGTTGGGGGCAATATGTTGACATTATAAACCACCCAAAAATGCTGTAAAATAATATGGGGCAGTATATACGTCTAAATGCTATTGCTATACAGAGCACAGCTGGGGTAATCTTGCATCCCCTCTTTGTCCCGAGAGGGTCAAAAGTTCTGATCTACTCCTCAGTTCCCTGTCCTTAGCCACAAACATCAGCCCTGTTTTTCACAAAGCTGTCTTCACCGTTCTTCCTCAGAGGTCCTTTCTGCTTCGAGTCACTTTTATTATTTGATTGATAGCTCTTCTAACGGTTTGTGGCAATCGGCTTTTATGAAATATCTGAAGGGCAGGCCATATATCTAAATAAGAGTAAATTTTGCAGCAGTGAATGTATCACCTTGCAATGAGATGGGTGCCAAGCACATTTAATAAATTAAATAAATTAAATAAATTAAATAAATTAAATAAATTAAATAAATTAAATAAATTAAATAAATTAAATAAATTAAATAAATTAAATAAATTAAATAAATTAAATATTCATGCACATAATACAGTATATGTTTTTTGTTTGTTTATTGATGCCCTTCCTATTGACCAATTCCAATAGCTCTGTTTGAGTGTGGGCTCACTGATTTTGGTACTAATTTGATTTCAGAACATGGGGAACATCTGGGATGAATGTTGCTGCAAGGGCTAACTTAATAGACATAATTCCACTCCTCTCACACAGCTATTGGTATTGTAATAAGTGGTTCCCAGACTGATGAAGAAAACATTATCTAAATCAGAGGTCTCCAACCTTGGCAGCTTTAAGCCTGGTGGACTTCAATTCCCAAAATTCTGGGAGTTGAAGTCCACCAGGCTTAAAGTTGCCAAGGTTGGAGACCCCTGATTAGAGTAGAGTAGAGTAGAGTAGAGTAGAGTAGAGTAGAGTAGAGTAGAGTAGAGTAGAGTAGAGTAGAGTAGAGTAGAGTAGAGTAGAGTAGGACAGGACAGGACAGGACAGGACAGGACTGAACAGAACAGAACAGAACAGAATAGAATACTTTATTGGCCAAGTGTGATTGGACACACAAGGAATTTGTCTTTGGTGCATATGCTCTCAGTGTACATAAAAGAAAAGATAGATTTGTCAAGCTTTTCTGGCTGGGGAATTCTGGGAGTTGAAGTCCGCCAGACTTAAAGTTGCCAAGGTTGGAGACCCCTGATCTAAACAGTCAACTACCAGCTTCTGTGTTATCAGTTAAAAGACCCACCAGCTTTTTGATTCATAGAAAGGTAATGAAAAAAAATTAAAAATGTTTTCATTTTTTCCCCTTTGCCTTGCCTTCAAGTCAATCTTGACTTCTGGAGTTCACAAAGTTCTTTATGCAATATTCTTGAAAATAGTTTGCCACTGCCTTCTTCGAGAGAATGTTTGGTCACAGAGGTCATGCAGTTGGCTTCTAAGCCTAAAGGCAGGACTAAAACTCAGGCTTTCCTGCTCTTAGTCTAGCACCATAGCCACTAGATCAAACTGGTTCTCCCATCCCAATGTACATTGAAATAACAATAGCTATTATTATTTATAGTTGTAGACCATTTCTTGGAATTCTTATAACCCCATCCATTTCATTAAATCTTGCTAAAAAGATTCTGTGAGTATCACAGTTGAAAAAATAACCCACTTTCAGTTTTAAGCAGATGTCAAATAGACTGACAGGGGCAGGTGATCTTCTTTCCTCCTCCTCCTCCTCCTCCTCCTCCTCCTCCTCCTCCTCCTCCTCCTCCTCCTCCTCCTCCTCCTCCTCCTCCTCCTCCTCCTCCTCCTTCTTTTTTGCCAGGTCAGGACAAAAACATACTTTGCTTTTATGCCTTGCCAGTTTCTGCATGAATTACAGCCAAGTGACATTGCAAAGTCTTCGGAGTTTGTATGTGTCACTGAATTTTAAAGTGGCAATGTTCCATTTTCCAACATTGAGGGAGAAGAAAGGATATTCAAGGCAGTGAGTTTCCAATAAGACAGTTAAATGACCCAGCTGCAGGATCTAAGTTCAAGTCCAGATGAATAGAACTGTATGGGAAAAAAATCATGTGCATGAAGTGATCATCTTGTAGGCAAAGTTCAAGTGATCCAGATGTTAAAAGCAAGGCCAATGTTCCTTGGCAAAAGGCAGTGTTGTAAGAAATATCCTTCTGGGTTCAGTTCCAAGTGGGGAAAGTGACACTGGATTCATGGAAGTTGCTTGGTAAGAAGGTTTAATATTGTGGACAGGAGCACATGGCATGAGCCCCTGAACAGAAAAGGTGGATCACATGCTTCCAGATGTGGGTGAAGAGAAAAGGAAGGAAAAGATGCTGAGTCCCTTGGTTTTATGACCTCTGTTGGGCCCCACCTCTTAATTCCCTGTTCCTGTGTATGTAATGCACTCCAATTGGTGGTCAGACCCCCCCTAGGGGCGGGGGTCTTAGCTAGCCTTTTAGGCTGTCTCCCAAGTTTGTTTGAGTGCTGGTAATTTTCCAGGTGGTAGAGGGCTAATTCTCTCATGTCCTAAGGGTGAAGGTCTTAATCCCATCACCCTGGAGCTGAAGGGAGGGGGGCAGGGAGCTGCAGGAAGCTGCTTTGTATTTAAAACATGTTTCTCCTTTTCTCATTCAGGGAAACATCCTTTTTCAATATTTCCTAGGATATTCATTCCTCTAGGAGAGGGGTGGGTGCTAACTTCCTACAGCAGTAAGACAAGGGATCATGAACTTTGTGTTCAACTGTCAGCCTAATGAGTTTAATGTGCTTTCATTTTTTTCAGACAGTGCCCCCAATAAATTTGGAGTCAATAAATTCTGAAATGTCTCATATTTTTTGTTCAGGGAGTTCAGTTGCCTAATGTAATGGTGTGTGGAAATGACTTTTGAGAGACCAGGCAAAAAGATGCTGCCTAGGCAATGGTCAGATGAGAGAGAGCATAACCCACAGCTGCATAATGGGCAGAGGGAGAGATGCAGAAGGCGCCCTCCCTAAGATCAGTCTGCAAAAGGAGATGGCAAAAGAATAGTAATTTCAGACTTGCAAAGTTCTGTTACTGTAGCTTTACATGACTATGGAATCAGCTTACATAGCAGTAGCAATAGCACTTAGACTTATATACCGCTTCACAATGCTTTCCAGCCCTCTCTAAGTGGTTTACAGAGTCAGCCTATTGCCCCCAACAATCTGGGTCCTCATTTTACCCACCTCGGAAGGCTGGAAGGCTGAGTCAACCTTGAGCCAGTGAAAATTGAACTGCTGAACTGCTGGCAGAAGTAGCCTGCAATTCTACATTTTAACCACCACAGCTCTTCATATGGACATGTTTCCTCCTGCAGTCACATATACTGCTCAATTAATTAGGTTGGGTCTCTCCTCTGCATCTTTTTGTGCCTACCATTTAGCTGTGGGCTACATTCTTTCATATCTGACCATTCCTTAGTAGGATTTTTTTTGTCCCACCATTCCCACATACCATTTGACCAAGACCGCTGTGATACTAATGTCATAATATCTCCACCTTATATGTAGCCTTGCAGCTTTTGAAAGTGGTGTGATAGGTGCCCCAAGCTTGCAGCCATTTTCCCCTTACACCCTCCTTTAAGTAAACTAGACATCATTTGTGGAAAATTGAACCGTGGTGGCACAGCGGTAAGAATGCAGCATTGCAGGCTAACTCTGCCCACTGCCAGGAGTTTGATCCTGACTGGCTCAAAGTAGACTCAGCCTTACATCCTTCTGAGGTTGGTAAAATGAGGACCCAAATGGTTGAGGGCAATAGGCTGACTCTGTAAACTGCTCAGAGAGGGCTGTAAAGCACTGTGAAGCGATATATAAGTCTAAGTGCTATTGCTATTTGGTGTTTGTCTTTGTGTGTGTGTGTGTGTGTGTGTGTGTGTGTGTGTGTGTGTGTGTGTGTGTGTTTAATGAATACAATGTCTCTGCAAGTTTAAAGCAACCTTTCACTCCTCATGTCAGCCTCTCAAGTTTGTCCAGATCAGCAAACAGACTTCTCAAGAAAGCGAGAACTAGATTTCATCGAGATTGTCTATAATAACAGAAACTTACAAACCTGGTTGTGTTTTTCCATCCCTCCCTCTCATATCCCAGGGAATCAGGGTAGAGCTGGTACTGTTATTTTCCCTTCTCCCTGAGCTCAGGACATGGTTCTGCACATTTTGCCTTCATTTTTGACCTGGTTTCTGAATAAATTCTCCAAGGTCATCTTTCCAGTTTCTTAGACCAAGACCATGCCATTCTAAATTTGGTTTATTCCCAGTGTGAAGTCAGTTGGATGCCATAAATGGTCTTCTGTGGATTATCCATCCCTGCTTTAGAATGCTGTATAGATAAATTCCTGGTCTCTTCTTATGGTTTAGATTACAGATTACAGATTATTAGAGTTGGAAGGGACCTTGTAGGTCAGTGATGGCGAACCTTTTTTTGCTCGGGTGCCAAAAGGGCACGCACATGTGCAATGGTGCAATGGCGAGTGCCCACACCCATAATGCAATGGCCTCCCCTCATGCATGGGCACACAATCCCCCCCCCCCCACACTGCCCCTGCGTTTCTGAACTTCCAGTTGGCCTGTTGGGCCGTTTTCTGCCATCCACAGGCTCCGGAGTCTTTCCTGATGCTTGGGGAGGGTGAAAAACAGCCCAATGCGTGAAAACGGCCTCCCCGCACCCTCCAGAAGGCTGAAAATCAGCTGGCCAGCGCACACATGCGTGCTGGAGTTGACATAGAGCAAAGCCTCGCATGCCCTCAGATATAGCTCCGCATGCCACCTGTGGCACCCGTGCCATAGGTTCGCCATCACTGTTGTAGATCATCTAGTCCAACCCCCCGCTCAAGCAGGAGTCCCTACACCATTTCGGACAAATGGCAGTCCAATCTCTCCTTGAAAGTCCCAAGTGTTGGAGCTCTCACAGCCTCCGCAGGCAAGCTGTTCCACTGGTTGATCACTCTCACCGTCAGAAAGTTTCTCCTCATTTCCAGGTTGAATCTCTCCTTGGTCAGCTTCCATCCATTATTCCTTGTCTGGCCTTCTGGTGCCTTGGAAAACAGTCTGACCCCCCTCCTCTCTGTGGTAGCCCCTCAAGTATTGGAACACTGCTATCATGTCACCCCTGGTCCTTCTCTTCACCAGACTGGCCATGCCTGGTTCCTGCAACCGCTCTTTGTATGTTTTAGTTTCCAGTTCCCTTATCATCCTGGTTGCTCCCCTCTGTACTTTCTCTAGAGTTTCAATGCCTTTCTTGTAGTGTGGTGACCAAAATTGGATGCAGTACTCTAGGTGTGGTCTAACTAAGGCTTCATAGAGTGGTTTATAGAGGTTATTCCTGTTTATTCCAAAGGAGCAGGAATGATGGAGTGGACATAACTGTATCTGCATTTGGATCTAAGAACTTCTTTTGTGATTGCAATCTAACAGTTGCAAAAGGGGACCAGACAAATTCACCTTGGCTTGTAGTTCAGAAAAATAAATAAAATATTAGTTGGCTGGATAGCTTTCTTTGTTTCTTGCCATTTAAGTGCAAAAGAAGGACGCTTGAAGAATAACATATAATGCGAATTCCAGTGTGAATTGCCCTCATCTGTTCTTCATGGATTAATGTGCAGAAAGAAACTTAGTTCTCCGTTGGGCTTTTCACACATGGATATTTTGATGCCACTCTTGGTTGAAACAGAGCAGCGAAATGGATTTTAAAAGTGCATATCTTAAAAGGAAAATGCTTTTTAAATGCTTTCTAGAATTCCATCAGAGTGAGGTTTTTTTCTCCTGATGGAGATTAATATGGAAATAGAATAGACTGCAGAGAATTCAGTCCAGGGGTAAATAATGGGATTTTTGCTATCACCATTTTAAAACAAAGACATTGATGGCCCCAATTGAACTGGTTTTGAAAGGGGACCAGACAAATTCATGGCAGACAGGATCTCAGAACTACTGGATGGCTATTTATTGTCTTACGAATTACAGGCAGTCTTCGACATACGACCACAATTAGGTCAAAATTTCTACTGTTATAAGCAAGACATTTGTTAAGGGAGTTTTACCTCATTTTATGATCTTTCGTGCCACTGTTGTTAAGTGAATCCCTGCAATGATTAAGTTAGTAACACAGTCAAGTGAATCTGGTTTCCCCGTTGACTTTCTCAGATGGTCACAAAAGAGGATCCCATGACCCCGGGACACTGCCACTGCCATAAATATGAGTCAGTTGCCAAGCGTCTGAATTTGGATCACTTGACCATGGGGATGTCACAATGGTCATAAGTATAAAAAACTGCGATCTCCCCCCCTCTCTCTCTCCCTCCCTCCCTCCCTCCCTCCCTCCTTCCCTCATCTATCTATCTATCTATCTATCTATCTATCTATCTATCTATCTATCTATCTATCTATCTATCTATCTATCTATCTATCTATCTATCTATCTATCTATCTATCTATCTATCTATCTATCTACCCACCCACCCACCCACCCACCCACCCACCCATCCATCCATCCATCCATCCATCCATCCATCCATCCATCCATCCATCCATCCATCCATCCATCCATCCATCCATCCATCCATCCATCTATCTATCTATCTATCTATCTATCTATCTATCTATCTATCTATCTATCTATCTATCTATCTATCTATCTCCTCTCTCTCTCATATCTCTCTCTCTCACACACACACACACATCTATCTATCTATCTATCTATCTATCTATCTATCTATCTATCTATCTATCTATCTATCTATCTATCTATCTATCTATCTATCTCCTCTCTCTCTCTCATATCTCTCTCTCTCTCACACACACACACACACATCTCTCTCTCTCTCTCTCTCTCTCTCTCTCTCTCTCCTCTCTCTCTCTCTCTCTCTCTCTCTCTCTCTCTCTCTCTCATATCTCTCTCTCACACACACACATCTATCTATCTATCTATCTATCTATCTATCTATCTATCTATCTATCTATCTATCTATCTATCTATCTATCTATCTATCGTGAAACAAATGTAGAAAGTTAGCACCCCACCCCCAGAAGAATGAAATACTTTGGGAAATATTATAAAGGCAAAATATTATATTTCTTAAAGGAGAAATGGAGAAACGTGCTCTTGGAGACAGAAAGCGGCCCCCAAGTCTTTCTTAATAGCCCCCAGCAGATATTTTGTGTCCATTAAGAAAGATTGGCCCTGCCTATTCATAAACCAGCCCTAGTTTCCCTGCCCCATGTAGAACCTAAGGAGGCCAGCTTTTAGAAATGCAGATTTGGTAATCCATTCAGAGAGACTGGGTTAAGACAGAAACTCAGATAAGCAACAAACAAAAGGTTGACAAAATTAGCACAGACAAACACCTAGGATTTGCATTTCCTCTTTTGCCTATAGAGCCAGCTATGTCCCCTACATAACCCCTACATGACCCCATAGAAATTTGACAACAGCTAATAGAATACATGTTCTTGCACAGGAACAGGAAGCTCAAGTGTAAAGCCCAAAGTAGGTATAAAAACCACCTACTCTCAACTCCATTTTGTCAGCTACCCAGAAGCACACATGCTTGGTGGTTCTGCTTCATCAGTAAATGGACCCTCTTGCCTCCATTTTATTTCCAGTGCCTTTCTCCCAGCTTGGAACGGAAGCAGATGGATATTTCTTCCCATACAAAAAATACAATTTCGAACAAGAAACTAAGAAAATCAAAATGTAACAGGGATGATAGGCAGGCCAGTGGACTTATACATGCCCCTTTAGAGACCATTTTTAAAATTCCCTTATTGGGAACTCACTGCCTTGAGAAGGCTTGCAATTGGTTTTCAGAATGCATTGGTTTGGCCACTGTGATCTGATGCAGCAGAACTAATATAGGAAATGACAAGTGCGGCTGATAGCCTGCTCTGTTTATTTTGAACCGAAACTGAGTGTAGCCCCTGTATGTGCCTTGAATCCTTAGAATACAGGAAAAAACCTTCTGAGTTGTCTATCAGTCCATCTGCTTCCACATTTGAGGTCTACAGCAGTGGATGGATTCTACCTGGAAGATCACAAGCCTGAATTGCATGGTGGTGGTGGTGGTAGTAGTAGTAATAGTAGTAGTAGTAGTAGTAGTAGTAGTAGTAGTAGTAGTAACAACAACAAGAACAACAAGAACAACAACAACAGAGTTGGAAGGGAGCTTGGAGGTCTTCTAGTCCAACCCCCTGCTTAGGCAGGAAACCCTAGACCCGTGGTGGCGAACCTATGGCACGCGTGCCAGAGGTGGCACGCGGAGCCATAGAAGCCGGCACGCGAGGGTTCCCACCGGCAAACCGGAAGTGCGAAAAAACGCACTTCCGGTTTGCTAGTGTGCTGTTTTTTGCACTCCGGAGGGTTCAGGGAAGCTCCCTGAAGCTCCGGAATGCAAAAATCTACAAAACGGACAAACCAGAAGTGCACTTTTCCGCACTTCCGGTTTGTCCGTTTTGTAAGTTTTTGCATTCCGGAGCTTCAGGGAGCTTCCCTGAACCCTCCGGAGTGCAAAAAACAGCATACCGGCAAACCGGAAGTGCGTTTTTTCGCACTTCCGGTTTGCCGGTTTCGTTGTTCCAGGCTCCGGTAAGCCTTTGTGCGGGGGTGGGGGTGTGTGCGCATGCGCAGGGGGCAACATGGGGGGGTGTTGTGCGCATGCGTGGGGGGGAGGGAATGGGTGTGGGCACGCGAGCGCATGCGAGCGCGTCCCCCCCACCTTTTTTGGCACGCGAGCCGAAAAAGGTTCGCCACCACTGCCCTACACTATTTCAGACAAATGTTATCCAGCATCTTCTTAAAAACTTCCAGTGTTGGAGCATTCACAACTTCTGGAGGCAAGCTGTTCCACTGATTAATTGTTCTAACTGTCAGGAAATTTCTCCTTAGTTCTAAGTTGCTTCTCTCCTTCATTAGTTTCCACTCATTGCTTCTTGTTCTACCCTCAGGAGCTTTGGAGAATAGCTTGACTCCCTCTTCTTTGTGGCAACCCCTGAGATGTTGGAACACTGCTATCATTCTTTTCATTAAACTAGACAAATCCAGTTCCTGCACCTGTTCTTCATATGTTTTAGTCTCCAGTCCCCTAATCATCTTTCTTGCTCTTCTCTGCACTCTTTCCAGAGTCTCAACATCTTTTTTACATCGTGGCTACCAAAACTGAATGCAGTATTCCAAGTGTGGCCTTATCAAGGCATTATAAAGTGGTATTAACACTTCGCGTGATCTTGATTCTATCCCTCTGTTAATGCAGCCTAGAACTGTGTTGGCTCTTTTGGCAGCTGCTGCACACTGCTGGCTCCTATTTAAATGGTTGTCCACTAGGACTCCAAGATCCCTCTCACAGTTACTACTGTTGAGCAAGGTACCACACATACTGTACCTGTGCATTTTGTTTTTCTTGCCTAAATGTAGAACCTTACTTTTTTCGCCATTGAATTTCATTTTGTTAGATAGATAGATAGATAGATAGATAGATAGATAGATAGATAGATAGATAGATAGATAGATAGATAGATAGATAGATAGATAGATAGATAGATAGATAGAGAAGGAGTGGGGGGAGAGACATCCTTCTTCTCTCACTTCCCAGGAGCCATTATTTAAGGAAGGGTTTCCCATTCCAATATGAAATTTCCAGGCCTATGGACCTCCGTTTCCAGAATTCCACAGCCAGCATAGCTATGGCTGAGAATTCTGGGAGTTGCTCACCTTCACTTTATTTGCATGATAAATAAATTTATCGAGAGATGGGCTGAGGCCTTCTGTAGAACATTGAATTCTGCAGTAGACATCCTCCTATCTTCCCCACAACAGCTTTGTGAGATGGACTGGGCTGCAAGAGAGTGACTGGCCAAAAGTCATCCAATCAGTTTTCATGCCTAAAGTGGGTCTAGAACACACAGTCTCCTGGTGATTGGCCCAGTTACCCAGCCAGCTTTTATGCCTAAAGTGGGACTAGAACTCAAAGTTTCCTATTATCTAGCTTGGTACCTTAACCACTAGACCAAACTGGCTCTTTTTCCCTCTAAAATATCTTTCTATGCTAGTGTGGTCTCATTACTGATATGTATAAGAACATAATTATAGTGATAATTCTACTTTCCCATAGTGGTGCAGTGGTTAGAATGCAGTACTGCAGGCTACTTCTGCTGCCTGCTGGCTGCCTGCAATTTGGCAGTTTGAATCTCACCAGGCTCAAGGTTGACTCAGCCTTCCATCCTTCCGAGGTCATAAAATGAGGACCCAGATTGTCAAGGGCAATATGGTGACTCTGTAAACCTCTTAGGGCTGTAAAGCACTGTAAAGTGGTATATAAGTCTAAATGTTATTGCTATTCCCTTCTGTTCTTGATTATCCCAAACATAGAATTTACTTTTTCTTCAGCAGCTGTATACTGGCCTGTGTCCTTTGAAGAACAAGTCTTTTTTACATGAAGGCCTGTCCAGTGCAGGTCTGGTTCAGAAACAAGGATGCATAAGATGGGGACCGCATTCGGGACCGCATTCTACCTCATACTTCCCTTCAATCGGTCAGGTCCCACAGAGTGGGTCTCCTCCAGGTCCCGTCATCTAAACAATGCCGACTGGCAGGGACTAGGGGGAGGGCCTTCTCTGTGGGGGCCCTTGCTCTCTGGAACCAACTTCCCCCAGAGATCTGAATCATCCCCACCTTGCTGGCCTTCCGAAAAGCCATTAAGACATGGCTCTTCCTGCAGGCGGGGTGATTTTGAGACAACTTTCCCCCATGTATGCATGGTGTTGTATGTCTATTTTAACTTTTTAAAATTGTTTTTAATGATTTTATTGTTTGGTGTTCTTTAAAATGCTGTACACCGCCCTGATTCCTTAGAGAGTAGGGCGGCATAGAAGAATTTCCAAATAAATAAATAAATAAAATGGGAGGATATCGAGTTGAAGTTCCCTTTCCACTGTTAAGTACACTGGCTTAGGGAACTTGTAGTAAAAACCCATCAATAGCAAGCAGTTTAATAATACATTTTTGGCAGTTGCTTAATATTTCCAAATGTAAATATTTATATTTAAATATCATTTAATTTAAATAATTTAAATATGTATATTTCACGCCTGGGATTCTTTTGTTCTATTAATACTATTGTTATTTACACATTGTCTACCAGATAGTTGTGCCTGAATTTGACACTTCGATGCTTGCATTCTTCCTAAGGGTCTGGGACACATAAAAATACCATTCTTATATGTTAGAGACTGAACTGGAATACAGGTAGTCCTCAACTTATGACCACAATTGAGCCCAAAATTTATGTTGCTAAGCAAGGCAGTTTTAAAGTGTGCCCTGCCCCATTTTACGACCTTTCTTGCCACAATCGTTAAGTCAATCACTGCAGTTGATCAGTTAGTAACACGGTTGTTAAGTGAATCTGGCTTCCCCACTGATCTTTGCTTGTCAGAAGTTTGCAAAAGGGGATCACATGACCCTAGGACACTGCAACCGTCATAAATATGAACCAGTTGCCAAGCATCTGAATTTTGATGACATGACCATAGGGATGCTGCAGCGGTTGTAAGTGTGAAAAATGGTAATAAGTCATTTTTTTCAGTCCTGTTGTAACTTCAAATGAGCGCTAAATGAATTGCTGTAAATCAAAGACTACTTGTGCTTCAGTTCAGTCTCCTCCTCCTCCTCCTCCTCCTCCTCCTCCTCCTCCTCCTCCTTCTCCTCCTCCTCCTCCTCCTCCTCCTCCTCCTCCTCCTCCTCCTCCTCCTCCTCCTCCTCCTCCTCCTCTTCCTCCTCCTCCTCTTCAGGTGAGGCAGGTATGGTTACCATGGGTCATACTCAGAGGTGGGTTCCTGCCGGTACGCTCTTTCTTACCTGTCGGTTGCCACAGAGCTGAAGAAGCTGGTGGCGTTCATGGTGCGGGGCTTCCCCCGCCTGATTCCCCCGCCCGCCTGGACGCTGCCATTTGTGTTCTTTTGCCCTCTGAGCATGCGCAAAGCGTTCTGTTTGTGCAGAGGGCAAAAGAACACAAATGGCGGCGTCCAGGCAGGCGGGGGAAGCGGGTGGGGGAAGTCCCACGCCGCGAACGCCACCAGCTTCTTCGGGTCTGCAGCGACCGACAGGTAAGAGCGTACCGGCAGGAACCCACCTCTGGTCATACTTCTTTGTTTTTGTAATTTTTGTAACTTTTCAGCTAATCTTTCTTCCTCTCTCTGTCTCTCTAGGTGTAAAGAGCTTAAATATGCAAAGGATCTCCCACAGATTTCTATTATTTTTATCTTTGTCAATGAGGCGCTTTCAGTCATCCTGCGTTCAGTTCACAGTGCTGTAAATCACACCCCAGCTCACCTCTTGAAAGAGATCATCCTTGTAGATGACAACAGTGATGAAGGTATGGAGCTCAATTTTTAGGGCAGGGGAAGACCAAGCAGGCTGGAGTCTTACAAAATATTCAATATTTTTTTATTTGAACAATATCTGTAGCTTGCTGGCGTACTATAATCAAACTTCCTGTACTAAATACCCACAGTCAACTAATACCAAAAGCATGCTGGGATTGCATTAATTTTACTTGCTCGTGGAATGCAAGGAGGGTTGTGAGCGCTTATCTCTGCAGGAAATGTTTCATGATGTGAGTGAGCCACCACAGAGAAAGTAATAACAACAGATAACAGAATAACAGAGTTGGAAGAGACTTTGGAAGTCTTCTAGTCCAACCCCCTGCTCAAGCAGGAGACCCTATACCTGTGATGGCGAACCTATGGCACGCGTGCCACAAGTGGCATGCGGAGCCATATCGGTGGGCATGTGAACTCAGGTCCGGTGCACAACTGATTTTCAGGCCTTCTGGGCCCACTGGGAGTCGGGAAACAGCCTGTTTTCAGCCTCCGGGGGGGGAGGCTGTTTTCACCCTCCCCAGGCTCCTAGAAAGGCTTTGAAGCCTGGGGAGAGCAAAAAAACAGAACTTCCGGTTCAACCGGAAGTAAGCAAATGGAACGTTTCTGGCCTCCGGAGGACCTCCGGGTTGGGGGGTGGAGAAAGCCGTGTTCGCCCTCCCCAGGCTCTTAGAAAGTCTCTGGAGCTTGGGGAGAGCAAAAAAACAGGCCTTCCGGTTCAACCGGAACTTGGCAAATTGAACAAGAATAGCAAAAGCAAGAAATGTTGTGTGCTCCCTCATCTAGAGAAGATCGATTGAAAATTGTTCTCCTTGAGGAGAACATGGAAATAGACAAGAGACAGAATCGAGTTCACATGAAATATTAGTACCACTTCAAAAAGCCTTACTAAGACCACACTTGGAACACTGCATCCAGTTTTGGTCACCATATTATAAAAAAGATTGAGACTCTAGATAGAATGCAGAAAAGAGCAACAAAGACGATTAGGGGCCTGGAGGCTAAAACATAGGAAGAACAGTTACAGGAACTGGGCATGGCTAGCCTAATGAAAAGAAGGACTAGAAGTGTTCCAAAATTTAAGGGGCTGCCACAAAGAAGAGGAGTCAACCTATTTTCCAAAGTGCCAAAAGGCAAGACAAGAAGCAATGAATGGAAATTAATCAAAGAGAGCAGCAATCTAGAACTAAGGAGAAATTTCCTAACCGTGAGAACAGTTAACCGGTGGAACGGCTTCCCTTCAGAAGTTGTTGGTGCTCCATCACTGGAGACTTTCAAGAAGAGATTGGACAGCCACTTGTCTGGAATGGTATAGGGCAGTGATGGTGAATCTTTTTTGGTTTGCGTGCCAAAAGGGGGTGCACGGGGTGTGTGTGTCGCACACTCATAATTCCATGCAGCCCCCCCACGCATGTGCGCGTGACATCCCCCCTCGCTTCCGGCATGTGATGAACAGTTTGGACAACTTTTTAGCCGAAGGGAGACCTGAGCAAGCCACGAAACAGGTCAATAACAGTTTATACTACAATTTACCTCTGCTTTCCGGTAGATCCACTATAAAGTCCATGGCAATCTCCTCCCACAGCTGAACAGGGGACGCCACGGACTGTAGAAGACCGAGATGACTTAGCCTGACGCTTCGGGGCTGACACTTAATCATCCTTGTTGCTCATCTCTACACTCTTTTCAGAGTCTCAACATCTTTTTTATGTTGTAGTGACCAAAACTGGATGCAGTATTCCAAGTGTGGTCTTACTTGGAATAGATAAGGGTCTATGCTTCACTTGGTTTTAATTTTCTCATCCCTGTTATATTCTTATGTATGTCTTTATTAAATTTTTATGCCACCCATCTCCTCTCTAAGGCAACTCTTTGCAGCTTCTTGCTACTCTAGAGTTTCCAATCACTTGGCTTTAATGCTTGGAAAAGCTTGATTGAAAGAATTGGTTAACTGTGATAAGATAACAGTCAAAACTACTTCCTGTTTGATAGGTAGCTGCTATATTTCTTTTGCTCTGGCCTCTGCAATTGTAGATGTTCTCCTTGTTTCTTGAGGAAGGCAAATTGTGTTTTAGAAGCCACTGGAGTCTGCAGCCCAATGGTGTGCTGGAGTCAGCTGGTATATTAAATTTTTGGAAATGTTTGAGCAGCCAAAAACAGAGTTGAGATGCAAACGCATAGCACATGATCAGTTGTTTGGCAGCTAGGATTGTGGCATCCACAGAGGGGGGCAAAGCTGTTAACTATTTATCAGCACACCAAGCTTCAGCCTCTCCTACATGACTGCTCTGTCAAAAATTACAGGGGTTGTCTTATATCAATAGGAAACCAGCAACAGCTTAATGAGAATGAAAAGTTGAGCAGTGGTCTGGTTAAGATTCATTCATTCATTCATTCATTCATTCATTCATTCATTCATTCATTCATTTAGTCAAACATGTACAGGATAGTAGTTGTTTGTATAAACATAACATAAGTTAAAAAAGTACCGATAAAAGAGGACAATAGGACAGTATGCTTATGCACACCCCTTACAGACCTCTTAGAAATGGGGAGAGGTCAGGGGCAGGTTCCTAATTTTTTTACTACCACTCTGTGGGCATGGCTTATTTTGTGGGTGTGGCTTGCCAGCCATGTGACCGGGTGGGTGTGGCTTGCCAGTCATATATTAGTTATTTCAGAGAGATGTTACTACTATTTTTGCTATTTTATACCTTACATGAAAAGCTTTGCATACAAAGTTCGTGGCTTCTCAGACTGCTGAAGGGAGGGGAACTGAGATAGATCCTGCCGCCCGTTCTTTCAGTGTCTCACGCGCTCCCTCAGCCATCCTCCCCTGCTTGGACTCACTGTGGGGTAGGAAGGCAGCTTATGCGCAGTGCCGGAAGCTCGGCTTCTGAGCATGCGCAGAAGAAAATTTAAAAAAATTTTTTTTAAAAAAAATGGCAGCACCCAGGCACCAGCAACCGACCGCACCGGTACTGTGACGTCACCAGCGGGCCGCTACCGGTGCTATAGAGTGGACCACACTGGTAGGAACCCACCACTGGGAGAGGTCGACTGTAGACAGTCTAAGGTTAAAGTTTTGGGGGTTTGGGGAAGAAACCACAGAGTCAGGTAGTGCATTCCAGGCATTGATCACTCTGTCATATTTTGATCACGAAGTCGTATTTTCTGCAGTCGAGTTTGGAGTGCTTTACATTAAGTTTGAATCTGTTATGTGCTTGTGTATTGTTGCGGTTGAAGCTGAAGTAATCATTGACAGGAAGGATATTTTGGTATATGATTTTATGAACTACATTTAGATCAGTATGAACTACATTTTTGATGTAGTTGATATCTGATGACTTCATGGTAACACGTGGCTCATTTTATTGGCAGCCATGGAAGAGATTCGACATTGCCTTCTCAGGCAATGACACCCCCTATCTCCTCTTTACAACACAGTCCTTTCAGCAATTCCAAGAAGGCTCCACACCCATTTGTACTGTTCAGGTGACCCCCCAAGGGCACAGCTAAACCTCCAAGTGGCCTCCACGACTCTCAGAAAGAGTGCTATCGACCAGATGACTGTAAGGAATATAAATCCTTCTGTCCTCCACTATTCAGCCAGAACTGAAGAAGCTCCTTGGATGAGAAGCAAAACGTCTTCAAGGAAAAACAAAGTCCAGTTGCCTTTTGAAAAAGCAGCTTTGGGACAACCATGACTTGGTTGACTGGGAATCTCCATAAGCCATTGCCTTCTTAGAGTTTTTCTTCTTAAACTTTCGAGTCTAGTTTACCGCTCTGAGATTTGCCGATAGTCTTTCATCCCAATAGAAGTCAGGTTTGATCTTGCTTGGCATTTTGAAGTTCTGCCAAGTATTAAGCCTCAATCTCTTCGATGTATCTCAAAGGTACATGCCTAACTCTGTCAGAATTAGATCTTCTAAAGTGTAAAAATACATCATAGTCAGCCAATTTGATTTAGAAGGGTTGGGCTTTGCCCGCCTGTCTTTTCTTTCCATTTCAAAGTGCAGTATGCATATCCCTGGATATGATGAAAACAAGATTTGCCCCAAAGAAAACTGGATGTGTATTGTGAAGAAGAGACATACAGAGCAGAAGCAGTAGCTATTCAGTCTTTTATACTTGACATTTTCTCAGTCTGACCTCAAAACATCTAGTTTTTCTTGTAGCTGTTTTGCTGCTTATGTCAAAAGCACGTGACTCTTTCAAGCATGTTTACTAACCAAAGTTGGCAGCTGTGTGTGTGTGTGTGTGTGTGTGTGTGTGTGTGTGTGTGTGTGTGTGTGTGTGTGGGTGGTGGGTTGCTCACTTACCTTGCTACCTGATGCACTACTGCGCGTGCATCACCATGTTTCGTGTGTGCGCATGCTATGCGCACGCGCCCTCCTTGCGCGATTTTGCTTCCGTGCATTTGTGGAAGCAAAATCGCGCTGAAATCTCACACATGCGTGCGTCCCCTCGCAAGATTTCATCGTGATTTTGCTTCCGTGCATGCGCAGAAGCAAAAAAATCACCAAAAATTCGCGGAAAAAGATGGCGGCTAGTAAGCACCGGCAAACGACCGCACCGTGTCGGTAGCCTCTTGATGACATCACCAGCCCTCTGCTACCGGTGCAATAGAGTGAACCGCACCGGTAGGAACCCACCACTGGTGTGTGTGTGTGTTTGTGTGTGTTTCTCTAAAAAAAAGGGAGAGAGGAAGGAGGATGACATGGCATATGTTATGAAATGATACAGTGAGAGTTTGAGTGAGCCCACAGTATTTATGCAAAGAGAAAAGGCCAAGAATGTTTCTCAAGGGATGAGTTGGCTCAAGGGGATATTTTCCTCACCTATTGTTTAAACCAGGTCAGTGCTAATCTCAGAATCGCTGTTCCCAATCCAGTATTCCAGGAGAGGACATCTTTGTGAGAGTTCATGCTGCAGTTAATAGTTTGGAGGAAGAACAGAATTGACCTATACAAGGTGACTATGCTAAACAGACAAGACAAGTGTGGTGCTTCAGGGTTTAATCACCATGGTTTAAACCAGGGATTTCCAAATATAGCAACTTCAAGACTTCGGGACTTCCACTTCTAGAATTCTTCAGCCAGCTGTGTTGCCAAATTTAGACCACAGATTTCTTGACATTTTGATATAATCTGTGGCTGGCATCTTCAGACGCAAGGTGGTGACATCTAAAGATGTCAGTTACAGTTACCAGCAAAATAGGTTGTCTAAACCAGTGATGGCGAACCTATGGCACGGGTGCCACAGGTGGCACGCAGAGCCATATCTGCCGGCACGCAAGCCGTTGCCCTAGCTCAGCTCCAGCGCGCATGTGCGTGCCCGCCAGCTGATTTTTGGCTCACACGGAGGCTCTGGGAGGGTGTTTTGGGCTTCTGGAGGGCCTCCGGGGTGGCAGGGGGAGCGTTTTCGCCCTCCCCAAGCTCCAAGAAAGCGTCTGGAGCCTGGGGGCAAAAAACAGGCCTACCGGGCCCACTGGAAGTTGGGAAATGGGGCATGTGCAGGGGGGTGGGGCGAGTAGGGAGCTTTGAATTATGGGTGTGGGCACACACATGCGTGCGATAGTGCGTGCACACACTATTTCGGCACCCGAGGAAAAAATGGTTCGCCATCACTGGTCTAAACCATGATCACTAAACCCTGAAGTCCAACACTACACAATACATACTGCCTGTGAAATCCTACTCTACCACAAGGCCCTGATCCTTTTAAGAAAACCTTTTTTTAAGCCTTAAACTGTGGTTCTGTTTTTCCTGGGATAAGGAAATTATTAAAAACCTTACAGTTGATGTTAAGACACTGATTAATTATCCATTAAGAATTGTTAACCTAATTTTGTGAAGCTTCTTCTCCGGTAACATTGTATTGCTAACTAGGGCATACAAAACCTTTGCCAGACCAATTCTCAAATACAGCTCGTCTGCCTGGAATCCACACTGTATATCAGACATTAATATGATTGAGCGGGTCCAGAGGTATTTCCCGAGAAGAGTACTCCACTCCTCTACTCACAATAGAATCCCTTATGCCACCAGGCTTGAAATTTTGGGCTTGGACAATCTGGAACTGCGCCGCCTGCAGTCTGATCTAAGCATAGTACACAAAATTGTCTGCTACAATGTCTTCTCTGCCTGGTTGCTGGGTGGGCGTGGCCATGCTGGGTGTGGCCTAGTTGGCCTCCTGCACCATGGGGGGGCGTTTTTGCCTCCTCGGGCTCTGGAGGCTTTTCTCAAGCCTCCGGGAGGGCGAAAATGGCCTCCCCAGGCTCTGGAGGCCGGAAATGGGCCCGTTTCTGGCCCATTTCCGGCCTTCCCAAACTTCCGGTAGGCCCATTTTTTGCCCTCCCCTAGCCTCCACGCGTGCCCTGCACTTACCTGCATCCAAAATGGACTGCGTGGGGACTTTGGGAGGGGAGGGGTGGGTGAGGCCAGTCAGGAGTGGGATTCGGGGGTTCTCCGAACTGCACAGAATCTTAGCTAGAGGTTCTCCCGAACCCCTGTGATCCCCCAGCAGCCCACCCCTGAAACCAGGCCATCCAAAAGCACAATGGCTGGACACCATCAAAGATGACACTAGCCAGAGCACAGAGCAACTCAAAGAAGCAGTGCAAGATGGGAAGATGGGAAGGCACCTGGACTATAGACCCATCAAGAGTCAGACACGATTGAATAGATAACATCATCATCAGTTGTTTTTTAAAAAAATCAGTTGATTGTTCTGCTAAAGGAGGTCGCTATACAGCATGGATTTTTGGAGGATCTTCATGGTCCTGGTAAGGAAATTTGCCTGCCAAAAACAACGTAGATATATAAAAGCCAACATTCATGATCCTATCTCTGGATGTTTGTTAAAACGACAAAGCCAACGGAGATCCATGAGTTTTCCTCCTAAATAAACGAAGCTAGAGTAGAATCTCAGGCTCCATTCAATGTCCAGCATTTTGGACATTGCAACTGCTGAGATTCTGTTCAACTCCAGATAGAAGTAATCTTCTTGTTAAAGGGAAGCTGTGAGTCATCTGGCACACTTGAAGATGAACAAATTTATGATGGTGTATATTTTCATGACCCGTAGTTGTCAAACGCATAGAACACTGTAATGGAGGAGGATTATATAGAAGCCATTGTATGGAAGGAGAAAAATAGATTAAAAGCAAAATAGAATAACAGAGGGACAGAGTTGGAAGGGACATTGGAGGGCTTCTAGCAGGAGACACTATATCATTGCAGACAAATGGTTGTCCAATCTCTTCTTAAAAACCTCCAGTGTTGGAGTATTCACTTATGAAGTTGATTAATTGTTCGAACTGTCGGGAAATTTCTCCTTAGTTCTAGGTTGGTTCTCTCCTTGATTAGTTTCCATCCATTGCTTCTTTACAGATTACAGATTATTAGAGTTGGAAGGGACGTTGTAGGTCATCTAGTCCAATCCCCCGCTCAAGCAGAAGTCCCTACACCATTTTGGACAAATGGCAGTCCAATCTCCCTTTGAAAGTCTCAAGTGTTGGAGCTCTCACAACCTCTGCAGGCAAGCTGTTCCACTGGGTGATCGCTCTCACGGTCAGAAAGTTCCTCCTTATTTCCAGATCGAATCTCTCCTTGGTCAGCTTCCATCCATTATTCCTTGTCTGGCCTTCTGGTGCCTTGGAAAACAGCCTGACCCCCCCCCTCCTCTCTGTGGCAGCCCCTCAAGTATTGGAACACTGTTATCATGTCACCCCTGGTCCTTCTCTTCGCCAGACTGCCTTCTTGTCCTGCCTTCAGTTGCTTTGGAGAATAGCTTGACTCCCTCTTCTTTGTGGCAGCCCCTGAGATATCGGAAGACTGCTATCATGTCATCCCTTCTTTTTCTTAAACTAGACATACCCAGTTCTTGCAACCGTTCTTCATATGTTTAGCCTCTAATCATCTTTGTTGCTCTTCTCTGTACTCATTTTACAGTCTCAACATCTTTTTTGCATCATGGTGAGCAAAACTGGACACAATATCCCAAGTGTGGCCTTACCAAGGCATTATAAATGGGTATTAACACTTCATGTGATCTTGATTCTATCCCTCTGTTAATGCAACCTAGGATTGCACTGGTTTTTTGGCAGCTGCAGCACATTGCTGGCTCATATTTAAGTGACTGTCCACTAGGACTCCAAGATCCCTCTCGCAGTTACTACTAGTGAGCCAGGCAAATAAAGCAAGAAAGGATTGGAGTAGAGCTCTAGGAAACGATACATACTTGGGTAACAGCAACCATTACAAAAACAGTTTTTTAATGTGACACAAACTTCTGATGTGGGCTTTTGTCCAATCATACCCTATCACCCTATTCTTGATCTTCTTGGTAAAACAGAAATATTTTTGAACACCAATATCCTCCAAGCTCCTTAAATCCTAAACATATGCGCAGGGACAAAAGAGTAAGGAATAACGTAATTGAATCCAGTCTTGTGCTGATTGCTACTTCCCTAACAGATGCCACCCAGTTAAAATATTTCCAGGGAAGCACAACTGTTCCACCGACAAGTACTTATGGTTAGGACATTTCTATTAAGATCAGTGTCAATATTCCAATTAATGCACCCATTGAAAGCAGAACTCCAAGGCAGATAGATTCCTCAAAGAACGATTTATTGGATACATCATATCGACACAACTGGTGAAAACCAACTCTGAAGGTTCCCGTGGTTTTCACCTAATTAAAAATTGAAAGTTCCCCTTTTCCCCCAGGTTATCGGTCACATTGTCCAATAGTGGTGCTAGCAGGTCGCCTGGTTACTCCACTCCTCCTCTTCTCAGCCACCTGTTGGAATGACCTTGGTTCCCACAAGAAATATTTTTTTATTTTGATGGCCAAGCCGAGCTATCTAATTCCCCCCCCTTTCCTTTCTCCCCCTCCGCTTGGTGGCAGCCATGAAGCCTCCAAGATGGCCTCAGCCAGGCTCGCTTCAGGGTTGACAATCAGGTTTAAAAAACCTGTTTTCCTCCATTTTCCATGGATGGAAATTCTAATTTGTATGAAATGTCAGACACAAATCTAGGCGGCTTCAGAGATTTTTTATTTTTCTTAGATAGAGAATACCTTCCGTGATGGGAATATACAGGTAATCCTAGACTTGCAACCATTCATTTAGGGTCTATTCGAAGTTACAACAGCATTGGAAATAGTGACTTACGACCATTTTTCACACTTACGACTCTTGTAGCATCCCTGTGGTCTTGTGATCAAAATTTGGACACTTGGCAACTGGCATGTATTTATGATGGCTGCAGTGTCGCAGTGTGCCAGGGTACCCATGATCACCCTTTGTTGCCATCTGACAAGCGAAGTCAACAGGGAAGCCAGTTTCACTTAACGACTGTGTTACTAACTTAGCAATAGTGATTCACTTAACAACTGTGGCAATAAAGGTAGTTAAGATGGCACAATTCAACAAGTAGTAGTGAGTGTATATACTAGTGTTTTGTATAATGCTGTACGCCGCCCTGAGTCCCTCGGGAGTAGGGCGGCATAGAAGAACCAATAAATAAATAAATAAATAAGTGTCTTGCTTAGCAATAGAAATTTTGGACTCAACTGTGGTCATAAGTCAAGGACTTCCTGTATTGCCATGCAAATTTGTAGTTTCTGAAAACAAATTTCCCCTCTCTGAAGTCTGATGTAGGAGTTGAAAAATCAGGGGTGGGTTCTAACTAAGAGCCGAGGTGGCGCAGCGGTTAGAGTGGGGTACTGCAGGCCACTTTAGCTGACTGTGATCCTCAGGTCAGCGGTTCAAATCTCACTGGCTCAAGGTTGACTCAGCCTTCCATCCTTCCGAGGTAGGTAAAATGAGGACCCAGATTGTTGGGGGCAATATAAATATACATTGCTTACTGATGTAAACCGCTTAGTGAGTGCTCGCACTGTGAGGCGGTATATAAATCTCACAATAAATAAATAAATAATAAACTTACCTTGCTGCTGGTTTGCTTCCTCCCATGCAGTGTGGCCACGCCTTGTGCAGTGCCAAAAAATCCCAAAAAAATCCCCCCCAAAAGCTGAAAACAAAATGGTGATGCATGCGCAGTGCCAGAAACTCAGCGTCTGCGCATGCACAGAATAAAAAAAACCGGGAGAAAATTCAAAATAAATAAAATAAATAAAATAAAAATAAAAGATGGCAGCGTCCACAGACCGGCACCGACAGAACCGGTTCCGTGACATCATTGTGACATCACCATCTCTAAGCGTTTTACATAGTCAGCATATTGCCCCCAACAATCTGGGTCCTCATTTTACTGACTTCGGAAGGATGGAAGGCTGAGTCAACCTTGAGCCGGTCAGGATCAAACTCCTGGAGTGAGCAGTCAGTTAGCCTGTAGAACTGCATTTTAACCACTGCACCACCACGGCTTAATTCACTGCATTGTGCACAAACAGTAGTAGGTTCTAAAATCCGTTACTACCGGTTCGCACATGCGCTTGCGTGCACGCACAACACTTCTGTGCATGCGCATAATCATCCCGTGCGGATGGGAGGAGCCTCCCACCGCCGGCACTACCAGTTCATAGAACCGGGCCGAACCGGGAGCAACCTACCGCTGGTTTGAAGACAGGAAATGTTTAGATAGGCAGTGTGCCCTATGTGCCCATTGACAGGCTACCCTCCTAACTTTTTAATATTCTTCTAATCAAAGAATTAGTCTTTTTTGAATCAGGTTTTTTTTAAAGACATGTAAAATTAAATAGAAGCTGACATCTTGTCAAGTCTTTATAGCATCCTGCAGCGTATCTGGTCTCCATGAAGTCACGCCACTGGGATGCTAGAAGATAAGTGAAAAATGGTGTGAAAAGGGGGAAAATGTATTTTTCACTAAACTAAAACTTCCAAAATGTTTCTGCAACTCAGTTGGTGAAAAATATCCTTCTGATCAAATGTTTATCTCCTGATCAATAGGGATATGGAGCTCCATATGGCAGCCATTTTCTAAGTGGACTCCTTTCCGATGGCAGCCATTTTGTGAGTGTGCCCACCCCAGCCTTTCCAAAATGTCAAATGTGTTTGCCTTGTTTTGGACTGTTAACAGAACATCTGATCCAAAGCTGATCCACTGCTGGCTTGTAGATCCCATCTGATGAATGGAAGAGAAAAGATCTCATCTTTTAAGCAAGTTCCCCCTTTTTTAATGACCGGAATTGCACCTAAACTCTGAAGGAGACTGCTATATATTTCTCATTTTATTCCTTTTTAAATGTGTTCAGGTTTCACAAAATAATCAATTAAACTCCTTTGAAACACTCAAGTAAGATATCTTTTATTGGCGACGGCTCTCATAAAATGACTATAATAAGATTCTTTTCCTCCCCTTCTTCTCCACTTTACTGAAACATAATTGAATTTTAATGAAATGGCACAATGGATGTGTGGTGTGCTTGTACATTTTCTGAAAAGCTGAATCCCATATCAGTTTTCCCCACCCCAATTTGGACAGAGTGGGACAGGAAAGGGGCATTTGTTGTTGTTCGTTCACTAAAAGTCATGCTCAACTCTTTGTGACCCCATGGACCACAATACACCAGGACTCACTGTCCTCCACAGTCTCTTGCAGTTTGGCCAAACTTACCATATTTTTCAGAGTATAAGATGCACCGGAGTATAAGACGCGCCTTAGTTTTGGGGGAGGAAAACAAGGAAAAAAGGCCTCTGCCTCCCAGCAATTTGCCAAACAGCAAACAGCAAACAGTACAGATGATATACACTGTTTGCTGTGTATTTCTGTGCATGTGTGTCTGACCCATAGAAATAGCAAAGAATTGGAGAAATGTACATTATGGCAGTATATTAATGCCAGAAAATTTTCTTAAATGTAGTCACACTAACTCCTCCCAATTATTTAAATAGATCTACTCCAAACATGACTAAGTCAGGATTTAACTCAGCTGCCTTATCTTAATACTAAACAGGACACTGTTACATTTCAGATTATACTTTTACAGATATTTAAATTTGATGTGGCTTTCTGGAAGTATAGTTATTCTCTGCTATTTAAAAGAAGATACAATAGCACTGGGCCTCTTCAGATCAAGCATGTATTTTAAAAAGCTTCTTCATTTTGTTAAGTTGTCTAGAACAATAATAAAGCAGTCTTTTAAAAAAAGTCTAATCATTTGAACATTCTATAGACATTTATAGTTATTGACTTACCTCCTTGCAGTTTCAGCAGTCCAACATTGTCAGCAGTTCACCTCCCGGCAATTTGCCTCCTTGCAAGGCTCAGTGAGCTGTAGGTCGGGAGGCTGATAATCAGTTTCTTGTGCTAATCAGGCTCTGCACTGTTTGCTGCAAGGAGGTAAATTGCTGGGAGGCAGAGGCCAAAGGGTGGGTGTGGCTGGGTGTGGCTACATTCGGTGTATAAGACACACCCAGGTTTTCACCCTCTTTTTGGGGATAAAAAGGTGCATCTTATACTCCAAAAATACGGTATGTTGATTGTGTCGATGACACTATCTAACCATCTCATCTTCTGCTGTCCCCTTCTCCTTTTGCCTTCCATCTTTCCCAACATCAGGCTCTTTTCCAATGAGTCCTCTCTTCTCATTAGGTGGCCAAAGTGTTTCAGCTTCAGCTTCAGTATCTGTCCTTCCAAAGAACATCCAGGGTTGATTTCCTTTAGGATTGACTGATTTGATCTCCTTGCAGGCCAGGGGGCTCTCAAGAATCTTCTCCAGCACCACAATTCGAAAGCATCAATTCTTTGGTGCTCAGCCTTCCTTATGGTCCAACTCTCACTGTCATACTTTACTACTGGGAAAACTGGGAAAGGGGCATTGGGTAGATTGTTCCAAAGGTGCTTTTTTTTCAAGAGGCAACTGGACTTTCTGGTTTTTTCATTGAAGACGTTTCGCTTCTCATCCAAGATTTAATTTAATTTAATTTAATAGATTTGTATGCCGCCCAACTCCCGGGGGACTCTGGGTGGCTCACAGCATGTCAAATCCATTACAATAAAAAACATATAACAATTAAAAAGATATAAAAATTAAAAGAAGATCTCCAACATTCATAACTAAAGGGGGGTGACCCCGAGATAATCTACTTGGTCTCACTTTCACCCCGCCTGCTGGAAGAGCCAAGTTTTTATTGCTTTACGGAAGGCCAGCAGGGTGGGGATGGCCCTGATCTCCGGAGGGAGTTGGTTCCACAGGGAGGGAGCTCCCACAGCGAAGGCTCTCCCCCTAGGCCCCGCCAACCGACATTGTTTGGTCGATGGGACCTGGAGGAGACCAACTCTGTGGGACCTAACCGGTCGTAGGGAGGTATGCGGCAGGATGCGGTCCCGAAGGTAGGCTGGCCCTGAGCCATGTAGGGCTTTAAAGGTCAAAACCAACACCTTAAATTGTATCCGGAGACTAATGGGCAGCCAATGCAGCTGGCGGAGGACAGGTGTTACGTGGGTGTACCTGGGCACACCCACCACGGCTCACGCAGCTGCATTTTGCACCAATTGCAGTCTCCGGATACTCTTCAAGGGTAGCCCCATGTAGAGCGCATTGCAGTAATCCAGCTGGGAGGTGATAAGGGCGTGGGTGACTGTGAGTAGCGCCTCCCTCTCCAAGAAGGGTCGCAATTGGTGCACTAGGCAAACCTGTGCAAAGGTCCCCCTAGACACAGCTGAAAGATGTTGCTCCAATTTTAGCTGTGGGTCTAGGAGGACACCCAAATTGCGAACCCGTTCTGAGGGAGTTAATTTCTCTCCCCCAAGAACCAAGGAGGGACAATTGACAGAATCCTTGGGAGGCAATATCCATAGCCCATGTTTCTTCAGCTCCGACTGGATGACAGGGAATGGAAGGACTCTACCATCCAGTCAGAGCTGAAGAAGCTTCTTGGGTGAGAAGCAAAACGTCTTCAAAGCAAAACAAGAAAGTCCAGTTGCCTCTTGAAAAAAGCACCTTTGAGACAACCATGACCTGGATGATGAGACTCTCCATAGACACAGAGAGAGAGAGAAGGGGGGAGGGGGGAGGGAGAGGGGGGGGCAGACAGATTATTCAAGAATGGTAAAGCTTTATAGCAAGAAATGCTGTAATGGTTTTTATTATGCATGAACTTGGAGATAGCCATGTGGAGGCGATTCCCCTGTTTTTCTGCACACACTAGTAGAAAGAATGCAATGTGTTATATCGTGCAAACAAATAGAACCTGAGAATTCCCATAGACATTTGGTAGATTATTTTTTTACATTTTATCAGGTAGCAGCATTTGGCCCACCTGCTTGGGCTCAGAAGCTAAGAAGGGTTGGATGCTTCCTTCCTTGGAAATTTCCCCCACTAGGAAATTCTTGGGGTGTAGACAAAATCAGAAATGATAGAAATCATGATCTCTGGAACATTTAAAAAAATATTATACTAAGCTTTCATCAGCCCCTGCTGACATCATCAGAGTGTTATATATTTATTTATTTATTTATTTATTTATTTATTTATTTATTTATTTATTTATTTATTTGGAGGTTCTTCTATGCCCCCCTACTCCCTAAGGACTCTGTGTGTGTGTGTGTGTGTGTGTGTGTGTGTGTGTGTGTGTGTTTATCTATATGTATATATATATATATATATATATATATATATATATATATATATATATATATATATATATATATATATATATATATATATATATATATATATATATATATATATATATATATATATATATATATATATATATATATATATATATATATATATATATATATATACACAGTATGTATATATCAGAGAATGGCAATGTCAAACCATTTCCATGTTATTGCCAAGACAACTACATTGACATGTCCATGTAACTCCCAGGAATTCACATTGACTTGAGGGTGTCTTTCTAATGTCTACTAATCAACCAGGGTTAAGGAAACTATGATATATAGTGCAGTGTGAAAACTAAGTTGTTAAACTGAAAGAGTTTTCCTCCTTCTCTGGCAGAGATGTTTTCTATCCCATCTTATCCAATCCTTTTAACTTGGAGGAACCTTTGACCTTGAGCCTAGCATTCCGAGAAAGGTGAAGGAGGAGAACATAAATCTGGACTGAAATTAACTTGACCATAGGTGGCAGTGGAATCTGCGTCATTTAAAAAAGTCCCTCCTAATGGCCTTTCTCCAATAATCTCATTTCTATTTTTTTATTTCGCGTTTCAGAACAGTCTTTATAGCAGCTGGCTGTCTGCCATGATGTGAATCTAAATGTCACTAATTCTGTGGTGATTTCTCCCATATTTTACATCTGAACATTTAAGGATCTTCTTTTATCCTTTGGGCAAGGATCAGAAATGGCTAGGAAATCATATTGCCCGCATATTTAATGCCAAACCAAGAGATTTATTTCTTTTGCCCTTTCCCTTTCTCCTTCCCTTCCTCCTTCCCCTTCTCCTCCCATTTCCCTTTCTCCTTCCCTTCCTCCTTTCCCTTCTCCTCCCATTTCCCTTTCCCCTTCTCCTTCCCTTCCTCCTTCCCCTTCTCCCATTTCCCTTTCCCCTTCTCCTTCCCTTCCTCCTTCCCCTTCTCCTCCCATTTCCCTTTCCCCTTCTCCTTCTCCACTTGTTCACCCATCTTCCTTCTTCTAACAGCTTCATGTTTATGGGGGATTCTCAGTCATTCAGGTCATGGTTGTCCCAAAGGTGCTTTCTCAAAAGGCAGCTGGACTGTCTTTGTTTTTCCTTGAGGATGTTTCGCTTCTCATCCAAGAAGCTTCTTCAGTTCTTCATTTCAGAACTGAAGAAGCTTCTTGGATAAGAAGCAAAACATCTTCAAAGAAAATCAAAGAAAGTCCAGTTGCCTTTCGAAAAACCACTTTTGCGACTAGTAGCTTCAGGAGGACAAAAAAAATGGAGAAAAAGTATTCAACATGTAGAGAAAGTCAAAGGAATGAAAAGAATGGAATGCCTGGAACAAAAGCTTCCTTTCATTTACAGCCTCTCTCAAATTAGAAACATATTTCCAAGTTATTGAATGAAAACCACGTTTTGGTCCATGTGGCAAGTTTATTGCAATTGCTGTGATGCCAATTCAGGTATATGAGCCGCGGTGGCACAGTGGTTAGAGTGCAGTACTGCAGGCTACTTCTGCTGATCACCGGCTGCCAGCAGTTTGGCAGATCGAATCTCACCGGCTCAAGGTTGACTCAGCCTTCTATCCTTCCGAGATCGGTAAAATTAGGACCCAGATCGTTGGGGGCAATAGGCTGACTCTGTAAACCACTTAGAGAGGGCTGTAAAGCACTATGAAGCGGTATATAAGTAAGTGCTATTGCTATATGCTAACTCTGTAAACAGCTTAAAGAGGGCTGTAAAGCACTGTGAAGCGGTATATAAGTCTAAGTGCTATTGCTATTGTTTTTTATTTGTTATTGTCCCAGTTGTCACAGCTTGTGACTTGCCAAAAATGGCCGTCGTCTCTGCTGCCATTTGGGAGAGCTTTCTTCGGACTTAACGAGGAAATTGAAAATTCCTTGAGGTCGATGAAGCACCTCTCCTTTCTTCACCACCCCTCCAAGGCGGCTTTGACCCCTTAGGGTCTCCTGACAGCAGTTGCCAGCTGGATTTCGCGAAGCTGGGTGGAGCTCCGCTATTTTCCAGCTGCTTTTGCCGTGACGTCAACCAGAAATCGCTATTGTTACTGGTTATGATCAGCTCATCAAATCCTTTACCTTGGAACACAATGACACTTTTACTAGGTTCAAGAAAAGTCATGTTTGTACATTCCATATTAGTGTGCAGTGTGGTGGAATCTCCATATATTTTGTAGATATTATAATCAGTCCATATATTAATTTTAACTTATCCAACATATGTGTAGGTTAAATCCTTTTCACTTAGTGTCAAATGGGGTCATCTGTTAATTTAGCTTTTTGGCCAACCACTGTGTTATTTTTCCAGCCGAGTGTTGTAAGTTGCTATCTGTATTCTACCTCGTTGCCTTCACATGCTTCTGAATTGATGTCCAAATCATGTAAGAAGATGACATTTCAATTTATTTCAGAAATTTCAGTACAGCTATTGTGATCTCATCGAATTAGTGCTCCCAACTATGGTATGTCCAAGTTCAGCAAAGCATGTCACTGGGCAACTAACCAGAACTAGAAATCATAAATAGAACGTGGTGCCATTAAATTGGATTTGATGTGATGTCTAAATCATTGGACAGTAGCTGCTGGCCACTGCTTGCAGTATCCTGAGATTGTTGGATTATGAAAAACGGGGGGAGAGCTGGGTAGATAGAAAAGAGAAGAAATTCATTGCTTGTTTTTTTTAAAAAAAATATTTTGGTGTTTTATATTTTAACTTTTTTGAATAAAATAAAAACAGTTTTTAAAATGGGTGAACATCTGGCTTGCAAAAATATGTATGGAAGCACCTACATTTGTTGTGGTATTCTTAGTGCTCTCTGAGCTTGGTGGTTTTCTTGCAGACATTTCATTACAAACTAGGTAACTTCATCAATGAACTGATAATGTTACCTGGTTTGGTAATGAAACATAAAGTTAAGCTAATTCCCTCTCATCTAACATATCATGGGAAATGTGGAGTTAACCAAACTTTATCTTTCCTAAGATCTATACCTCACTTTGGAGATTCTTCTATAACAGAGGTCTCTAAGCTTTCCAACTCGGTGGACTGGGGAAGGGGGTGGCAGCAGGGTAGGGGTGGGGAGAGGGGAAAGGTATGAGCATGTACACGTGTGTGCACCATTTTCACAAATAGCAATAGCAATAGCACTTAGACTTATATACTGCTTCATAGTGATTTGCAGCTCTCTCTAAGCAGTTTACAGAGTTCAGCATATTGCCCCCAACAATCTGGGTCCTCATGCATGCACCTTTGCATGTGTGAGCACGTATGCACACCCACACACCACTTCCGTGGCCCGGTTCCGAAGGGGCTGCGGTCCGGGATTGGGTCACAGAATGGGTATTGGGGATCCCTTTTTTATAATGTCTAGGGACCTCTGCAAGTCTTAAGATGCTATATAACTTCACATCACCAAACACCAAAATCCCCCAATAAAATGAATAGCAAAAACTCTGAACATTTTGGTCCCATCTCCTCAAGGGGAGCCACAGGGTCTATACCAGGGGTCAGCAACCTGCGGCTCTGGAGCCGCATGTGGCTCTTTCATCCCTCTGCTGCGGCTCCCTGTCACTCAAAATATGCGTCACAACTGCCAATGTGCGACACCCACCGACGTGCAATTTATTAAGCTTTTCAACCCCTGGGAGGCCAACCATGGATAAATCCAAGAAAAGAAAAGTTTCAGAAGAAAACAGAATCTTTAATTCAACTATATATGCTAGTTTTGTGGCCGCTCAGGAAATAATCAGGCACGGGAAGAGTTTTGTGGCTCCCGGTGTTTTCTTTTCTGTGGGAAACGGGTCCAAATGGCTCTCTGAGTGTTTAAGGTTGCCAACCCCTGGTCTATGCCAAAGTGATCGCTCACCTCTGCTTGAGCAAATCCTGATAATAAGCTATTTGCCAGTGTAAACCGGTTGATCAATTGAGACGTCCAAATGTCAGAGGAATGATTTTTTGGTTAGCTGGGAACTATGCTTAATATATTTTAATATATATAGGGCAAGGAGCCACAGAGGGTGGGACAAAGATACAAAAAAGTCTGGATCATACCTTCTGAGAGTGGATTCTTTCAAAGATTTCTGCCTCTTTCAAGAGCTCTGGTGGAACAGTGGTTAGAATGCAGTATTGCAGGCTAACTCTGCCCACTGCCAGGAGTTCGATCCTGACCGGCTCAAGGTTGACTCAGCCTTTCATCCTTCTGAGGTCAGTAAAATGAGGACTCAAATTGTTGGGGGAAATATGCTGACTCTGTAACCTGCTTAGAGAGGGTTGTAAAGCACCATGAAGCGGTATATAAGTCTAAGTGCTATATGCCAACATATTCCTTTGTTTCCTTTCTCAAAAGGATGGGAAGCCATCCTACAGATTTCTATTAGAGCCGCAGTGGCGCAGTGGTTAGAATGCAGTACTGCAGGCTACTTCTCCTGATCACCAGCTGCCAGCAGTTTGGCAGATGAAATCTCATCAGGCTCAAGGTTGACTCAGCCTTCCATCCTTCTGAGATCGGCTCAAGATTTCTGCCTCTTTCAAGAGCTCTGGTGGAACAGTGGTTAGAATGCAGTATTGCAGGCTAACTCTGCCCACTGCCAGGAGTTCGATCCTGACCGGCTCAAGGTTGACTCAGCCTTCCATCCTTCTGAGGTCAGTAAAATGAGGACCCAGATTGTTGGGGGCAATATACTGACTCTGTAACCCGCTTAGAGAGGGCTGTAAAGCACTGTGAAGCGGTACATAAGTCTAAGTGCTATTGCTATTGCTATTAGTTGAGAACTGAGGTGGTGCAGTATTGCAGGCTAATTCTGCCCACTGCCAGGAGTTCGATCCTGACACGCTCAAGGTTGACTCAGCCTTCCATCTTTCCCAGGTCGGTAAAAGGAGGATCCAGATTGTTGCGAGTAATATGCTGGCATTTATAAACCAATTTGTGACTGCTGTAAAGCACTATGGGGTGGTATATAAGTTTAAGTGTTATTGCTATCATAGTGGATTTGGAGAACCTCAAAAAAAGAAGATAGAGAAGTTATTTGGCTACATACTGTGAACTAGGCACCCAAGCTTCTTGTATTTGGTCATTGTTTTCACTTCTCCTTCTAGAAGAATTGAAGGCACCACTGGAAGAATATGTCAACAAGAGGTATCCAGGCCTGGTGAAGGTAGTCCGTAATCAGAAAAGAGAAGGTTTGATCCGAGCTCGCATTGAAGGCTGGAAAGTGGCCTCAGGACATATCACGGGCTTCTTTGATGCTCATGTGGAATTCACCGCAGGCTGGTAGGTGACCATGTAAGATGTGCTGTTTTAATTCTTCACCCTTAGCCCATTTCTACTCACCTTGCCTTCACTGGGCTGTTTTAGGTTCAACAGAAGCACCTCATTTTTTTCACAATTCTTTTTTTTTTAATATACTCAAAGGGGACAAAAAGGAAACAAAATTGCAACCAGACAATATTTTGACAAAAGGTTACTGCTTTAGAGTGTGTTTACTTGTGTTTATGTTTCGGCTTCTCTGTTCAAAAGACTTTCCAATGCAAGGAGTGAGCAATATTGCACAAAAGAGAAAAGAAAGCAAAAGCAAAAAAAAAAAAAAATCCCCAATGTTTAAAATTTGGTAAGACCACACTTGGAATACTGCATCCAGTTTTGACCGTCACGATATAAAAAAAGATGTGGAGACTCTAGAAAGAATGCAGAGAAGAGCAACAAAGATTATTAGGGGATTGGAGGCTAAAACATACGAAGAATGGTTGCAGGAATTGGGTATGTCTAGTTTAATGAAAGGAAAGATAGCAGTGTTCCAATATGTTAGGGGCTGCCAAAAGAAAAGGCCTGAAGGCAGGACAAGAAGCAATAGACAGAAATTAATCAAGGAGAGAACCAACCTAGAACTAAGGAGAAATTTCCTGGCAGTGAGAACAATTAATTAGTGGAACAGCTTGCCTCCAGAAGTTGTAAATGCTCCAACACTGGAGGTTTTAAAGAAGAGATTGGACAAGTTGTCTGTAATGGTATAGGGGGTTGGACTAGAAGGCCTCCAGGGTCCCCTTCCAACTATGTTATTCTGTTCAGTTCCTGCCTTTGACATGAAGAGCACTGGGTGATACTCTCTCTCAGCCTTAGGAAGCAAGCAATGGCAAACCACTTCTGAAATCTTGCCAAGGAAACTGGTATAGGGTTCCCTGCCTGAGCTGGGGGTTGGACTGGAAGACTCCCAAGGTCCCTTCCAACTCTGCTATTTTATTATTCTGTTATTTTCAGTGGGAGATATTAACTACATTGGCCCACTTGAAAGGAAGTTCTTTGGGAACAACATTTTATGTCTTCTTCATGTTTCTAGGCCACCCATCTTCCTCGAATAACTTTGCATCCAGCAATTTCAAAGCTGCACCCAGTCAGTTGATAAAAACGTCCCATCAAAAGAAGCACTAATGGCAATGGAGTTGCACCTCCATGTCCCTGTAGGAATAAATATGGAAAATTTCTGTGAAATGCATATCCCCTCCTCTCTTTGCTTAAGGTCTACAAACCTGAATTTCAAGTAGTCCTCGGCTTACGACCACAAAATTGAGCCCAAAATTTCGGTTGCTAACCGAGACAGTTATTAAGTGAGTTTTGCCCCTCTTTATGACCTTTCTTGCCACCATTGTTAAGCAAATCACTGCAGCAGTTAAATTAGTAACACGGTTGTTAAGTGAATCTGGCTTCCCCATTGACTTTGCTTGTCAGAAGGTCACAATAGGGGATCACATGACCCCGGGACACTGCAACCGTCATAATTACATGCCAGTTGCCAAGGGTCCAAAATTTGATCATGTGACCGTGGGAATGCTGCAATGGTCATAAGTGTGGAAAACAGGAATAAGTCACTTTTTCCAGTGCTCTGGTAATTTTGAACAGTCACCAAACAAACGGTTGTAAATCAAGGACTGCTTGTGTTCCGTAATTCATTAGGCCTTGAAGAGTTTTTAGGCAAAGTATACCAGCATAGTTCTCCTCATTGACCGATTGGTCTAAAAGCAAATAGGCATTTGTGCATTTCAAAGGATCTGAAAATAAACATCCAAATCCTAGGAGATTCTGAGACAAAGCAATCAAGCACTTGGTATACAGAGCAATTGCACGAGAAGAGAAGAGAAGAGAAGAGAAGAGAAGAGAAGAGAAGAGAAGAGAAGAGAAGAGAAGAGAAGAGAAGAGAAGAGAAGAGAAGAGAAGAGAAGTGTCAGGCAGTGATTTTATGTTGCCTGTTACATGTATATGCAGGGGAGATGCATCCCTATCAAATATAATGGTTTATTCCTGAGCACGTGATTAATATGTTCCTAGTACGCATGTGTACATTCTTTTCTTTTGATCCTTCCTTTTCTCTTCAGCTTCTGTAAGAAGCAAGACCTGTTTTATAGCCAGGATGTGATTTATTATTTTTGTACTGAAATAAATATTTTATACCTTAGCACTTAAATTGCGGTTTATTTTTATAATGTCAGAGTTTCAGGAAAAGATCTACTTCGCCTCTGATAAGAGTAATTCTTATCTAACAAGAAGAGAAGAGAAGAGAAGAGTTGAGTTGGAAGGGACCTTGGAGGTCTTCTAGTCCAACCCTCTGCTTAAGCAGGAAACCCTATACCAGTTCAGACAAATGGTTGTCCAATCTCTTCTGAAAAAACCTCCATCACTGGAGCACCCACAACTTCTAGAGGCAAGTCATTCCACTGGTTGATTGTTCTAACTGTCAGGGAATTTCTCCTTAGTTCTAAGTTGCTTCTCTCCTTGATTAGTTTCCACCCATTGCTTCTTGTCCTGCCCTCAGGTGCTTTGGAGAATAGCTTGACTCCCTCTTCTTTGTGGGATATTGGAAGATATTGCTATCATGTCACCCCGGGTCCTTCCTTTCATTAAACTAGACATACCCAATAATAATATTGACAGAGTCAATAATCTGACTCTGAAAGGGAAAAAAATTACACTTTTGAAGCTAGACATAGCTTCTTCTGTATTTTGAGAATTGCAAATGCAACTTCTTTAAAAAGTTGGCCTAACGATGAATCAAACGAGAGGGTTTAAGAATGGCACAAAAGTGACATTGACAAAGCAGTTCAAGGATTCTGAATAGAAAGCCTTCATCTCCCCCCTTAAGCTTTCATCTAAAGCCCATCATAGGTTTCCTGGCTATTTTAGATTATTTCACTATGACAAGTCATAAAATGTGTAAAATTGGATTTAATGCAAGAGCGGAGAATCCCAACGTTTTTAGAGAAGCTGTTAGAGGAAGAGTGTGCAGCTGACTGGAATGGGAGACAGAAAGGAAGCGGCAATTGAAATGGAAGCAAGTCACTGTGCCTGACCTCAAAAATGTTGCATATTGATCAAGACAAAATTGGACTCCCCCCCTTTTTAAAAAAAACCAGCAATTTTATAATGAAGCATATGGGATGGGGAAAGAAATGCAGCTTCCAAGAATAGATAGAGTGAAAATGTTGAAGCCCACTTATTCTGGAAACGTTGTGTGTTTCTCTTCACTGGACTGGAGGCTAAAACATATGAAGAATGGTTGCAAGAATTGGGTATGTCTAGTTTAATGAAAAGAAGGATTAGGGGTAACATGATACCGGTAGCAGGGTCCCAATATCTAAGGGGCTATTACAGAGAAGAGGGGGCCAACCTATTATCCAAAGAACCAGAGGGCAGGATAAGAAGCAATGGATGGAAACTTATCAAGGAGAGAGCCAACCGGAAATTAAGGAGAAATTTCCTGACAGTGAGAACTATCTATCTATCTATCTATCTATCTATCTATCTATCTATCTATCTATCTATCTATCTATCTATCTATCTATCTATCTATCTATCTATCTATCTATCTATCTATCTATCTATCTATCTACCTACCTACCTACCTACCTACCTACCTACCTATCATCTATCTATCTATCCACCCATCTTACCATAAAATAACAATTAATCAATGAAACAGAAAAAGGTGCTCCACCATTTGAGGTTTTTAAGAAGAGATTGGACTTTTAACTTTCAAATTAGAACAGCCCAACAGCATCTGTGGCAAGCTACAGTGCTGTCAAAATTGTAACTTTTGTTGAGAACATCACACAAATCCCATCATTCCAAAGTTGCACCACAATATCTGATATTAAGTATCAAGTATCAAGATCACATAAAACGTTAGTACTGCTTAAACTGCATTGGTAAGACCACCCTTAAAACACTACATCCTATTTTGGTCGCCATGGTATTAAAAAAAAAGATGTTGAGAGCAGAGGTGGGTTCCTACCAGTGCGGTCCAGTGTGCAGCTCCGGTAGGGACCCACCAATTGCCCAATTTGCGTACGACGGCTCCGGTGCCGTCTTCGCCGGCCCGACGTGTGCCACCATTTTTTTACGGAATTTTTCGGCGACTTTTTGCTTTTGTGCATGCGCGGAAGCAAAATCTCAAGAGGGGACATGCATGAGAGAGAGATTTCGGTGAGATTTTGCTTCCGTGCATGCGTGGAAGCAAAAAATCGCCAAAATTGTGCGTGTGCACGCGCGTCCCCTCACAAGATTTCGGTGAGATTTTGCTTCTGCGCATGCGCAGGAAGCAAAATTGCGCAAGGGGGCACGCGTGTGTAGTGAGTGCACGCACGCGCGCAACATGGCAGCGCACCGGTAGCGAGGTAAGTGCAACCCACCCCTGGTTGAGAGTCTAGAAAGATTGCAAAGAAGAACAACAAAGATGATTAGGAGGCTGGAGGCTAAGGCATACAATGAATGATTACAGGAATTGAGTGTGTCTAATCTAATGATGAGAAGATGTGGCATGCTAGCATCTTTCAATATTTGAGGGACTGTCCCAGAAGAGGGACTCAGCTAATTCTCCAAAGCATCTGAGGGCAAGACAAGAAGTAATGGGTGGAAGCTTATCAAAGAGAGATCCAACCTAGAATTAAGGAGACATCTCCTGACAGTAAGAACAATTAATCAGTGGAACAGCTTGCCTCCAGAAGTTGTGGGTGATCCATCATTGGAGGTTATTAAGAAGAGATTGGGCAGTTATTTGTTCTGAATGGTAGAGGGTCTCCTGTTTAAACAGGGGTTAGACTAGAAGACCTCCAAAGTCCCTTCCTACTCTGTAATTCTGTATTTTAGTTTGTGTTCCTGTTCTAGGAAAGATTGCAGTTGGCACGCAAGAAGGAGTGATTCAAAACTCCTTACTTGTTCCTCAAGCAAGGTTTGTAAGTCCAAGTGTTGGGTCCAACCACCTGCACCCAGCAGAGTGCCACCCTACTTAGAATGGGATCAAGAAGAAATTGGATACCTTATGCTTTTAGGGAGCACCAAATAGTTACACATCAGGTTACCTCTTGTATATCATTCTATTCCTGGGCACAATCACCATGGCAACCACTTTGCAAGAACACCCACACTTGACTCAACATTCCAAAGGTGCCTATGACCCCCAACATTTATATTTCACTGTTTTGGAAAGAAGATAGATAAGGGAGAAACATGTAAGAGGCACATGCCAGAATAACAGAGTTGGAAGGGAACTTGGAGGTCTTCTAGCCCAACCCCCTGCTCAAGCAGGAAACTCTGTAACATTTCAGACATGTGGTTGTCCAATCTCTTTTTAAAAGCTTCCAGTGTTGGAGCATCCACAACTTTTGGAGGCAAGTCATTCCACTGATTAATTGTTCTAACTGTAAGGAAAGGTGTGGTAATTAGATATGATGTAGAGAATAGGGTTAGAGAAATTCTAGGAGGAAATTACATCTCAATAATGCTTACTCCCAGGAGAATGGAGATGCTTTAAGAAATATCCTGACTTGGGCTCTGAATGACTCTTGTTTCAGTTCATGGTGGGCAAGCTAACATCAGCATTAAACTGCTTTGATTCATTAGTTCCTTAAGACCAACAACATACTAGGATCAAACTTATGTGCTTGGAATACTTGATTCCTTGAAATCCTATTGTCCTTGTTCACAGTTTGGATAAGATTCAGTTTCAGGATCATATTTGGTACCTTGGACAGTGATATGGGCAGCATATAAATTTAGCAAATAAATAAAGGGTTCCATGATGGGCAGCCACCCTCTCTCAATCTCTCTCAGTATCCTAAACACAGTATTCTGAGTAAGAACAAGGACCTTCAACGATAGGCAACGTTCAAGCAATGAGCAGATCCAGGAGTAGAAATCTTGCAAGTCCTCCCTTAAATGGTTTGCTCATTTCTCCCTTTCTCCAAGATCAGCTTTAAGTGCTTTACAAATGCTTTCTTCTTCTTTCTTTCTTTGGGTAACGAGGGTGGACTTTACTACCGGGAGAATATTCTTCCTAGTCGAAGAGAGGAAGCTGTTGCTGTTGTTATTGGCTATTGATTGACATATTGATTTGGTGTTTATATTTTTTTGTTATACAATGCATAGTATTGAAGTATTTAAACTGCTTAGATTTTAGTTAAGGGTTTGAATGAAGCAACCTGTAACTCCTAGTAATTAATAATAGAGGGCCCGGTTTGGTGTAGTGGTTAAAGGCACTAGTCTTTAGCATGCAGGAGGCTGCGAGTTGTAATCCTATCTTCGACACAAAGTCAGCTTAGTGACTTGAGCCAATTCCTCTCTCTCACTCCTAAGAAGACAACCACTTGGCAATCACTTCCAATAATGTTGCCAAGAAAATTGCTTGGAATTGTCCAGGCACTCACCAATAAGGAAGACTGATTTAAAGGCAGAACTAAATAAGTAAGTAACTATTAGAAGAAATTGTGACCCATTCTGAGCCAGGTTTTCAAACAAAAGAGGACAATTGCTTGAAGCAGAGGTGAAATTTATTTGACAGCAAAACAGACACCTTAGCAATTGAAGGTGGCCACAAATTAAAAGAAAAGTTTGGTCCACATTTATGGAAAGTTTCATCTTTTGTTGTAGAAATGTGTGAATGTAGTCCATTCCCACCCACCCACCCTGAAATATGCTGGGTCCCGTAGAGAGGAATTTCTCACCCTACAGGGTTTTGCAATCTTTTTCCTTTTGTGAGTCCAGGTGTTGACCTTAGGTGATAGATTTGAAGTTGGGGGAAGCCTATTGTGTGTGCGAAATATTTTCATACCTTAAGGGGATTTTCCCTAGTTTTAATTAAGTTGCTGGTGTTTTTCAATTTTCTAGCTAAAGGCATGCTTAGTTTCAGCCTAGGTGTCAGAAACAGTGGAAAGTCTTAAGCAATCTTTGGTTTTATTGTATGGAGTTCACTGATGGGTCAGAGATGGCCAGGTTTAGTGAGTGGCATGGATGGCAAGGTCGCATGGAGCTTTTTCTTCTCACATCACCTAAAGACTATCTTGACAATATTCTAACTAGGTGGCTTACCAACCTCCTACAAGGGTACTAAATACCAACAGTTGAAAATGTGTAGGAGAAGGCGAGGCAAAACCTGGGGGCAGAGTCAAAAGAGGGATCAGCCTAGAATCCCTACATAGCCACAAGTGAACTAAGTCCAATTCCCTTTGAATTCCATTGACCTTTATTTAACGCCAAGCAGGTGCTAGCTGTTAGTTGAAAAGATTCTTGTGCATAGGCATAATTAGTAATAAATCAATTTAATTGGCCTTCCAGGTGTGGACCTGATCTTTCATGCCTGTCATTAATCATTGAACTAATTTATTACTCACAATTAACACCTGCTTGGGGTTAAATAAGGATCAAAAGTATGGGGTGGTGAACTTAATTTGCTTGTGGCTATATAAGGATTCTAGGCTGATCACTCTTTTAACTCCTACCCTAAGGTCTGCTACTCCTTCCTCTACAAAATAATTCGCCTTAGCTTACATATAGTCATGTGGGCATCTCTTCCTTTCTCCTAAGACTGTAATAAATGCTCTTTATTTTTATTAACGTCATTTGAAAGACGTTCCGTGGCGAGGTAGCAAGACTGATGTGGATCTTACAGAGCACTCTTGACTCTTTAAAGTACAATTAGACTTCATTTTTCCATTTATTTATCTGTTACACTTCCATCCTTCCACTCTTCCAGGAATTGAACATTTCTCCTTCTTACTTTTCCTTGTGAAGCAGCCTGGCCTGGAATGGAAGGACTGGGTCTAGGTCACCCCAAAATTTCTATGGCTGAGTAGGGCCTTGCTTTTTATTTTTGCCAACTCTAAACACAGGAGGGAACCAATTAACCATGGTTACTTTTAACAAAACCACTTTAAACTCCTCTTCTTAAAAGCTACTTTTATGCCAGAGAGATATCTATTGAAGAATATCGGTAGAGTTAAATTCTGTTCTGTGAAAGGACTAAGAATTAATGGGTTTTTCCATTTCTTCCTCCTCGCGTGGTAAACTCGATTTTATTTTTTAGGAATAAAGATTGTTTCTCTTCTATTTCCTGCTTGATATAGATGTGACAGGAGAGCCTCATGCACAATTCATCCTGTGCCACAGAAAGTAGAAGCTATTGCTCCCAGGAGGAAAATTGTAGAATATCTGCAAAACAGATGGGTGGGGTGGGGGGAATGGATTTCAAATGGGTTTATGGGTGTTTCCTTTTGAACAATGAACCCCAAAGATACGTTTCAAAGGCATCTTTTCAACCCTGGCATCTATAGGTCGAGCTGAAATGCTCTTATCTGTCTCGGGTTGCTCATTCTTCAGAGCTGGGTGTTATATATACAGCAGAAAAGGCTGCTGTTTACTAAAAGGTCACCTGAAGGAGGTATTAAGCAGTTACCTCTGCTTTTGACTATGCAGAGAGCCTGTTATTTAAGAAAGCAGGTTGCTACCAGGATCACATAGCAATAGCAATAGCACTTAGACTTATATACCGCTTCATAGTGCTTTACAGCCCTCTCTAAGCGGTTTACAGAGTTCAGCATATTGCCCCCAACAATCTGGGTCCTCATTTTACCCACCTTGGAAGGATGGAAGGCTGAGTCAACCTTGAGCCGGTGAGATTTGAACCGCCGAACTGCTGAACTGCAGTGCTGCATTTTAACCACTGGATGATTTCATAGCATTAACTTCTTTCAGTCACTCATGCTCTGGGCATCTCCCATATCCTCAACTTACAATCCTTCGTTTAGTGACCATTCAAAGTTACCACATCATTGAAAAATGTAGCTTACGACCATTTTTCACACTTACAACCGTTGCAGCATCCCCATAGTTCATCCTCATCTTTTAATGACCCCATTATCCCTTGTGGGGTGGAGCCTGGGCAACTGAATGGAGCTGAGTGTTTACTGGCCAGATGCCCTTCCTGTCGCCAATGCGGAGTTATATTCGGCAAATATATTCTCATTGTGCCCAGAGAGAGATATCTGCCTCTACCTAGGATTGAACTCACAGATGGTGAGGCAAGAGCTCTACCTGTAGGCCACTGCGCCACTCAGCATCCCCATAGTTAAGTGATCAAAATTCAAATACTTGATAACTGACTCATATTTATGACGGTTGCAGTGTCCTGGGGTCATCGTGTGATTATCTTTTGCAACCTTCTGGCCATCAAAATCAATCAGGAAGCCAGATTCATTTAAGCAACTGTGTTACTAACTTAGCAACCATAGTGGTTCGCTTAACAACTTCAGCAAGAAAAATTGTAAAATGGGGCAAAACTCATCTAACAGCTGTCTTGTTTAACAAAAGAAATTTTGGGCTCAGTTGTGGTTGTATGTTGAGGATCACCTATACTCTACATAGGGGTAGCCTTGAAAGAATATTCAGAAGCTGTAGCCGGTGCAGAATGCGGTGGCATAAGCAGTTTTGGGTGCTCCTAGGGTTGCACATGTAACACCTTTGGAACATTGAGTTCCAATTTGCTTATGGGTGCAATTTAAGGTATTGGACACTTTTAAAGTCCTTTATGGCATGGGACCAGGTTATCTAAGGAACCCTCTGATCCCATTTTAATTTTTTTTATTATTTTATTTTATATGCATCCCATCTTTGTTGTTTTTACAAATAACTCCAGGCCGGGAACATACCTAACATACCTTCCCCCTCCTCCTATATTCTGCACATCAACAACCATTTGAGGTGAGTTGGGCTGAGAGAGAGTGACCGGTCCAAAGTCACCCAGCTGGCTTTCATGCCTAAGGAGGGATTAGAACTCACAGTCTCCTGTTGATTGGCCCAAAGTCACCAGCTAGCTTTCATCCCGAAGACGGGACTAGAATTCACAGTCCCCTGTTGATTGGCCCAAAGTCACCAGCTAGCTTTCATGCCGAAGGCGGGACTAGAATTCAGTCCCCTGTTGATTGGCCCAAAGTCACCAGCTAGCTTTCATGCCGAAGGTGGGACTAGAATTCACAGTCCCCTGTTGATTGGCCCAAAGTCACCAACTAGCTTTCATGTCGAAGGCGGGACTAGAATTCACAGTCCCCTGTTGATTGGCCCAAAGTCACCAGCTAGCTTTCATGTCGAAGGCGGGACTAGAATTCACAGTCCCTTGTTGATTGGCCCAAAGTCACCAGCTAGCTTTCATGCCGAAGGCGGGACTAGAATTCACAGTCCCTTGTTGATTGGCCCAAAGTCACCAGCTAGTTTTCATGCCAAAGGCGGGACTAGAATTCACAGTCCCCTGTTGATTGGCCCAAAGTCACCAGCCAGCTTTCATGGCTAAGGCAATATCATCTACCCATTGCACCTCAACAGGCAGGGAGGGCACATTACAGAGCCCATTGGCTAAAGAACTTTGATTGGTGTGGTCTAGGAAGAAAGACTACTCTGCTTTCTGCTGCACAGTGACTTGCTTTCTGCTTGTCCCCAGAGGCAAAAGGCCGTCACCATCTTGGGCTTCTGGAAGAGCGTTAAGTCCTGGCTCTGCTGACTGGCCTCAGAATCCCAGAATGCTTTGCACCTCTGGGGTTGGTTGGAGGGCCGAACAAGCTCCTTTTGGCTTTTAACTTTACAATTGTCCCTTTTAACTTTGTTTTAATAGAGTTTTTAACTTGTTTTTCTTTAACAATAGCATTTATATCATTTTATTGTTTTAGCTGCAAATTGCCCAGAGACACGCAAGTGTGATGGGTGGTATAAAAATTTGATAGATAGATAGATAGATAGATAGATAGATAGATAGATAGATAGATAGATAGATAGATAGATAGATAGATAGATAGATAGATAGATAGATAGAGATGGAGACACATTGAATTTAGGCAGGGGCAGGCTTTTGACCAAAGAAGATGGCATTTAAAATTGTGGGAGGTGATAGAGAAGCACAATAGCAATAGCACTTAGACTTATATACTGCTTTACAGTGCTTTATAGCCCTCTCTAAGCAGTTTACAGAGTCAGCATATTGCCCCCAACAATCTGGGTCCTCATTTTACCCACCTCGGAAGGATGGAAGGCTGAGTCAACCTTGAGCCTGATGGGATATGAACTGCCAAATTGCAGGCAGCCGGCAGGCAGCAGAAGTAGCCTGCAGTACTGCATTCCAACCACTGCGTCACCCTGGCTCAATGGATAGAGATTGAGCACAATGGATAGAGATAAGATTGTGTTACTCACATAATCTTGGTGGCGCAATGGTTAAAGTGCAGTATTGCGGGCAAACTCTGCCCACAGCCTGGAGTTCGATCCTGACCAGCTCAAGGTTGACTCTGCCTTCCATCCTTCTGAGGTCAATAACATGCAATATGCAGTAAATTGCAATATGCAACATGCAACATGCAAATAATGCTTCTACATTGCACTATGGGGTGATATATAACCCAAAATACTATTGCTATGCTATTACAATGCTGTGATTTTTCTATCTTTTTTTTTTGAGGGAAATGTTTGTTCCCCCTTCCAAGACAAGCAAATGAAGCATTGTATTGCCACATTTGGAAGCTGGCATATTAGAGATTCAAAGAGAAACTCCTAATCTCATATTATACTCGATTCTGATGGGAATATAAAGGGGCTGTGATTAGTGTTTGCATTTAAATGTCAGGAGCAGCATCCAGATTTGGAAAGCTTGCATGACATTGGAACTGTGTCACTCGCAGTGCTAATTTCTCATTCAGGCAATGTTTTAGTCAACCTGCGTCAGAAGTGGGAATACAGATTGGCAAATGTACAGTTAATTTCTTTCCAGGTCTACTGAAAGGCAAACCCTACAGAGTTTAATGGAAACTTACCTTCAGGCATCTACCTCGGATTGCAGCCTAAAATCCCCGTTGATGGATTCAATTGATCTCCCTCCCTTCCACAATCTTTGTTGTCAGCCTGTGTGAAATCTTTCCTGCGTTTGAATGGGGATAAGGAAAGATGTACTTGAATAACCTTGAGATAGCTGCCTCACCATTGCATGCTCTTTTCACAAGATGTTTAAGGTGAAGTTCCTTGATGCTGTCTAAGCCGGTGCAATTGTTAAAGGATTTATTGACTTAACATAAGCCAAGACTGAATAAATATCCATATACTGTTTTCTTGAGTGGTTTATTTTATTGGGCTTTAACTCCATTTTACTTTTATAAAGGCCAGTGATTTCCATGCACAAAGCTCTCAGCGTCCCCATTAAAGATCCGTGCTTTCTATCTTTGGGAAATATATTAAAATGACCAATAGTTAAATGTTACAGTAGAAGCTGGTTCCTGATTCAACCCCTAGTTTCTTCTACTCATGAATGGAATAGAATAGGGAGAGAATGCGTTCTAATGGTTAAGGTGCTGGAATAAGATAGAGAAGACCCAGGTTCAAGTCTACCCTCAACACGGGTGTCTTTGGGTGAGTTGCTGACCCTCAATCCAATGCTTTTGAGTTGTTGCTGTGAGCATAAAATGAATGAAGATATTTGAAAGTTGCATTAGAACTCCAACAAAAGGTTAGGATATAAATTGTTGTTGTTGATGATAATGATTTTGATGATTTTGATGATGATGATGATTTTGATGATTGATTTTGATGATGATGATGATGATGATGATGATGATGATGATGATGATGATGATGGAAAAGAAAGCAAAAATAATAGCAGTTGTAATAGGCTCCTTGGGTGCAATTCCAAAACAACTGGAGCACCACTTGAACACTAGTTTTCAGTGTTCAAGTGAGCCAGCAGTGTGCAGCAGCTGCCCAAAAAGCCAACACAGTTCTAGTCTGCATAAACAGAGGAATAGAATCAAGATCACGCGAAGTGTTAATACCATTTTATAATGCCTTGGTAAGGCCACACTTGGAATACTGCATACAGTTTTGGTCGCCACGATGCAAAAAGGATGTTGAGACTCTAGAAAGAGTGCAGAGAAGAGCAACAAAGATGATTAGGGGACTGGAGGCTAAAACATATGAAGAACGGTTGCAGGAACTGGGTATGTCTAGTTTAATGAAAAGAAGGACTAGGGGAGACATGATAGCAGTGTTCCAATGTCTCAGGGGTTGCCATAAAGAAGAGGGAGTCAAACTATTCTCCAAAGCTCCTGAGGGTAGAACAAAAAGCAATGGGTGGAAACTAAACAAGGAGAGAAGCAAAATAGAACTAAGGAGAAATTTCCTGACCGTTAGAACAATTAATCAGTGGAACAGCTTGCCTCCAGAAGTTGTGAATGCTCCAACACTGGAAGTTTTTAAGAAGATGTTGGATAACCATTTGTCTGAAGTGATGTAGGGTTTCCTGCCTAAGCAGGGGGTTGGACTAGAAGACCTCCAAGGTCCCTTCCAACTCTGTTGTTGTTGTTGTTGTTGTTATTATTATTATTACTATTACTATTATTATTACTATTACTATTACTATTACTATTGGCATTGACAAAATTAGTCAATTGCAGAAGGCAGCTTTACTTAGAACAACTTACATCTGTGATGTACCTTTAACAACATCATTTGAGCTACCTATCTCAAATCCTTGGGAACTTGATAGGTGGATTAAAAATGCCAAATTCAGTCTCAACATCTGGCTAACTGTGTGACCAACCATAATAGTATAGAATGTATGGTATTAGGTAGGTAGGTGGACTAGAATTTTGATTCCTTATAAAAAAGATTGCATATACCACAAGGTATCAAATTATGAAAACCAATCTAATCCATTGTGTGCTTCTCGGAAGGTAATTGCCTAGCATCTTTCAAAACTAATGGTTTGGTTTTTCTCTTCCAGGGCAGAGCCAGTACTTTCCAGAATCCAGGAGAACCGGAAAAGAGTCATCCTCCCATCAATTGACAATATCAAGCAGGACACCTTTGAGGTTCAGCGCTATGAAAATTCAGCCCACGGATACAGCTGGGAGCTGTGGTGCATGTATATTAGTCCGCCAAAGGATTGGTGGGACGCAGGAGATCCTTCCTTGCCTATCAGGTTGGTTCTGAATTGCAAGTTGTTAGGTATTCACAGTGTTTTCTTTTTTCAGAGTGGAATATAGTGTCACATAAATCAACATCTTAACCTGATGTTAGTATTAGAACTTGGCCAATTTGTCATATTAAAAGCTTCTCCTTCTGAACCAAGCTATGAGTGAGCAGAATTTTGAACTGTTGACTGGAAACGAACAAACAAACAAACAAAAATATCTAGAAGAGACACCAATTTTTCTTTTCTTGATTGTTCTTATTGTGTTTATTGGATGGTTTTTCTTATAAAAGGGGTGAGCAACATGGTGCTGGTTCTAAGTAGACTTTGTGTCCCCACTAATCATCAAAACTACCTCCTCTTCCTCGTCTTTAAGCTTATTTTAATTTTTTTCAAAACCCACATCTTAGCTTAGAAGCTAGTTGGATCACTTTTAACTGTACAATATTCTCCCATTTTTTGTCTGATTTTTCTCCAACATAAAAAGAAAAAGAAATTAATTACAAGAATGCCTCTAGAGACCCTACATACTCCCATAGATATTTTTTAAAAATAGAAGATGGTGGGCAACTGAAGCCTATGGTGGGAAAGTATTCCCACTTTTCCCCAGATAACAGACCAAACAAAACATCATAGAAGGCTAGAAATGATGATAGAAAACCAAGTCACCATGTTGTATTTTAAGAAATGATGTTCCATGCCTCCTTATACTCACCATTGCAGGCGATGTGTGGTAGTGTTCATGGATTTCTCTCAAAATCCTCAAGATACCCAGCAGTCCAAAAATATTGTCTATATCTTGCCTTTTTGTTTTCTCTTAACAACCCTGTTATCCCTTGCATCGGGGTGGAACCGGGGTGTCTGAATGGAGCTGAGCATTTCCTGGCAGGATGCCCTTCCTGACATCTACATGGAGCTTGCAGCAGATATTTTCTCTTTTCACCCAGAGAGAGAAATATCTGCCATTACCTAGGATTGAACTCACAGCCTCCTGATTGTTAAGTGAGAGCTCCACCTCTAGGCCACCACACCGCTCTTTCTCATTCCTGTTGTATTCTTATTCATTTATTAATATACATATACCTTGTTTTAAGAGTTAGTAAATGAAAAAAATACCCAGTGACAATTGACTGCTATGGAGAACAAACCATAAGTAGAGCAAATTATCAAGTGTTTCTAGAACTCTTCTAGCTTTCTCTTCAGACAAACATTTGACTTTCTCAAGAGGCATTGTGGATACTTAAATGTGGATATTTGTAGAAGAGCAGGCAGAGTAGGGCTGGAGTTAAACGTGTCATCGGCTTAGAGTCCTTACATCCCCACAAACAATTCAAGTCCAACCCCTCTTGAATTCTGTTGACGCTTATCTGGCACCAATTTAGTACTCGATTAAGGTTGACTACATTCTTGTGTATAGGTTTGAAAAAATATTTTGTGCTGCAATTTAATGAATGGTCCCGATCCTTTGTGCATCTTATTCTCGTGGGAATAAAATGTAGCAAATGTACATCTTGTGCCTACCACCAGCTTTTCACATGGCTCTTTGTTTAGGCATTTGGGCCCATTTATCCATAAGTTTATTATGTTAATTGTCGTTGATTGGTTTTTACCTTACCTTTATTTTGTGGTTGCTGATTTTCTCCGGCCCTTTATGTCATAATTCCCCTTTTCTATCAGATTTTTTTAAAAAATAGAAAGTTGGGAACAATTTTATGCCTGAACAACGGATTGGCAAACCACTCTGTGCTGTTACTAATAAAACTGCAGAGGGGTAATGGGTGGAAAGAATACTTGAAGGAACTGAAGGAAGCGCTGCAACCAAGACAATGGGTAGAGGAAAGAAATTTGAGTCTGAGGCAGGAATGTAATTTGAGAAAATGTCTCAAGCTTGATTTTCCCTAGTTCTCTTGTAGATAAAGGGATGGAGGGAGGGAAGATGTGCATTCAGACTTGCAAGGTTCTATTACTGTCACTTAGTAATAAAAGTAGCATTAACATTCATAACTTTGGTTTCCTTGTCTAGTTGACCTTGAAAGGTTGTCCATAAAGCCATCAGAAGCTGAGCATAAATTAACAGAATAGCAATAGCAATAACACTTAGACCAGTGTTTCTCACCTTGGCAGTTTGAAGATGTGTGGACTTCAACTCCCAGAATTCCACAGCCAGCAACGCTGGCTGGGGGATTCTGGGAGTTGAAGTCCACACATCTTCAAACTGCCAAGGTTGAGAAACACTGACTTAGGCTTACAGTATATATTGCTTCACAGTGCTTTTTACAGCCCTCTCTAAGCAGTTTACAGAGTCAGCCTATTGCCCCCAACATTCTGGGTCCTCATTTTACCAACCTCAGAAAGACGGAAGGCTGAGTCAGCCTTGAGCCTGGTGAGACCTGAACTGCCAAACTGCTGGCAGCCAGTGATCAGCAGAAGTTGCCTGCAGTACTGCATTCTAAGCACTGCACCACCACAGCTGATACAGCTGGAAGGGACCTTGGAGGTCTTCTAGTCCAACCCACTGCTCAGACAGGAAACACTATATTTCAGACAAATGATTGTCCAATCTCTTCTTAAAAACTTCCAGTGTTGGAGCACCCACAACTTCACTGATTAATTGTTCTGTCCGGAAATTTCTCCTTAATTCTAGGTCAGTGATGGCAAACCTTTTTTGGTTCGCGTGCCAAAAGTGGGGGGGAATGCGGGGGATCACGTGTGTGCGTGCCCACACTCATAATTCCATGCACCCCCGCACATGCACGCATGACCCCCCTGCTCCCAGCATGCAATGGCACGCCCATTTTTTGCTCTCCCCAGGCTCCAGAGCCTTTCTAGGAGCCTGGGGAGGGCGAAAACGGCCTTCCCCACCCCCTCTGGAGGCTGGAAACAGCCTGTTTCCCGACTCCCAGTGGGCCCAGAAGGCCCGAAAATCAGCCGGCTGGTCCACACATGCACGCCGGACCTGAGCTCGAGTGCCCACCGATATGGCTCCGCGTGCCACTTGTGGCACCCGTGCCATAGGTTCGCCATCACGGTTCTAGGTTGCTTCTCTCCTTGATTAGTTTCCATCCATTGCTTCTTGTCCTGCCTTCAGGTGCTTTGGAGAATAGGCTGATCCCCTCTTGTGTATGGCAACCTTTTAAATATTGGAACAGTGTTACCATGTCACCCCTAGTCCTTCTTTTCTTAAAATAGACACACCCAATTTCAGCAACCGTTCCTTATATAGATTTAACCTCCAGTCCCCTAATCATCTTTGTTGCTCTTCTCTGTACTCTTTCTAGAGTCTCAACATCTTCTTTTACATCATTGCGTCTTCTTTACTTGGAGGAGACTTTACTTTTAAGTGACATTCTACATCTGCTCCTAAAGATTGATGTTGGGCACCTCATTTCTAAGTAGACCATCATTTTCCCTAAAAATACCTTCCTTTCCACCTGTGCAAATGAAAGCCACAGCCCAGGAATAATGTACAAATGTAGAAAAGAGATTACAGATCATTGCCTTGTGGGAGAAAAATTGTTGCAAAGATGTCCAACTTGACCTGAAGTGACCTCCAAAAAGTCGCTGGAACTAGATCAGAAGACCGGTAGACTATCACCAAAGTGCAGGAAGGGAGATGAAATAAAATCTATGAAGTCATAGCTTGGAAGGAGACAAGATAATATCACAGAGCAGAATTGGGTTTGCAGTCTAAATCGTCATAGTGGAAAATAGAAGAAAAACTCCCCAGACAGGCATGATATATTTGAAAGACATTCCATCTGCTTGCTGTCCGTATAGTCTGCTCTCTTTAAGTGAAAGAACAGACAGTCTCTCCCCCCCTCTCTCTCTCCTTCTCTCTCTCTCTCCCTCTCTCTCTCTCCCCCCCTCTCTCTCTACCTCCCTCCCTCCCTCCCACCCTCCCCTCCTCTCTCCTGGGGCAAATTGCCCAGAATCAAATGAAATAGTAATGCTTCACGAAAAAGTGAACTTGAGGTGGGGGTTGGAAAACTGCTTGCTTGATGACTGGGATAAAAATAACGAGATTGAAAATGGGATAATCAGGAACTTCTGTGTTTTGATCAGGGAAGAAAGGCAAAGGACTTAGAGACCATCAGTATGAAATTTGCTTATCCGTTGAATTGCAAAGTTGGAAGAAAACTCAAAGATCACCAGATCTTGCATTGTTAAAATGATAGGTGACCAACTATTCCATGCTTAATGATGATGAATGTGTAGGGGAAGGAGTGGCAGAATCAAGGGGCAGAGTCAAACAAGGGATCAACCTAGAATCTGTACATAGCCACAAGTGAAATACTGTAGATCCAACTGTCCTTGAATTCTATTGACCCTTATCTAACTCAAGCAGGTGCTAACTGTTACTTGGGAATATTCCTGTGCATAGGCATGAGTAGCCACAAATCAATTTAACTGGACCTCCACATGTAGACCTGAACTTATGTGTCTGACAAAATGGAGGCTTAATGATCTTCAATAGAGAGTCCACAATCACTCAAAGATGCCAACTACCCACCTGCTTGTAGCCTAAAACAATTCTGCTGTTGAAGTCAATCTTTTTCTTAGAATCAAAATCCACCAACATCTGAAACAATGGGTGACAAATTATCTAACTTTTTAAAGCCATTGGCTTCTTAAAGACTTCTTTGAAAAGTTCTTCACCATTGTTTCTGGTTTTCATCGCCCTGAGTAGTTGAGCTTCACCCTAGAATTTGGCTAGCTCAGTTACTTAGTTTATGGCTCCAAATGGAATGGTGTCACAAGGGACTTAAGACAGATTTACAAGGCCAAATTTATGGAGACATTGATGGCTACCAGACATGCAGACTATACATTATCTCCAATAATGGAGACACCATGTCTGCTAATACCAGATTTATTTATTTATTTGATTTTTTTAAAAAATCCCACTTTTATTATTTTATAAGTAACTCAAGGCAAGAGAACATACATGGTGTTCTTTCCTTGTGTAGGTTGAACTGAGAGAAAAGGACTGGCCCAAAGATACCCAGTTGGCCTTCATACCTAAGGTTAGATTAGAACTCAGAGCCTTCTTGTTTCTAGTCTTGGGCCTTAACCACTAGACTAAACTGGGGAAGCCGAAGAAGGGAGTGTTTTTGTCTTGATGCCCTGCTTGGGCTTCTTCTAGAAATATTTAGGAATCTGGATAGTAGATTATATTGTTTTTTTAGATTATTCTGACCTGTTATCTAGCAATTTATGTTATTTCATTGTGTTTATTTAAATTTTTAACAAATATCCAGGTTCCAGATAAGATATATTCACCTATAAGTCTTTCCAAGGGGTGATAGCTTCATATTTGTGTGATTAGAACACAAATATGAAGCTAAAAATTAAAATATTTCCTTTATATGGCCAATTGGGGCAGGAATCTTGCTGGAGATCAAGAGAGAAGTCCATGGAGACATTGGTAGTTGCCAGCGTTATGATGGGAAGGTGCAAAAATAAGACAAGTGACACCAAAGGGAGCCATCGTCCCTTCTAATCTTAGCATCCTTTCCCCCGAATTATGCCACCGCATATAACTGTCTGGGGGAAAAAGGGCTCATAATTCATGTATGTAAAGGGGCTATGGGAGAAAAGGCAGATTGCAATCAATATTACACAAGTCCTGGCATACAAATATCGAAACTCAGAAAGCAGATGCTTGGCCAGAGTTTTACTCGTCTCGGAATGACTGTTCCAGCTGAACCTGGGAAGGGTTTGCGAACATCAAAGCCAAAAGGAAAGAGAGAAAGGAGGAAGAATCTGGATGAAATAACAAAATGTGTTCATCATATTGCCATCTACATGTGTGCAGTTCTGGTATTAGAAGGGGGAGCGGAGGGAAGCTAGAAGTGAATAGCCCTTAAGACTTCCATTCAGTTGAACTTTGTGCTTGGTTTAAAAAACACACACACACAAAGACAGGACAATATTCACTGTTCTATAACATACCAATAGAAGCAGGGGTGGGCTTCAAAAATGTTAGTAAGGGTTTCTCTGCCCGGTTGCTGGGTGGGCGTGGCCATGGTGGGCGTAGCCTAGTCGGCCTCCTGCATCACAGCGGGGGTGGGTTTTGCCCTCCCCGGGTTGTGGAGGTTTTCCTCAAGCCTCTGGGAGGGTGAAAACGGCCTCCCCAGGCTCCGGAGGCCCTCTGGAGGCCAGAAACAGGCCTGTTTCTGGCCTTCCCGAACTTCCGATAGGCCTGTTTTTGCACTCCCCGAGCCTCTGCGCGCGCCCGGCACTTACCTACATCCAAAATGGCCACGTAGGAACTCTTGAGAGGGACTGGGTGGGGTGGGCGGGACCAGCCAGGAGTGGGATTTGGGGATTCTCTGAATTGAATCTTAGCTAGAGGTTCTCCCGAACCCCTGCGAACCCCCAATAGAAGAGAATAGAAGAAAATATTTGTAGCTCAGGGTTGAAATGTGGAGTCCTTGGTGCTCTCTGAGGCTTGGCTGTTTTCTTGAAATGTCTGCAAGCAAACAGCCAAGCTCAGAGAGCGCCGAGGATCTCACTGTTCTATAAGATTCCAGCCATACTTAAAGCTTTTTATTATTATTATTATTGTTTTGTGAACGATGAAGATGTTCTGTGAATTACTATGGTTGGGTTTTTTCCCATTTTAATAGAACAGCTATATCAAAACACGATGCAAATCGCGCCGACATATCTATAAATTATTCTGATATGAGGCCTGTTTTTTTTAAAGTCAGAAGACAAAACATCTGTTTTTCCAAGAATAGGCTTACCATATTTCTTATTGTTTTTATTGCTGTTGGGGTGTTATTACTGAGACAATTCTCTTCCGTCTGTCTGCAGTTCGCTTTGGCATGGCCTTAAAAAAAAAATACCAGCGTGATTGTCGGGAGATGAAAGTAGATTTCAGTAGACGGGGAAAATAAATATATGAAACAGGAATGGAATCATGTTTACTATTTTCCGAGGTTCATCAAGGGAATACAAGGAGTTTACTCTTGACTTTCTGTGCAGGGGTGGTCAGCTATGGCCCCGCAATGATCTGTGGTTTTCAACTCCCAGAATTCCCGAGCCAGCCGTGCATAAAGAAAAGTAAAATAAAAATCTTTGGTGGGGGGGAGGTGTCTGTCTTAACTTCAGACAGTCCCTATGTGACTGTTTGTAAGTCAAGGTATATCTGTAAACTCTTTTCCAAGGCTTTCCTTAATGGTTCATTCCTCCCTCCCTCCCTAAAGAAGCTTTCATGCCTCACCCAGGCTCCGCTCCAAATTCCTTTACATTCCATTAAAGTTGAGATTAGGGTTCATTTATTCAAAAGAAACATTGTCACCTTTGCCAAATCATCTTCCTTCCTTCCTTCCTTCCTTCCTTCCTTCCTTCCTTCCTTCCTTCCTTCCTTCCTTCCTCCCTCCCTCCCTCCCTCCCTCCCTCATTCTCCTTCTTTCCTCCGTCCCTCCGTCCCTCTGTCCCTCCGTCCCTCCCTCATTCTCTTCCCACCTGCCTGCCTGCCTCCCTCATTCTCCTTCCTTCCTTCCTCCCTCCCTCCCTCATTCTCCTCCCTCCCTCCCTCATTCTCCTTCCTTCCTCCATCCCTCCGTCCCTTCGTCCCTCTGTCCCTCCTCCCTCCCTCCTCCCTCATTCTCTTCCCGCCTGCCTGTCTGCCTGCCTCCCTCATTCTCCTTCCTTCCTTCCTTCCTTCCTTCCTTCCTTCCTTCCTTCTTTCCTTCCTTCCTTCCTTCCTCCCTCCCTCCCTCCCTCCCTCCCTCATTCTCCTCCCTCCCTCCCTCCCTCATTCTCCTTCCTTCTGTCCTCCCTCCCTCCCTCCCTCTTTCTTTCTTTCTTTCTTTCTTTCTTTCTTTCTTTCTTTCTTTCTTTCTTTCTTTCTTTCTTTCTTTCTTTCTTTCTTTCTTTCCCCTAGTCATCTTTTCGATGCCTGGCCACCTGTCTTTTCGATGCCTGTATTAGTTCTTGCAAGTTTTCTTAATAAAATTTGCCAGTTTCCAGATCCTGTTTGTACATACCTGGCTTTAATTTCCAGCTAAAGGCATCCTTCTTCTTTTTTTTCATCCTAGTGAGCACAGAAATAGCTTCTCCCACCAAAACAAACAAACAAACAACAAACCCCAAAACAAAAAAAACCACCTTTCTTTACTTTTACATTTCATAGGCTGGAAGTTGGAAGAGAAATTGTTTTTGAGCCCATGACCTCCAGAGAATTTCATTGGGGAATTCCAGGATGATAAACAGACGTTTCAAGTGAGATCCTGAAACGCAGCTGATATCCGTTGTTGTCAGGTTCTTTATAAAACCGGGGGAACTTAAATTGGTCATGATGGCAGAGAGCAAATGTGTTTCTGCAGCCTCGCGATCATGCCGAAGTCAAGCAGCACCATTAAACCTAGAGGGAAATTAAGAGGGAAGAAATTTCGAGCCATGCTAAGTAAAAGTCCCATATGAGTGCACACATACCACTAGCACACTGGTTACATTTCTGGGAGGCTTCCCATGCACAGGCAAACATCAATCTAATTAGAGGCATTTCTGAAACCCTGGCCAAGAACTGTTCAGGTTGCAGTAAGAAATGCTGGGAATTTGCTGTCTTCTTAAGTGTTCCTAACAGGGGTGGGTTCCTCCCGGTTCGGACCGGATTGCCCGAACCGGTAGCGATCTGCTCATGACGTCACTGTCGGTGAAGTTCTTTGCGCACCGCCATCTTTTTCCCCTTCCGCAGCTTGAAAAAGGGCCCGCCCGTCTGCCAGCGGGTGAATGCTGTCCCTTATTTCTTCACCCGAAGCACAGCTGATGAGCTCCTCAGCTGTGTTTCGGGCTAATTCCTTCTTCTGAGCATGCGCGGAATTGAAATCGCATGGGGGGACGTGTGTGTGAGTGGAGCGATCGCACGCGCGTGAAATGTCACGATGCGAACCGGTGGCGAAGGTAAGTGGAACCCACCCCTGGTTCCTAAGCTGGCTGGGGAAATTCTGGGAGTCGAAGTCCACACCTCTTAAAGTTGCCAAGTTTGAGAAACTTTATCCTACAGCCTTCGAAAAGCCAGTTTATTGTAGTGCGGGAGTCCCCATCCCCTGGTCCGTAGACCGGCACTGGTCCGTGGCCCACTAGGAACTGAGCCATGCAAGTGAGCAAAGTCCCATCCGCACATGCACAGGATACAGGCAGTGAGCGAAACTACGGCCCCACCCACCCAGTCCATGAAAAAAACGCTCTTCATTGAACCGGTCCTTGGTACCCAAAAGGTTGGGGGCCCCTGCTCTAGTGGTTAAGGCACCAGGCTGAAAATGAGATTGTGGATTGCTGGATTGTTGCAATGTGCTTTACATGGGACTGTCCTTGAAGACTACTCAGATGTTACAAGTGGTCCAGAATGCAGCAGCATGGGCTGTATTGTGCACCAATAAGTTCGCCTATGTCAGTGTTTCCCAACCTTGGCGAATGCTGGCTGGGGAATTCTGGGAGTTGAAGTCCAGACATCTTCAAGTTGCCAAGGTTGGGAAACACTGGCCTATGTTGTACCCTGGTTGTGCAATCTGCAGATTTCTTCCAGGTGCAATTCAAGGTGGTGGCTATCACCTTTAAAGCCCTACGTGACATGGGACCTGTTTATTTGTGGGACTGCATTTCCTTAAGAATATCCACTAGATCAAATAGACTGGGCATGGACTAGGTCCTCTCGCTAAAATCTTGCTATCTAGTGGGACCTTGGAAGTGTGCTTTTTCTGTGGCTGTCCCTACCCTTGTGGAACACCTTCCTGCTGACAATTCAAACAGCCGCCATCCTTCTAACCTTTAGAAATCAATCCTTCCTTCCTTCCTTCCTTCCTTCCTTCCTTCCTTCCTTCCTTCCTTCCTTCCTTCCTTCTTTCCTTCCTTCCTTCCTTCCTTCCTTCCTTCCTTTTTCTTCTAAGCAATCACATTCTTCCCCATTTTTGATTGGGGTACCTAAGCCTCACCATCTATAATTCAAATGCAGTAGAGAGCTTTAAAATATATTTAACAGAAATATATTTCTGTTCCCTCTCCCTTTCTCTTTCTCTTTCCCCCTCCCTCTCCTTTTTCCTTCCCCTCTCCCTTTTTCCTCTACTCTCTCCCTCTCCCTTTTCCCTTTCCATTTCCCCTCTCCCTTTCTCCCTTCCCCTCTCCTTTTCTCTTTTTCTTCCAATAGAAATCTCTCTCTCTCTCTCTCTCTCTCTCTCTCTCTCTCTCTCTCTCTCTCTCTCTCTCTCTCTCTCTCTCTCTCTCTCTCTCTCTCTCTCTCTCCCTCCCTCCCTCCCTCCCTCCCTCCCTCCCTCCCTCCCTCCCTCCCTCTAATTGCCCTGTTAAAAACTGGACAGTTTTGTCACCAAATTATGGCCAGAGTTTTATTGAGTCTCTTGCAGAGGAGATTTCCCGGATTTTGAAATGTTTGCCAACCAATCCCCTTTAGAATGGCGAGGCCTTAGCTTTTTCAGCAAACAAATGCTGACAGATGAGCTAACATTACCTCCCAATTTATTATGCTAGCATAGTAAATAAGGCTTGAAATGAGGCTCCCCATTCGCAGGATTCAATTAATCTACTTTTGTTCCATGCATGCACGCTCTCCTCTTTCTCTGGTCCCCCTTTTTGAAAGATTTACTTCTTTGCTGAGCCCATGCATGCGTAATACTGGGGGTTGGATAAATAACTTGTGGCATTTTTATCGGAAAATAAGGCAACATTATCATTTTTTTCCTCCATTTTGCGAGGGTGCAATAAGCTTAAATTTCCTCATGAAATCTTTTGAGAGCTCACACTGTATAATAAGATGGAAATAGATATGGCATGATGGTGGTAGTGCTACAATATACATAAAACATGTCTTAAAGTTGTGTTTAACATTTCATCTCCCGCTGGTCTTTACATACCCATCCAAGTGAGATATAAACTACATTACAAAGATTTAGACAGGTTTGTCCTCGAGATGGCTTATAATAACTACAGCTGAAACTGTGGCTTACTTTAAGTAGTAAGTAATACAAGTAATAACACTTGTAGCGGAACCCTATTTTATCTAACGATGGGGGAAAGCCCATTTTATATAATCTGTAGAGTGCTTCCTTTAGTATCAAAAAAAGTCCAAGTGGACAATCACTTAAATATGAGCCAGAAGTTTGTTGCAGCTTGCCATAACAGCCAACACAGTCCTAGGCTGCATTAACAGAGGGATAGAATTAAAATCATGTGAAGTCTTAATACCACGTTATAATGCCTTGGTAAGGCCACACTTGGAAGAATGATTGCAGGAACTGGGTATCTCTAATATAATGAAAAGAAGGACTAGGGGTGATATGATAGCAGTGTTTCAATATCTCAGGGGCTGCCACAAAGAAGAGGGGGTCAACCTATTCTCCAAAGCACCTGAAGGTAGAACAAGAAGCAATGGGTGGAAACTAATCAAGGAGAGAAGCAACCCAGAACTAAGGAGAAATTTCCTTACAGTGAGAGCAATTAATCAGTGGAATGACTTGCCTCTAGAAGTTGCACCATCACTGGATGTTTTTAAGAAGAGATTGGACAACCAGTGATTTGAAATGGTATAGGGCCGTGATGGTGAACCTATGGCACGGGTGCCACAAGTGGCACACAGAGCCATATCGGTGGGCACACGAGCTCAGGTCCGGCGTGCATGTGTGCACCAGCCGGCTGATTTTCCGTCCTTCTGGGCCCACTGGGATTCGGGAAACAGGCTGTTTCCAGCCTCCAGAGGGGGTGGGGAAGGCTGTTTTCGCCCTCCCCAGGCTCCTAGAAAGGCTCTGGAGCCTGGGGAGAGCAAAAAATGGGTGTGCCATTGCATGCTGGGAGCAGGGGGGTCATGCATGCATGTGCGGGGGTGCATGGAATTATGAGTGTGGGCACGCACACACGTGATCCCCCACATTCCCCCCCCCTTTTGGCACGCGAACCAAAAAAGGTTTGCCATCACTGGTATAGGGTTTCCTGCTTGAGCAGTGGGTTGGACTAGAAGACCTTCAAGGACCCTTCCAATTATGTTATTCTGCTAAAGAATAATAGACATTGATATTTATATTTGAAGGAAACTCTCATTTGTGCCCAGTTGGAAACTTAAAATCATAGGTATGTCTATATAATCTTTGACAACAATGTGGTTTGTCATTTCCTTCTTCCGTGTGTGTGTGTGTGTGTGTGTGTGTGTGTGTGTGTGTGTGTGTGTGTGTGATACACACACACACACACACACACACACACATATCTATTCTTAGTTTTCAATCCAGATTTCAGGTGATCTCCCATCCAAGTTCTAGGATCTTCCAGTAGTCTCCAATCTGAAAATAAATCACTCAGAACCAGCTTAGCTTTTGAACATCAGTCCTTCAACAAAGCCCTGCATCCCAGTTGTGTGTATATATTTATACTGATTTGCATTCAAAAGTTCATGTTTTGTAAGTAGTCTTTCCAACAAACACTTCTAAGGGGGTTTAAAGAGAAGTTGAGAAATGAAAGCACCCTTGAGTTTTCTGAGCTATAAGAAGTAATCGATGAACCACACACTCACTTTTAGGAAAAGAAGCATCCATAAAGGTAGTCCTCAATTTATGACCAGTCGCTTATTGACCATTCAAAGTTATGGGGGGAAAAAACCCTGAAAAGACTTAAGACTAAAAACTACTTAAGACTCAATTTCAGCGTTATGAAAGCTCCATCCTTCCCCAATCACGTAATTTTATTTTGGACACTTGGCAACTGACTTACCTTTTATGGCTGTTTGCAGTGTCCTGGGATCACATGACCATGACTTTCAACATTTTTTTGGATGATTTCTGATATTTGTTTTTGGTTTCTGGCAAAAAAAAAAGCCCATTGGGTAAAATGGATTTGCTTAATAACCACAGGGTTCACTTAACAACTCCTGCAAAATATGCAAAAAAATTCTGTCCAGTCATGTGATGCCTCAATTTACCACCACAATGACTTAACAACCATAATTCTGGGCTCAATTATTGTCATAATGTGCTGATCCAGTTCCCCAAACATGATAAACCCTCTGAAGTAAACTCAAAAGATTATTTTATTAGGAGTGTTAAGGTGAGAATAAATCTCATAGAGGCGATGTGGATCTTTTCTCGGAATTCAGATATTTAGAAATAAAGCCGAGATGAAAAGACTAATAGAAAATATTTATTTCGGTACAAAAACAATAAATCATAAATAGTTACATCTTGCTAATAAATCGTGACCGCTCCGGTCAGAATCAAAGGCAGAATAATAATAATGGAGAATCAGGAATGCACACATGTGCAGGAGATCACATCACGTGTCCTGCTTGTATTGGAATGTACCATAATATTAGGATAGGGATCAGGGCCGGGTTCCTAATATTTTTACTACCACTCTGTGGGGGTGGCTTATTTTGTGGGCGTGGCTTGCTGGCCATGTGACTGGGTAGGCGTGGCTTCTCGGACTGCTGAAGGGAGGGGAATGGAGATAGCTCCTGCCGCCTGTTCTTTCAGCGTCTCACGCACTCCCTCAGCCATCCTCCCCTGCTTGGACTCACTGTGGGGTAGGAACGCAGTGCATGCGCAGTGCCGGAAGCGCGGCTTCTGGGCATGTACAGCAGAATTTTTTTTAAAAAAATTTAAAAATGTTTTTTTTAAAAAAATGGCGGCACCCAGACACCGGCAACCGACTGCACCAGTACTGTGACGTCACCAGCAGGCCGCTACCGGTGCTATAGAGTGGACCACACTGGTAGGAACCCACCACTGATAGGGATGCATCACCCTGCATAGACATACAACTGGCAATATTCACACCGTGACAAGGAGCACCAGCAGCCCCGGCAAAAGGTTTCTCTCTCACCGCAGGCTAACAAGTCCGTCCGTCCGGAAGATGAATAGTTGCCTGCCACATCAATTCATCTCCGCCCCCTGCCTTTTATCCCCAGAGCTAGGATGGGGCTTCATTAGCAACAGTGGCTCTTCCTTCCCCAGGATCGACCCACAGATTTCCACTGCTCTCCTCTCCTCTGCCTTCTGCGCATCCACACGTCAGGCACTGGACCCAGCTGTTCTTCCTTTTCCCCATCAGCCACTTCCAGGCCTGGGGGCTGTTGCCTCTCCATCTGAGGGCTGACAGACGGCCCAGGCTCCGTCTCTGTCTCTGTCTGTCTGACAGCTCCATTCCCTCTTCCCCCTTGGAGCTCTCAGGTTGCCTTGATGCTGACCCTGACTCCCACACCTCCTCCTCCTCCTCCTCTGATTCGGCTGCTGGAGGGGCAGCCGACAGGCCACAACACAAAAGTTGAGGACTTCCTGTAATTCTTGGCTTCTCTGCAGCCTCTTTCCCATGTAGAAAATACAACGAATCCACTCTCTTAACCATGGACATTGATACAGTCAGGAACAATACTGCATAATTATAACTTAGCTTCCTGGCATCCCCTCCCATATCAGTTTATAAATGAAGGTTGCACGGCCCCATCTGAGGCTCGATCGAACTTCAGTACAAGTGAGAATGACTGGAGATAATGTAATGAATACAGAGAAGCACAGCCTGTTTGTGATGTATAATACATGAGTCACTGTGCTTTTTTTCTTTTTTTCTTTTTCCCTGACCATATTTTTTTTAAAAAAGCATCTTTTTTTGTCAGTTCAAAATCAGATCCCCTTGGTTTTCGTGCAGGGAAACGTGTGGAGGTTGGCTACGGATCCTGTTATTTAGGGAGATTCAGATTTGTATTCTAAAAGCAGTTGCAGGAATGTGAGACAGCTCTTCGGCTTATTGCCAGCAGGAGCTAAATTTCTCTCTTGGTCCAGAGTAGGCTTATTTGGACCATTGTGTTTGGAATTTAAGGCTCAGATTGCAGCTAGCAGTGTTTTGTTTTTCAATGTTTTTAATGTTTTTTTTCTCCAATTTTTTTTAATTTTCTTTTAACATTCTTCACATAGACATCAATACATATACCATAATATATTATCAAAAATTTAACATAAATTTTTGTACATCCAGTAACATTACTAAATTGCCTATCTATCCTACATATCAAATCCAATCACTCCCTTTCCTCTATCCTTCTCCCCTCCTTCTACTTTCTTCCTCCTTCTCTCCCCTCTCCTACTACCCCTTCTTCCATATATCTGCTTCTCACTCTTACCTTCCTTCTCCTCCCCTACCTGCATTCTTCCTTCTTTTCTCCTCCCCTACTACTTCCTCTTCCTCCTCCTTCTCCTTTCCTGAGTGTGTTTATTTTTAATCTATTTTAACAGATAGACAGCCAATGCATCTCCTCAACTTACCGTATTTTTCAGAGTATAAGACGCACCTTAGTTTTTGGGGAGGAAAAAAGGAGAAAACAATCTGCCTACCAGGTATTCATCTGGCTAGCATCCTTAGTCTGGTCAGCTTCAGCACATTATTTTATCCCCTGGTTAGGACTTAAAAAAACTTTCTTCTGAGAGAGTAACAATGAAAGAGCATGCAAGCCAGTAAGAGCTGGGAAGATCGTTAGCACCTGGTTAGGGCTAGAAAAAAACTTATTCGGAGCAGCTTCAGCACATTATTTTATCCCCTGGTTAGGACTTTAAAAAACCTTCTTCTGAGAGAGTAATAATGAAAGAACCTGCAAGCCAGTAAGAGCTGGGAAGATAGTTAGCACCTGGTTAGGGCTAGAAAAAAACTTATTCGGAGCAAGTAGAGCAATGAAAAAAAATTCTGCAAAGACTTAGGGCTGGAAAAACATTCTTTGGAGAGAGTAACAATGAAAAAGCCTGCAAGGTAAGAGCTGGGAAGATCTGTTAGCACCTAGTTAGGGCTGGAAAAAAAGCTACATTCGAAATATAAGACGCACCCAAATTTTCAGCCACTTTTAGGGAGGAAAAAGGTGCGTCTTATACTCCAAAAAATACGGTACATTTTAAATTGTTGTTTTCGAATCCATCCTGTGTTAAAAATCTATTTCAAATTAATTATTTCTTGGTATATTTTTATATTACTATATTGCTACTTCCTTATCCATATACATTTTGTCAACTGGGTTATGCTTTGGAAGTCTGGTGCATTATAAACTCTGTGCTTCAGATATGAAATGGATCCTATTTTGAGTTACAGTTTTGCTTATACAGGTCAGTTTGCAGACATATAAGGATTCAGGAAATAGTTTCATAAATAGACCCCAGCTAGATCACCTTGTAAAAGGTCTTTCCACCTTACCAATTATTACCATTGTGGTTTTTATTTATTTATTGTTATCCCGCCTTTATTATTTTTTATAAGAAAAACCCCTCAAGCAGTGAACATATTTAATGCTCCTTCCTCATCCTATTTTCCCCACAACAACAATGATGTGAGGTAAATTGGGCTGAGAGAGAAGAGAATGATTGGCCCAAAGTTACCCAGCTAGTTGTTTGTTGTTGTTGTTGTTGTTGTTGTTGTTGTTGTTGTTGTTGTTGTTGTTAATAATTACATTTATATGCTGTCGAACTTTTAATGACTTGAGGTAGTTACTAATAAAAGCAAAATTTTAAAACCCTGATAGATTATATATGTATTTATTTAATCAGATTTACATAACCACCTATCTCACCAATGGAACCAGTGGTGGGTTCCTACCAGTGCGGTCCACTCTATCTCCATTCCCCTCCCTTCAGCAGTCCAAGAAGCCACGAATGCGCAGTGATGATCCTAGGCACTTTCACACGTTTGAGGCTTCTCGAGCTGCTGAGGGGAGGGGGAATGGGTGGCAGGACCTATTTCAGTTCCCCTCCCTTCAGCAGTCTGAGAAGCCACACCCACCCAGTCACATGGCTGGCAAGCCACACCCACCCGGTCACATGGCTGGCAAGCCACGCCCACAGAGTGGTAGTAAAAAAATTAGGAACCCGCCCCTGAATGGAACCCCGTGCGGCATACAGTAAAATAACACGTTGCAACTATGAAAACAGTTGAAAACAATTAAACGTAAAAATTCAACACAAATAAGCCCCCCCCCCATACACAAAAACTCTCAGAAGCAAATATAAATATTAATTTAATTTACGGAAAGGCCATCAGAAACTAATTGTTAAAGGCTCCGCTTAATCTCTTAGGAAATACATTAAATTAAAGCAGGAATTAGTTCTGTTGCTGAAACTCTTGTTCCTCTCTCACTTCAGTGAATCTTTTTAGGAAGACCATGCAAAATTTATACCTGGGAAAAAGATTAGTTTTAGAGCCAATTAGCACTAAGAGAAACTTTTGACTTGCAACTTTATATCTCTGTCTACAGATAGCAATAGCACTTAGACTTATATACCGCTTCATAGTGCTTTACAGCCCTCTCTAAGAGGTTTACAGAGTTCAGCATATTGCCCCCAACAATCTGGGTCCTCATTTTACCGACCTCGGAAGGATGGAAGGCTGAGTCAACCTTGAGCCGGTGAGATTTGAACAGCTGAACTGCTGGACTAGCAGTCAGCTGAAGTAGGTTGCAGTGCTGCACTTTAACCACTGCGCCACCTCGGCTCCTCATGAGATGATCGGAATTGAATCCAGATAGATCATTCTTAGACTTAAGAATGAGTTAGAAATTTAATACACTTTGAGCCATGTGCATCTAAACGATTGAGTCACAATTCCCAGAATTGCTGTTAGGATTAATTAATTTATTCCAAACTTCTGATATGATTTAGGTAACCAGATAGCCATTTATGCAGCATAATAACACACAAACATAAAACCATGTTTGAGCAGTATGAACTACTTTGATTGGATAGAGTTAACCATGTCTGTAAACAATGGGTAATTTGTTAGTTAAAATCCTACACTATTGTCCTTTGACCAAACTGTAATAATGAAGACAATTGACAAACATGCACACACAAAAAGATACCACTCTGGTATGGGGTACACACATACACAAAGGGGTACTAATAATCAGGCCACATAGGCCAATCACAGAAGGCTTAATTTTTTTTTCAGGGCAAACATTGTTGTACTGCATGCTATGGTCACAGTTCATGCATCAAATGAATGAGGAAATGTTTAGTATAAAGTAGCAACCAAGTCAAATGTTTATTGTAATTTATATAATAAATTGCATTTGGGGCTCACTTTTGAGATCTACTACATCCATCCCCCCCTCTCCCTCCCTCCCTCCCTTCCCCTCTCCCTCCCTCCCTCCCTTCCCCTCTCCTTCTCCCCCCCTCTCTCCTGTCTGTCTGTCTGTCTGTCTGTCTGTCTGTCTGTCTGTCTGTCTGTCTGTCTGTCTGTCTGTCTGTCTGTCTCTCTCTCTCTCTCTCTCTCTCTCTCTCTCTCTCTCTCTCTCTCTCTCTCTCTCTCTATCTATCTATCTATCTATTCAAGAAATGAGATCATATGGTTCCCAGAGTCAGAGGCACAGTGCCTGCCTTGCAAAATATCTAGGCTTATGATATTTAGGAAGCAAAATTTCATGTTCATGGCAGCAAAAAAAGTATAGAGAAAAAAACTTTGCTGCCATCTAATGCTTATCCAGTTTTATAGTACTGGTAGCCATAAGCATTTCAGATAACTCCAAGCTACTCATGAGAATAATATATGTTCTGGGTAATGGTTCTAATGCCAGGAAGTGATAAGGTGGAACATCATCTATAAAGTCCATAGAGTCACATAACTGTGAAAGATGGGCAGCATATAAATTTAATTAATCAATATATGATGATGTTGACGGTTTCCATTCAGTCATGTCCAACTCTTGGCAATTCTGTGGGCCAAGTCTCCCCATATCGTCCGATCTTGTACTACTTTATTTTATTTTATTTTATTTTATTTTATTTTATTTTATTTTATTATTTTATTTTATTTTATTTTATTTATTTTATTTTATTTTATTTTATTATTTTATTTTATTATTTTAATTTTATTATTTTAATTTTATTATTTTATTTTATTTTATTTTATTATTTTAATTTTTTTACTTCTTTGAGTTCTTCTGTGTTCTAGCTGGTGTCCACTTTCATGGTGCCCAGCCATTGTGTTCTTTGATGGCCTGATTTCCTCAATCAATATATAAATTAAAATGATTAAACAACATCTTTCTTACTGTGCTCTAGTCTGAAGAAGAGTTAGTTTTGCTTCGCATAAGATGGCTTGTGGGAACAGAAGAATGGAATGACTTCTGGCTTCACAGTTGGGGAATAAAATAGAGAATTCCATGTTCAAGTACGGAGCCAGTTGTTAATATTGCTTTAAAACTGCTGAAAGGGCTTCCGGCGGTGACGTCATGCTGGTGTGGAGCAAGCTAATGGGGCTCCGTTCGGTTTGCATGAATCTTCGCGATTCCTGAGGCTTTCGGGCAAGGTTAGCTCTTGGAGGGAGCACCAGTGGAGAGGGGATACCTTGTAGCTTTAAGGGAGAAAGGTGATCTCCTGGAAAAGCGAGAGGGACCCTCAGATCAGGCGCGAGAGAATTGTTTGAGAATTCAAAATAATTTTGCTTCACTGCTTTAATATTGCGACTCATTTCTTCTTGTGTTATCAAATTAATCTTATGCTTGATTAGTTCCCTTTCCTCTTTATACTTATTATTTAGTGGTTCTTTCTGCATTAGAAGGTCCTGTTCCTTAAGATTTGTATACAAAGTTTCCAATTTTTTTCTTTTTTTTTTCTCCTTATTTTTCTTTGCTATATATGCAATTGTCAACCTTCTCAGATAGACTTTCATCGTATCCCACACATTTTGGGTCGATGTTTGTTCTTTTGTATTTTCTTTTAAAAAGAAGTCTATTTCTCTTTCCATCTTTTGTATGTAAGCTTTTTCTTTTAGAATACTTTGGTTAAGTGTCCACCTGGCTTTCTTTCTTCTCATTTCCCTCCATTTTATTTTAACCGGGTTATGGTCGGCCCATGCGTTTGGTAAAATCTCTATTTCTTCTAATTCGGTTATTATAACATGCAAAAAGTTGCAGGCTCTGTCTACCATGTTCAGAACCAAGGTTGGGAAGATGGTGGCTACTCTTGAGTTGAACAGGAAATGAGCAAATATTTCAGAATAGCATTGGATTGAATTCCAAAATTAGACATTTGCTCAAGTTGATGAAATGTATTGATATTTCTTCCCTAGCTAATTGCCAGACAGAGTTGCAATGGGTATATTATATAAAACTGTTTTATATATTTTTTAAAATAGGACTCTAAAATGGATATATGCCTTGTAAAGTCTTTGTCTTCCATTCCGGAGCTTGATAACACATTTATTCTGAGCAGAGTAGGAAACATGTGGTCATTTTCTCTTTCGGTTGCATTCAGCCAATTTCATCCTATCTAATTCTCCCAGCCTCCCTGGAAAGGAACAGCAGTGCTGTGATAACAATTGGCAGTAATTTTTTTTTTGATCAAATTCTGGCTTAAGTAGGGATGGCAGAGAATTTTCATCCGTCTATGCTTTTATACAAAAGTCCCCTGATTTTCATTCCTTTTCTCTGTTTTGATAAGATTGGCTTCCCTCTTCAATTTTGCTCAGTGAATTAGCTCCAAGTCTGTTCTCCTTCTGGAGAATTATAAAGGGCTTGTTTATTTTGACTTTGAGCCCCGAGTGATAATGACTTATCATTGATGATGTACTAGATCCGTGATGGCGAACCTATGGCACGCGTGTCACATGTGGCACGCGGAGCCATATCAGAGGGTACATAAGGCGTCACCCTATGTCAGCTCCAGCGTGCATGCGCGTGCTGGCCAGCTGATTTTCGGCCTTGGGGAAGGCCATTTCGCCCTCCAGATGGTTCAGGGAAGCTTCCTGAAGCCCAGGAGTGCAAAAAATGGTCCTTCAAATATTGGAAGACAGCTATCATGTGACCTATAAGCCTTCTCTTTGTTAGGCTAAACCTACCAAGTTCCCTTAGCCGTTCATCTTATGTTTTAGCTTCCAGTCCCCTTATCATCTTTGTTGGTCTTCTCTGCACTCTTTCTAGAACCTCAGCATCTTTTGGTGCTGGTGACCAGAATTGGATGCAGTATTCCAAGTGTGGCCTCACCAGTGCAGTATGGAACAGTACCACCACTTCAGGGGTGGGTTCCTACCGGTGCGGTCCAGTGCGTAGCTCCGGTAGGGACCCGCCAATAACCCAATTTGCGCGCAACTGCTCCGGTACCATCTCCACCGGGCAGTCGTGCGCGTCGCCATCTTTTTTTTTGAATTTTTGGGCGATTTTGCTTCCGCGCATGCGCGGAAGCAAAATCTCACCAAAATCTTCCGAGGGGATGCTCGCGAGAGAGAGATTGCGGAGAGATTTTGCTTCTGCGCATGCGTGGAAGCAAAATCGCGCTGAAATCTCGCGCACGAAGCATGAAGAAACGTGGAGCAGCTCACCGGTCTCAGTAGGTGAGCAACTCACTCCTGCATCACTTGTCATGACCTTGGTGAATTCCCTCTGTTGATGTAACCTAGGGCTGCATATTAGAGGCCCAGGATGAGAACTTGATGCTTTAAAAAGGCAGCATACTAGATCACGATAGAAGGAACTGATGAGCTTGTGACATTTACACATTTTAAGACATTGTGGACATTTGATTTGGAGATTCAATTTAAAGGGGAATCATCTGTATCAAATCGGAAGCCTCCAGATCAGTTTGGATGATGGCTTTGTCTGCATCAACCTAACTTTACTGATTCAGTTCAAATAATCAAGCCAACAACCGAACAAGAATGATTTTCTGATTGGAATCCATCATATTAAATTGGAATTTGTGTGTCACACAGGTTGCTGTGGTAACATTTACAGTTGCACTGATGCATGACTGAGATACGATTTATTGTCTTTGTGTCTTGCTGGTGTTTCCACCAAATTCTGGTTGGCCATTGTAGACATTTGAGACTGGATGAAATCAGTTTTTGGTCTGATCGGGGAGGAATCCCTTAGAGAGTTTTATTTTTACGGCGGTCTTATCCTTACTTATTTGTTAATGGTCTTATTTTTCACTCTGTTTTTTTTTTTAAACCATCTTTAAAAAAAAAAACTTCAGCTTTCTCTCCTCTTTTTGGCACATAACCCCAGCCAGTTGACAAGATGCCTCCACTGAGGCATTCATGCACTCAAATTATGCAGATGACTGTTGGAAAATCGACATTTTTTCCCCTTGAGGATAAGCTTATTAAAGAGAAAACTTAAATTGTTGCACAAAAAGCCTTTTGAATAAATTGGACAGCTTCAGGGGGTGGATATGTATATCTGAGCTCCTGCTGAGAAGGTCAGACCTTCACCCCCCCCCTTCCTTTTTGAGTCATGTGTCCAGTTCTGGGCATTCTTAAGAAGGTTTTAGTGGAAAAAAATCAGGTTCAGCAAAGGTCAATAAGAATCGTCAGGGGAGTAGAAATGAAATCTTAGGAAGAGAAATGGTATGTTTAGCCTTGAGAAGAAAAGACCAGGAGGTCATCGAGAAGAAAGTCAAGTCCACTTTATCATTCCTGAAGGCAAAAGGTGGAATAATGAAGTTACAGAAAGGCAGAAAGGAAAACAAAAATAATATTAAGTACAATTCTACAGTGGAACCAATGAATGAAGAAAGAGATGAGTTCCTTTCAATGGATGGGCATCTGTCAAGGATGCTTTCAATTGAAAATTATATTTGTAGCTCAGGGTTGAATTGTGGGGTGCTCTCTGAGCTTGGTTTTTTTCCCCTTGCAGATGTTTCATATTTATGGAGATTCTCAGTCATTCAGGTCATGGTTGTTCCAAAAATGCTTTTTTCAAAAGACAACTGGACTATTCCTCCCCCGCAGGGAGGCGGGACCGACTAGGTGGTTCCTCCCCCAGGCGCCTAATGGAGCGAGGATTCCAGAGGGAACTTGGGGAGATACCTGAAACCCTGGTACACAATTTGGCTGAGTCCCTGGTGGCTGCCTGGAACACCGCAGCATCAGGGGCATTAGACCAGATTGCGCCTTTGCGACCTCTCCGTGGCAGTGGATCCCGGAAAGCCCCCTGGTTTACCGAGGAGCTCCGGGAGATGAAACGCCACAAGAGATGTCTGGAGCATCGCTGGAGAGCCAGTAAAACCGAATCTGATCGAACACTTTTAAGAACCTACATCAAGTCTTATTTAGTGGCAATAGGGGCGGCAAAACAGTCTCATTTTTCTGCTCTTATTGCGTCCGCAGATTCTCACCCAGCCACCTTGTTTAGGGTGACACGCGCCCTCCTTGCTAAAGGGGGGAGCTAGGAACACTTGCAAGGTAGAGCTGAGGAATTTGCGCAGTTTCTGTGGGATAAAGTCGCTCAGATCCGGTCGAATCTGGACTCCGGCTGGGCAGAGTCCACTGAGTTGACAGGAGCAAGGCTTAGTCCACCATTGTGGGAGGAGTTTGAGCCTGTTTCTCCTGAAGATGTGGACATAGCTGTGGGTGCGATGAGTGCTTCCACCTGTTTATTGGACCCGTGCCCCTCCTGGTTGGTTTCGGCCAGCAGAGAGGTGGCACACGGCTGGATCCAGGCGGTGGTCATCGCTTCTTTGAGGGAGGGATCCGTACCGCAGCTGTTAAAAGTTGCAGTGGTAAGACCCCTTCTGAAGAAGCCTTCCCTGGATCCAGCGGACTTGAAGAACTTTCGTCCGGTCTCCAACTTACCTTTCATAGGTAAAGTTGTGGAGAAGGTGGTGGCTACTCAGCTTCTGCGGCTATTGGAGGAAACTGATCATCTAGATTCCTATCAGTCGGGTTTCAGGCATGGCTACAGTACAGAAACTGCCTTGGTCGCGCTGATGGATGATCTCTGGCGAGCCCGGGATGGGGGATATTCCTCCATCCTGGTGCTACTTGACCTCTCAGCGGCTTTCGATACCATCGACCATGGTATCCTTCTGCATCGTCTCGGCGAGTTGGGAGTGGGAGGCACCGTTTTGTGGTGGTTCTCCTCTTATCTCGCCGACAGGATGCAGTCGGTGTTAACAGGAGGGCAGAGATCGTCTCCTAGGCCCCTGTTATGCGGGGTGCCTCAGGGTTCGGTCCTCTGGCCCATCCTGTTTAACATTTACATGAAACCGCTGGGGGAGATCATCCGTAGACACGGGGTGAGTTTTCATCAGTACGCTGACGACACCCAGCTGTACATTACCACCCCGTCTCAATTCAGCGAGGCAGTTGATGTAATGTGCCGGTGCCTGGACAACGTTAGGACCTGGATGGGGAGGAACAGACTCAGACTCAACCCCGACAAGACTGAGTGGCTCTGGATATTGCCTCCTAAGGACTATGACAACTGTCCCTCCTTGGTTCTTGAGGGAGGAAAATTAACTCCCTCAGAACAGGTCTGCAATTTGGGGGTCCTCCTAGATCCACAGCTAAAATTAGATCAACATCTTACAGCTATGGCTAGGGGGGCTTTTGCACAGGTTCACCTGGTGCACCAATTGCGGCCATACTTGGAGAAGGAGGCTCTACTCACGGTCACTCATGCCCTTGTCACCTCCCATTTGGACTACTGCAATGCGCTCTACATGGGGCTACCCTTGAAGAGTATTCGGAGACTTCAGTTGGTGCAAAATGTGGCTGCGCGTGCTGTGGTGGGTGTGCCAAGATACACCCACGTTACACCTATACTCCGCCAGCTGCATTGGCTGCCCATCGGTCTCCGGTACAATTCAAGGTGTTGATCATCATCTTTAAAGCCCTTCATGGCTTAGGACCAGGTTACCTTCAGGACTGCATTCTGCCTCATACTTCCCTCCGACCGGTTAGGGCCCACAGAGCGGGTCTCCTCCAGGTCCCGTCAGCCAAACAATGCTGGCTGGCGGGCCCTAGGGGGAGGGCCTTATCTGTGGGGGGCCCCGTGCTCTGGAACCAACTTCTCCCAGAGATCCAAACCATCCCCACCCTGCTGGCCTTCCGAAAAGCCATCAAGACATGGCTCTTCCTGCAGGCAGGGGGTTGAGACTAGTCCCATCTGAGCTCTCCCCTGGTATGTTTGGTGGTGAACATTTTTTAACTTTTTAAATTCTTTTAACATTGTTTTTAATCATTGTTTATTGTTCAGTGTTCTTGCATAATGTTGTACGCCGCCCTGAGTCCCTCAGGAGTAGGGCGGCATAGAAGAACCAAATAATAAATAAATAAATATTTGCTTCTCACCCAAGAAGCTTCTTCAGCTTGAACTGAAAAAGCTTCTTGGATGAGAAGCAAAACGTCTTCAAGGAAAAACAAAGAAAGTCTAGATGCCTTTTGAAAAAAACACCTTTGGGATTGCAGATGTTTCATTACCAATCTAGATAGTATCATCAGTACATTATCGATGTCATCTAGTTTGGTAATGGAGTGTCTGCAAGAAAGCAACCAAGCTCAGAGAGCACTAGGGCCCCATGGGGATGTTTTATTTGGATCTCTGCACTGAGCAGTAGGTTGATTGCAATGCCTCTTTCCAACTGTGGGAAGAAATATCCATCTGGTTGAATTCCAAACCAGGAGAAAGACACTGGAAACATAAGGGCTGATTGGAAAGAAGGCTTAACCGCCAAGCACATGGTTCTGGTGCAGCTGACAAAATGGAGTTGAGAGTGAGGGGTTTTTATACCTTCTTTGAGCTTTGCACTTGAGCTTCCTGTTCCTGTGCAAGAACATGTATTCTATTGGCTGTTGTTAGACTCCCATGGTGCCATGTAGGGGTTATGTAGGGGTCATAGCTGGCTCTATGGGCAAAGTACAAATCCTAGGTGTTTGTCTGAGCTATGTTTGGTTGAGGCTTGGACTGCTCTGAAAGGATGTTTGTCAATTCCTATTGTGGCTTAATAGCTTTGCCCTGTGTTGGATCTTGAGTGAGGGATAAACCTACCATTCTGCCTTTGTTTCAAAATAATCCTGTCTTGAATGGATTACCAAATCCACATTTCTAAAAGCTGGCCTCCTCAGTTTGGTTTCTGAATAGGCTGGCCCAATCTTTCTTAATGAGCACAAAGTATCTGCTGGAGCTATTAAGAAAGTTGCTTTCTGCCTCTAAAAAAACATGTTTCTCCATTTCTCCCATTGGGAAATATAATATTCTGCCTTTTAAAAAATATTCCTCAAAATATTTCATTCTTCCAGGAGGGCGGGGGGGGATGGCTTCACACACAAGCATATGATTTGGTTCCTTCACTGTGTCTGTAAGAGTTGAGAGTGCTGGTAGAAAGAGTCTTTGGGGAGGGATAGCAATAGCAATAGCACTTAGACTTATATACCGCTTCATAGTGCTTTACAGCCCTCTCTAAGCGGTTTTCAGAGTTCAGCCTATTGCCCCCAACAATCTGGGTCCTCATTTTACCGACCTCAGAAGGATGGAAGGCTGAGTCAACCTTGAGCCGGTGAGATTTGAACAGCTGAACTGCTGAACTAGCAGTCAGCTGAAGTAGGTTGCAGTGCTGCAGTGGATGAGGGTGCAGGATGGGGAATCATAAACCAGAATGGATCGAATTGATTTCTCTCTCCAAAAGATAGATAGCGTCCAGTTTTCCCAAATAGATATGCCTGCAGATAGTAATTTATTGTGGGGTAAGGGATTATGCAAAGGAGCTTGGCTATACTATCTGTGTAATTTGGATTAAGATTTTCTGTTTCCTTCCCCAATTTTTTTTCAGCATGTGGGGAAGCCAGTGTGATGCAGTGATTAAGGTGTAGTGAGCTGGCAGTGGAGAGGTCCAAATCCAAATTGATTCTTATGTATGGAAGCTCATCTAGCCATTACCTTCTTCCAGCCCAATCTGGCTCATAAAATTGTTGTGGGGGAAAATAAGAGGCAGCAGAAGAGTATTCTGTCTATTATAGTGTTTCTCAACTTTACCAACTTTAAGATGTGAGGACTTCAATTCCCAGAATACCCCAGCCAGCATGGCTGCCTCGAGTATTCTGGGAATTGAAGTCCACACATCTTAAAAGTGTCAAGTTTGAGAAAGGAAACACTATTCTACCTCTTGGGGCTCCTGAATAAAAACTAGAACATAAATTTGTCAAACGAATAAATCCAAGGTTTCCTTTTTTTAAAAAAATGGACGCCGTTTTTTTTTGTTAAGGATTGCACTTTTTTTCCCCAGGTCTTTCACACCCCCAACTGTTGGAAAACATTTTGCTAATGTTTGCAGTCAGCGTCCCAAATTTTGCAAAAAGGCCAGAAGCACAAAAAATGGGGTCCAGGGAGCTCATAGTGTTCTAGGATTGTAGGCTTCGCATCTCCTAGCATACCTAATCCATACATTTGCATGCATTTCACAGGCATCATTTCAAGCCTGAGGCATGCAGAAAATTAGTCTGTTATTAGAGGGCAAGGAAGATTTGGAGAGATGCTTGGTAAGAAGGAAAAAGAAGAAGAAAAGTATGTTGAACATTTTCGTAATATCCCACATTTTTTACAGGTAGTTCTTGACCCACAACCATAATGGAGCCTCCCCGTTTCAGTCGCAAATTGTGATGGTGATTAAGCATGATTGCCACTGCTCTCTTTGATGCAGTGTTAAGTGATCCTGTGGGTTGTTAAAAGCAGGGGGGGGGGCAATCATTTAAATATGAGCCAGCAGTGTGCAGCAGCTGCCAAAAAAGCCAACACAGTTCTAGGCTGCATTAACAGAGAGATAGAATGAAGATCACGTGAAGTGTTAATATTTATTTATTTTATTTATTTATTTAGTGAGATTTATATACCGCCTCACAGTGCAAGCACTCTCTAAGCGGTTTACACCAGTAAGCAATGTATATTTATATTGCCCCCAACAATCTGGGTCCTCATTTTACCTACCTCGGAAGGATGGAAGGCTGAGTCAACCTTGAGCCGGTGAGATTTGAACCGCTGACCTACGGATCAGTGTCAGCTAAAGTGGCCTGCAGTACCTGCCTCTAACCGCTGCGCCACCTTGGCTCTAATACCATTTTACAATGCCTTTGTAAGGCCACACTTGGAATACTGCATCCAGTTTTGGTCGCCACAATGCAAAAAGGATGTTGAGACTCTAGAAAGAGTGCAGAGAAGAGCAACAAAGATGATTAGGGGACTGGAGGCTAAAACATATGAAGAAAGGTTGCTGGAACTGGGTATGTCTAGTCTAATGAAAAGAAGGACTAGGGGAGACATGATAGCAGTGTTTCAATATCTCAGGGGTTGCCACAAAGAAGAGGGAGTCAAGCTATCCTGAGGGTAGGACTAGAAGCAATGGGTGGAAACTAATCAAGGAGAGAAGCAACCTAGAACCACAGAGAAATTTCCTGACAGTTAGAACAATTAATCCGTGGAACAACTTGCCTCCAGAAGTTGTGAATGCTCCAACACTGGAAGTTTTAAAGAAGAGATTGGATAACCATTTGTCTGAAGTGGTGTAGGGTTTCCTGCCTAAGCTGGACTAGAAGACCTCCAAGGTCCCTTCCAACTCTGTTGTTATTATTATAACCTCCAGTCCATGGACTGACACCAGTCTATGGCCTGCCAGAAACTCCACAAACAAGCAAAGCCCCTTATTCTTTTAAGAGGCAACTTGGACTTTCTGGTTTTTTTTCTTTGAAGACATTTCACTTCTCATCCAAGAAGCTTCTTCAGCTCTTCTCCAATTTTTTGGGGGAAAGCCAGTGTGATGCAGTAATTAAGACGTAGTGAGCTGGCAGTGGAGAGATCCAAATTGAAATAGATTCTTATATATCAGGGGTCTCAAACTGGATTTCTTCAGGGGCCAGATCAGCATTGTAGTTCTCCTCTGGGGGGGACAGCTGTGGGGGGAGGAGACAGGGCAGACAGCAGACGGGACGGATACCTTCTGCAGCACCCTGCCAGCCAAAACATTTTTGCTGGCAGAGGCACTGCAGGCCGGTCCTTTGCTATTTCCACACCGGCCCCCCGGGCCATGCCTAAGCACCCCGTGGGCCGGATCCGGCCCACAGGCCTTGAGTTTGACACCCCTTTTATATATGGAAGCTCATATATAAGACCTGAAGAAGCTTCTTGGATGAGAAGCGAAACGTCTTCAAAGAAAAACCAGAAAGTCCAGTTGCCTCTTGAAAAAGAAAAGAAAAGAAAAACAGTTTTGGGATCCTATGCTCTGCTTCCTATCCAAAAGTGGTATTCACTTACTTTCCCTACCGGTTCACAAATGTGAGCGTGCACCCCCTTCCACGCATGTGTGCAGCCTTTCACGCATGCGCTTTGCTCATGCACGCGGCTTGCACGCATGTGTGCGGCTTAAAATTTTTCCTAAATAGTGCCGGGGCTCACCTTAGAGAAGTAGGGCAGGCCCACCCTGGATCGCTACTACCGGTTCGCCCAAACCGATCCGAACCGGCTGAATACCACCTCCGTTCCTGTTCCTTGGCATCCCCATTCCGAAAATGGCACTTGCTTCTGGGATGGTGCCATGTAGCCAAGGGACGCAGATGGGCGGGACCGTTTGCCCTAATTCTCTAAGGTGAGCTCCAGAGCATGGCACCATCTGGAAATGGGTGCCATTTTTGGAACAGCCACAACTCACTGCTCAGAAGGGGAATTTTTCTCCTTGCCATATTTTCTTAAGCCTCCTAGTCTACAAGTACACTCCTAGATCACTCTGACTCTGTCATGTCAAGGTAATCTGGAGCGGCTTCATTTTGAACCATGGCGTAGAGATTCACAACTGCATTGCAATAGGAGACAAAAGGTGCCACACCATGCATGGTGACCAAAAGAGAAAGACAACCACATCACTGTACCTTTTGGAGAAAAACAAAACAAAAACAAAACAGCACTATAATTTGATTTTTCATTTCTGGGGGGGGGTCTTCCTCTCTTCCTCCAGTTCTTTCCAGTTTGTATTCATTACTAAGAATAGAAACCAAGCATCACGATCTGAAATCATGAAAAGGAATTATGAACACAATGCTTCCCAGAAATGTAAAATAGGGAAGGCATTATAGCGGAAGAGAGGGGGGAGGGAGGGAGAGAGAAGGGGAGAGGGGGGAGGGAGAGGGAGGGAGAGGGGAGAGAGAGGGGGAGGGAGGGAGAGAGGGGGAGAGGGAAGGAGAGAGGGGGAGGGGGAAGGAGAGAGAGGGAGGGGGAAGGAGAGAGAGAGAGGTAGGGAAGTGGAGAGGGAGGAAGAGAGAGGGGGAGGGAGGGAGGAGGGAGGAAGAAGGGAGGGGGAAGGAGGGAGGGAGGGAGGGGGAGAGAGGAAGAGGGAAGGAGAGAGAGAGGAGGGGGGAAGGAGAGAGAGGGGGAGGGGGAGGGAGGGGGAGAAAGGAGGAGGGAGGGAGAGAGAGGGACAGGGAGGGAGGAAGGGAATATGTCAGAATTGGCAACTTCTTAAGGTGCTGAATGTCACAGAATGATTTTGCATGACGGTATGTATGACGAAGTAATAAATCATTAAAGGAATTCTGTCTTCTCTCCCTTCATCTCAATCTGCTTCTGCTGTTTAGCCTTGCCCCGCATATCTCTGCTGGGTTTCCAATTTGGCTCAAAAGAAATAGAAAAGGCAATGTGCTCCCTTGTGGAAGCCAACATAGACTTCCTAAAGCTCCTGGAGCATGAACAATATAGTAACACTTGGGCATCATAGAACATAGAACAATAGGGTTGTTGTCCAACCCTCCCTGCTCAAGCAGGAGACCCTCCACTATTCTGGAAAAATGTCTCTCCTTGACAACTTCCAGCAATGAGGTATCTACAATTTCAGGGAAGCCATTCCACTGATTGATTGTCCTCACTTGTCAGGAAATTTCTCCTTATTTCTAGGTAGATGATTAGTTTCCCTCCATCTCTTCTTGTCCTGCCTTCGTGCTTTGGAGAATAGGACAAGCCCCTCTTCTCTAGGACAGCCCCTCAAGTCCTGGAAGATTGCTATCATGTCATCCCTAGCCTTCCTTTTTGTTAGACTAGACATATGTTCCTTGCATGGATCAGTTGGAATTCATCATCATCGCATCAGTTGTCACTCTGACAATTGAAGTCACCCCAGAGAAATGTAAAGGGAAAGAGGCACAAACCGAAGATTGCTGACATACATGCCCAGTTATGATTCCGGCTTGGAACATCAACAGTTGGTGCCTGTGGTTGATTCAAGGAAAAAGGAGACGGTGCCACCAATGCCAACCAAAGCATCTCAAGCAATAGCATGCCTCCTCAGTTTAGGTTGTCTAAATGCCTCTAATTTTCTAAGGTCTCAGAAAAATTACAAAAAGGCCCTTTCTCGAAAGTGCCATGATACTTTCATGGCTTTCTCTTAAATAACAACAGCAAAATTTGAGATCTACTGATGACACAAAGGTGGGTGGCATTTCAGGATCAAAATAAAAGTTGGGGGAGGAGTTGATGATGTCCTACAGATGACTTATCAAAGGTGACCTGTGTCCTGCAGAGGTCATATCCCTTGCTAAGTTGGAAGGAGAGAGAGAGGGGGGGAGGGAGGGAGGGAGGGAGGGAGGGAGGGAGGGAGAGAGAGAGAGAGAGAGAGAGAGAGAGAGAGAGAGAGAGAGAGAGAGAGAGAGAGAGAGAGAGATGCAAAAATTGGTTCTCAGGCTAATAAATGTTCCAGAGATTATATATAAAACAACCAATTACCGTATTTTTCGGAGTATAAGATGCACCTTTCCCCCCCCCCCAAAAGAGGGTGAAAGTCTGGGTGTGTCTTATACTCCGAATGTAGCCCTGCCCAGCCTCTCAAATGGAGGTTTCAGAGGCTGAAAAAAGCCTCTGAAACGGAGCTTCTTGTCCTCTGTTGTTCACCTCTCCTAACTGCTCTGCACATACGTGCATCTGGAACAGGCCCCAGCTGTTCTTCCTCCTCACTCATATCAGCTTCCAAAGGCAGCTACTTCTCCGGTGGCTGGGAAATGTCAGATGGCCCTGGCTCTATCTCTGCGTCCAACACAGAGCATCCATCACAGCCTTCCCCAGACTCCAGAGCTGGCCCAAGTTCCTCCTCAACCTCCTTATCGTCCGAGTCTGCCGCCAGCTCTGCTGGCAGCTGGCGGGCCACAACAAGCCCCGGGAAAAATGCATTGGGTTGAAGATCTATGGAGATTCAGGTCATGGTGTCCCAAAGGTGCTTTTTCAAAAGGCAACTGAACTTTCTTGGTTTTTTTTTTCCTTGAAAACATTTAGCTTCTCATTTAAGAAGCTTCTTCAGGAACTTCAGTTCCGTAACAGAACTGAAGAAGCTTCTTAGATGAGAAGCGAAATGTTTTCAAGGAAACAAAAAACAAAGAAGTGCAGCTGCCTTTTGAAAAAGCACCTTTGGGACGTTTGGTTGAAGCTGTTCCTGAAAGGTCTCACATGGACCTCTACACGTGTCCTAATCTAGATCACCGGATAGACCTCCTCCTACAGTAATAGCTGAGCAGAGTTTCCTGAGATCAGATTGCAGTGTTTCGCAATCTCAGCAACTTTAATCCATGCAGATTTCAGCTCTCAGAATTCCTCCAGTCAACATTTTTTTATCGTGCCCCTCTGTACTTTTTGCATTTGACCCTGAGGTTTGATGTTGCAGTGTTGTGCTTTTGCATCATTGCTATCAACACAATTTTGGGAGCTTAGTTCAACGTTCCACACTCTGAATATGGGCTTTTAGTTGATGAGTAGGCGAAGGTCAAATCTTCCTTTCTTCCTCTTTGCCTAGAGTAGCTTTCAATTTTGACCCTGAATGGATGGGTACAAAGCTAAGAATGCCTAGAGAACCAAATTTCTGTTGCTTTTAAGAGCAGCCAATACCATAGTCAGGGATGGGCTGCTGGGGGTTCGCAGGTGTTTGGGAGAACCTCTAGCTAAGATTCTGGGCAGTTTGGAGAACCCCCAAATCCCACTCCTAGCTGGCCCTCTCCACCCCTCCCCTTCCCTCCCCTCCCAGGAGTCCCCACGTGGCCCATTTTGGATGCAGGTAAGTGCAGGGTGCACGCAGAGGCTCAGAGAGGGCAAAAAACAGACCTACTGGAAGCTCGGGAAGGCCAGAAACGGGGCCGTTTCCAGCCTCCAGAGGGCCTCTGGAGCATGGGGAGGCCATTTTCGCCCTCCCGGAGGCTTGAGGAAAGCCTCTGAATCCTGGGGAGGGCAAACACCCCCCCGCTGTGGTGCAGGAGGCCGACTAGGCCATGCACACCCTGGCCACGCCCACCCAGCAACTGGGCAGAGAAGCCCTTGCTAAAATTTTTGAAGCCCACCCCTGACCATAGTACAATCTTATAGGAAGATGGAAAAGAAATCAAAAACGGGGATTACATAACTGTGGGGACATTGGAACCAACTTATATACAAGGAAAAATCACAAGAAACCCTTGTTCAGCATTGTCATAATGTTGAACAGTTGCTAAAGGAGTGGTTAATACATCTACCTAATATGCAAGTAGCCCAGGTTCGAATCCCAGAAAGGATATGGCTAGGTTGACAAGAGCTAAAATAACTTGAAATAGATCTATACTAGTCTCCCTTTGTTTCTTTGTCAGTAAAATATAAATTCAACACAAAAATAGTTTGTTGTGAAAGCGACTGCCTGTGAAGGCTCCTGGATTGGGGCTGAAAGGTGAAAGCCGAAGCAGTATGCTCTGTCCCATATTTGGGTAGACCAGGTTGCCCTGAGAGACCGGTCTCACCAGAAAAACACTTAAAGGAGTAGTTGTTAACCCAAAGGTGCTTTTTCAAGAGACAACTGGACTTTCTTGTTTTTCTTTTGAAGGTGTTTTGCTTCTCATCCAAGAAGCTTCTTCAGCTCTGACTGGATGATGGGGAATGGAAGGGTTTACATTTATGTTTATAATCCATTCCCCACTATCCAGTCAGAGCTGAAGAAGCTTTTTGGATGAGAAGCGAAACATCTTCAAAAGAAAAACCAGAAAATCCAGTTGCCTCTTGAAAAAGCACCTTTGGGACAACCATGACCTGGATGACTGAGAATCGCCATAGATGAGTGGTTATTAAACAAGGACCGCTAATATATTCCTGAACCATTTTTGACATTTGTTGACCAACAATAAGAGGTGTAAGGGGATGACATATCACACCTTGTCTCTCAAGTCTGAGAATTAAAGAAAGAGATGCTTTGTTCATATCACTGTTCCTACTCATTTGTTGATGAACAGACTGATATATCCTATAAAACATATCATAAAATATGCAACATAGCAATAGCAATAGCACATAGACTTATATACCGCTTCACAGTGCTTTTACAGCCCTCTCTTAGCAGTTTACAGAGTCAGCATATTGCCCTCAACAATTTGGGTCCTCATTTTACCACTTCGGAAGGATGGAAGGTTGAGTCAATCTTGAGCCAGTGAGATTTGAACTGTCAAATTTCAGGTAGCTGGCAGTCAGTAAAAGAAGCCCGCAGTACTACATTCTAACCACTGCACCACCATAGTCATGATTAGAAAGTTCAATTCTTAGGAAAGAAAGTTGGCGTATACAAGATCTTCAGCAAGTATTGCGGGCCCAATTGGCAAAAGTTGGCCATGGCAAATTGTGCTAGATCCAATGCGGTGGGCAGAGTAGCACAGTGATTGCTGAATTGGTGATGCAAATATATGAGTTCAAATCCCTATTCATCCATAAACTTCAGTAATAAAATGACACCGAGCTACATCTTAATATAGATTGGTTGAGAAGATAAATATGGGAAGATGGGCAAGGCGAGAATGATCTTAATCATTCTGAGAGGGGAGCATTAAATCTGAATCAAGTAGAAGAGGCAGCTCAGTTCTGTGATGTCACGGTGTGAATATTGTCAGTTGTCTGTCTATGCAGGGTGATGCACCCCTATTCTAATATTATGGTATATTCCAATACAAGCAGAACACATGATATGATCTTGTACGCATGTCCACATTCCTGATCCATCATTAATCACTTTTGACTTGGCTCTTGACCGGAACGGTTGCTTTTCTTAGTAAAGATGTAATTATTCAGGATTTATTGTTTTTGTACCGAAATAAATATTTCTATTAGACTTTTAATCCCGGCTTTATTTCTAACTGTCTGAATTCCAAGCAAAGATCCAAATTGCCTCTATGAGATTTATTCTCACCCCAACATGTGAGCAGCATCCTTATAAGGCTTCTTTCAAGTGAAGAATTGGAATAGAACTGGGCATTTCACTTTTGCACCTGGGTGGAAAATTTCGGAAAAGCAAAGGCAGAGGCTAATTCTAGATCAGGGGTGTCAAACTCAATTTCATTGAGGGCCACATCAGGGCCGTGGTTGACCTTGGGTGGGCCTTGAGTTTGACACCCCTATTCTAGATTATGTAATCGGAGGATGAGCTCAGGGACCCCACTGAAAATATTTTGTATAGACTCCAATCCCGGTGGCAAGGGATGATGGGATTGGTCGTACAAAACATCTGGAGAGCAATCTTGGCTTTTGAATGGAAGATGTGGGCTTTTATGTCAAAGCTCCAAATGTCTGTTCTGAAATTAGTGCACTTTTCTTCTAATATGAGTTACGAAAGGAAGGAAGAGACTCCCAGAGTAATTGGTCTCTGCACCAGATACATTTTCTCTCTCCTGCCCTCCCTCCTGGCTTTTATTAAACTCATATGTCTCCAAATGTTCAAAATGTGATTAATTGCTGATTTCCAACTGGGTGCAAAGCTGGAGAAGGTTACGTGTGTCCCTTTTCCTCTGTCTTTGTCCCCCAACCCTGAGCTGCAGGCAGAGATAAGTAGCTCTGTGGGTCTCTCTGTGTGTGGGAAGGGAGAAATAATATACACACAGAGACACAGACACAGACACAGACACAGACACAGACACACACACACACACACACACACACACACACACACACACACACACACACACACACACACACACACACATCTCTCAGATGACAGGAGGCATATGTTCCCTGCCTTGTCAAGCAACTGAATGCTGAGATCAAGGAAGAGATAGTTTAGAAAAGAAAATATCCTCTGGTTTTCTTACATGTTATCTAGGCTAGCTGTGAACTGCCAGACTGAATATTATACACTGTGAGAAGTATAAATACTATAAGTGAAAAAGAAGAGAATATGGTGGGGGGAAAGAAATGGGAAAGGTAGAATGCATTGGGGTTGTTCTTAAGTTGACACCCCATCTTTGGATGTCAAGCTAGCTTGAAACAATAAAACTGCCCGATAGCATCATGTAAGGACAATTACAACCAAGTTAGTTAAAATCAGCTCCACTATGGTAAGCTTAGTGAAAAGCCTGTGTTTTTGTCATATTATTATTATTATTATTATTATTATTATTATTATTATTATTATTATTATTATTATTATTATTATTATTATTATTATTATTATTATTATTATTATTATTATTATTATTATCATCATCATCATCATCATCATCATCATCATCATCATCATCATCATCATCATCATCATCATCACCAGAGGTGAGTTCCTACCGGTTCGGACCGGTTCTATAGAACCATTAGTAACTTGGCAGCCTGGGTCGCTGGAACCGGCAGCGACCCAGGCCTGCCATGCCCCCAAGCCAGTTGTCTCACCGGTGGCGTAGGCATGCGCAGAAGATTTTTTTAGTAGTGTGTATGCGCATGCGTGCGTGGGGCGCATCCCTGAGCGAATCAGCAGTAGCAGAATCCGGAACGCACCCCTGCCCCTCCCCCTCCATCAAATATAGGAACACTGCTGTCATGTCACCCCTGGTCCTTCTCTTCACTAGACTGGCCATGCCCAGTTCTTGCAAATGTTCTTCATATGTTGAGACTCTAGAAAGAGTGCAGAGAAGAGCAACATCTTTTTTTTATAGTGTGGTGACCAAAACTGGATGCAGTTTTCTAGTGTGGTCTTGCCAAGGCTTGGGAGAGATCCAGAAACTTGGGAGAGATCCAGAAGAAGGCCCTCTCCTGTGCATCAGATATCTGGTGATGGGATCTTCTTCAGGAAGGTGAGTCTTCTAAGGTAGTGTTTTTCAGCCTCAACAACTTTAAAATGTTTGGATGTCAGTGCCCAGAATTCCCCAGCCAGTGCTGGTTTGGGAATTCTGGGAATTGGAATTCATATCTCTTAAAGTTGCTGAGGTGGAGAAACACAACTCTAAGGAACTAGGTAGGCTCACGGTGGTCCTTTGGATAGTCAGACCTTTAGAACTTTAATGATCAGAATAACAGAATTGGAAAGAACCTTAGAGATCTTCTAGTCCAGCCCCCTGCTCAAGCAGGAAAGCCTATACCATTTCAGACAAATGATTGTCCAATCTCTTCTTTAAAATTTCCAGTGTTGGAGCACCTACGACATGTGGAGGCAAGTTGTTCCACTGATTAATTGTTTTAACTGTCAGAAAATTTCTCCCTAGTTCTAGGTTGCTTCTCTCCTTGATTAGTTTCCATCCATTGCTTCTTGTCCTGCCTTCAGGTGCTTTGGAGAATAGGTTGACTCCGTCTTCTTTGTGGCAGCCCCTTGGATATTGGAATATTGCTATCATGTTACTCCCTAGTCCTTCTTTTTATTAAATTAGACATACTCAGTTCCTGAAACGGTTCTCTGTATCTTTTAGCCTCCAGTCCCCCTAATCATCTTTGTTGCTCTTCTCTGCATTCTCTAGAGTTTCAACATCTTTTTTACATCGTGGCGACCAAAACTGGATGCAGTCTTCCACGTATGGTCTTACCAAAGCATTATAAAGTGGTACTAACACTTCACGTGATCACTAATGCCTCACGTGATCAACCCCCCAAAAACTTATTTTGTGTCTCCCTGCTGGTTCCTCTTCTTCCTGAGCAATTGTATCCTTACAAAGGGTTATAGCATCATGGACGTTAAGTGGAAGTAAGGTTAGGAAACAGATTTTGATCTGAAACTCGGGTTGTAATATCTTGTGTCCCTCAGCGCTGTTTATTGCACTACCAACCGTAGTAGAAAATTGGACCTCTGAGCCTGCTTTGAATGATCTAGGCCACCAATGGGCAACTTTCTGTTTTTATTTTCCGTTGAGAATTGCACTTCTCTGAAACTATCCGTAAGGAGCAATGGAAGGCTGGGCTTAAGCAAAAAAAAAAAAAAAAAAAAAAAAAAGGGGGGGGGGGAGAGCCAAAACCATTCCTGATTCTTCTGATATCTTTTTTTCCTCTGCTGATTTGTGACCTCCCTTTATTCCTTCCTTCTTTCCTCCCTCTTTTCCTTCATAAAGAATGGAGTGGACTGCTTTTTGCAGAGATTGGGAGATGCAGAGGTGGGTTGGGCAGCAAGTCACATTCAAAGACTACACGATCCTTTGGCATGAACACTTGATGTAGGTCATTCGAGGAGCCGAGGTGGCGCAGTGGTTAAAGTGCAGCACTGCAACCTACTTCAGCTGACTGCTAGTTCAGCAGTTCAGCTGTTCAAATCTCACCAGGCTCAAGGTTGACTCAGCCTTCCATCCTTCCGAGGTGGGTAAAATGAGGACCCAGATTGTTGGGGGCAATATGCTGAACTCTGTAAACCGCTTAGAGAGAGCTGTAAAGCACTATGAAGCGGTATATAAGTCTAAGTGCTATTGCTATGTCTCTGCAGCCCATCATTTCCTAGAATTGCACTGCAGCTGCAAAGATCAGCTGCAATTCCCCAGGGGAGGAAAAAGACCTCTGTTTTATAGAACTGAGTACAAGGGTGGTGTGAGCACGCCAATGCAGGTAGTTCTCAACTTACGACAGTTCATTTAGCAACCGTTCAAAGCAGTGATGGGTTCTAAAACCCGTTGCTACCAGTTCGCGCATGCGCTCGTGCGCACGCGCTGCTTCTGCGCATGTGCAGAAGCGTCCTGGGCAGGTGGGCGGAGCTTCCCGCCATTGCTAACGGTTCGCAGAACCGGGCCAAACTGGTTCAAAGTTGCAACAGCACTGAAAAAATGTCATTCATTCATTCATTCATTCATTCATTCTTTCGTTCGTTCGTTCGTTCGTTCGTTCGTTCGTTCATTCATTCATTCATTCATTCATTCATTCATTCATTCATTCATTCATTCATTTATTTATTTATTTATTTATTTATTTATTTATTTATTTATTTATTTATTTATTTGTGAGACTTATATACCGCCTCATAGTGCAAGCACTCTCTAAGCGGTTTACACCATTAAGCAATGTATATTTATATTGCCCCCAACAATCTGGGTCCTCATTTTACCTACCTTGGAAGGATGGAAGGCTGAGTCAACCTTGAGCCGGTGAGATCTGAACAGTTGAACTGCTGATCACAGTCAGCTAAAGTGACCTGCAATACTGCCTCTAACCGCTGCACCACCTCGGCTCATCATCAGATGACTTATGACTAGACTAGACTAACTTTATTGTCACTTGGAATGTACATTAATTGGCATACGTTAAAATGAAATTTCGTTGCATACAGCTCTCAAAGGGTCACCACCTCCAATACACACTACATAAACATGACAAAATAACAAACAAACAAACAAACAAACAAACAATAAATAAATAAATAAATAAATAATACTAAATTATGCATATACCCACATATATTATATGACATGGAGAAACAAACAGAGTCTAGTCTGGATGTATACATGTACATGGCGAGAAAAATGAATCTTGCGAGTTTACCAGACGGATGGCATCGGGAACAAAGCTGTTACAGAATGGGGTGGTTCTATTAGAAATACTTCGTAACCTTCCCTCCCAGAGGGCAGCAACAGAAACAGACCATAAAGTGGGTGTGTGGGATCTCTAACAATGTTTTGAACTCTAAGCAAATAGCGCTTATAAGCAGTATCCCGAATAACAGGAAGCGAGCTTCCTATAATCTTCTCGGCTGTCCTTACCACTCTCTGTAGGGACTTTCTATCTGAGACACTGCTGCCACCAAACCAAACAGGGATGCAGTTTGTTAAAATGCTCTCAATTGTGCCTCTGTAAAAAAAGTGGCCAGGACAGAAGGAGAAAGATGTGCTCTCCTCATCCGACACAGGAAATGCAGATGAACCTTAACTCAAGGGCTGTTTGCAATCCGGAAGCTATAAATTTCTCACCCTTGATCTAAATTTTCAGCATGAAGCCAATAAGGACGTTTTTATCTTGCTTGGAAACTGGTCGATCTTCTTGCAGCTTGATTTTGGCTTGTGCCAGAACCGAACATTAGAAAAGACACGGTCAAATGCATCCTGACCGCTGAAAGAACAATATTCAAATATGGTTTATAAACAAGCTGAGGATCTGAAGAGCTTGAAAGCTTCTTCATCTAGAAAATAATAATAATTTCAGCAGTAGGTATTAGCTTGAAAGGCTTCTGTTTCATCCTTCGCTTTCTTTTCTTTTTCTTTTTCTTTTTTAAGCTCTTAAGGCTTGTTAAACTCCTGCAGAATTGAGGGTGGAAGAGACACTTAATCTAACGGGCTCTTTTTATGCAATCTCTCCCGTTTTTAATTAGTTTCTCAGATACCCAAACTGTTGGTGGGAGTAAGAAAAGAAAGCCCATTTGAAACAGACAATTAAGCTAGGTTATCGGAGCACAACAACAAGGATTTATACATCCAGTGTGTTTTTGCAAATGTGCGTGGGGGGAGGGGGAGAGATTTGGTATTAAGCATCAAAGTCTTAATAGAATTTCTTTCCTTTCAATTCCCCACCTCCTTCCTTGTGATGGGAGAGACTTTGAATCAAGGGCAATGAAAACGATAATAAAACTTCGTTCTTCTCCCCTGCTCCCCCAAAACTCTCCTCTGTTTAAAATACATCTCTGCTTTGAGTCTGACTCAGACCCTTTTGTGAAAGGTCTAATCTCAGGGGCTGCCACAAAGAAGAGGGGATCAATGTATTCTCCAAAGCACCTGAAGTCAGGACAGGAAGCTATGGATGGAAACTAATCAAGGAGAGAAGCAACCTAGAACTAAGGAGAAATTTCATAACAGTGAGAACATTTAGATTTAGCTTTATTATTAGAGTTGGAAGGGATCTTGTAGGTCATCTAGTCCAACCTCCTGCTTAAGCAGGAGTTCCTACACCATTTGAGACAGATGGCAGTCCAGTCTCTCCTTGAAGGTCGCAAGTGATGGGGCTCTCACGACCTCTGCTGGCAAGCTGTTCCACTGGTTGATCGCTCTCACCGTCAGAAAGTTTCTCCTCACTTCCATAGCAATAGCAATAGCACTTAGACTTATATACCGCTTCATAGTGCTTTACAGCCCTCTCTAAGCGGTTTACAGAGTTCAGCATATTGCCCCCAACAATCTGGGTCCTCATTTTACCGACCTCAGAAGGATGGAAGGCTGAGTCAACCTTGAGCCGGTGAGATTTGAACAGCTGAACTGCTGAACTAGCAGTAGCCTGCAGTGCTGCATTTAACCACTGCACCATCTCAGCTCTTCCAACTTCCAGGTTGAATCTCTCCTTGGTCAGCTTCCATCCATTATTCCTTGTTTGGCTTTCTGGTGCCATAGAGAACAGCCTGACCCCCTCCTCTCTGTGGCATACCCTCAAGTATTTGGATTTAATTAGTGGCTTGACTCCAGAAGTTGTGGATGCTCCAACACTGGAGGTTTTTAAGAAGAGATTAGACAGCCACTTGTCTGAAATTTATTTATTTATTTATTTATTTATTTATTTATTTATTTATTTATTTATTTATTTATTTATTTATTTATTTATTTATTTATTTATTTATTTATTTATTTATTTGTGAGACTTATATACCGCCTCATAGAGCAAGCACTCTCTAAGCGGTTTACACCATTAAGCAATGTATATTTTATATTGCCCCCAACAATCTGGGTCCTCATTTTACCTACCTCGGAAGGATGGAAGGCTGAGTCAACCCTGAGCCGGTGAGATTTGAACAGCTGAACTGCTGAACACAGTCAGCTAAAGTAGCCTGCAGTACTGCACTCTAACTGCTGCGCCACCTCAGCTCATAAATGGTATAGAGTTTTCCTGCTTGAGCCGGGGATTGGGCTAGAAAACCTCTAATGTTCCTTCCAACCCTGTTATTCTGTTAATGAGAAATGGAGGAAGTTGCCCAATATTTTATGCTGGTGGGTTCATTTGTTTTGGTCTGGACTTTCTACCACTTAGAACAGTGATGGTTAAACTTTTTGGCACCGAGTGCCGAAACTGGAGCATACGCACATGCCGGAGCACCAGAACCTGGAAGAGAGCAGCTGGCCAGTGGGCATACGTGCGGCGGCCAGCTGCTCTTCTAGGTTTTGTCATGCACATGCCCACAGAGAGATGGAATCCGTAAGAGCAGCTGGCAACGGCGCGCGTGCCTACAGAGAGGGCTCTGCGTGCCACCTCTGGCACACTTGCCATAGGTTTGCCATCATGGGCTTAGAAGAAAGTTTGCAGAGCCTATCTTTAGCTCAGAGTTGATAAACATTTCATGCCCCAAAGCCACATCAATAAAACAAGGAAAAATAGGGTTGGAAAAGTCCTTGGAGCAGGGCTGTCTTAACAGCATTATGGGCCCCGGGCAAAGCAGTGTACTGGAGCTCCTACGACAACTACTCACAGGAATAAAAATGTAAATGGTCGATAAAATTAAACATATATTTATTTTATTGGCACTTCCAACAAAATTGGTGTTGAAACATTAAAAACATGCTGTGCAGTAACAACTAATCAACATTATTATTAATTTTTATTTTATTTTATTTAGTGTTCTTCTATGCCGCCCTACTCCCTGAGGACTGAGGGCGATGTACAACATTTTAAGGAACAACTAAACAATAAAGTTATTAAAAACAATTTAAAAAGAATTTAAAAAGACATACAAAACCATGCATACATAGGGGAAAGTTGTCTCAAAATCACCCCTCCTGCAGGAAGAGCCACGTCTTAATGGCTTTTCGGAAGGCCAGCAAGGTGGGGATAATTCGGATCTCTGGGGGGAGTTGGTTCCAGAGAACAGGGGCCCCTACAGAGAAGGCCCTCCCCCTAGGCTCCGCCAGCTGGCATTGTTTGGCTGACGGGACCCAGAGGAGACCCACTCTGTGGGACCTAACCAGTCGAAGGGAAGTATGAGGTAGGATGCGGTCCAGGAGGTAACCTGGTCCTAAGCCATGTAGGGCTTTAAAGATGATGATTAACACCTTGAATTGCACCCGGAGACTAATGGGCAACCAATGCAGCTGACGGAGTATGGGTGTTAAGTGGGTGTATCTTGAGACACCCACCACAGCACGCGCAACCGCATTTTGCACCAGTTGAAGTCTCCAGATACTCTTCAAGGGTAGCCCCATGTAGAGCGCATTACAGTAGTCCAATCGGGAGGTGACAAGGGCATGAGTGATCGTGAGTAGAGCCTCCTTCTCCAAGTATGGTTGCAATTGGGGCACCAGGCTCCCCTAGCCACAGCTGTAAGATGTTGATCTAATTCTAGCTGTGGATCTAGGAGAACTCCCAAATTGCGAACCCGTTCCGAGGGAGTTAATTTTTCTTCCCCAAGAACCAAGTAGGGACAGTCGGAATAGTCCTTAGGAGCCAATATCCAGAGCCACTCAGTCTTGTCGGGATTAAACATGATAAACATTTGAACAATACACGAGGCTTGAAAAACACAACAATACTCAGTAAGCCATACAGTTGCTGTATTTATATGATACAAGGTGCATTGAAGGGTTAATATACACAGATTAGTATGGGGCCCCTATGCTCGTGGGGCCCAAGGGCAAGTGCCCATCAGGCCCATGCATTAAGACAGCCCTGCCTTGGAGGTCTTCTAGTCCAACCTCCTGTTCAGGCAGGAGACCCTGTGCCAAACGTTGTTCAATCTCTTCTTGAAAACCTCTGGTGACGGTGCACCCACAACTTCTGAAGGCAAGCTGTTCTATTGGTTAATTGTTCTTATTGTCAGGAAATTTCTCCTTAGTTCTAGGTTGGTTCTCTCCTTGAATAGTTTCCATCCATTGCTTCTTGTCCTGCCTTCAGGTTCTCTGGAGAATAGATTGACCCTCCTTTCTCTGTGATAGCTGCTCAAGTAGTGGAAGACTGTTCTCACAATATGATTAACTGATAAGATGACATGGCCAAGAACCATATTGGATATGCCAATGGTATCTCAACAAGTGAGACAGTTTTTGCAGCTCATTTTTCTCCATTCAGTGTAAAGGACCATGGTGGTTTCCCCCCCCTCTCTCTCCCTCTCTCTCTCTCCCTCTCTCCCTCTCCCTCTCCCTCTCCCTCTGTGTGTGTGTGTGTGTGTGTGAGAGAGAGAGAGAGAGAGAGAGAGAGAGAGACTCTGAAAGGTGCTTTTTCAAGAGGCAACTGGACTTTCTTGTTTTTCTTTTGAAGACATTTTGATAGTGGGCAATGGAAGGATTCTCTAAAAGGATGCAAATGTCCAGCTGTCTGCAAGGAGTATAAATCCTTCCATTCCCCACCATCCAGTCAGAGCTGAAGAAGCTTCTTGGATGAGAAGCGAAATGTCTTCAAAGCAAAACCAGAAAGTCCAGTTGCCTCTTTATCCTCAGCTTTGGGACAACCATGACCTGGATGACTGAGACTCTCCATAGACAAACACCCAGATTGTTGGGAGCAATATACAAAAATAATGTTTACATTATAAACCACCCAGAAAGTGCTCTAAAATGCTATGTGGTGCTATATAAGCCTAAATGGTATTGCTATTGCTATTCTTTTTTGTGTTCTTTTAGTTTCGCTTAGACTCATTCTTGTGCTTAAAATTTTCAATAAAGCTATATTAAACCAATAGCAAGTATCTTTCCCCTTTTATCTTACTTTTTTCCTCGTAATCACAAATAATGGAGCTGTTCAAGAACCAGGCGTTTTCAACATTATTATCTTTCTGAGATGAATTGCTCCAGCTAAATGGTTGTTAGGCATTACAACTTATAAACAGTGAAATAGAATTCTTAAATGGCACACGGCAGAGTTTGGGAAATGAGTCGAAGATTTTATCTTTCTCTCTGAAGCTAAGCTCCAGATTTGTATCCATAAACGTATTTATCAAATATATTAACGGCACCAAATGAAACCCTCTGATCTCAAAGGGAAAGCAAATGAAAACATGGGTGTGGATATTAAAAAAGAAGCCCTTTGTAAAGCTAGTCCTTGAGTTATGACCGCTCGCTTAGTGACTGTTTGATGTTATGACAAACCTCTCTGTAACTATGAAAAAGACCTTGAAAACACTAAGGTAGATGTCATTCTTACTAAGTAGATCAGATAGGAAACCCTACCAGATAAGCTAATTCTACATTATTGTAAAGCAGTTTCTCCTTAATTCCAGATGGATTCTCTCCTTGATTAGTTTCCATCCATTATTTTTTGTCTTGGCTTCTGGTGCTTTGGAAAATAATAATAATAACAACAACAGAGTTGGAAGGGACCTTGGAGGTCTTCTAGTCCAACCCCCTGCCTAGGCAGGAAACCCTACACTACTTCAGACAAATGGTTATCCAACATCTTCTTAAAAACTTCCAGTGTTGGAGCATTCACAACTTCTGGAGGCAAATTGTTCCACTGATTAATTGTTCTAACTGTCAGGAAATTTCTCCTTAGTTCTGAGTTGCTTCTCTCCTTGATTAGTTTCTACCCATTGCTTCTTGTTCTACCCTCAGGTGCTTTGGAGAATAGTTTGACTCCCTCTTCTTTGTGGCAACCCCTGAGATATTGGAACACTGCTATCATGTCTCCCCTAATCCTTCTTTTCATTAGACTAGACATACCCAGTTCCTGCAACCGTTCTTCATATGTTTTAGCCTCCAGTCCCCTAATCATCTTTGTTGCTCTTCTCTGCACTCTTTCTAGAGTCTCAACATCCTTTTTGCATCGTCGTGACCAAAACTGAATGCAGTATTCAAAGTGTGGCCTTACCGAGGCATTATAAAGTGGTAAATATAAATAAAAATAGCTTGACCCCTTCCTCTTTGTGGCAGCCCCTCAAATACTGGAATCCTGCTATCATGTCACCCCTAGTCTTTCTTTTCTCTAGACTAGCCAGTGGTGGGTTGCTACTGGTCCGGACCGTTTCTTTAGAACCGGTAGCTCTGACTCCAAGCCAAGAGCGAACCGGTTCTCTTCATCCTTGAAAGTGGGCCCGCCCGCTCGCCCCTGGGTTATACTGATCTTTATCTCTGCTTCCGAAGCCCAGATGATCAGGGGCTGCAGATTGAATTGCCGTTCTGCAGCTGTTTTCTGTGCTCCTTGCCTCGTTTGTAACATGGAAGGGTATTTTTTTTAAGTACTGAGCATGCGCAAAGGATTATTTTCGGGGAAAGGACGCACGCGTGTGCAAAACGTGCACTTCCATCGCGATGCGAACCGGTGGGGAAAGTAAGTAGAACCCACTCCTGAGAGTAGCCATACCCAATTCCTGCAACCATTCTTCATATGTTTTGGTCTCCAGTCCCTTAATCGTCTTAGTTGCTCTTCTCTGCACTTTTTCCAAAATCTCAACCTCACAATAAATGGAGACTATGGATGATGGGTCTTCCAGCAAAGAACTGTGAACTTATTCTTAAAAGAACCTATTCTTTTATCCTTTGCCAGTAGCGAGTAGTATACATTCTTTTCCCTGTCATCTTAGCCTTTCTTTGACCTATTCAGTTGCTGGGACAAATGTGATTTGCCGCAGGGCAACTGACCGTGAACATGCTTGTGAACGAGTTGCAATCCTTAAATCTCTATCTGATCTGATCTTGATGAATTGCTTCCCAGTCCTAGGCATCCGTGTATGATGTTATCATACTGCCAATTGCAAACTCTGTTTTTTTCCATTCCCAGTGCGGGCAGTCCTTGGCTTTAATAATTCCTTTAGCAACTGTTTGCGAGGCAATGGTACTGAGAAAAGTGACTTACAACCGGTACTCGCAATAGAACAGTTGCAACATCCTCATGGTTCACATGATCAAAATTTGGATGCTTGGCAACTGGCATGTATTTAAGATAAGATAACCTTTATTGTCGTTTTTTTATTGTGAGCACACTGGCCCACATTAAAAATGAAATTCTGCTGCCTGCTCTCAAAAGAAACTATAAATCTACCCATATACATACATAACACATCTATACACATACCATATATATACACACACACATACATCCTGTTTCCCTGAAAATAAGACCTATCCCAAAAATAAGCCCTAGCATGTTTTACATGTGCTCCTAATATAAGCCCTACTTCCAAAATAAGCCCTACTTAAGAGCCTGAGCAGCTGGCCAACTGCCCATTCTGTCTGGTTGCTTGCGATGCCGCAGCCACAAGGTGAGGCAGGGTAGAGCTGCCTCATGCACCTCGCACCGGCTTACCTCAGGGCCCCTGCAGCCAGGCCATCCATGCCCCGACAGCTGCCTCGTGGTGGTAGCACCAACACCCATGTGCACCAGGAGCCCACATGACCACCAGCCCACTTCTTCTGCTTGCTTGTGACTTCAGTGGAGCAGGAGGCTGAGTGGTGTGTTGATGCTGTGGCTGCGAGGCGAGGCACATGCCAGGGAATGGACGGCCTGGCTGCAGGGTCCTGAGGTAAGCCGGTAAGGGGCATGTGGGGCAGCTCTACCCAACCCCACCTTGCCTCATGGCTGTAACACTGGCACATCACTCTGCCTCCTCCGTTTTGCTGCGAGCAAGCAGAAGAAGTGGGCATTTATATACCGCTTCACAGTGCTTTTACGGCCCTCTCTAAGCGGTTTATAGAGTCAGCATATTGCCCCCAACAATCTGGCTCCTCATTTTACCGACCTTGGAAGGATGGAAGGCTGAGTCAACCTTGAACCTGCTGAGATTCGAACTGCCAAATTGCAGGCAGCAGAAGTAGCCTGTAGTACTGCATTCTAACCACTGCGCCACAGCAGCTCTTTATATTTATATATTTATACCTACCCCGTACATATATATACATATAAATATTAATCACTGTCCATTTTGAATACATAGTGGAAAGAGGAAACTGGAGAGTTCACAAGGTTGATGCTATATGGAACAAAACTGTGATTGAACCTTTCATTCTGCTTCGGATACCCGAAGCCTCTTCAAAGATAACAAGGAAAACAGGTTGTGAAGAGGATGTATCATAGCGTCTCAGACAATCCTGAGGACTCTGATCAAACATCGCTTATGTGCCATGTCCTGGATGAAAGGGAGTGAACTACCAATAATCTTTTCTGCCATCCTCACCACTCTCTGCACCGCCATCCTGTCTGAAGCAGTAATGCTTCCAAAACAGACAGTAATGTAATATGACAGGATGCTCTTGATCGTCCCTCTATAGAAGGTGGTAAGGACAGGGAAAGGAAGGTGTCATTTTCTCATATTTACAATGGTTGCAGCATCTCGGGATCATATGACCACCATTTGCAACAGTGGTGGGTTTCAAAAAAAATTACTACCGGTTCTGTGGGCATGGCTTGGTGGGTGTGGTGTGGCTTGGTGGGCGTGGCTTGGTGGGCGTGGCAGGGGAAGGATACTGCAAAATCCCCATTTCCTCCCGATCAGCTGGGACTCGGGAGGCAGAGAATAGATGGGGCCAGGGCCAGTCAGAGGTGGTATTTACCGGTTCTCTGGACTTCTCAAAATGTCCACTACTGGTTCTCCAGAACTGGTCAGAACCTGTTGAAACCCACCTCTGATTTGCAACCTGCCTAGGTGGCTTCTGACAAACAAAAGCCTGTGGGGTAGTCCAGATTCATTTAACATGTACGATTTACTTAAGAACTGCAGTGATTTGCTTAATTGTGGCAAACAAGGTCCTAAAATCAGATGCTTTGCTTAGTAACTGAAATTCTGGTTCTAATTGTGGTTGCAAGTCAAGGACTACCTATAGTGCTCAAATTGTTTTCCTGGTCCAAATTCAGCCTTAGAAAAAGAGTTGGAGCACAGAGCCTCTGTTGTAGCTCAAGAGTTGATGTGGTTCACTTTTGAAGGTGTTGGATTAGGAATGGGTAGACTAAGGTTCAACCAATGGCTGGATCTGTTGCGTTCCTTTAGGCCTGTCTATCTCAGAGGAATGTTGTTGGGGAAAATAAAAGCAGGGAGTGCTAATGTGTACGGGTAGTCCTCAACTTATGACCATAATTTTTGTTGCTAAGTGAGTTTTGCCCCATTTTATGACCTTTCTTGCCACCCTTGTTAAGTGAATCACTGTAGTTGTAAAGTTAGTGACATGGTTGTTAAGTGAATCTGGCTTCCCCATTGACTTTGCTTGCCACAAGGTCATAAAACGTGACATTGACCTTAGGACACCAGAACCATCATAAATATGAGTTGCTTTGCCAACCATTTGAATGTTGATCAGGTGACCATGGAGATGCTGCAATGGTCATAAGTGTGAAAAACAGCCATAAGTTGCTTTTTTCAATGATGCTGTAATTTTGAATGGCCATTAAACAAACTGTTCTAAGTTGAGGACTACCTGTATATGAGGCTCTGTGCTCCTGAAGGAAACGCAGGGTAGAAATCAAACAAATAATTCGATTCAGTCCACATCCTCTTGACACCATTAAAAGACGCACCTGTGAGCTTGCAGAGGAGCGTATTGGCTCAGCGGTTCCATTCAATGCATCAAATTAATTGGGTGTCCAGTTCAAAAGGATGACTCGAGCGAATCAGAGCTTCATCCAGACCTAGTAAATTGTGAGCATGTTGGGCTCTAAGATAATCTTTGAACAACAATAGAGACCGTTGACAAAAATTGGGGCTCATGAGCGTTAGCTTTCTGGAAGCTTGATATCCACCGAGCATGAAAAGAAATATCTTCAGGATAACAGTAGTAGAACAAAAGAATCAATTACTCAGAGTAGATTAAAAGAATGAGGTGGGGGAAGGAGCAGGGAGGGTAAATTTGAAATTTGTAGGCATATCACAGCTAATCACAAAATAGCTGATTTGATGGAGTCTGTCAGTTACAAAGCACATTAGTTATTTGAAGGCCAACTGGTCAACTTGCTATTATCTCCTCAAGACCTTCAGGAATAAATTGTCCCATCCAGATTTTATTTTGTCTTTTCCTGGATACTTGGGTTGGATACTCTTCAAAACAGAGAGCGTTCAGCTCTCAGAAGTCTTCAGAGCGTTCTCGTGGTACCTCCATCAATCCCAGAGGCATCCTCCCAAATAGAGATACTGTTAAAAGCTGGCACATTGTCCGTTCCTTTATTTTTAATTAGAAGAATGTAATTAGATTAATTAAAAGAATCTTAAGTAGAAGAATCTTTCCCAAATTAGCAGGGAGCTTCTTACGCACCAAAGGAGGAGGTCTGCAGGCAGAAGGACGTTCACAGCCATCAGATTGCCTGTTGCTGATTTAAACTTTTATCACAATAGGTGTTCTGTTGTGATGGCACAGTGGTTAGAATGCAGTATTGCAGGCTAATTCTGCTGACTGCTAGGAATTCGATCCTGACCCGCTCAAGGTTGACTCAGCCTTCCATCCTTTTGACGTCAGTAAAATGAGGACCCAGATTGTTGGGGGCAGTATGCTGACTCTGTAAACTGCTTAGAGAAGGCTGTAAAGCACTATGAAGCGATATATAAGTCTAAGGTCTATTGCTAGGACAATTAGACCTCTATCTCTTGGGAAAGATAGCAATACCAATAGCACTTAGACTTATATACTGCTTTACAGTGCTTTACTCTAAGCAGTTTACAGAGTCAGCATATTGCCCCCAGAAATTTGGGTCCTCGTTTTCAGAGGCGGATTCCTGCCGGAGCTGACCAGTGCGTAGCTCTGGTAGGAAGCGGCCGATTGCGCAATTTGCGCGCGACCGCTCAGGAGCCCTCTTCGCCGGTCCGTCGCGCGCATCACCATCTTTTTATGTGAATTTTTGGGAGATTTTTGGGAGATTTCAGTGCAATTTTGCTTCCGCGCATGCACAGAAGCAAAATCACGCAAGGGGGTGCACGTGCGTAGCAAGCAAGTGCCCCCCTCGAAACGTGGATATATGCGTGCAGCGCACCAGCACCAATAAGAAAGCAACCCACCACTGCTCATTTTTCCCACCTCGGAAGGATGGAAGGCTGAGTCAACCTTGAACTGCCAAATTGCAGTCAGCTGGCAGTCAGCAGAAGTAGCCTGCAGTACTGCACTCTAACCACTGCACCACCGTGGCTCAAGATATAATCAAACCACAATAACAAAGCACTTCTTACTTCTCTTCTATTTATTCCTCAGGACGCCAGCTATGATTGGATGTTCTTTTGTGGTGAACCGGAAGTTCTTCGGGGAAATCGGTCTTCTCGACCCGGGGATGGACGTTTATGGAGGAGAGAACATTGAACTTGGAATTAAGGTTCGTGAGATGATTATAACAAAGTGATTATTTTTCCTGAAATAGTTTAGTAAGAGCTTGTAAATTGAAATCTGATTCTTCCTCCTGAACCATCCTTTTTGTAAATAAGTGGCTTCTTTCCTTTAAAAATAAATACTATGATTAAGCCTTGCCTCCTAGCGTTCCAATGTTTACTATATCTTTAAAATGAAAGGGTGGTGGGTTTTTTTCAGATTGCTTCTCAAGAGTCACATAAGCTTCAGTCCTAAACCTTCCAAAGAAATTGATAGTGTTTCTGCATAAATACACATCATTGATATACATGTGAACATCTCTAGAGAAATATTAGCTGGTATCAAGTTCTGTCTGAGATCAAATCAGTATCATTCTCTAAATCTTCGGAATTAATTAGCTATCACTCCAAAGAAGTAAAAGATAACAAATGCTCACTGTTTTCTTCCCTCTGAATCTACGGTTGACTTTGGTCTTCTAGAAGGTTTGTGTGTTCTGCTAATCAGAAAAGCCCAATTAGATTTCTTTGAGCATTCAGGGGTGTGATTAGAAAGCACACTCTCCCTTCCATCCCACATATTGGTGAGCAACTGATGAGAGACCTTTTGCACACCTCAAGGGGAAATAAACAGATTAGAAATTTGTTTCATTTACAATGTTTTCATTTCATCTGTCATGCACCATCCCCGAAGACAGTATGCCGCAGCACACTGCAATATTGTAGCAGTATGCAGACAACCAGTATATGGGAGTAACTCATTTTGGGGGTTTGTTCAAGTTATTTATGGTTCAAGTCATTGAACCCTAAGTTAAACAAAGGAGCTCCGTCTGCATTCTCAGCCGCAAACAAATTAACTAAGGTTAGCAGTATAAGATTAATCTATTGTTTGATTGCTCCTGTGAGATCCTTTACTTGACCTTCTACCAACACAGCCAAGCTAATGGTATTGCCCAGATCCTATTGCAATCATGGTTTTCATTTAATTTAATTTAATAATAGAATTTCTATGCCACCCAACTCCCAGGGGACTCTGGGCTCTTTACTGGTCCTTGTTTCTTCCTCTTTCTTCTGTCCAATCTGTTGGTAGGGACTGATGTACTTTGACTGACATATTACTAGAGTCTCTAGATTAGGGCTGTCAAACTCCTGGCCCCCAGATGCATCACATGCTGGCCACGGCCACGCCCGGTTTAGCAAAGGGGAAAAATTTTTTGATACATCACGTGACACTACCGTGACGATGTGAGTTTGATACATTGTGCATCTCTACTGTTCCTAAGGTTCTTGTATTTATAATCAAGTAGACATGTGATATGTTTTACTACGCATGCGTGCATTCCAGGAGTTTTTGTCAACTCCCACTTCCTTTCTTCTTCCCTTTTCTTCCTCCATGCCTGCCGAGGCAGTCGTGATTTCATTAGCTGAAAAGATGTAGCTTATTAAGGGTTTATTTTTATTACTTTTGTACTGAAATAAATATTTTGTTAATTAGTTTTGAATCTCGGTTTTATTTTCCAATGCGAATGACTTCACGGGAGCAAGATCCAAGATCGCCTCTGATAGGAAACATTCCTATCCTTGACATAAATATATACATACATGCATACAAACAAACAGTACTATTGCTGTACAAGATAAGTCCTCGATTTACAACCACAGTTGAGCCCAACATTTTGGTTGCTATGCAAGACAGTTGTTAAGTGAGTTTTGCCTCATTTTACGACCTTTTTTGCCACGGTTGTGAAGTGAATTGCTGCAGTTAACTTAGGAACATGCTTCTTCAATGAATCTGGCTTCCCCATTGACTTTGCTCGTCAGAAGGACGCAAAAGGTGATGACATGACCTTGGGACATTACAACCGTCATAAATACGAGTCAGTTGCCAAGCATCTGAATTTTGATCACATGACCATGGGGATGCTATACACAAATCATAAGTGTGAAAAATGGTCATAAGTAACTTTAACCAGTCACTAAACGAACGGTTGTAAGTTGAGGACTACCTGTGTAACAGAAAAAGACAATCTATGAATCTGTGATGCTGAAATGGGGTAACTGAATCATGTCTTCCTTCCTTCCTTCCTTCCTTCCTTCCTTCCTTCCTTCCTTCCTTCCTTCCTTCCTTCCTTCCTTCCTTCCTCCCTCCCTTCCCTTCCCTTCCTTCCCCTCCCCTCCTTCCTTCCCTTCCCTTCCTTCCTTCCTTCCTTCCTTCCTTCCTTCCTTCCTTCCTTCCTTCCTCCTCCTCCTCCTCCTCCTCCTTCCTCTCTCTCTCTCTGTCCACCTAATGTTGTAATGGAGAACATAAGAAGTCTTATGAATGTTCGACCTGTTCACTGTTTGACATGTTCACTGAAGAGAAAGAGTAGGGAAGCATTACATTATAATCACTTAACTTCATGTATGCACTGATGATGTTACCTAGTTTGGTAATGAAACGTCTGCAAGAAAATAACCAAGCTCGGAGAGCACCAAGGACCCTACGGTTCCACTCTGAGCTACTAATATTCTCTTCTATTGCAACATTACAATCATCATCAGTTTAAGTAAGCAACTGTCACACAGAAGGATGAAAAAAAAATTCTTAATATAGAGAACACGACTTTGAAGCTAATGGGCTTGAAGGCCAGATAGCTGGTCCCTAGAAGACTTTTCTTGATAGTAAGAGCCATTCAATAATAAAAACAGCTTCCTTGACAGCCATCTATAGCTTCCTGTGCCCTCCATTTCTGCAATTTGATATCATTAGATTACACTGTTACAATCAGTGCCCTTGAATGCGATCTATGGCTAATTACACCCCATTTGCACCCCAGGAAAAAAAACTTCCCAATCAGGCTATCAATGCAGCAGCATTCATCTTCAGTGGCATGAGTTTTACTGATTTTTTTCCTACTTGTAAAATAAGTGAAATGAATGCAATCCCACCTCTGCTCTCAAACTTACTCCCACCCCGCAGGCTGAAAATGAGTTCAGGCCTTGCAAAGCAACAGTGGTTATCTGTCTTTAACAGCAATTAAAATGTCAAGTTAATCTTCTGGGTCATAAATCGAGTTTAAGTTCATAGATTCAAGTTTTGTTACCAAGCAGGCTGTGAACAGGGCCAGGCAATGAGAGAGGGTACAGGTAGTCCTTGTTTAGCTACCGTAGTCGGGACTGGTAACTTGGTCATTAAGTGAAGTAGTCAACAAGTGAAACTGCGACTGTGTTTAGGATCTTATCGATAGAAGAGAATATTTATAGTTCAGGGTTGAGCTGTGGGATCTCTCTGAGCTTGATTATTTTCTTGCAGATTTCATTACCACTGTGCACTGATGATGTTACCTAGTTTGATAATGAAATGTCTGCAAGTAAACCACCAAGCTCAGAGAGCGCTTAGAATCTTATTTCAGCTTTCCTTTGCTTTACAGATCTGCGAAAGTTGTAAATGCAAGGATTGGTGGCAAAGCTACTTTTTCATCACCATCATAACTACGAATGGTTGCTAAATGAGGCAGTTGTTAAGCAAGGACTAGCTGTAGTCCAGATAGATGGGGGTACAGTGTTAGGAAGCAACCTGACAATAACAAAGGTTTCACAACAGGAATTGTTGCAAGCCATTCTCCAGGATTATTTGAGAACTCAATTACAATTTCTTCTTGGCTTTCTGCCTCTTAAGGTGCTGGTATCTATCTAGGTTGGGTGGAAAAAGCTTCTTGAGACCCTTCCATTATCTTGGTGGGGCCTGATATACTTGGTTCCAGGCTCTTCTTTCTCACTGATGAGCATGTCACCATTGGGGGGGGGGTCTTCCTCCAATTTCCTGTGTGCAGCAGCTGCCAAAAAAGCCAACACAGTTCTAGGCTGCATAAACAGAGGGATAGAATCAAGATCACGCGAAGTGTAAATACCACTTTATAATGCCTTGGTAAGGCCACACTTGGAATACTGCATTCAGTTTTGGTCACCACGATGTAAAAAAGATGTGGAGACTCTAGAAAGAGTGCAGAAAAGAGCAACAAAGATTATTAGGGGACTGGAGGCTAAAACATACGAAGAACGGTTGCAGGAACTGGGTATGTCTAGTTTAATGAAAAGAAGGACTAGGGGAGACATGATAGCAGTGTTCCAATATCTCAGAGGGGCTGCCACAAAGAAGAGGGAGTCAAGCTATTCTCCAAAGCACCTGATGGTAGGACAAGAAGCAACGGGTGGAAACTAATCAAGGAGAGATGCAACCTAGAACTAAGGATAAATTTCCTGAAGTTAGAACAATGAATCAGTGGAACAATTTGCCTCCAGAAGTTGTGAATGCTCCAAAAGAAGTTTTTAAGACGATGTTGGACAACCATTTGTTTGAAGTAGTGTAAGGTTTCCTGCCTAAGCAGGGGGTTGGACTAGAAGACCTCCAAGGTCCCTTTCAACTCTGTTATTCTATTCTATTCCATTCCATTCCATTCCATTCCATCAACTCCTTTTCTGCTCCTCCTGTTCTTCTTCAGCTTCTGTTGAGGATTCAGGAGAAAAATCCGCAAGGAGAAGAGACTGAGAGATGAGATTGGTTGGTTTTAGTGTGCTGTGGGCACACGGTGGTCGTGTTTTTCTTTGATGTTGATTTAATGTGTTTTATGTACCTGGTCATTCTTGTTTGTAAAGCTTAGGATATGATGCGAAGCAAGACAAATCCATTTTTAATAAATCAGGGTCAAGCTAACCATGACTTAGCACGATGTGTACATTTTATCAGGTATTAAAGACAGAGAGCAATCAATGCTAACAAGATAAACTGGGAGCTCAGATTTGGTGGGTGCCCATATAGCTTTAATGCAAAGGAGCTGCACTGCAAGAGATCTTAGGATGGAGATATTTCAGCTGGACTTGGTCTCTTTTCCAAAGCAGAAAATGCTATGGAGTAGCAATAATTTCAGTCCTCTTCCATCAGCCTCTGAGAGGCTCCAAATGTTAGAAATAGTTTAACTAACAAAGAGCAAGGAAAGAAAAAAGAATTTCCCAAATGGTACTTGCTATTTTTAACTCCCAGTTTATCATTAAACTGATGACGGTGCATAGGTCGCTGCTTCAAGAATAGGTAAAGTGAAATCTAAGAGAGGCCAAATCAAGGTATTTGCAAGCCATGTTGATTTCAGACTTGCCTAGTTCTAGTTCTCCAATGTTTTGTGTTTAAAAAAACCAGCAACCACAAAAAACTTTATATATATTTTTTCTGTGAAGTCCTTGGCATTCTCTGAGCTTGGTTGTTTGCTTGCAGACATTTTGCTACCCAACTAGGTAACGGCATCAATGCTAATGAATGTGGGGTTTGCTCCAGGGGTGAAATCCTCCCGGTTCGCTCTTACCTGTTGGTCGCCGCAGAGCCTTTGGAACTGGTGGCGTTCGCGGCACGGGGCTGCCCCCGCCCGCTTCCCCCGCCCGTCTGGATGCCGCCATTTGAGTTCTTTTGCCCTCTGCGCATGCAGAACACTTTGCACATGCGCAGAGGGCAAAAGAACTCAAATGGTGGCGTCAGGCGGGCGGGGGAAGCGGGCGGGGTAGCCCCACGCCGCGAACGCCACCAGTTCCAAAGGCTCTGCAGTGACCGACAGGTAAGAGAAAACCAGGATGATTTCACCCCTGGTTTACTCCCTGTATCTGGCTTGTCCTGCCAAAATTGGGTGAATGTGTGGTTTTCTGTTTGGTAGTTCCTTGATTTGGATATTGTTTTCTGCTTGATTATTTGCCTGGTGTTAATCCCTGATTATCTGGGTTTTGGTGTTGTGACCTTTTTGTTTCCTTCTTAGCTTTTTTTATTGCCTTTTTGAATGCTGTGTAAATGTTGTTCATTTCTATGTGTCTAGTGAAGATTGATTTGCCTAAATTCCATATTCCCAGGAATTCCCTAGCATTTTTGGATTGAGCTTGATCTGGGATGCTGACAATTTCCCAGTTGAAACTATAGTTAAGTCTGTCCATATTAATATATCTTTATGTATTTCTAAATATATGTAATCTAGATGCATTAATTTGTTAGGTCCATTGGGTGGTGGTGGTGGTTGGTTTTTCTTGAGTGCAAAATAAAGTCTCCTATAAGTCAAGCTTAGGGCGATGTGGTGGCTCAGCAGTTAAGATGCTGGGTTTGTCGGTTGGAAAGCCTGAAACCCAGGTTCGAGACCCGAATAACACAAGGGGTGAGCTCCCATCCTTACCTCAACTCCTGCCAACCTAGCAGTTCAAAATCATGCAAATGCGAGTAGATAAATAGGTAGCACTTCAGTGGGAAGGTAACAGGGCTCTGTGACATCATGCTGGCCAAATGACTGCTGAAATGTCTTTGGACAGTGGTGGCTCAATGACCTTGAAATGAAGATGAGCACTGCCCCCTACATCGGCAATGGCTAGCAGAGTAAAATCTGCAGGGATTCCTTTACCTTTTTTTAATAAGTCAAGCTTGACTCTGTATTGACCCATTCATGAAATTTTCTTGGCAACATTTCTCCCTTAAATTTCACAGTCTAGTATAGGGAAAATCCCAGGGCCTCTCCTGGGATTTTCTGGTGGTCTCCTATCCAACTAGTAATCAGATCCAACCCAGCTATGCTTCTGAAGTCCCTGCCCATTGTATTTTGCGTGGACACATATATTGCAATATATAGGAAAGTGCAAAAAGTTGAAATAGAACAACAAACCAAGCTGCATATTAGCTCAGTAACAGAGGTGGGTTCCTGCTGGAGCTGCCCAGTGAGTAGCTCCGGTAGGGAGTGGCTGATTGCGCAATTTGTGCGCAACCTCTCCGGAGCCCTCTCTGCCGGTCCACCGCGTGCGTCGCCATTTTTTTCCAGTGATTTTGGGTCAGTTTTGCTTCTGCACATGTGCGGAAGCAAAATTGCACCAAAATCTCGTGAGGGGACGCGCGCACAAAATCTCGTGAGGGGACGCGCGCATGCGCAGAAGCAAAATTGTGCCGAAATCTCTCTCGCACGTGCGTCCCCTCGTGAGATTCCAGCGCGATTTTGCTTCTGCACATGCGCAGAAGCAAAATCACACAAGGGGGCGCGTGCATGTAGCAAGTGCGCCCACGCCCAAAGCATGGAGATGCGCGCACAGCGCACCAGCACCAGTAAGAGAGCAACCCGCCGCTGCTCAGTAAGTATAGTGAGATCAGTCCACATGGAAATATAAACCAAATAAATCCACAGATGAACATCCCAGTCTGAAAGGCAGTTATGAAGCTGTAGTAACTTTGGAACAGTTACTACACAAAGTAGTAACAGCACAAGCATTTTCTATGATCCTTAATTGGCTACAAAAAGGAGGCATAGAAAACCCATTTTAAAATGTGCCAAATTCAAGTATGGGTTGTGTAGACATACAAATAGCACAGCTCTCTTTGAGCTGCAGTATAAGAAGAGAAAAAATAAATAAATGTTATGGGATAGACACGGCTTGTCTTTTTAGATCTGTTGCAGACTATCTATCTTTCTGCCAGGAGTTGGAAAGTGTTATATTACTGTGTAATCTCAAAGGTTACTGTGAATCACTAACAATAAAAAGCACACTCCAAAGTTCAGAAAATGTCAGAGGTTCAGTTTGTAGTATTTGCTTATTCTGAGGTGCCTTGATGCTACTACAATAAACTCTTGCCAATCTCAGCCCACAGTCTCCCATGTAAATTCTGAAGGGAGTTTGATGGCAGCTGTGGATTGTGGATTTGATTGTGGAAAACAGATATGACAGGCACAAACAACCAGAGCCACACATGCAGAGTTCAATATAACTACTTCATTGTGTTCTGCCTATAATGCAAGAATCTCCTCAGACTGGAAACCTTCCCTTGGAAACAAATAGACAAGACCCCAAGGAACTGGTAGCTATTTCATTGTTTTAGCAAATGGTTAATGTTGTAGATGATTATCATTTGTGTTTTGGTGATTTCTGTACACTGTACACTGCCCAGAGTGATGTTGTTTGAATGGAGAGGGGCATGTAAGTGCTTCAGATAAATAAATAAACAAGCAAGCAAGCAAATGGATAAGACGAAATAATAAATTGTAGAGTTTAGAAGAGCCCATACAGTTAGAAAAATTAACGAGTGGAACAACTTGCCTCCAGAAGTTGTGGGTGCTCCATCACTGGAGGTTTTTAAGAAGAGATTGGACAGCCACTTGCCTGGAAGGCTGTAGAATCTCCTGCTTGAGCAGGGGGTTGGACTAGAAGACCTTCAAAGTCCCTTCCAACTTTGTTATTCTGTTATCCCAGGGGTGGATTCCTCCTGGTTCGGACCGGTTAGCCTGAACCGGTAGTGATTCGCTGGTGACATCACGATGATCTCAACGAACCGGATCGGTCGGTGCCGGTCTGTGGGCGCCGCCATCTTTTTTTTTAAACAATTTTTTAAATTTATTTTTTAATTTTTTTTTCCTTCTGAGCATGTGCAGAAGCCGAGTTCCGGCACTGTGCATGTGGTTGCCATCTTTTTTTTGCTTCCTTTTTTTGCCATGCGGCGCGGGAGGAAGTGAACTGGCAGCGAGGTAAGTTAGAACCCGCCACCTGCTTCCAGGGTCCCCCCACGCCCCTTTTGGCTCCCAGGAGGCTGTAGGGAGGCTTGCTAGGCCCAAAAGGGGTGCGGAGGAGCCTTCAAAACAAAGCCACTCTCACCCAGTCACATGACTGCCAAACCACTCCCACCCAGTCACATGACCATGAAGCCACGCCCACCATCACATGACCATCAAGTCATGCCCACAAAATAAGCCACGCCCACAGAACCAGTAGTAAAAAAAATTAGAACCCACCCCTGATCTCAACAGCTTTAAGATGATAGGACTTCCTCAGAAATCCCAGCCAGCAAGTAACAGGAATTACAACAATAAGATACCTAATGAAGTAATCAAGACAAAAATGATGATTTTATTTTTTAAAAAGCAGTATTTTGCTCAATCTTTCTAATTAAAAAAACCCCATTTTACTGGATTGTTGTTGTTTTTTTGACTCTGATACATACAATCTCACAACAGTAATCTAAGGCGATTTTGCAATTGTCACATGAGTTCAGACAGGCCTTTGGTGCTGTCAGGCAAAGCAGTCAAATCTCTCAAGATTTCACAGTTTAAAAATGCTTAGAAGCATTTCCCCCCCAATCAATAGGAGATGGGAAACTGTTAAACAGTGTGAAGAAGGCTGTGTTGCTAAGCCTGCATTGAGACTTTAATCCTTCATAGAATATTTTCTTTCATTAAATATGACTTACACAACGAATTTAAAAAGCACACTTTCCTCTCTTTGTCAGAGAATAAGTGGGAGAATTGTACTTTCAGACTTGCAAGACTGATGTCAGCACTACCAGGTAGACCAGACAGGAAACGTGAATAGATAAACAAATTCGACTTTATTTCTGATAGCTATATTAACAGAATCTCTTGCACGTCTGAAAGAAAATTTCTCCCACAGTCTGAGAAACTAGGGAGGGTCTCTTGTGAGTCCCTTGCTCTGCCCATTGTGGCAACCAAAACTGGATGCAGTATTTCAAGTCTGGTCTTAACAGTGCAGTATAAAGCAGTACTAACAGAGGAGATGAGATGAGATCAGATGATGATATGATTAGATTAGATTAGATTAGATTAGATTAGATTAGATTAGATTAGATTAGATTAGATTAGATTAGATTAGATTAGATTAGATTAGATTAAGAGTTGGAAGGGATTTTGTAGGTCATCTAATCCAACCCCCCCCCCCAAGCAGGAGACCCTACACCATTTCCGACAAATGGCAGTCAATCTCTTCTTGAAAGCCTCCAGTGATGAAGCTCCCACAATTTCCGAAGGCAACTTCTGTTCCGTTGGTTGATTGTTCTGACTGTCAGAAAATTCCTCCTTATTTCTAGGTTGCATCTCCCCTTGATCAGTTTCCATCCATTATTCCTTGTCTGGCCTTAGGGTGCCTTGGAAAATAGCTTGACCCCTTCCTCTCTGTGGCAGCCCCTCAAATATTGGAAGACTGCTATCATGTCTCCCCTGGTCCTTCTCTTCACTAGACTAGCCATGCCCAGTTCCTGTAACCGTTCATCGTATGTTTTAGCCTCCCCTAATCCCCTAATCATCTTGGTTGCTCTTCTCTGCACTCTTCCTAGAGTCTCAACATCTTTTTTTTTATAGTGTGGTGACCAAAACTGGATGCAGTATTCTATTCTGTGGTCTTACTAAGGCTTTATAGAGTGATATTAGTACCTCACTTGATCTTGATTGTATCCCTCTGTTAATGCAGTTTAGGATTGCATTGGCTTTTTTGGCTGCTGCTGCACACTGCTGGCTCACATTTAGCTGGTTGTCCACTACCATTCCAAGATCCCTCACTTCACATGATCTTCATACTTGATACCTGATATCAGACCTTGTGATGTAATTTTGGGATGATTCATGTCATGATATCATCAAGCGTTACTATTTTGATAGCCCTGTAGCTTGCCACTTTTTCCTGGCCACTTTTTATAGAGGCACGATTGAGAGCATTTAACAAACTGCATCCCTGTTTGGTTTGCTGGCAGCAGTGCCTCAGATAGAAAGTCCATACAGAGAGTGGTAAGGACAGCCGAGAAGATTATAGGAAGCTCGCTTCCCGTTATTCAGGATACTGCTTATAAGCGCTATGTGCTTAGAGCTCAAAGCATTGTCAGAGACTCCCCCCACACACTTTATAGTCTGTTTCTGTTGTTCCCCTCTGGGAGGAGGTTTCAAAGTATTTTTAACAGATCTACCAGATTCTGTAACAGCTGTGTTCCCTATGCCATCCATCTGGTAAACTCACAAGATTTGTTTCTCTCGCCATGTACATGTATACATCCAAACTAGACTGTGTTGTTTCTCCGTGTCATATAATATATGTGGGTACATGCATAATTTTGTGTGTGTGTGGGTGTGTGTGTTTGTTTGTTTGTTTATCTATCTTGTCATGTTTATGTAGTGTACATTAGAGGTAGAGACCCTTTGAGAGCTGTATGCAACAACATTTCATTTTAATGTATGCCCATTAGTGTACATTCAAAGTGACAATAAAGTTATTCTAAGTCTTCTAAGTCTAAGTCTACAGGTGCTGCTGAGCTCTAAGTTAAAAAATTCCCACATTAAAAGTTTTACAAAACAGATATTAACAATAATAATTGTACGAACAATGGGGGTGTCTGGCATGCTGCTGTGAAAATGCATCTTACATTTTACAGTTTAGAATTATTTGGCTCCATGGGGATTTAACATTTAATTTGCATACTTAAACTGTTTTTCTGGGTTCATGTAATGTACTGTATTGAACCATGAACTAATTCCAAAGGTTCCTAAACCATCAAAACCAACCTCCAAAACCTAAGCAAAAACCAGACAAGAATAAAGTCATCTGATTGATCTCCAATTAACTGGATTATTTGACTTTGTGATCTCTGTCTGTCTGTCTGTCTGTCTGTCTGTCTGTCTGTCTGTCTGTCTGTCTGTCTCTCTCTCTCTCTCTCTCTCCCTCTCCCTCTCCCTCTCCCTCTCCCTCTCCCCCCTCCCTCCCTCCCTCTCTCTCTCTCTTAAATTCACATATATTGTTGCTTCCCCATTAAGCAGGAACTAACCACAGATTAACATCTCAAGTATGGGATTGAAGAGGAGCAAGGAAGAATATTTGTTGTGCATTCAGGGCTGGTAATTTTTCCAGATGCACATTAGCTGAGTTAAGGACCAGATAAAGTAAACATGTATTTTGCATTTTCCCAGATAAAATAGTTTAATGACTGCTGTGAGCAATGTTGTGCACGATATTCATCTCTGATTTTGTTCCTTCATAGACACTGTTAGTGATGCTCTGGGGGTATTTGAACAGCTGTTTGCTTTGTCAGGGAATCAGTTTCTGTGCACACACAGACACACAACACACAACTAGGTTTATTGCTCAGTAACACACACACACACACACACACACACACACACACACACACACACACACACACACACATATTTGAAAAAAATATGGCATAATAAAAACGCTTGATCATCACATCCAACTTCCATCCCAAACTTCTTGATGAAATTCAAAATTCATTTTATTTCCCAGGCTCTTGCACAATGCAGCTTGAAAAGAACAACAGAAAAAAGAAAGAAAGAAATAATGAATGAGCTGAAATAGAAAATAAAGCTAGGCTGAAATTTTCAGCCCAATATCCTACTCCACGTTTTGTTCAAATAATTAAAAAAAAATTCCTCTGCTTATCTTCCTTGGCACAAACCTGGCTATTGCCTGTTGTGGTATTCATCTCCAACTATAGTTGGAAACAGGGGCATTGCTCTGTGTGTGTGTGTGTGTGTGTGTGTGTGTGTGTGTGTGTGTATTTGTGTTGGTGTGTGTGTTTGTGTTTGTCAATTGTTGAAGTGCCACTGCATTTTTAAATGTATTATAACACATGTAAAAATAATGATGAGGCTTCAGTTCCACAGTTGTGGCCACTGTCTTGCCCAGGTGGTCCTCATTTAGCGACTGCTTTGTTTGGCAATCGTTCACAGTTACAATGGTGATGAAGAAGTGTACATTTAAAAGTGTTCAACTATTTTGCGACCAATCCTCACATTTACAATATTTGCAGATCTGTAATCAAAAGGAAGGTGAAGTAAGATCGTTAAGTACAATCACAGTTTCACGCAGCAACAACTTAACTTTGCTTATTTATTTGTGTGTCACATTTCTGAATCACCCTTCACCCTCAAAGAGATGGGTGGTTAATGACCAATTATGATTGCTAAACAAGGACTAACTCTACATCCAGCCAATGCCACTGGTTGTAAATGCCCATGAAATCTGGTCAGCCTCCTCCTGTAAAATTTCCCTCCCCACTTGCTTTTCAAATCCTCCCCAATTTCATTGCCTTCCCCGATTTTACTTTTCAATGACACAGTAAAATATTACGCTTTGTATACTGGATGGGTACCATTCTTCCTTTCTCCAACCCTCAGCCCTCACGTCCTTCTGAACTGTCCTCACGACAGCATTTGATAATTAGTTGATGTATGTTAAACTTGATTATGTAGAGGACCATGATATGATTCTGTATCAGTTGTAATCTCTTTTACATTTTAATTCTCATCTGACTTGATGACTGTAATGGCAGAAATGTTCCTTCTGAAATATCTCAGGTTTTCCCTGAAACATCTCAGGGTTTTCACTAATAATTCACTACACTATTATAATAAAAAAAAAGAAATATATTGGGGTTGGTGCTATTGCTTTTCCTTTCCTTTCCTTTCCTTTCCTTTCCAGTCCAGTCCTTCCCTTCCCTTCCCTTTCTTTTCCTTTCCTTTCCTTTCCCTTTCCTTTCCTTTCCTTTCCTTTCCCTTTCATTTCCTTTCCTTTCTTTCCCTTTCCCTTTCCCTTTCCCTTCCCCTTTCCCTTCCCTTCCCTTCCCTTCCCTTCCCTTCCCTTCCCTTCCCTTCCCTTTCCTTTCCTTTCCTTTCCTTTCCTTTCCTTTCCTTTCCTTTCCTTTCCTTTCCTTTCCATTCCAGTCCTTCCCTTCCCTTTCTTTTCCTTTCCTTTCCTTTCCCTTTCCTTTCCTTTCCTTTCCTTTCCCTTTCATTTCCTTTCCTTTCTTTCCCTTTCCCTTTCCCTTTCCCTTTCCCTTTCCCTTCCCTTCCCTTCCCTTCCCTTCCCTTCCCTTTCCTTTCCTTTCCTTTCCTTTCCTTTCCCTTTCATTTCCTTCCTTTCCTCCTCCTCTTTCTCTTCCCCTCCCTCTTCCCCTCCCTCTTCCCCTCCTCTCTCCTCCCTCCCTCCCTCCCTCCCTCTTTCTTTCTTTCTTTCTTTCTTTCTTTCTTTCTTTCTTTCTTTCTTTCTTTCTTTCTTTCTTTCTTTCTCTCTCTCTCTCTCTCTCTCTCTCTCTCTCTCTCTCTCTCTCTCTCTCTCTCTCTCTCTCTCTCTCTCTCTCTCTCTCTCTCTCTCTTTCTTTCTTTCTTTCTTTCTTTCTCCTAAGCAATCCCATTCTTCCCTCTTTTTGATTGAACTAAGCCTGAACTTCTATAGTTCAAACATGCTGGAGAGTTTTGAAAAAAAAAAAACTTTTTTAAAAAGCTTTTTCAGAATGCAAGTCGTACTAGGAGCAATACACTGATGTTACTAGAGTTAGGGGCAGAATTTTCTTCTTTAAAAAAAAAGTCTCTTCTCTCCTTCCTTCTCCTCCTTACATTGTGCATGTATTTCATTCCTTTTAGCCAATGAATGATCAGTCTTGGACACTTAATGCATCTCTTTTATTACTCCTTAGTTTTGTCCCACCGAGATTCTTAACCCAGCCAACCGCAATCCCACTCAGATCTCTTTCCTTGTTATTCTGGCAGCATATAAACTTAGTAACTAGGTTAAAAGTCTTCATTCAGATACTTGTCAATTTTTTTGAGGAAGTGCCTAATATCTCAAGAGTCTTTGTAGCGGGAGAGCACAGATAAACCTTCACAACATCAACAGCTCTTATGTATTGTTCGAGCAGGCAGTAACGGTTGTAGAAATAATGGGAAGGAAGAACGAGAAAATCAATCTCCTCAAAATACATGCAATATTCATCTCCCATTCTCACTGGGTTTTTTCCCCACACATTCAGCCACGGTAGAGATCTTTGTAGCAACATCCTAACTTCTTTCTTAAGGAAATATGCAGAGCAGTAGTGGGTTCTACTTACCTTTACTACCGGTTCGGGAATGGGAGTGTGCGTGTGCGTGTGGGTGCTTTGCGCGCACACAATGCTTCTGCTCATGTGCAGAAGCTTTTGTGCATGTGCAGAGTGTTTTTTTTAATGACATCCGGGTGGGTGGGCAGAGCCTCCCGCAGCCGTCGCTACCAGGTCGCCGTACCAGGTCGAACCGGTAGCGACCCACCACTGATGCAGAGCCAATCTCCAACCTGCTCACTTGCAGAAAAGAAAGCATACAGGTAGTTAACAGAATGACAGAGTTGGAAGGGACCTTGGAGGTTATCTAGACTAACCCTCTGCTCAAGCAGTAGACTTTAAACCAGGGATGGCCAAACCGTGGCGCATGCGCCAAATGTGGTGCAATGAATGATTACAAGTGGCGCATTGCATCCTTGCACCTACTTATTATTTTTAAATAGATGTCATAACTGAATCCATCTTAATATTTTCAACACCAAAATGATCTCAGTTCAATTCGTACAGCCTTCGATAATGTTCAACTTCTCGGTGTCTAAAACTTAGAATGGAACTTGTGAGATGTTACTTTAGGTGGGTTTACAAATGTACGGATATTTTTATCGGTGTTGCCATTGCGCGTTCCTGCTCAAACGATCGCAAACACCGCGCACTAGCAACACATCATGTGTTTGAAGTCACGTGCGAATGAGCGGCGAGCGTTTGATATGGTCAGTTAGTTCTGAGTGAGCCATCGTGGCGTGGAGTTTGAAGCAGTGTTTTATTGAGTGTACTAGCGTGGTTTTTGTATTGAGAGTGATTGAAAGACAGATTCAAGATTAAATATATATTATGTTTGTCAAAGAAGAGTGCCACTACTTTTTCTTGACGCGAACATAGAATTCAAATTCCACATAATTGATATTCTGTGTGATACGGCATACGTACTTGTGATCTATTTGTTCTTTTTCACTTTTTTTAGTTTAGTTTAGTCCAATAAACATGTGTCTTTTGAAATGGCGTAAATTAATTAATTGAATTGCGTGATTGAGTTATTCCTTTTCCTCCCTTAAGCAAAGCAGGTCCTACCCCTATCCCTATTTTACAACCCCAAACGTGAAAGTAAGAAGGTAAAAAACGTGCTTGAGTTGTATGGCGCATCTGAACTCGTCTGTGAGTTCAGCCACCACTGCTCTAAACCATTCCAGACAAGTGGCTGTCTAGCTCTTCTTAAAAACCTCCAGTGTTGGAGCACCCTGACTTCCAGAGGCAAGCTGTTCCACCAATTAATTGTTCTCACGGACATAACATTTCTCCTTAGTTCTCATTCAATTCTCTGCTTGATAAGTTTCCATCCGTTACTTCTTGCCCTGCCCTCAGGTGCTTTGGTCAATCCCTTTTTCTCTGTGATAATACCTCTAATATTAGAACCCCTAGTCCTTCTCTTCTTTAAATTAGACAGACCTAGTTCCCCCAATCACTCATCATATGGCTTAACCTCCATACCCCCAGTCATCTTTGTTGTTGTTCTCTGCACTCAGTCTTACCATATTTTGGAATGGAAACATTTGATGATATGCAACAAAGCTTCCAAGAAAGGACTGAAAGATGAGACCAACATTTATTAGAGAAGAACTGTAGCCAACAGAAATACAAAGCGGCATGGAGAATAACTTTGCAGAGGATATCACTGATCAACGGTCCGGAGTAGAGAGGGAATGGTTTATTTAACAGAATAACAGAGTTGGAAGAGATCTTGGAGGTGTTCAAATCCAACCCCATGCTCAAGCAAGGGACCGTATATCCGTGATGTCACGGTGTGATTTATTGTCAGTTGTATGTATATGCAGGGAGCTGCATCCCTATCTAATATAATGGTTTATTCCTGAGCACGTGATTGATATTTTCTTGTACGCATGTGTGCATTCCAAACTCCATTCTTTCCTCCTTCTTCTGGCTTCCTATAGCAGAGATGTAAACAAATGAGATTTTATTGTTTTTGTACCGAAATAAATATTTTAATTAGAACTTTAAACTACGGTTTCATTTCTAATGTCTGAATTCCGGGGAAAAGATCAAACATCACCTCTGTGAGATTTATTCTTACTCCGTCACGTGATGGTGAACCTATGGCATGCGTGCCAGAAGTTGCACACAGAGCCATCTCTCCGGGCATGCCAGCCATCACCCGTTGCTCTTCTGGGTTCTGGTGCACACATGCATGCTGGCCAGCTGGTCTTCACGCACACATGCGTGCCAGAAACCAGAAGACCAGATGACCGGTGTGCCAGGGAACTGCTCTTCCAGTTTCTGGTGGTCCCGCACATGCGTTCCTGGAAGCTGCTCTTCCGGTTTCCGGCACTCCCCGCACCCGCCCCGCGCTCCCATTTCGGCACTCAGTGCTGAAAAGGTTCGCTAACACTGCCCTATATCATTCCCTAGAAATGGCTGTCCAACCTCTTCTTAAAAGCCTCCAGTGATGGAGCACCCACAACTTCTGAAGGCAAGCTGTTCCACTGGTTCACTGTTCTCACTGTGAGAAAATTTCTCCTCAGTTCTAGGTTGCTTCTCTCCTTGATTAGTTTCCATCCATTGTTTCTTGTCTTGCTGTGGAAAATAGGTTGAACTCCTCTTCTTTGTGGAAAAGGCTAGCTGCTAGCCCAGTGATGGCGAACCTATGGCACGGGTGCCACAGGTGGCACACGGAGCCATATCTGCTGGCACGCGAGCCGTTGCCCTAGCTCAGCTCCAGTGCACATGTGCGTGCCCGCCAGCTAATTTTTGGCTCGCGTGGAGGCTCTGGGAGGGCAATTTCGGCCTCCGGAGAGTCTCCGGGGTGGCAGGGGAGAGCGTTTTCACCCTCCCCAAGCTCCAAGAAAGCCTCTGGAGCCTGGGGAGGGCAAAAAAACGGGCCTACTGGTCCAACTGGAAGTTGGGAGGGGGTCATGCACGCATGCGCAGGGGGGTGGGGCAAGTGGGGGCTTTGAATTATGGGTGTGGGTACGCACGCGCATGCGATAGCACATGCGCACACTATTTCGGTACCCAAGGAAAAGAAGGTTCGCCATCACTGTGCTAGCCTTTTCCACAAAGGTTGGCTGGTGCAGGGTTAGCATGGCCAAATTGGGGGAGGGGAGATATCTGTGGGTTCAGAGCCTTGAGGCTATGAAAATTACATTTTGGAAACGTTTCCTGTTTTGTTCCTTCATTCGAGGAAGATGATTGCGCAATATAGGCTCTTTCCAAGGCCCATTCATAAGTCCTGAAATTTGCATAATGGTGGTGGTGGGGAAATAACACAGTAAATGGACCTGATAAGAAGCCTCGTGCCTGATAATTAGTACCAAGAGGAATTCTTACTCTGGATCTGCCACTTTGCAAGATAAGAAAAGGGGAAATAATTCCGCACGATCAAAACAATTAGTTCTGGTCCTGTCACCCAGAACATTCTGCTTGTCCAAACCACCCCTGAACTCCGATTATATCTTGCTCAGCATTCCCATTTCTTCTACCCTTTCTTGCAATTCTCGGGTTTAAATGCCACCTTCGGTGTCCTTTTGTCGAAGCAGAGGGACTGTCTAATGGATTGATGCTGCCCTTTCTCTCAAAGCAGGGTGCGTAAACGGGCTCTATTTAAAAAATTAGATAGGCTTTCAGGAACCTGGATTTGAATCTCCTTGTCGTTATACCCTGCTAATTGCAAGCAGAAATTAAAGTGCAATCTGCATGCAGATATATGGGGTGGAGGACGATGTAATTCCAACCCTCTAATTGAATCCTTTCTTGCTGCAAGCATTTCCATTCTCTTGAAAATTGAAGGTCTGTTTCTACTGCTAGAGAAGGCCCTCTGGCTAGATATTTGTAGCCTCTGTTGGATTTACAGTGGCCACGTGTTCTATTTCATGCAAAGGACTATTTAAAGTAACTACTGCACTATTTAAAGTAACTACCGTATTTTTCGGAGTATAAGACACACTAGAGTATAAGACGCACCTTAATTTTGGGGGCGCAAAACAAGGAAAAAAACAATTCTGCCTCTGCCTACCAGCATCAGGATCAGCGGCATCCTCACTTCCACTCAGATTTTGATAACGAGCAGCACAGATCTTTTTATACATTTAAAACAAATGCCCTATGGGTATTTAACTGGAGTGGGTGGGGTGGGGGATGATTTTCATGGGGGAAGAAGAGAGACTTGGCACCGAAGGGTCCACTCCCGAGACGCCCCCGTCTTCCTACCTATAGCCATAGACGTTGAAAGCCTGGCTTTCTCGCAGCAAGGTCCGATAGAGATGCAGCACTTCCGTCCTCCTGGACGCTGCCATCTCATAAACACATTGCCGGGCTTCCCAGCAACCCCCCTGCACCTTTGCTGCCTTGGTCAGAGCCTGATTCCCGAAGCGGGAGGTCGGGACTCATTTGGCGAGCCCAGGGGTGGGGAAGAGAGCGTGGAATTGGGGGATCCATCCTCCCCAATCCTGATCAAGCAGTCCTCGCAGGCCAGCTGCCAGGGGAGCGATCTGTGTGGTTCTCCAGCCAGGAAACTTCGTAATGGGAAAAGTAGAGGAGGGAAAACCCCTCCGGCCGCGAAGCCCACACTGGGAGACAGGAGCTGAAGCAGCCTTCCAAAAGCAAGGTTTTTGGAATCGGGGAGGAAAGCCATTGTTGCAATTCTGATTTCTGCTATCAGGATACAGGGCGCGAGATTGTGGTTCCCACCGAATCACTGAAAGTGAGTAGAACAGGAGACGTTTGCTTGGCGCGGTGCTAGCACTGTAACGTGTCTTTAACGAATGTGGAAAATGGGGCAAGTGAAGTGCAAGCGTGGCCCAGGAGGAGGGAACACTATAAAACTCACCCGCGGTATAGATAACAATTGGGAGAAGGTGCTTCCCTCCAATCTTGCGCCCTGTGTCCCGATCGCAGAAATCCGAATTGCAACAATGGCAAAGCATCATCGCTGCTGTTTTGCCCCATGCCTTGCACCACATGTGCCTGGACAAACCCTTCCATCTCACAAGCAGCCTTGGCAGCAGCGGAGTTCTCACGAGAGCAATCAGTGAAATGGAACTCAAACGGCTTTGGAAGTCGAGAGAGACGCCCGCTCCCAACCTTGTCCAAACTTTCCTCCCTGATTCCAAAAACCTTGCTTTTGGAAGGCTCCTGTTGTCCAGTGCAGGCTTCGCAGCTGGAGGGGTTCCCCCCCTTTAATCTTCCCATTACCAAGTTTCCTGGCCGGTGAACCACATGGATCGCTCCCCTGGCAGCTGGCCTGCGAGGACTGCTTGATCAGGATTGGGGAGGATGGATCCCCCCATTCCACACTCTCTTCCCCCTGCCTGGGCTCACCTCCTAGCCCTTCCCCACCACACATGGAGAAAGGCGAAGCAGCCGGCAGAGGGGGAGAGGCGGGGAAGGCATGGGGTGGGGGTTTCCTCCATAGTGCAGGCTCCGCTCAACCTGCTGGTGCCCGGCGGTGGCGGCTTCCCCATCCAGGTGGCGCATGATCGGAAGGGGAGGCAGTTCACCATCCACTTGAACGGCTGCCATGATAAAGCTGCCCTGTTGTATGAATATGTAGGGAAGAGGGTGGTGGATCTTCAACCAGGCATGCGGAAGCCAAAAAAGTGCATTGCGTTTCAGGCGGTGGGCGGTTCTAGCCGGTGCTGCCACCCAAAAATGCTTTCCTATTGTCACGATGTGAACATTGCCAGTTGAGCACCTCTGCATATTTCTAGGTTTACTGTATTTTCTAATCAAGCAGACATGTGATATGTTTTAATACTCATGTGTGCATTCCAGGAGTCTCCTCCTCCCTTCTTCTCCTGTGAGCCTCGCCCGAGGCAGACGTGAATTCTTAGCTGAGAAAATGTAGCTTATTTAAGGTTGATATTCTTTTGTTACTTTTGTACTAAAATAAATATTTTGTTAATTAGAATTGAATGTCAGTTTTATTTTCTAAGAATGACTTCGAAGAAGCAAGATCCTATATCACCTCTTTGATAGGAAAATTCCTATCCATCACCTATACTGGTTGCCCGGTACATTTTGCATTCTCCCCCTTCTTCACAGTCTCACTTTCCCTTTCCTCCTGGCCAGATCCGTCTCCTGGGCCAGGAGCAGAAACCGACTGCCCTCCGCCTGGGTTGTCTGGAGAAGGGGCAGGCAGAGTTGGAAGCCGCATTGCCTTATGCCTCTCCAGCAGTGGCCCCTTCGCCAAACAAGTCCCCACCTCCCGCTTTGGGAATCAGGTTCCGATTGAGGCAGCAAAGGCACAGGGGGCTTGCTGGCAATGTGTTTATCAGATGGCAGCGTCCAGGAGGACTGAAGTGCTGCGTCTCTATCAGACCTTGCTGCGAGAAAGCCAGGCTTTCAACGCCTATGGCTATAGGTAGGAGCGTCTCGGGAGCGGAGCCTTCGGTGCAAAGTCCCCGTTCTGTCCCCATGAAAATCATCCCCACCCCACCCACTCCAGTTAAATGCCCATAGAGTGATAAGGTTTGTTTTAAACCTCCGAGTGGAAGTGAGGATCCCCACAGCCTGGAACCACACGAAAATGTGATGCGCGGAGGCCGAAAAACTCCAAAGGGTGGGGGCCGGCGGGTGTGTGGGGCTACATTCGGTGTATAAGACGCACCCAAATGTTCACCCTCTTTTTGGGGGTAAAAAGGTGCATCTTATACTCCAAAAAATACGGTAGTTTCTGACTGCATCCCTTTTTTTTGGCACATAACATTCTCATTCGATTTGATGGAAAGACAATAGGTTTGCCATTTTTTGCCCCTCCCAGAGAATGCAGTTAAAATTCTCATCCACAGAGTTGTTTATGCTGTGTTGCACTTACCTCGTTACAAAAATGGTTAGGGGGTATAAATAGGTGAATGGCGCATCTTTCATTTTACAAGCATTCCTCCAGCAGTTTCCACCCCTCTGGCTTTCTACACTTCAAGGAGAGTCAGCAGGAGGGACACTATCTTGTTGCTGTTGCGTACTTGGAGAAATTTGGACAGCCAGTCGCCTTCAATAATAAATTATGTTGTAAGACACCATTATGAAAAATGGTAAAGAAACTGTCAAACATCCAAAGTGTAAAAAAAGAAAAAGAGAAGGTGCTTTATCAGGGCAAACAACTTTAGAGAAACTGGAAGTGCAGAAAAGAGCAACTAAGATGATTAAAGACCTGGAGACTAAAACATATGAAGAACGTTTGCAGAACTGGCAGTGGTGGGTTCCTACCGGTGCGGTCCGGTGCGTAGCTCTGGTAGGGAGCCGCCGATTGTGCCATCTTTGCCAGTCCGTCGCATGCATCGCCATCTTTTTAAAAGAATTTTTGGGCTTTTTTGCTTCTGTGCATGCACGGAAGCAAAATCTCGCTGAAATCACACACGTACGCGTCCCGTTGCAAGATTTCAGCGAGATTTTGCTTCCGCGCATGCGCAGAAGCAAAATCTGGCCAAAATCTCACGTGTGCGTAGCGAGCGCACACGTAGTGAGCGAGTGTGCACAAAACGTGGAGATGCACGCGCAGCGCACCAGTATCAGTAAGTGAGCAACCCGCCCCTGAGAACTGGGTATGCCCAGTCTGGAGAAAAGAAGGACTAGGGGAGACTTGATAACAATATTCCAGTATTTGAGGGGCTACCACAAAGAAGAGGGGGTCAGCCTATTCTCCAAAGCACCTGAAGGCAGGGCAAGAAGCAATGGGTGGAAACTTATCAAGGAGAGAAGCAACCTAGAACTAAGGAGAAATTTCCTAACAGTGAGAACAATCAGTGGAATGGTTTGGATCCAGAAGTTGTAGGTGCTCCAACACTGGAGGTTTTTCAGAAAAGACTGGATAGCCACTTCTCTGAAATGGTATATGGTCTCCTGCTTGCGCAGGGGGTTGGACTAGAAGTCCTCCAAGGTCCCTTCCAGCTGTATTCTGATTGACTGAAGTTATTATTATTTATTTAGTGTATGGCAGTGTTACACCAGCCGGGAGAGTACAATGTTAATACAGAGTAGCAGTTTGGCTGCCTAAGACTGCTAGCCCGTTTGGTTCACGCTTGCACGCTTTCTAAAGTGCACCACAAGGGAAGAGCTAGCTAGATGTAGGCACACAATTAAGGGATGGAAATGATACAGTATAGGTCGTCTTCGACTTATGACCGATCACTTAGTGACCAGTCAAAGTTACAATGGACCAGCCAAAAAGTACTTATGACCTATTTCCAACATTCCAACTGCTATCTCTTCCCACCCACCATCACGTGACTGCATTCTGGACACTTGGCAACTGGTCCGCCTGTTAGAATTTAGAATGTAGAACTGTTTGCAGGGTCCTGTCACCAAGATTGAAAACAATTTTGCTGAAAACTGGGGCTTACATCTGGTTTTCACCCAAAAGTGCCCGATAGCCAACAATGGGCTCACTTAATGACCACTAGAAAACAAAAGTCATAAAAATAGGTCCAGTTACATGGTGCCATTTTATGATTGTCACCATTTATGACCATAATGGACAGGCTCTATTATTGTCGTAAGTTGAGGACTACTTGTAATGCGGATCAAGCTTGATTATTTCATGGACATGGAGTTTTCTTGGCAGAGTTGTGGAAGACATTTTCCACTGCTTTCTTTAGGAATTCTTTTTAATCTCCAAATCTAGTCTTTAACCCAAATCCAGCCTATAGCCTGGTATCATTTGCTCTTCTGATATTCTATCAGAAATATAGTCTTTTTTAAGACTACGGTTAAATATCTACAATTCATGCAGGGCAATCTCCAATCTTCTATTTGTCGTGTAGACCAAAGTGATCTTGAGGTGATCTAACAGTTTTTGTGAAGCTAATTTTCTGATCTTAAAAGTGTTTCAAAGTATTCTAGCCAGGGTCAAAATGTTAATTACTGGAACTGGAATGGCCAGATTAATGAGGCCTGAGGAAAATGGAATGTTCCAGAAAATCCCAGAGCTTTCCAGAACATTCTGTGGAACAGCAGGTTTTACATATACCTTCTTACAATCATACTTAGCCAGTTTATGTTGGTCCTTATTGAAAGCCCACTTGAAAAAAATGGAAAGTGTTAGACTATAGGACCTAAAACAATTGAAAAAGGATTCAATTTTAAAGTAATTAAATTAATGAACATCTTAAATAACTGCTTCTGAGATATTTAATGATTTCTCCGTCCCTGGGTGTTATAAACTTGGTGAAAATGTTTGGAAGCATCTTGAGGGCCCATGAAAAGGTTTTGAGAATTATGAAAGTGGAAGAAAGATTTTTTAAAAAACTATCAAAGGATGGAGCAGTAGCTTTCAAATCAAACCTGTGTCAAAATTCTTGAACACATTTTCTTTTAATATCCACACTTTGTGTGAAAGAGAAGAAAGTTCAATTTCTTTCCCAGAGAAGAAAACACAGGTGAAAATCAAATGCCACAGGGGTGATGTTGTTGCAATGTACTTGGTTACGAGGCAGCATAAAAGTATCTTGCCTTTCACTGCAGAGTAACAAGCAATAAAAAATCAGAGGTTGTGAGTACACAGCCAGCCTGGTGAAGTGGTAAAAACGCTAGACTAGGACTGGGGACTGCCTGGTTCAAATTCTCACTCAGTTATAGAAGCTCCGTAGATGACTTTTGACCAGTCAGTTTCTCTCAGTCTAACCTACCCCACATTGATGCTGCTTTGAGAGAGGATAATTGAAAAAACGAGAACACTATAAACACCTTTTCCATTGCAATCATTAAGTGAATTTGCTCATCATCGTGTTGGAAGAAAAATCCAGTTCCAGTTCCAAGCCGGGAATAAAATGGAGGCTGCTTAAGAAAGAAAGGTCTGTTTATTGATGAGCAGAACCAACACACACACAGTGTGCAGCTGTGGGACAGCTGACAAAATGGAGTTGAGAGTGGGTGGGTTGGTTTTATACCTTCTGGATTCCTATGGGATCATGTAGGCATCACAGCTGGTTCTATAGGCAAAAGGGCAAATGCATATCCTAGGTGTTTGTCTAGAACTAATCTTGTCAACTTTTGGCTTGCGTAATTGTGTTGCTTATCTGGAGTCTCTGTCTGACCCAGTTTTTCAGAATGGATTATCAAATCTCATTTCTAAAAGCTGGCCTTCTCAGTTTCTGCTTGGGGCAGGGAGACTGGGGCTGGTTTCTGCCTCCGTTAAGATTTTTCCCCATTTCTCCTTTAGGGGAAATATTCTATCCTGCCTTTATAATATTCCCCAAAATATTTCATTCTCTAGGAGGGTGGGTAGGTGCTGACATTCTACTATCGGATGCCAGTTGGGAAGGTCATAAATTGTGATCTTGTGACTGTAGCATGCTGCAACCATCATAAATGCGAGACAGTTGCCAAGTGCTCAAATCGTGATCACATCTACAAAAGGCAGGTGTCATGCCCCCTTTGGAGTCTGAATCTGAGATGGAAGATGAACAGCTGACAGAGAGTGGGAGAGTGGCTCCGTTGGCTATGGAGGAAACTGGGGAAGGGCAAAGTCAGGCTGGACAGAGCAGGGGAGAGGTAGAACAAGGGAGAGGGGGTTCAGATGAAGACCAAGGCCGACACCCTCCTTATCCTAGGGCATGCAGGGAAGAATGCAAAAGAGAGCAACATGGGTTGCGTGGCTTACGAGGAAGGAAAGGGCCCCGATTCCCTTCACAAGGCACACCTGGGGATGGAGTTTAAAGGAGAAGCAGTTGGGAGTGGCGTTTGTTGGGAACAAATACTGAATTCATCTGGTGTTGAGAGTGTGACCTGCATTCCTGGCACTCCACTGTCTGAATTATTGCTGTGCTACTATGTGCTTATCTTGTCTTGCTGAAGTTATTCTTCCCGTCTGGGACTCATTATCTTGTCCTGTTGGAGTGATTTATTGCAGTCATTCTGTTTACAGCGTTTGGACTGGAGTATCTGCAGGTTTGTGATATAGCTTTTTTCCAGGCTGGAGAGTAAAAGGGACGTTGGGGGGCAAAGTTGGTGCCAATAAAGGGAATCATACTGGTTCTCTGGCTGTGTTGCCTTCGTGCCACGCCCTGGGTCATCACAGCAGGAGATAATCTTCTCTGTAGTAGCTCTCACCCTTCCATTCCCACACAAGGGAAGGTGATGATGGAATTATTCTCCTCCTCCTCCTCCTCCTCCTCCTCCTCCTCCTCCTCCTCCTCCTCCTCCTCCTCCTCCTCCTCCTCCTCCTCAAGACATTTTTGTGTCCCCAAGATAAATGAAGCAATAAAGCAAGAGATTCATTTCCAAACCTCCTTCATCTATAGGTCAGGTCACTTCAACTATTTCAGTTTCCATCTGTTGCAGCACAACACCAGCTCAGAATGAGTAAAGCTGTTTCAAACTGAAAGAAAAGGTTTTTGTTGGTCTGTTTGTGTTATCATTCCAGGGACATTAGTAGTGCTAATCAGTCCATCAAGACAAGGAGTCACATCCACATGTTTGTGTCTTCTTGTTTATCAGAGCCTGTTCTTGCCCTTGATGTGCAAATCAGTTAGACAATAGGCTAGACAAATATGGCAGATCTGTTCCAAGATTACCCCCTGAAACCAGGGAGTGAAAGTAATTGAAATGCCTGTCCTTCTCAGATACAATTTCTGTTTGTTTACTCCAGTGCCCTGTGATTTAACAATTGCTTCATAGCTGTGGTCTTTGTAACATCTCCTATATTTAGCAGGTGTTCATTTGACTTCTCTCTTTATTTTGCTCATACTTAATGGATGATTAGGAGAAAAATGCTTCAGCTTATTGCAGCCATGAAATAAGTGTGGAGGAAAGTGAGATATGTATCTCGCTCTCTGCAAGAGACATCTGGTATAATTAACAAGCCACAGTGAATATGCTAAAAATATTTTGACAAGTTGATTTTTGGAAAACATGCTGTAATACACAAACACATACACATTCCTGGTTTTTCCCCCTTTTATTTTAAAAAGCCCTGTATCACCTCAATGTACTGGTGAGAAGAAACACCGGCTAAATTGTTGAAATTTAAACATTCAGTCTAGCTAGATGGCAGTAGGCTGTATAGATTAGTCTTGATGATCTAAGAAAGCTAAGCAGGATTAAACATGTTTAGGATTTCGATGGGAAATAATCAGGAAATACTTGGGCTACAGACTGGGAAACTGAAAATAATGTCTTCCCAAAATGCAGTAGGAATTCATCTTTATCCTCTTGCTAAGTAAAAACCACAAGGCGTTGACTATGAAGTTAATAGATATTTTTTTCAACTCTGAATGTTTTTTTTATCTTTACCGATACGCATATAGCAATAGCGCTTATATACTTAGACTTATATACTGCTTCACACTGCTTTATAGCACTCTCTAAGTGGTTTACAGAGTAATACATTGTTCCAATAATCTGGGTCCTCATTTTACTGACCTCGGAAGGATGGAAGGCTGAGTCAACCTTGAGCCTGGTGAGAATCGAACTGTCAGCAGTCAGCAGAGTTAGCCTGTAGTACTGCATTCTAGCCACTGCACTAGCACGGCTCCTATGTGCTTAAATTGTTCAGTTTGCATTTAATACAAACTAGTCTGCTCTCCCTTTCTCTTTCAGAACACAATTATAGATAGTCCTAAACTTACAGCCATTCATTTAGTGACTGTTCAAAGTTACAGTGGCACTAAAAAAAGTGACTTACATTATGACCATTTTTCTTACTTAAAGACCTTGGGGAGGGGGCTGGGGGGCATGGAGCCGAGGTGGTACAGTGGTTAAAATGCAGCACTGCAGTTCAGCAGTTCAGCTGTTCTAATCTCACCGGCTCAAGGTTGACTCAGCCTTCCATCCTTCCAAGGTGGGTAAAATGAGGACCCAGATTGTTGGGGGCAATATGCTGACTCTGTAAACTGCTTAGAGAGGGCTGTAAAGCACTATGAAGCAGTATATAAGTCTAAGTGCTATTGCTATGGCCAGAATGGGCATGGCCAACTCAACATCACTTGTGTCAGGGGCATCTGTGGTCGCCCGAGCAGGGCTGGGGGGGACACAATGGCTTCCTGCAGCTCTCTGCCAGAGAAAACAGAGCTAGGAAGGGCTGTGCACGGCCCTCCCGAGCTCCGTTTTCGCTGGCAGAGGCACCGTGGGCCAGTACTTCGCTGTTTCCAGGGCGACACCGTGGGCCAGATCTAAGCACCCCGCGGGCCGGTTCCAGCCTGCGGGCCTTGAATTTGACACCCCTGACTTAGGGAATGGATTTGTACTTGTACTCTTTCCCAGCTTCTTAGGCATGGCTTCAGAAAGCTTTTTTCTTTAATCAGCCATTTCAAAAGTTAGAAACAAGAGTGGGTTCACACAATATATTGCAGTAGGGTAAACAGATTTGGTAACTGATGGTTCAGCAAGTTGCTTTGGCTATGTATCACTTGCCATTTGAAGAACTGAGTTCATTTTTAATATACATGATAGGAAAGGCAACTAAAGATGAAATGCTGTGACACCCCCATCATTCTGATCTGGATGGGTTTTCGGGGAAATTATGCTTAATACATAATACATCCAAGCATTATGAACTGGATAAATTTGCATTCCAAAGTGGATAACTAAGAGATTTCAACCACATTTTTTTTTAGACAAGAACTTCAAAAGCAAAAATTGCTTTGCCTTATTTAGGAAAACAGAACGCCTGGAACAACGTTTCGTAATGAACATGAAAAAGTGTCTCAGATGTGCTACTGATTTTGGTGTTTTTTCCCCTAAAAATCAGAAAAATAATATTGGAGCATAATTTATTTAAATGTGCATAACAGAAATGAGGAGATCTGTTTAACTCATTCAGATTGTGTTTAAAATGACTTTCACGTACGCATTTGTTCTACTTCTTTTCTCTACCCCCTTTTTCAGAAAGTGGATCAAAATCTACATATAAGTTTTTACTCTTTCTTCTTTTAACTTTGACAAGTTATTTTCCCAAAGTCATGTCTGTGTGTGTGTGCCCGTTTTGACTGAGAAATAAAGAAAAAATTGTGATCAAACTCATTCTGTATTCATTTCCTTTCGTGCCACAGTTTGTTAAGCGAATCACTGCCGTTGTTAAGTTATTAGCACGGTTGTTAAGCGAATCTGGCTTCCCCATTGACTTTGCCTGTCAGAAGGGACAATGCAACCATCATATGACTCAGTTGCCAAGCATCTGAATTATGATCATGTGATCGTGGAGATGCTACAACGGTCATAAGTGTGGAAAACGGTCATTAGTCACTTTTTTCAGTACCATTGTAATTTTGAAAGGTCACTAAATGAACTGTTGTAAGTCGAGGACTACCTGTAGATTGTAGCATTGCTGTGTTAATCAGCTACACAAAACTGTTGTGGCCTGGCAGCCGCCGGCCCCTCCAGCAGCCGAATCAGAGGAGGAGGAGGAGGCGTGGGAGTCAGAGTCAGTCAGCATCAAGGCAACCTGGGAGCTCTGAGGGGGAAGAGGGAATGGAGCTGGCAGAGAGAGAGAGACAGAGGCGGAGCCTGGGTCATCCATCAGCCCTGAGATGGAGAGTCAACAGCCCCCAAGTCTGGAGGTGACTGATGACGAAGAGGAGGAACAGCTGGGTCCAGTGCCTGACGCGTGGATGCGCAGAAGGCAGAGGAGAGGAGAGCTGTGGAAATCCGTGGGCCGATCCTTGGGAAGGAAGAGCCACCGCTGCTAGCGAGGCCCCACCCTAGCTCTGGGGATAAAAGGCAGGGGGCGGAGAAGAATAGATGTGGCAGGCAATGATTCATCTTCTGGACAGATGGACTTGTTAGCCTGCATTGAGAGAGAAACTTTTTGCCGGGGCTGCCTGCACTCCGAATAAAGGAATCTTTTGAGTTCACTTCAGAGGGTTTGTCGTGTTTGGGGAGCTGGGTCAGAACAAAAACTCTGGTGCCACTATTGTTTAGTCAACCTAGGATTTTTTGTGCTATGCTTCCTTCCTTCTCTTGTTTCTGTCTATCACATCCTGTAATGGTATGTGGAAAAGACCATGGGGGACAGGAGGAAGAGATGCACAATAGACAGAAAAGGTCAGATAAGTATGCAGAAGGACTGGGGGCTGACAAGTGTCTTAGAAGGACCATCTCTAGTTTCTTGGACTGCAGAGGCACGAGGGGAGAGATGTACTTTCAGATTTGCGTGATTCAGTTAATGTAACCATACAATAATGTTAGAGCGAGTATAGAGCTGGATGTGCTTCTTGTCTGGATGATCACAAAGGCAGGCGTGGCCATCATTCCACTGTTTTAAATTTCTTCCATTTGTTATTTGGAAAGAAGGGGAATTCAGAATGGAAAGAGACAAAAAGGGAGGGAAATACATTTCTTTTGAAACCCATTTAGAAGGATTCAGACAAACAACTTTTAGAGAAAGGCAGAAAGAAAATCAAGATATTGAAATAAGTGGTTAGGTTTAACCTGGAGCAGATCGGGAAGATAACAGCACACGTTGAACAGGATCCAATCTGGATTGGTCACTGGGGACCAGAGCTTTAGTCTTCCAAGCTTTCATATTTGTGCTGGAGCCCATCCTCGGGGAACTTCTCTCTAGTAGAGTGTGTGCTTTGAGCTATTATGTGTGTGGTATTTATATGGTGCTTGTTATGTGTGGCTTTTTATTTTATTTTTATTTATTTATTTATTTTGTCAAACATGTGCAGCAGGGGCGGGTTGCTCACTTACCTTGCTGCCGGAGCCATGCGCATGCATCTCCATGCTTCGGGGGCACGTGCGCTCGCTACACGCGCACCCCCTCGCGCGATTTTGGTTCTGCGCATGCGCGGAGGCAAAATCTCACAGAAATATCTCTCGCACGCGAGTCTGCTCGCAAGATTTTGGCGAGATTTTGCTTCCGCGCGTGCGCAGAAGCAAAATCGCCCGAAAATCACGGGAAAAAAATGGTGAAGTGCTGGGTGGACCAGCAGAGAGGGCTCCGGAGCAGTTGCGAAATCCGCCGCTCCCTACCGGAGCTGTGTACCGGGCAGCTCCGGCAGGAACCCACCTCTGATGTGCAGGATAGTAGTTGTTTGTATAAATATAACATAAGTAAAAAAGTACCGATAAAAGAGGACAATAGGACAGTAGGACAGGGACAGTAGGCACAGTGGTGCTCTTATGCATGCCCCTTACAGACATCTTAGGAATGAGGAGAGGTCGACTGTAGACAGTCTAAGGTTGGGGGTTTGGGGCGGAAACCACAGAGTCATTCCAGGCATTGATCACTCTGTTGCTGAAGTCGTATTTTCTGCAGTCGAGTTTGGAGCGGTTTACATTAAGTTTGAATCTATTATGTGCTTGTGTATTGTTGCAGTTAAAGCAGAAGAAATCATTGACAGGAAGGACATTTTGGTATATGATTTTATGAACTACATTTAGATCAGATCGGAGGCGATGTAGTTGTAAATTGTCTAATCCAGTGATGGCGAACCTTTTTTCCCTCGGGTGCCGAAAGTGCATGCTCGCGTGCTATCACGCACGTGCGAGTGCCCACACCCATAATTCAATGCCTGGGGATGGTGAAAACGGCCTCCCCTGCCCCCGCAGAGGCCCTCTGGAGGCCAGAAACGGCCTGTTTCCCGACTTCCGGTGGGCCCGATAGGCCCGCTTTTCACCGTCCCCAGGCTACAGAGGCTTCCCTGGAGCCTGGGGAGGACAAAAACGCCCCCCCGGAGGCCCTCCGGAAACCTAAAATGCCCTCCCAGAGCCTCTGCGCCAGCCAAAAATCAGCTGGCCAGCGCGCAGATGCGCACTGGAGCTGAGCTAGGGCAACGGCTCGTGTGCCGGCAGATATGGCTCTGCGTGCCACCTGTGGCACGCGTGCCATAGGTTCGCCATCACTGGTCTAATCCTAATATTTCAAGTCTGGTGGAATAAGGTATTTTGTTGAGAGCGGAGGAGTGAAGGACTCTTCTTGTGAAATATTTCTGGACTCTCTCGATTGTATTTATGTCTGAGATGCAGTGCGGGTTCCAGACAGGTGAGCTATATTCCAGAATTGGTCTAACAAATGTTTTGTATGCTCTGGTTAGTAATGTAATGTTGCCAGAGAAGAAGTTACACAAGATTAGATTAACAACTCTTAGTGCCTTTTTGGCAATGTTGTTACAGTGGGCTCTGGCACTTAGGTCGTTAGATATGAGTACTCCAAGGTCCTTGACAGAGTGAGGGTCATCTACAAGTTCGTTTCCTCCAAGTTTGTATTTTGTATTCTTAATCTTTTGGGGTGTTGCTGGCTGGCTATTACATCATTGGCCGTTGTTTCCTTGTGCTGCCAAGCCTTTGCCTCTTATAGTACTTGATAAGCTGATGGTAAATCAGCACTCCTGTTGACTAATGAGAGGCCTGTTTCCCAGGATTTAATCACTTCCCTGGCTGTTTATGTGCCTGCTCGTCCAACAATCTTAGTAGCTGCAAAATTGACTGTATGTCCTTGTTTGTACCTTGCAATGAACTTTGAACACCTGAAAACACTTTGAACATCTGAAAGTTAGATGCAAAGAAGACGACCAAGATTTCTGTCATCCCAGAGAACAGGATAAGGAATAATGGATTTAAGTTATAGATTCTGGTTAAATGTTAGGAAAAAAAATTCTTAATGGTAAGAATAGTTACAGTTGATGTACACCACCCAGAATCCCCTTTTGATAAATTTCATAAAACAAGTAAATCAACAAACAATTGAATGGTGGAATCAATTACTCACAAAGGTAATGAGTTCCCATTTACTGGATGTTTTTTAAGGGAGAGTAGAATGCAGCTTACCTAGAATCAGCCCTGCCTGCCTGCCTGCCACTGAATTCAAAATGAGTTTAAGCAGCTTACACAAGCAGAAATAGATAACCACATAAAAGAAGCATATAGATTGACACAATCCAAGTACACAATAACGATAAGAACAAACAACTATCAGGGGGATCTACACCATCAGTGGAGAGGTTGTCTACTGTGCAGCTTTTCTTCTTGTCTCCCAAGGTCATTTTCGCAGGATGTGATAGATAAAAAGGAAAGGAGGAGGAAAGCTTAGCACAGAAATCCTATGGAGACGAAACAGTGCAATGCTAAATGTCTATGGAGATTCTCAGCCATCCAGGCCATGGTTGTCCCAAAGGTGCTTTTTTCTCAAGAGGCAACTGGACTTTCTGGTTTTTCTTTGAAGACGTTTCGCTTCTCATCCAAGAAGTTTCTTCAGCTCTGGCTGGATGGTGGGGAATGGAAGGATTTATACTTCTTGCAGACAGCTGGACATTTGCATTCTTTTAGCGGGTCATTAAGGTCACCTGGAGGTTTATCTGTGTCATCAGGGTCACCTGAGTGGTGCAAATTGGTGTTGACCTTTCTTGGAACTGCTGAAAGGACTGTGTTATAGATTGGAGATAGATTGGAGATTTTGGACAGAGTGGATCACTGGTTTGAAAGAGGGGTTAAAGAGGCCATCTATGTCAAAATTGAGCAGCCCTCTCTCAACAGAAGGGGAGGGATACGAAGAGAGAACCCTAACAGCCATGGCAAAAAGGGTAATAAAATCTCTTAACAACTGCCCTGCTTATCATCAGAAATTCTGGTCTCAATTGTGATGGTAAGTTGAAGGCAATCTGTATCAGCCAGTAAAATCAACTATCAAATGAAGTGGTGCATTTCCCCCCTTAGAGGCAGGTGTGGGCTTCAAAAATTTTAGCAAAGGGTTCTCTGCCTGGTGGCTGGGTGGGCGTGGCCATGGTGGGTGTGGCCTAGTCAGCCTCCTGCACAATAGCGGGGGGGGGCATTTTTGCCTTTCCCAGGCTCTGGAGGCTTTCCTCGAGCCTCCAGGAGGTCGAAAATGGCCTTCCCAGGCTCCGGAAGCCCTCTAGAGGCCGGAAATGGGCCCATTTCCTGAACTTCTGGTAGATCTGTTTTTCACCCTCCCCGAGCCTCCATGCGCACCCTGCACTTACCTGGCATCCAAAATGGGCCACGTGGAGAATCCTGGGAGGGGAGGGGAGGGGTGAGCAGGCCCAGCCAGGAGTGGGATTTGGGGGTTCTCCAAACTGCACAGAATCTTAGCTAGAGGTTCTCCCGAACCCTTGGGAGCCCCCAGCATCCCACCCCTGCTTAGAGGCCTTCAAACAGAGGACAGCTAATCTTCTATAAAGCCTGCTTTCATGGATCCTGCTTAGGGCATGAGATTTGGGTAAATGACCTCCAAGGTCCCTTTCAACAATATGATCCATTCCAGGGGCGGATTGCTCACTTACTTTGCTGCTGGAGCCATGCACGTGCAGCTCCACACTTCGGGGGTGCATGTGCTCGCTACATGTGCATGCCCCCTCGCGCGATTTTGCTTCTGCGCATGTGCGGAATCAAAATTGCGCCAAAATCTCACGAGGGGATGAGTGCACGCGCGAGATTTCGGCACGATTTTGCTTCCATGTATGCGCGGAGGCAAAATCTCACTGAAATCTTGTGCGCACATGTGTCCCCTCATGAGATTTCGGCGCAATTTTGCTTCCGCGCATGTGCAGAAGCAAAATCGTCTGAAAATCACCAAAAATCACGGGGGGGGGGGGAAATGGCGACGTGCCGGGTGGACGGGCAGAGAGGGGTCCGGAGTGGTTGCAAAATCCGCCGCTCCCTACCGGAGCTGCGTACTGGGCAGTTCCGGCAGGAACCCACCTCTGATCCATTCCCTTGGGATTTACCTAAAGAGACCTATGTGTTACTCAAGGCTGGAAACTAGTGGCTGGATAATAGAGGGAGATAAAGGAGAGGTGTTTAAGAGCCATTGAGTCCAATCTTTTACTCAGGGAGGAAATCTAAATCAAAGCATCCAATTCAGGTAAGTGCCTGGTGTCAACCTGAACATGTTCAGTGAAAGAAGAGCTGACTACTTTGCTGGATAATTGGTTGCAATGTTGAACTGTTTTTTACTGGTAGGAAAGGGTTTCGGTTTTAATTTCCAGTGGGACTCCGTTTCCTGTAAAACTCATTAGTCGGTGTCTCATTTTCTGGAATAATTATGACCAGACATTGACTTTTATGAGCCATCCTTTCTAGTTCCTGAAAAACACCACTGCATCTCCTTTGGGACTTGTCTGCTCAGGGCTAAATGTTCCCATTTCACGGGAACTTTTCACTTCACATGACTTCATTTAGGCCTATCAGATCAGGGCTACAAAAATTTGAATGAGCTACATCATCATCATCATCATCATCATCATCATCATCATCATCATCATCATCATCATCATCATCATCTTTCTAGCTTTCTAGCCGCCCAGAGTCCCCCGGGAGTTGGGCGGCATACAAATCTATTAAATTAAATTAAATTAAATTATTCCTGCAGCTGCAGGATCCACTTTTCGGATCAATTAACAGAATGACGGAGGAGACTTTGGAGGTCTCCTAGTCCAACCCCCTGCTCAGGCAGGAAACCCTATACCACTTCAGACAAATGGTTGTCCAATCTCCTCTTAAAAATTTCTGGAGGCAAATTGTTCCATTGATCAATGTATTTTTTGGGCTATAATACACACTTCCCCCCCCAAAAAATGTGGAATGTCTGTGCATTTTATAGAGCGAATGTTGCCAAAGACCCACCGACCCGCTGACCCCCACCCTTCACCCCCACCCTTCGCCATTGTCACTGCCCATCGCCACCGCCTATCTCTGCCTCCGTGTGCCCCATTTTCTGCCTCTGTGCATCCCATTTTTTGTGTCCGCACACTCCATTTTCGGCTTTTGCACGCCCCATTTTTGGCCTCTGTGTGTCCCGTTTTTGGCCCATTCCAGGCAGTGGGGATCACTGCTGCCACCTATCACTGCCAAACAGCTGTGGCGGCAGTGGCGATAGTCAGCAATAGGCAGTGGCAATTGCGGCTGCCTGGAATGGGTCAAAAACGGGACGCGCGGAGGCCAAAAACAGAACGTGCGGAGGCTGAAAATGGGGTGTGCAGAGGCCAAAAATGGGGCACATCGAGGTGGCGATAAGTGGTGGCAGTGGTAATGGGTGGCGGCAGCAGCAATGGGCAGTGGCGGCAATGGGCGGCAGTGATCCCCGCACCATGGAACAACTGATTGCCAGTATTCCGGGAGGCTGATCCAACCACCAATCAGCTGCTTTGGAGAATAGCTTGACTCCCTCTTCTTTGTGGCAGCCCCTGAGATATTGGAACACTGCTATCATGTCACCCCTAGTCCTTCTTGTCATTAAACTAGACATACCCAATTTCAGCAACCATTCTTTATATGTTTTAGCCTCCCATCCCCTAATCATCTTTGTTGCTCTTCTCTGCACTCTTTCTAGAGTCTCCACATCTTTTTTACATCGTGGCAACCAAAACTGGATGCAGTATTCCAAGTGTGGCCTTACCAAGGCATTATAAAGTGGTATTAAAATGTCATGTGACCTTTATTCTATCCCTCTATTAATGTAGCCTTGGACTGTGTTGGCTTTCTTGGCAGCTGCAGCACACTGCTGGCTCATATTTAAATAGGTTGACCCCCTCTTCTTTGTGGCAGCCATCTTTCTCAATCATCTCGCATGATCAAATGCAGCCTTTGGATCCAACTGGGCAATTTTCATGTCTGCATTTATTGTGTGGCGCCATCTTTGCTTTGGCCTTCTGTGTCGGCCCTTGTTAAAGTGGAAAGGGATGCAGGCAACGGTGTGGGGTGCTGCTTGTAGGACATGACTATAACTCTGTAGGCATTTCTCCTGCATTTTCTCAGGTATTGGCACAGTGCCCTTTTGTTGTCATACTGACATGGTCAAGAAGAGAAACACCTAACAACCAATGAAGCATGCACATCTTCATGGCATGTAAAGAGCGCTCAATGCATTTGGTGGTTGGCCAGCACTCAGCACGATATAAAGCTACTGGGCATACCATTGTTTTATACACCTTCAATTTTTAGATTGATTGGCATGCATTGTATAAACTACAGCAGCTCTAAATTCATTTCTAGTTTCCTGGTCCTTTTTGTTGCCTTTTGCTGAACCTGCTGCAGTTTCTGTACATCCTTCTTCAAAATCATGACCAGAACTGGGACCAGAACCAAACAGGTAGTCCTCAACTTACAAACCATAAGAGCCCCAGTGGCGCAAGTGGTTAGAGTGCAGTACTGCAGGCTACTTCTGCTGACTGTTGGCTGTCTGCAATTTGGCAGTTCGATTCTGACCAGCTCAAGGTTGACTCAGCCTTCCATCCTTCCGAGGTGGCTAAAATGAAGACCCAGATTGTTGGGGGCAATAGGGTGACTCTGTAAGCCGCTTAGAGAGGGCTGTAAAGCACTGTGAAGAGATACATAAGTCTAAGTGCTATTGCTATTGCTATTTAGTGACCCTTCGAAGTTAGAACGGCCACTGAAAAAAAGTGACTTATGATCGTTTTTCACACTTACGACTGTTGCAGCATTCCCATGGTCACGTGATCAAAATTTGGATGCTTGACCACTTGTAACGGTTGTTGTTTCCCAAGATCACATGATCCCTTTTTGCAACCTTCTGACCAGCAAAAATCAATGGGGAAGCCAGGTCCCTTTACAACCATGTTCCACAACAACTGCAGTGATTCACTTAACAAGGGTGGCAAGAAAGGTTGTAAAATGGGGCAAGGCTGACTTGGCAACTGTCCTACATTGAGTTTGCGAGGGTCCCGCCTGTCCCCCCAGTCAGGTTTATTGTTTTATATGTCTTGGTAGCGATTTATGTTTAATTTTCTTTTTTTATATCTCCCTGACCAAGGGTCGAGCCCTCTGTTTCACTTCTCTCTCTCTTTAGAGGCTTGATTTTACTTTTTCAATATCTCTATGCTCTGCAGGATTGCTTAAGATATGCTTTATGTGAGAAATAGAAAGACGTTGACACGTTTCTTGAACAAACAAGAAAACAGTTTATTTAAACACCACTTCTCAGTAAATGTCAAATGAATTTGTTACAGCCACAACCAGCTATTCAATTCTCTTTCTTCTTTTCTTCCCCTCAGAGACTTTACTAGATTTCCTGACTAAATCTAAGAAAACTCAGTTCTTCTTTGTTTCTAGGCCTATAGATTAGAGCACATTTCACCGTTTATCTCTATCTACAAATACCACAATATATCAATCAATAAAGTTCCCTGACCCTGACACCTGCTTCCCACAGAACTGCCTAGAGCCCTATCTTCCCTCCTGTTAACTTCCCTCAAGGACAGTTAAACTCAGGCAGAGAATACCTATAAACCTTCCCTCTTGGAAGTTACACACACAGAGCTCTCCTCAGCTATTCCAACTAGGCCTTTTATAGTTCCTGGCCCTGCTATCTATGATCCGATTGGCTGTCTCCTTATGATGTAATCTATCCCCCCTCCCTTCTGGAGCACTGGGATAAAAACCTCCCCCTTTCTACTTACCATACATTTAAAAGCTGTTTGGTTCCATACTTACTTGTTTAAACAATTCCTTTTAACAATACTTTACCTTTATACAACAACTTAACTCTTTTACATTCAGTACCTACATGTGGGCACCACAGGGTTCAATTGTGGCCGTAAGTCCGGGATTACCCGTGTTGCTTCCTGTGAGCTGAAAAGAATACTTCTGTTGATCCGGCCCAAAAAAATATGCATTTGCTTCCTTTGCAATTACATCATCAACTCCTAGTCCGTGACCTTTTCCTCAAATCCCATTTACTAAGCCATCTGATGTCTGTGCATTTCACTTTTCTTCTGTCAGTGAAGAACTTTGCACTTCCTTCTGTAAAAATGTCCTTCTGTTCTTCCTACTCATTTCTCTATTCTATCTGGGTCATTTGCAATGTTATTTCTGTCTTGGGTGGTGTGGGCTGTTCCCCTCAATTTCATATCATCTGCAGATCTGTTAAGTATTCGCTCCATCTCTGACATATCCATTTGCTTGCTCACACTGATGGGGTTATCCATTATCCCTGACACTGTTTTTTTCTCTCTCTATTCTGCATTCCCCCCTCCTCTCTCCTTTCCATTTCTTAAACTGACTTCCATCTTCTCTCCTTCGTTCCTGTTTTTTAGCTGCTGATGCCGCCAGGCAGGAAAATTTGCTTTTCTAAGAGGTATCAATAGATTATTTGCAGAAGACTTTGAAGACTATGATGGTGACTAAGCGCACCATCGTGCCTACCGTCCCTGTCCTACTGTCCTATTGTCCAAATTTATTTTATTTATTTAATTTATTTATTTGTTTGTTAAACATGTATAGGATAGTAGTAGTTTGTATAAACATAAGTAAAAAGTAACGATAAAAGAGGACAATAGGACAGTAGGACAGGGATGGTAGGCACAGTGGTGCGCTTATGCACGCCCCTTACAGACCTCTTAGAAACGGGGAGAGGTCGACTGTAGACAGTCTAAGGTTAAAGTTTTGGGGGTTTGGGAAAGAAACCACAGAGTCAGGTAGTGCATTCCAGGCATTGATCACTCTGTTGCTGAAGTCATATTTTCTGCAGTCGAGTTTGGAGCGCTTTACATTTAGTTTGAATCTATTACGTGCTCGTGTATTGTTGCGGTTGAAGCTGAAGTAGTCATTAACAGGAAGGACATTTTGGTATATGATTTTATGAACTACATTTAGATCAGATCGGAGGCGACGTAGTTGTAAATTGTCTAATCCCAGTATTTCAAGTCTGGTGGAATAAGGTATTTTGTTGTGAGCTGAGGAGTGAAGGATTCTTCTTGTGAAATATTTCTGGACTCTCTTGATTGTATTTATGTCTGATATGCAGTGTAGGTTCCAGACAGGTGAGCTGTATTCCAGAATTGGTCTAACAAATGTTTTGTATGCTCTGGTTAGTAATGTAATGTTGCCAGAGAAGAAGCTACGCAAGATTAGATTAACAACTCTTAGTGCCTTTTTGGCAATGTTGTTACAGTGGGCTCTAGCACAAATTTACCTATACCTACTTTGCTTTTGTTTATGTTTATATCATACCTGTTATCTTGTACACGTTTTGACAAATAAATAAAATAAAAAAATAAAAATAAAAATTAGGCCAATGGTTGCAGGCCCTCGTGGTAGCTGACACCTGGACAAAAGCAGGGGTGAAATGCTACCGGTTTGGCCCGCTTCTGGCGTACCGGTAGTGGCGGCCGGCGGTGGTTCGGAGAACCAGTAGCGGCAGCAGCGCGAGACCTCGCCCACCTGCCTAGACATCGCCATTTTGTTTTTTTAACCCTCTGCACATGCGCAAAGTGTTCTGCGCATGCGCAGAGAGTGAAAAAGTGTGTGCGACGGTGGCGCGCACGCAAAGCACACATTTCCGAACAGGTAGGGAAGGTAAGTAGATTTCACCGCTGGACAAAAGGTTTGGGGCGAATTTAGAGCTTGTGTTTCATGACAGGAAATTATCCTTTTGAGCATGGAAGAAGGTGAGATTCTCACTTAAGGAGATGCAAAAGCCGTTTCTGTTTTCTGTGCTTATTCCTACCCAGCTCTACATATTTCTTCAATTTAGGGTGCTATAAAATTAATTAACTAACTAATTAACAACAATAACAAAAGCCTCTCAAGGTCTTAGTTCTTATTCTTAGGATTTTCTAGGGGGGGAGGAATGTGTTTATGCAGAAGGGTGGTGGGTAGGAAATAGATCTCTTGGTTTTTTTTTCCAAAGACAGACCATTTTGTAATATTCTTAGTGATAAAAAGGAAAGTAGAATGTAGATGTCAGCCTTGAACGTTGTGGTTAGAGTAACCTGTCTTAATGAATTAAATTTATATCCAGCTTTATCCAGAGCACATTAGTCACTAGGTAAATGGCCATAGGCTAGAAAGATGGGAGTTACAATTCACTGTTATTCTAGACAGGGTATAATTTTTAATATTGGAAGATGCATATTCATTATCTTCATTCTTAAAATCTTACTTTCTTGGAGATCTGTATCTACACTTACTATGTTCCTACAGCTTGGTTGGGGTAGAAAATCTCAAATTTTTCTTTTTGACTATTTTCTTTTTCTTTTTTCTTTTTTTTTAACTGGCCTTTATTTCTGGTTTTCAGCAAAATCACTCCACGGCAAACAATGGGTTTGCTTAATAACTGCAAATTCACTTAACAACCATGGTGAATCACTTAACATCTGCTGCCAAAAATATATAGTAAAATCCGGTTGATTTTATGATCACCTGTTTTATGACCATCACAATTTATGACCGAAATGGGCAGGCTCCATTACGGTCATAAATCAAGGAATACCTGTACATCATCACTTGTATAGGCCTGGTGTGAACAAGTCAATTTTATTGAACATTCAGTTCCTCCTCCTCCTCCTCCTCCTCCTCCTCCTCCTCCTCCTCCTCCTCCTCCTCCTCCTCCTCCTCCCCCCTCCCTCCCTCCCTCCCTCCCTCCTTTTGTAGCATTCATGTTATCTGCCCAGTCACTTCTGCATTTGATTTCATACATATTTGAGGCCGTGTAATTGTCAGAGTCAATTTGGCTGTATTTGTTCCGGCTTGGTCTTATCTTCCACCAACACACCTTGAGGCTGAGTCCTTCAAGAGCCAAAAGGTGAGTTCTTTGTTCCCGCTTTGTAGTTAAAGGAACAACAGCAATTTAATTCTTGGGAAGGTGTGGAATCAAACACGGGGCTTGGATGCAGTGTGCAATCCTGCAAATCTTTCCCCCACCTCAACACACACGGCTTCCAATTGCAACACCACACATCTTCGGCACCACACTTCTGTAACAAAATTAAGTTCAGAAGCTTTCCTGTCAGCCCCATCTACCTTCTCCTGGAGCCTCTTCTAAGATAGGAAGTTCCAAAGCACACCTACAGCTTTGCTCTGTATTGCAGTTCAACTCCTTTGAAAAGTTAAAGAGGAGAGACAGCACTATAAGAGGCCTGTGTCCATACCTGATAACAAGAAAGACAGGAAAAAAAGTGTGGAGAGAAATGAACATTAGGAAGAGAAAATTGGCAGGGGAGATAAAATGGAGGGGTGAAATAGCCAGTGTGTGTTTTTGGCGTATGGACCAGGCCAGGGGCGGGTTCCTAATTTTTTTTACTACCACTCTATGGGTGTGGCTTATTTTGTGGGTGTGGCTTGCCGACCATGTGACCGGGTGGGTGTGGCTTCTCAGACTGCTGAAGGGAGGGAAACTGAGATAGGTCCTGCTGCCCATTCCCCCTCCCCTTAGCAGCTTGAGAAGCCTCGAATGTGCAAAAATGCCTAGGATCATCACCGCGCGTTCGTGGCTTCTCGGACTGCTGAAGGGAGGGGAATGGAGATAGCTCCTGCCGCCCGTTCTTTCAGCGTCTCACGCGCTCCCTCAGCCATCCTCCCCTGCTTGGACTCACTGTGGGGTAGGAAGGCAGCGCATGCGCAGTGCCGGAAGCTCAGCTTCTGGGCATGCGCAGAATAAATGTTTTTTAAAAATTTAAAAGAAAAATTAAATGGCGGCACCCAGGCACCAGCAACTGACCACACTGGTACTGTGACGTCACCAGCAGGCCGCTACCGGTGCTATAGAGTGAACCGCACTTGTAGGAACCCACCACTGGACCAGGCTCCAAATTAGTTATGATTCTTCCAAGCTTCTTCATTGTTTCACACCTATAGACAAAAATTTCACACAGACCAACGACAGATTACTGATAGTAATCAGCATCTACAAAAAACCTATTAGGGAGGGGCTATCTTCACCTCTTTTGTCCTACACTTAGTATCTGGGCTGAGTTGCCTCTTATACCTCTGGAATGCAGCCCCTTCCCTCCTGGCAATCCACCTCCTTACTATATTCCACAACAGAGGTGGGTTTCTGCCGGTTCAGACCGGTTCTATAGAACCGGTAGTAAAAATAGGGACTGGTTCTCCGAACCGGCAGTAATGGCAGCCTGGCCATGCTCCCAAGTCGGTTCTTTTGGCGGCGCCATAGGCACCACCATCTTGTTTTTTGTTTCTGCGCATGCGCAGAAACTTTGCTTTAGCACTGTGCTTGCGTGAAGCACACGCAAAGCACACACAAAGCACGTGCGCATGCGGGGCGCGCCACTGAGCGAACCGGCAGCGATGAAAACCGGAACCCACCCCTGTTCCACAACCATATACAGGTAGACCTCGACTTACAACCACAATTGAGGCCAACATTTCTATTGCTAAGTGAGTCATTTGTCAAGTGAGTTTTGCCCCATTTTACGACTTTTCTTGCCACAGTTGTTAAGTGAATCACTGCAGGGGTTAAATTAGTAAGTTAGGAATCTGGCTTCCCCATTGACTTTGTTGGTCAGAAGGTCACAAAAGATGATGATGTGACCCCGGGACATTGCAACTGTCATAAATATGAACCAATTATCAAGCATCTGAATTTTGATCATGTGACCATGGAAATGCTACAACGGTCGTAAGTGTGACTGTTTTTCAGTGCCATTGTAACTTTGAATGGTCACTAAATGAACTGTTGTGAGTTGAGGACCACCTTTATGTGCATATGGGTGTGTATATGGATCATCTTCAGAATATTTTGCTCAAAGCCCCCTCCTTCTCCCAAACCGCATTACAGAACACTGTTTATTTCCACATTGTTACAATCAAACCTTTCATAATAAATGTTTACACTTACACGGACAAAAATAATAGCACTATTGTGTCTTGGGGTATTCTAGGTGAGGAAAAAGATTATTTTCCCATTATGTCTGGTGGAGATTGGGGAGGCGTGAATCATCCACAATTGCATTGGTGACTCAATTTGAAAAATCACATCAGTACAGTTGAAATTTCCCTGTTGATTCAGACAATCCAGTTCAGATTTGCAAGACAGTTCCAAGAATTCTGTTCAGAAAAATGCTTTTGCATGTACACAAGAGTCCATCAAAATGCTGACAGAGGTATATAGTATGCATTATAAGGGCTTAGGTGTGGGACAGATTTGACACACCCATACCTAAGCCCTTATAAACCGAGCACTGACTCTGACATCCCCTAAACTCCACTGAAGATGTTACTTAGCCTGGTAACATAATATTCAGAAATCAACCCACAAGCTCAGAAAATGAACCTTTACCTGAGCTACAGATATTCACCACCATAGCAAAGGTATTTAGTATTTCAATTCAATCTGGAGTCATCTGATTCAATTTTATTTTTCAACTCAGTTCAGAACTTTGATTTGGAACAGATCATTACACTGACAGAATCACTTTCTAACAGAAGTTCTGAAATGAATACTGGCCCAGCTATAATGGAGTAGCTTGTTACCTCTACTGGGCTAGTCACTAGCAAAGGGGTCACAGTTACTTGAAGGTGTGACGTTCAGTGATTACTTCTGAAGGTCCGGAGATAAGCATCTAGGATGCTGAAGTGTTTGAAATCAATCAAAGGAAGAATGGTGGAAAGAGCTGGCTATATACTACACTTGAGAAGACAAGGTTAAGGGATGCTGTGAGAGCTGTCTTAAAACATCTGAAGGGCTGTCAGCTGGAAGAAAGGGCAGATTTATTTTCCATTGTTCATTTGTTCAGAATTAAAGGATGGACACCACAGGGGAACAGTTTTGGGGTAACATCAAGCAATGGTCTTTAATGACCGCAGCTGTTCAACAGTGGGGCAGATGCTGTCTAAAGACAATGCATTCTCTTTTGGAGGAGAGCTAATAGAGACACACGGTGCCTGATTTGATTTCCAAAAGGGCCCTTTGGAGCATGATTCCTGTGATGGAATGTGTAGTTGAAGAAGGAGATAGGGCAGTGGTCCCCAACCTTTGTGGCTTGGTGGCCCGGCTAGGGGGGAGAGGAGAACCGGGCCATGCAAGTGGGGGGCCCGGCGTGCACAGGCAAGCAGCTCAACTTGGGTGAGCGGTGGGCTGGCATGCATGTGCATGCACACGCAGCTTGACTGCAAGTCGAGTTTGGCACGGATATGCACGCCGAACTGCCACTTGTGCAAGTTGAGCTGCACATGTGCACACAAGTTGAGCTGTACACACATGTGCATGACAGCCTGCCTCTTGCACGGCCCAGTTCTGAATAGGCCATGGCCTGGCAGTGGGCCACAGCCCAGGGATTGAGGACTTTTGAGATAGGGGAAATGTTAGCAATGGCACTGCACATTCCCAGAGAGGGGCCCCATACAAGGGACTGCATAGTCCTGAACTGGATGGAGAAGGGAGGAAAAAGTTCTGGGTAGCCTGAATCTCCCAGGGTATATCTATTAGGTGAATATCAAGCATGGGAAAATCAGAAGTCCAGGAAGTTCAAATGAATATAAAGGTTTATGCTCTTTACAAGACTCTGAACTACTAATGGTCAAGGGAAATGAGCAGGAGATAAGAATCAGAGGAATTCAAGATGCCTGGACTTAGATCTCTTGTGGGTGCAAAGTGACTTGAGACTGATGATGCATTTGACCCCTCCCTCAGGTTCACCTGGTCATCTCCCACAGTGAGAAGGCTATAGCTATAATCTGGTAAGATTTTTCTACTAGGTATAAGCAAATTCTTTGTAACTGGACTCAACTGGTTGTCCCAAAAGTGCTTTTTCAAGGGGCAACTGGACTTTCTGTTTTTTCTTTGAAGACGTTTCACTTCTCACTTCAGAGCCGAAGAAGCTTCTTGAATGAGAAGCAAAACAGTTTCAAAGAAAATCCAGAAAGTCCAGTTGCCTCTTGAAAAAGCACCTTTGAGACAACCATGACCTGGATGACTGAGAATCTCCATAGATATTGGACTCCATTGGGTTTCACTGGGGGCTTGGGTTTGATGCACCTGTTGGCAACACCTTAAAGCTGTCATGCTCTTTTCTATTTGTTCATGAATCTGAAGTGTTGAACAGCCCTAGTATTTAAGCGGAGGTGCATCTCACTTTGTAGGTTCCTCATTGAACAGGAGGTCTGACAGGGTTTCAGGAATGCCATATTAGCTTTTGTGCATTCTGATCATGTACTACCGGTAATGAGAATGAATTATTCTCTTTTTTCATCCCCTCTGGGTAAGTAATTTAAACAAGGTATTTGGTGTTGCAGTGAAAATGTGGCACTTTACATACTTGCATAAGAGGTCTCAATGCAAGTAGAAAAGAATAGAAAATAGAATAGAATTCTTTATTGGCCAAGTGTGATTGGACACACAAGGAATTTGTCTTTGGTGCAAATGCTCTCAGTGTACATAAAAGAAAAGATACATTTGTCAAGAATCATGAGATACAACACTTAATGATTGTCATAGGGTACAAATAAGCAATCAGGAAACAATCAATATTGATATAAATTGTAAGGATACAAGCAACAAGTTATAAGTGGGAGGAGATGGGTGATAGGAACAATGAGAAGACTAATAGTAATAGTAATGCAGCCTTAGTGAATAGTTAGACAGTGGTGAGGGAATTATTTGTTTAGCAGAGTGATGGTGTTCGGGGGAAAACTGTTCTTGTGTCTAGTTGTCTTGGTGTGCAGTGCTCTATAGCGTTGTTTTGAGGGTAGGAGTTGAAACAATTTATGTCCAGGATGCGAGGGGTCAGTAAATATTTTCACGGCCCTCTTTTTGACTCGTGCAGTATATAGGTCCTCAATCAAATCACTTTTGGTGGTGAATGAGAAATTGATCTGTTGTGGATCACAGGAGACATTACAGCCAAAAGGAAGCTGGATGCCGGGTCCAGGCTGCCAAAAATGATCTCTGGACCAAGGAGAGATCCTGAGATCGCCCAAATGTACATAACACAGCTGTTTTTTTTGGGTGAGCAGACAGCAGAAACTGATGTTTTTCAGCTCACTTGTAATCAGCCAGGAGTTGTAAGATTTCACTGTGCTCAGAGCTGTTAACATAGCCTTGTTTTGGACTCAATATTCAACCATACCTCATCTTTTAAATCCCTTTGTGTTTTATTAATAATACCTATTGTATGTTAAATATTGAGAAACATTCATAATCATAAGTTTGGCATTAGCTGGTTGAGTTCTTCAATCCATTTAGAAAGAAAGTAGACAAATGTGCTAGTAGGGATTTTTTTTAAAAAAATGTTCAGCAAGAAGGTGACAATAGTGTTGATTTTGGAAAGTTTTAAGCAGACTAAAGGTTAGTTGGATTTGAATTAAAGAAGAACTTTGATGTTAATTAAAAGGATGCTTTCTTGTGGGAAAATTTGTTTTGTACATATTTAAGCAGAAAAGATGACTTTGAAGGTTCAATACTCCAGGGTACCAGATGGCATCCCTAAAAGAATTGTTTGATATTTGGGTATAAGAGGTTTTCAAGTTATTTAACTCTATAATAGAACTAACATGTGCTATTGAAAAGGAAGAAGCTCCATTGAATAAAACCGAAGTGATTTTAAGGATTTAAGAATTATAACCCATAAGAAAGAGATGGGAATAATGGATCTACAAATGTAATTTTGCTGATGATTTAAAGGCACAGAAGGGATTTGCTGGAGTTAATATATTGGAACTACAGAAAGATGATAAGAATTTTGAAAGAAGAGATAAAGAAACTAGGAGAAACAGATGTTAGAACTTCTTTTGTGGGACTTTTGTGGGGAAAAGAAGTAAAATACAACACTGATTTATTTGATCATGGTTAAAATAATGGACTGTTATTTCTGGTGATGTCTTTTTTTTACAGATTGGATGATGAATGTTATTTATGGTAATGTTTACTTGGGGGTATTGGATAAAATTTGTAATGCATGTTGTTTTTTTCAGATAAATAATGGGTTGCTATTTCTGCTGATATTTAATGGTTTCTTTTGATTGGGATGATGAATTGGACTTTGATTATTTAAAGAGGGGGGTTAGAGGGAATTTATTTAAATGGAAGTGGAGATATAAATACTTAAGGTGTTGTTTTTGATAACCTTTACTGGACTTTCACTGATAAATAAGAAAACATGAAGATTTAGAGATGGGCTTATAGAAAATTGACTGAGCTATGGAGTGCAGAAATGTTTGATTGTATTTTAAAAGACGTGATAATTTGTGGTGTGTACAATACTTGCTGGGGATGAAAGGAAAATTTCTTTTTCAATTTTTTCTTTTTCTTAGATTTTTTTTTAAAATTTATTTTTTATAAATAACTCAAACTGACAAACATACCTAATACTCCTTCCTCCTCCTATTCCCCCCAGTGAAGTGAACTGGGGGGGGGGGAGAGAGAGAGAGGGAGGGAGGGAGGGAGGGAGGGAGGGAGGGAGGGAGGGAGAGAGAGAGAGAGAGAGAGAGAGAGAGAGAGAGAGAGAGAGAGAGAGAGAGAGAGAGAGAGAGAGAGAGAGAGAGATTGGTCCAAAGTCACCCAGCAGGTTTTCATAGCCAATTAGGACTACAATTCACAGTCTCCTTGTTTCTTCTTCTTCTTCTTCTTCTTCTTCTTCTTCTTCTTCTTCTTCTTCTTCTTCTTCTTCTTCTTCTTCTTCTTCTTCTTCTTCTTCTTCTTCTTCTTCTTCTTCTTCTTCTTCCATATCCAAATCAAACTTTAGATTGCCAAAACGAAGTCACTCCTTGGCTTTGTCATTGGCCAAAAGTAAGTCATTGTCAGTACATGTTTCTGGCAGTAACTGACATAGCAGAAGATGGGCTGGGAAAGCAGACACTTGGGTCTTGTTCGGGTTGGGCTTCAAATGATTGATGGTATAACATCATTCTAATTCCTCAAGTGGCACCAGAGCTTCCCAGCTATCTCATCAACAGCTGATCCTGGTGCAGCCTCCACTGTGTTGTCTGTATTAATCAGAGGTCTTCAAACTTGGCAACTTTAAGACTTGTGGACTTCAACTCCCAGAATTCTCCAGTCAGCATAGCTGGCTGGAGAATTCTGGGAGTTGAAGTCCACAAGTCTTAAAGTTGCCAAGTTTGGGGACCCCTGGTATAGATGAATAGATGTGATTGTCGGGGACTGGCTGATCATTCATATACATGTTCTACAATGTTGGAGATAATACACTAACTTTTGGCACCCCGTTCCTCTGCCTTCTGGTTTCTAGTCCAGTGCCTTAACACATCTGATGTTTCCCCCCCTTTCTGCACTTTTTAAATTTTTAAATAATTTTAATATATTTCTCTATTACATTGTTGCATTGGTTTTACTTGTTTAATATAGTCCTTAATAAAATTATTGGGGGGGGACACCAATGCAAGTACAAAAGAATAGAGCTTAGGCAGGAAGTCACCATACATATTTCTCCTTTTTGTGCCACCGTGGCTTGCTGGATACACCTCATTTACACTGAGTAATGCAAATCTTCCAGATGTCCTAGGGCAGGGGTGGGCAAACTATGGTTCTTTGAGGACCTATGGACTTCAACTCCCAGAATGCATGCATGGCTGGCTCAGGAATTCTGGGAGTTGAAGTCCACAGGTCCTCAAAGAACCATAGTTTGCCCACCCCTGTCCTAGGGAAATAAAATGGATCTGAAAGGTACCAGCTTAGAGGGTGGTGACGGAGGTTAGGATGTAGGTGAATATGGGGTGTTTTCAGTTACTGACTTTCTGTTGTTGTCTTTTCTCCTTTGTCTCAATCTTTCCAGGTATGGCTGTGTGGTGGCAGCATGGAGGTTCTCCCCTGCTCTCGAGTGGCCCACATTGAGCGCAAGAAAAAGCCGTACAACAATAACATTGGCTTCTACACCAAGAGGAATGCACTGCGGGTGGCCGAGGTGTGGATGGATGATTACAAGTCCCATGTATACATCGCATGGAACCTGCCATTGGAGGTGAGTTGACATACTTAGGTCTCCATCGTCTGCCTTTTCTCCTAATGTCCTTGATGTGAATCTGTGAGGGGCTATGCCTATAGCCAAGAATCTTTCAGCCTTCTGTAGGCATCCTAATCGTACAAACACATACACACTACATAAAATATATTGCCAGTTGAGCCTCTGTGCTATATTTCTTAGTTTTCTACTGTATTTCTAGATCTACTGTATTTTCTAATCAAGCAGACATGTGATATGTGTTTCTACGCATGTGTGCATTCCAGGAGTTTGTCTCCTCCTTCCTTTTTTCTTCTTCTGCAAGCCTCCGCCCGAGGCAGATGTGAATTCTTGACTGGGACAATGTAGCCTATTTAAGGTTTATGTTTTGTTACTTTTATACTGAAATAACTATTTTGTTAATTAGAATTAAATCTCGGTTTTATTTTCTACGTAAGGATGACTTCAAGGGAACAAGATCTATATCGCCTCGGTAGGAATAAATTCCTATCCCATCAAGATCTTTCATACAAAGAGGTTAGAAAAATCTAATTCCCCCTCTTTTGAATTACTTCGGCTCCAGATCTTCTTTTTTCCCTTTTATGAGAAGGGAGGAGACCTTGACCTTCTTTTCAGACATTGCTGGAACAAGTGATTTCATCACAAAATGCCAATCTGCCTGCTTTCAACTTGTCAAATGGGGTGAAGAAAGTGTGATCTTTGCTCCAGATAGAAAAAAAAATATGGCCCAACCCAACTTTTAGCACATATGCACCAGAAACCACACTGATTTTTTTTCTCCTCTTTCTTTTCTTTGTTTACATTCTGAATGGAAAGGGAAAAGAGGAAAAGATGAGGAGGTACAGAGATGGAAGTTTCCAAATGTGGTTATTATGGTGCTAAAGTAGCTTTGGAAGCTCCCAAATAAGATCATAACAATGCCAGCGGCTTCATATGGACCGAATTCTAGGAACTGTGATGGGCTGGAAAATGGACCTCAGCTAAATTTCAGATTTTGCTTTTTGGAAGTACATAATTTCCACATGAACATTTTACAGGAACCTGTAGGAGATGACCAGGGGGAGCCTGAGGGCAGGGTCAAATGCATCATTTGTTTGGAGTCTATGATGGAGTTAGAGACAAGTCATTGCAGGATGCTAAGATGTCTGACCGCCTTCACAGTGTTTATTGCCTTTTATACAGTTTTCCAAGCAACAAAAGGTAGAAGAAAGTAACAGCAAATTTAAAAATTTAAATTTTAGAAAATTTAAAAATTTAAAATTTAGAAAATTCAGAAACTGAAGAATCTTCTTGGATGAGAAGCGAAACATCTTCAAGGAAAAACAAAGAAAGTCCTGTTGCCTTTTGAAAAAACACCTTTGGGATTTAAATGGTTAAGTCTCTGAAAGGCTTCTTATAAATGTCTTGCTTTAAATATGCCCCAAGGGTCCCAGATAGGCTTTAAATTGCTATTTTTCTCAACCCTCATTGGAATAACATTTTGAGAAATAAAACCTAAAAGCAAACAAATGTATAAAAGTGCGGTGCTTCGTTACAAGAGAGAACCCATCCATATCCCTGTGAGGTTTTGTTGTTGTTTTTAATGTAAATAACTTAAATTGAATTCCAATTCCTGAGGATTTCATGGATATGTCTGTGTTATTTTCTTGGAAACAATGTGGAAGTGCTTCGTAATTGCCTTTTTAATTATTTCTTTTTAACCTCCCAATGTATTACCTGCTGGTCTCTCATTGGATACTAATCAGGTCTAACACTGTTTCCCTTTCCAAGTTCAGCAAAGTCATCTACGTGTTGGCTTCCATATGTATTATTTTCTTAATTACGGTAGGCTAGAATATTGCCATTGTTCAATTTTTCAGATTTTTTTTCACTTTACCATCTAGGCCAGGGGTCCCCAAACTTGGCAACTTTAAGACTTGGCTGGAGAATTCTGGGAGTTGAAGTCCACAAGTCTTAAAGTTGCCAAGTTTGAAGACCTCTGATCTAAGCTATAGATCTGGACTTCCTAATATTCTCCCTGCAAGTGCTAACCAGATCTAACGTTTCTCAGGGTTTTTTTGAGATTGGCTAAAGTAGGCTAAATGTTGCTATCTGTTGTGACATTTCATTTAAAAAAAGCAGCGATACTAATTTAATAAACAAGTTGATAGCTAGATGGTGAGAGTTTTACTAGTGAAGATACATTGTCAATACAGAAGCCAATTGTTTATTCATTCTTGTTAGAAATGAGATCTTGGACTTTCAATCGAGCATAAAAACCTATTTCTTTCTTTCTTATCTGGCACATTTAGTTTTACTGATTTCGGCCTTTGTTTTTCTGGTTATCATCTCTTTTCGTGTGTTTTATTGATCTTTATTTTTGTTTTTGTTTTTTGCTTTTATCTTTGTTCTTTGCCTTGAGAGTTGTCATCTTGAAAGATAAGATCTGTATGCTTTCTAAGCTGCTGATCGAGCATAGGTTGAACTCATTAAAAATGAAGAAAGAAAGAAAGAAAGAAAGAAAGAAAGAAAGAAAGAAAGAAAGAAAGAAAGAAAGAAGAAAGAGAGAGAGAGAGAGAAAGAAAGAAAGAGAGAGAGAGAGAGAAAGAAAGAAAGAGAGAGAGAGAGAGAGAGAAAGAGAAAGACAGACAGACAGACAGACAGACAGACAGACAGACAGAAAGAAAGAAAGAAAGAAAGAAAGAAAGAAAGAAAGAAAGAAAGAAAGAAAAGTGGATCCTGAATCAAACCTCCCAGACAACAGAAGTTATAATTCCAAATATTCACAAATATTCACTACCCTGAAAGATATTTCTTTTCAGACTGGACAGTATAAAAATTGAGAAAACCTATTTTGCTTTTTAAAAAGATTCATATTTTTTTTGTTTACTGTCTGAAAAGTGAACACAATGTCTCAACAAATGTGTTAAAGGTAGATTGTGATTGAAAAATAGAAAATTATAACTGGGACTTTCAACTAAATGTGGAAAAACTACTTAACCAACTTTTGCCCATTATACGGGATTTTAAAAACTTTCTTCATCCCACCAAGTGTTTAATTACTTCTTTCTATGGTATTTCTCATTGTTTGAGATGGCCCAGTCTCTGCTGTTCACATTTTAGTCCTCCAAAGATTTCCGAGTTTTTCTTTTCCCTTTTCAGATTTTTTTCCCTTGCACTTATGAAATATGAGATTTCCATAAACATTTAGATAGATAGTGTTGTTTGGGGCTGCAAATTCATTCAGTGGCATTCGTTTCTGAGCACTGGCAATAGAAAGAATGAAAATTCAATTTATGGGAGCATAATAGTTTGGACTCACATCAGTCATCTTCCTTAGCAATAGTAACTACCACAACAATTAAAAAATATCAACAGCAAAAGCTTCCATGGATATTGACTTCCACTGCCTATTATGGCTTCAGTCAATCAAGATTTTCACATAACTCTTCAGCATTTCCGTTAGATAGAGAAGACGTAGATTATTTTAAATACCCTTAATTAAAGGGTGCATTTTACCGCAAGCATACTATAATTTTCTGTCGTAGAATCTCCAATCTAAACTTTCAAACCAACATATGGTTGCCCAGATCACAGTTACTAAGGAGGAATTTGCAGTCTCCGACATTCTTCAGACAGCAAAGATTGCTTGCAAAGACAGGCAGATATAGAGGGATGCAGTGATGGCATTGATATAAATTTAATTAGATTTCTCTTTCTTCTCTCTTATCATTTGTTTTCACGACTTCTTAATCCTTTTCTCTGCTTTGCATAACTTTGCTTACTTTGAAAAAAAATAGCATGATGGGTATCTATATATGTATGAAAATAGTGATGATGATGACGACGACGATGAAATGGTGACAGTGAAGGTGACAATGATGGTGATGACAATGGTGATGATAGGTTTGGAGAAACAAACTCTCATAAAAGAATAAGCTAACCAGGCTTCTTAAAATTATAAATGTAACATTCTGGATATCACATCAAGCCAGGGCTCCCCAGCAGATATTAATGCTGAGAAGGTTACCTTTTTGTATGTCCTAAGCCTGCATTCCAGAAAAAGGGGCCTTTTAGAGATTGGAATCATAACCTCTTCCTATGCAACATCTTGATTTTCAGATTAAAGGGCCCATTTCTGAGCACAGGACTAGGTTGCTTTGAACATGCTTGAGTTATCTCAAGTTCCAGAAAGAATCAGAGCAGACTTTTCCTTTGATTTCAATATTCTTGAGTTATCTCAAGTTCCAGAAAGAATCAGAGCAGACTTTTCCTTTGATTTGAACATTCTGGAGTTATCTCAAGTTCCAGAAAGAATCAGAGCAGACTTTTCCTTTGATTTGAACATTCTTGAGTTATCTCAAGTTCCAGAAAGAATCAGAGCAGACTTCTCCTTTGATTTGAACATTCTGGAGTTATCTCAAGTTCCAGAAAGAATCAGAGCAGACTTCTCCTTTGATTTGAACATTCTGGAGTTATCTCAAGTTCCAGAAAGAATCAGAGCAGACTTTTCCTTTGATTTGAACATTCTGGAGTTATCTCAAGTTCCAGAAAGAATCAGAGCAGACTTTTCCTTTGATTTCAATATTCTTGAGTTATCTCAAGTTCCAGAAAGAATCAGAGCAGACTTTCCCTTTGATTTCAATATTCTTGAGTTATCTCAAGTTCCAGAAAGAATCAGAGCAGACTTTCCCTTTGATTTCAATATTCTTGAGTTATCTCAAGTTCCAGAAAGAATCAGAGCAGATTTTTCCTTTGATTTCAATATTCTTGAGTTATCTCAAGTTCCAGAAAGAATCAGAGCAGACTTTTCCTTTGATTTCAATATTCTTGAGTTATCTCAAGTTCCAGAAAGAATCAGAGCAGACTTTCCCTTTGATTTTAAAATCAAAATGTAGTGTGCTGATTTCAGAATGTTTCATCTATTGCCATTCGTAAAGATTTCAGGAAAACATTTTGCTACTCTTAGTTGGAAGTGATGGGAATTGAACTTCTAGATCACAATTGTCAAACTCGCCGTGTCATATTGCTGTCACATGACGCTTTGCGACATTTTTCACATTTGCAGAGTTGGGGTGGGCGTGGCCTGTGTGTGGTGCATCCGGCCCGTGGGTGGCCAGTTTGACACCCCTGTTCTAGATATAAAGCAGATGCTTTGCACTGAATTATCCTCCATATCTTTAGCTGTATTGGTGGGAGAACGATGGCTCACATGGTTAGAATGCTGAGTTGACAATCAGCAAGCGGATGTTTGAGACCCGAGTACTGCTGTGTGGTAGGGTGAGCTCCCATCATTTGCTCCAGCTCCTCCAACCTAGCAGTTCAAAAGCATGCAAACGTGAGTAGATAAATAGGTACCATTTTGGTGGGCTTATTAATGGGGATGTGAAAGGAGCTGCCCAACTGGGCATCCCCAAGGCAACGGTGATGTCACCAGTTAATCCTTTCAACCTGGAAGTGCCTCATTGCTTCTTTTGACACAAATACGACGACAACAATGACAAGCTGTATTGGCTGGGATGAATGGGAATTTTATGCCGGGGGTGATTTTTAGGCCAAAGACTACTCACACTTTATAAAGAGGCTGTTAGCGTGCCTAACTCCAGATGTTTTGACAATCTTGTTCTAAGTTTCTTAGGGATTTCCAATGTGAAAAGTAGAGAAAGACCTCAAGGGTAGCATCATAAGCTGTGGAGGTAGGAAAATCCAAAAGAAAGATTCCTAACAATGCCTTTTTAAAAAGGAGGAGTGAACATCTGGTTATCTGAGCATAGCAACAACAAGAGAAAGTGATGATGTAATCATGTACCTGTCTTTCAGAACCCTGGAATTGATATTGGGGATGTTTCGGAGCGAAAAGCATTAAGAAAAAGTTTGAAATGCAAGAGTTTCCAATGGTACCTGGACCATGTCTACCCAGAAATGAGAAGATACAATAACACCATTGCCTATGGAGAGGTAATTAAGAAGGAACTGCCACATGGAATATGTAGGGATTGACTGTGAATTTAGAGTACATTTTACGTCTCTCCTCCAACCATTTTCTAATGAGATCTGCAGGGAGTAACTAGAATCAGCCAGTTTTACTCAAAACTGGAATTAAAACTCTTTCAGCCAACCCCAATGGCTATCCAATGTAATTCTTGCCTTCAGAACAGAAGATTACAAATATCTCCGGAATCAGTTTCATTTGGTCATGTTCCATTTAATCCAGAATAGTCTACACCAGGAGACTTGGTATTTTTCAGGGGTTTGGGAGTTCAGTGATTATTCTTATTGAATGTTGTCTTTGTTAGTTATCAGCTGCAGAAGTTGCCATCAAGATTTGCACCGTTGCTGTACACTTCAGCTTTCTACTTGAGAAATTTTCCTGACTCTTTATCAAGATGATGTATTTTCTTAACATTAGTTATCATAGCCAGAACTGGTAGGAATTACAGATTAACCACATCTAGTGGGTCAGGAGTTTCCTGTTCCTGGTATAGGCACCACCAAACTAAATCTGAATTGGTTTTAGGTATTTCTAATCTCAGTTCAATTTGGATGGCCTGCTCGATCTGATTTAACCATTCAAATGGATTTAGAAATCTAATTGATTTCAACTGTCAGTCCATTTGGGAAGTTGTTTTGATTCTTCATTCAATCAAGTGATTTTCAAATTGTCTTTTGAACTTGGCAACTTCTCTACCACCAGACTGGTGATATCTGGCCATTATGGCTGCAATAGAGTGTGCTGTAAGCAATTTCCCAGCTGTGCTAACTGTGGTCCTTTTTTTTAATCAATGGAAAGACTAAAGCTGGGGTCTTTTGCTTGCAAAGCACATTTCTTACATGCATAATAAGGTCCTCCTTATTGTGAATGTGGACCACCAATGTAACAACTGCATTTGAGGCTCTTTCTTTGAAGAAATGGCTCAAAATAGGTGGCTATCGACCATCTCATTGTTATCAAATCAAAGTGGTGGTAGCATCTCACAGCCTTACCCTGGTGTCTCTTCTGTCTCCCTAAATAATGTCAAGCATTGAACCTGATGAGGAGAGAACATTCTCCTTTCCCTGAAATTTAGTGGAGAGAAATTAGTTGCAAAATTCACAAAAACCAGATGGTTGTAAGTGCACTTTTTTCACGACTCATTCTACTTTCTGATGAATCGCACCAGGTATGAAATGTGTGTTATATTTTTCAGCCCTAATTATAAAGGGGTTGTCAGTGTTCCAAATAGCATTGAAAACTAAATCAGAGTCCGAGGTAAAGTATTCCTCAAAGTTCCAATTTATTAGCAGAGCCATGTTGGCACATCTGGGAGAAACCCGAATCTGAAGTTCCAGGGGTTTCTCCACCCAGTTGAAAGTTCAAGCCCTTGTCCCCACACCCCCAAGTCCATCACGTTGACCAATCTTCATCTGACAACTTGGCAGAAACTCCCCTCTCCTTCCGTGCAAGTGCAGGAGTGCAAAGACAAAGGATGACCTTGGCAATCTAGAAGGAATTTGTTATGGCTACATGCAGACATCCCTCATGCAATTGCCCCTCCCAAATTCCCACAGCAAAGAATACATGTTAAACTAGCATAAAGTGTGGCAGGCCAAAGACCTCAAGTAAAATGGCTTCGGCCTGACAGGGGTGAATGAATGTCTTCTGTTGTTTCTTTTCTATTTCTTGTATTTGTTTAGTCTTGCAATCCTCTGGATTCCCATTTGATTAGGAAGGCTTCATGTCCTTTATTGATTTGCAATATTTGTCAGGTTATATGCCTTGTCATCACTTAACATTAGTTTCGTAGCCAAGGCTGAAGGGAATTATAGACCAACCACATCTGGTGGGACATGAGTTTCCCATTTCTGGTCTGGCAGTGCCAAGCTACTGTTGGTTTTAGACAGCATGATCTGAATTGGTTTTAAATGTATGGATAGGGAGTTGTCGAATTCTCATCTCAGTTCAGGTTGGATGGCCTGGTTGATTTGATTTAACCGTTCAATTTGATTTGCCAGTATAAATGATTTCAGCTGTCAGTCCATTTGGAAAGTTGTTTTGATTCTTCTTCATTCAACCAAGTGATTTTCACATCAAATTTCCAAATTTAAGTTTTACACAATTCTACTTTAACAGTCACTTCCTAAATTCAGTTATACAGAGCTGTGGCTCGGTGGGTTACATGCAGAAATTTAAACCCAACATCTCCAAGTCAGTTTGAGAAAGATTCCTGCTGGAAACTTTGCATTCATTATCATTCTTTAACATAACTATTAAATTATCATACTTTTCAGAGTATAAGACGCACTTCCCCCCCAAAAAAAGAGGGTGGAAATGTTGGTGCGTCTTATACACCGAATACAGCCATTTTTGGCCTCCAAAAACCCACCCCGCCTCACAGTGCAAGCACTCTCTAAGCGGCTTACACCAGTAAGCAATGTATATTTACATTGTCCCCAACAATCTGGGTCCTCATTTTACCTACCTCGGAAGGATGGAAGGCTGAGTCAACCTTGAGCTAGTGAGATTTGAACCACTGACCTGCGGATCAGTGTCAGCTAAAGTGGCCTGCAGTACCTGCCTCTAACCGCTGCGCCATCTCGGCTCATATAGTTTTTTGTTTGTTTACCTCTTCAAAATCTTGGTGCATCTTATATTCCGGTGCGTCTCATAGTCCAAAAAATACAGGTACGCCATTTTTCTGCGTTGACACAATGCAGTGAACCAAACTAATAGCTGAATTTACATGACCCACTAAGCCACAAATGTACAAAAAAGAAAACAACTGACCACAATTTGATTCTGATTAGAGCAGTCTTATAAGTAAGTAAGTAAATAAAGTGAATATTACTGCAATTATAATATTCTAGTTATGTATTTGGGTGGACACAGCCAATGCATGGAAACTGAAGTTGATAGATCAATAGTTTGACATCTATAGTCATAAGGTCCCATACCCTCTTCACGCTTCAACCCACATTTCTTTGTTGATGAACAGAGCCATTGTTGCTCTGAGCTCAGGATAGGATCTTACACTTTGGCAGGAAAAACCAAAAGTTCACATATAGACTGGGTGAAACCAGGCTTAATAGCAGTAACTATGAGAGGGATCTTGGAGTCTTAATGGACAACCAGTTAAATATGAGCCAGCAGTGTGAGGCGGCAGCCAAAAAAGCCAATGCAATCCTAAATAGCATTAACAGATACAATCAAGATCAAGTGAGGTACTAATACCACTCTATAAAGCCTTTGTAAGGCTTTATAGAATACTGCATCCAGTTTTGGTCACCATACTATAAAAAAGATGTTGAGACTCTAGAAAGAGTGCAGAGGAGAGCAACCAGGATGATTAGGGAACTGGAGGCTAAAACATACAATGAATGGTTGCACGAACTGGGCATGGCATAGTGAAGAGAAGGACCAGGGGAGACATGATAGCAGTGTTCCAATATTTGAGGGGCTGCCACCTATTTTCCAAAGCACCTAAAGGCCAGACAAGGAATAATGGATGGAAACTGAACAAGGAGAGATTCAACCTAGAAATAAGGATAAATGTTCTGACAGTGAGAACAATCAACCAATGGAACAGCTTGCCTTCGGAAGTTGTGGGAGCTTCATCACTGGAGGCTTTCAAGAAGAGATTGGACTGCCATTTGTCAGAAATGGTGTAGGGTCTTCTGCTTGGTTGGGGGGTTGGACTAGATGACCTACAAGGTCCCTTCCAACTCTGTTACTCTGTTAATCTCTGTTAATAGGAGAAACAGCTCTAGCAAACAACTGTTGGAAAGTAAATTATGGGTGGGCTATCTGTATAGTGGTGGTGATGGACATTCACAATGTTCTCCTTAACTGAAAACTCCCACCCTTTATGCAGTATATGCATAGGGCAGAAGTCCTCCACTCCTTCATCATATTCAGCCCAGAATTAAAATGTAGATTGATGTGCAGTGGAAAGCCATTGTATAGCAGCATCTGGGAACTTTGCAGGAGCCCTCATTTGCTGTCCATTTGCTTGACAAGCTGGCAGAAGGCCTAAGGAAACAGACAGAAATAATTCACCCATAATTCATTTTCAATTGCTATTCTATTCCAGACATAACCAATCATTTACGAATGGACATCCGGTTATTTTTTTTTACAGTGTATTAAGTTTCCATTTCACCTAGAGAAGGAGGAAGACGGGGAGGTGGTTTTAGGTTTTACCATTTTGAAAGAGAGAGAAAAAAATCTTTAATCTGCCATCACTTCTTTAAAAAGATAAATGTTTGGCGGAAAGGAGAAAAGTGCTAGGAAAGAAAACGAGAAAGATTCTTAGGAGACTCATCCTGTAAAGATAACAGTAATGTATTTCCTTCTATTACCTATGTACCAGGGTAGATAATTCTTGATATCTGGTACATTAATAGTAATTTGGGGGAAGAAAGCCCACAGTGAGTTTGGCTATGATAAAGAATGGATAAAATATGTTACTCTTATGTTAGTCCAGCTTTGCTTGACCTGGGATCAGGAGTGGCTTCAAAAATTTTAGCAAGGGGTTCTCTGCCCGGTTGCTGGGTGGCCGTGACCATGGTGGACGTTTTTGCCCTCCCCGGGCTCCGGAGGCTTCCCGAACTTCCTGTAGGCCCGTTTTTCGCCCTCCCCAAGCCTAAAGTGACCAGATTTTTTTTTTAAGCGGGACGGGGGGGCGCCTGGGCGCTGCCATTTGTTTTGCCCTCTGCGCATGCGCAGAACGCTGCGCATGCGCAGAGGGCAAAACAGCAAATGTCGGCGTCCAGGTGAGGGGGGGAGGGGGGGAAGCGGGAGGGTGCTTGGATGCCTGCAGCTCGCGACAGGTAAGCTGCCGGCGGCCTCCTTTCCCCGTCTCCCGCCTCCCGTTCGTTGCTTGCCAGCCCGGCCGAAGGGAAGGCGGGAGGCGAGGAAAGGCCTCCCGAAAGGGAGGCGGGCTCCCGAAGCCTCCCCTCCTTTCGGGAGGCCTTTCCTCACCTCCCGCCTTCCCTTCGGCCGGGCTGGCAAGCAACGAACGGGAGGCGGGAGACGGGGAAAGGAGGCCGCCGGCAGCTTACCTGCTCCAAGCATCCAAGCGCCGCGGTCTCCCGGTCGCCCGCCCGGCCCCAGGGCAATGGCGGCAGCGAGGTGTGCCGCTGCCTTTTGCTCCCGGGGGTATGAGAGGTGAGCGCGCTCAGGGCCAGCGTGCCGCCCCGCTGGAAGCTCGCCCAGGGAAGCTGCTCCGCCAGGCTTTCTAGAAAGGCCGAGAGCAGCCGCGACCTGTTGGCTTTTGCTTTCTCCGACCGTCGGTCCAGCTAAAGCCACGCCCTCTTAAGGCTCGCCTTTCCCGAGCAGCTGTGCCCCCTTCCCCCAAAAGGCGGCGTGGTGCTCCCCCTTCCTCCACGCCTGGGGTCTCGCCAATCGCCCTTCCCCCTTGCGGAGACTGCTGGGGCCCATTACTTGAGCAGAAAGGAATTTGGTGCCGTTTTCCGCACGCCGGCGCCCTGGGGCTCGTGGTGCATTAGAAACACATGTGCCTGAACCCCCGGCTCCATAAGGCGGCGGCCCGGGGGTGGGGGCGGCGGCTCCTCCTCGCCTTTCCGAGCAGGCCAGAGTCCGCGCGGGGGTGGGAGTGGAGGCTGTGCCTCTCCTGCAACCAGAAACCCGGACCTTCTTCCCTGGGCTGGGAAGGCCCGATTTTAAGGCGAGCCTCTCTTCTGAGCCTAGCAACCAGCTGCTGATATATGCCGGGTCTGTGTCCCGGCTTTTTTTTTTCTTAAGGCGAGGAGCATGGTGGGAAAACATGCAGGGTTAAACGTTTTCTTTAATTACAGGGTTTAATTCGGGAGCCCGCCTCCCTTTCGGGAGGCCTTTCCTCGCCTCCCGCCTTCCCTTCGGCCGGGCTGGCAAGCAACGAACGGGAGGCGGGAGACGGGGAAAGGAGGCCGCCGGCAGCTTACCTGCTCCAAGCATCCAAGCGCCGCGGTCTCCCGGTCGCCCGCCCGGCCCCAGGGCAACGGCGGCTGCGAGGCGACGGGGGAAGAAAGGGGAGGGGGACGAGGAAGGGCTGTTTGCGCCACTCGTAAACTCAAAGCTGCGACGGCTCCTCGTCCCTCACCCCTCCCAACCGCAGTGGCGCCTCCGAGGGCGGGGCTAGGGATGGGGCGGGGGAAGGAGAGGAGGAGCAGCCTCCCTTCCCCCTCCCCCCAGCCAGCTTCCAGCGCCCGCCCGCCGCCAACGCCGGCCCGAGCTGAGAGGCCTGCTGCCTTTCTGGCCGATTTTTTGAAAGAACGCCCTAGTCGGGCATTGTTTTAAAAAATCGGGACTTTTTAAGAGGGCGGGCAGGACGCGGGACAAATGGTGAAAAAGCGGGTGTGTCCCGCCAAAATCGGGACGTCTGGTCACCTTACCCAAGCCTCCCTGTGTGCCCTGCACTTATCTGCATCCAAAACGGGCCGCGTGAGGACTCCTGGGAGGGGAGGGGTGGGCGGGGTCAGTTAGGAGTGGGATTTGGGGGTTCTCCGAACTGCACAGAATTTTAGCTAGATGTTCTCCCGAACCCCTGCGAACCCCCAGCAGCCCACCCCTGCCTGGGATTCTTTCCATTACTACTTTTTTTTAACAGTGTGAATTATATTTTAGGACAGTGGGAATTGATTTTCAGACTGCATGTGTCACCACTCCCCTCCCCACCCCAACCCCCATTGTTGGGATCTCGGGGAGTATCTATTCTGTAATGGCACCCTACCCAATGGAACAGATTTCTACCCCCTTCTCCAAGAAATGGATGGTTCCATCTCTTGTGGCATTTTGGAAGTCCACAAAGACTTCCAGACATTGGGGCTGAAGTCACTGAAACATTGACATGAGTAAATGATAAATAGCCTTTGATTTGGTTTCTTTTTGGACGTTATGGAACTTTTTATTTTATTCACTATCCCAAGTTTCTCAGATTGATGGGCGGGCATATAAAATGGAAGGATGGAAGGAAGGAAGGATATTATAATGAGAGCTGATTTTGAATGGCATTATTGTTTTGTGAAAGAACCAGGAAATGGATTGATGGTACAGGGAAGTCCTCGACTTACGACCACAATTGAGCCCAACATTTATGTTGCTAAGTGAGATGTTTGTTAAGTGAGTTTTGCCCCATTTTATGACCTTTCTTATCACGGTTGTAAACTTAATCACTGCAGTTGTTAAATGAGTAACAAGGTTGTTAAGTGAATCTGGCTTCCCCGTGGACTTTGCTTGTCAGAAGGTCGCAAAATGGGATCACATGACCCTGGGACACTGCAACTGTGATAAATATGCATCAGTTGCCAAACATCCAAATTTTGATCATATGACTGCAGGGATGCTACAACAGTCATAAATATGAAAAACGGCCATAAGTCACTTTTTTCAATGCCGTTGTAACTTCGAACGGTCACTAAATGAACTGTTGTAAATCGAGAACTGCCTGCACAGTATAGTAGAATTCCCCTTCATGCATCTCACAGCTTGAAATGCCAAAAGAAAATGCTTCAACCAAATTGCTTTAAATTTTCTGGGCTTAACCTGGCCTGTCGTCCTGACAGAGAGAAAGACCTTTGTGCCCATGGCTTCCTCTTTGCAGTCAAAATGGCAGCTAATGCAACTTCTGCATTTCTGAAAACATGTGATTTGGATCCAAACCAGAGGTGGTTTCCTGCCTGTTCGGACTGGTTCTATATAACCGGTAGTGGGAATTCCCCCCCCCCGCGCTTGCTAAACCGACAGCGATGGCTGCCTGGACACGCCCCCGAACCGACTCTCTCGGCGGCACCATAGGTGCCGCCATCTTGTTTTTTCCTTCTGCGCTTGTGCAAAAGCTCGGTTTTTAATACTGCGCATGCTTTCTGTGGGACAGAATCACTGTGTGGAAAGCCAAGAAGGTTGCTGATTGCTGGAGAGATAATGGTGAACTAAGAGATAAGAAAATAAACTGAAATCCAAGAATACCAAATTCATAAGAATTTCACTAGAAGTCTCTCCTTTTTAAACAAAGATTCATTTCGTCCATAAAATTAAGCATACTATTGTAAGTAAAATTGAATGATTAGCTGATGTCGCTCAGAGTTGCTTTGGATAGTGAGATGTGTGACATATACATTTAATAAATCAATCAATAAATGGGCTGTTGGTTTGAGCTCCGACCGTGGCAATTTGGCTGCAAACGTTTCGTCACCATTTGAGGAGACATCATCAATGCACTTTGAACTGTACTCGACTGTCAGAACACTGGTCTTTAAATACCTTTTTATGTGATGCAGATTAGTTTGGATGTTGCTTGTTACTTCTAAGTCATGATCTGATTGTTGATTGGCTATTGTTACATGGTCTATATGGTTTTAAGTACCCTCTGTGTGATGTAAATTAATGGGTTTTTTTTGTTTTACATCACACAGACGGTTCTTACATGACACAGACAGTACTTAAAACCAAAGACCAGTAACAACAACCAATCAACAATTAGACCATGACTCAGAAGTAACAAACAACATTCAGACTAATTTGCATTACATAAAAAGGTATTTAAAGACCTGTGTTCTGACAGACGAGCACAATTCAAAGCGCACTGACAATGTCTCCTCAAATGGTGATGAAATGTTTGCAGCCAAAATGGCAAGCTCGGAGCTCAAACCAGCCCAACTACCAACCTGAGCTACTAATATTTGAACACATCTCAAATCAATAAACCTTCCAGTAATTATAAAGTATTTGTGAGAAAACACTTGTCAAAATGTCTTTATCTTAGCCTTGCAAGCTCTCATTCTGTTTTTGGATTTGTTACAGCTGAGGAACAACAAGATAAAAGATGTCTGCCTTGATCAAGGGCCACAGGAAAATCACACGGCGATCCTCTATCCATGCCATGGCTGGGGGCCACAGGTTAGAATTTGATTTGGTTACCATGATGTGATTTCAACAAGGATGCTGCAAAAGTTCTAATGTACAAGTGAAGAAGCCCTGGTGAATTCTGCACTGAGCAGGAAGTTGGACTAGATGACTTCTAAAATATGTTCCAAATCTAAGATTCTAGGGATCAATTAATTCAGGATTACCAAGATGGAAGATAGCAATAGCACTTAGACTTATATACTGTCCTAGTGCTTTACAGCGCTCTCTATGCAGTTTTCAGAGTCAGCATATTCCCCCCAATAATCTGGGTCCTCATTTTACTGACCTCGGAAGGATGGAAGGCTGAGTCAACCTTGAGCAGTCAGAATTGAATTCCTGACTATAGGCAGAGTTAGCCCACAATACTGTGTTCTAACCACTGCGCCACCGCAGGTAGTCCTCAACTTTCAAACATAATTGAGCCCAAAATTTATGTGGCTATGTGAAACATGTGTTCAGTGAGTTTGGCCTATTTTATGACTTTTCTTGTTTGTTTGTTTGTTTGTCAAGCATATATGATTAAAGCAAAGTATAAACAGTAAAATTATGATTTTGTGTTTGTGTGTGTATGTATATATATACATACAGGAACAGGACACGAATGTGTCAGGACAGGAACAGTAGACACGAATGTGCGCTTATGCACGTCCCTTACCGATCTCTTAGGAATGGGGTGAGGTTGATGGTACATAATCTAAGGATAAAGATTTTGGGGTTTGTGGAAGAAACTACTGAGTCAGGTAGAGTGTTCCAGGCATTGACCACTCTATTGTTGAAGTTGAATTTTTTGCAATCAAGTTTGGAGCGGTTTACATTAAGTTTGTATCTGTTGTGAGCTCATGTATTATTGCGGTTGAAGCTGAAGTAGTCATTAACAGGTAGGATGTTGTGGCGGATAATTTTGTGAGCTACACTTAGGTCGGATCGAAGGCGGCATAGTTCTAATTTTTCAAGTTCTAAAATTTCAAGTCTGGTTTCATACGGTATTCATACGGTATTCTGTTGTGAACAGAGGAATGTAATACTCTTCTTGTGAAATATCTCTGGACATTCTCAATTGTGTTAATGTCTGATATGTAGTGTGGGTTCCAGACAGATGTGCTGTATTCAGGAATTGGTCTAGCAAATGTTTTGTATGCTCTGGTTAAGAGTACAATGTTACCAGAGAAGAAGCTACGCATGATTAGGTTAACCACTCTTAATGCCTTCTTGGCTATGTTGTTGCAGTGGGCTCTGGCACTTAGATCATTAGAGATGAGTACTCCAAGGTCCTTTACTGAGTGAGGATCATCATCAAGGTCATAATCTTCAAGTTCGTATTTTGTGTTTTGATTATTTTTGCCAATGTGTAAAACTGAGCATTTGTTGATTGAGATTGTAGTTGCCACTTGTTTGACCATTCAGAAATATAGTCAAGGTCTTTTTGAAGGGTGTAGTATTGTCAGTGGTGTTGAATAGTTTTACATCATCTGCGAAGAGGACGCAGTTGCTTTGTATATTATCACAAATGTCATTTATGTAAAGAGTGAAGAGAGTAGGTCCTAAAACGCTGCCTTGGGGAACACCGCTGTTGACAGGTATAGGGTTTGATAGATCTGTTCCTATTTTGACCACTTGTTGTCTGTTTGACAGGAATGCAGTTATCCATTTGTGTAGGGGGCCAGAGATGCCATAAGATTTTAGTTTCAGAAGTAGTTTGTCGTGTACTACAGAGTCAAAGGCTTTACAAAAGTCTATGTAGATTGTGTCTAATGCTTTGCCCTGCTTGAGTTGTGTAGTCCATATGTTTTTACAATGTAGAAGTTGTAGATTGCAGGATAATTTTTTTCTGAAACTAAATTGTTTGTGAGAGAGTAGGTGGTTTGTCTCTAAGTGGTGGGTAATGGACTGGTTGATGATTGATTCCATGACTCTGCAGGTGGCGCAACATAAAGAGATTGGTCTATAATTTTCGACTAGGCTGGGGTCTCCCTTTTTGAAGACAGGGATAATCGTGGTTAGTGACCATAGGTTGGGTAAGGTGCTGGTTCTGAAAGATATGTCAAAAAGAATGCTTAGAGGTTCTGATAGGACAGTGGAAAGTTTTTTTAAGAAGTAAGCACATAGTCCATCTGGTCCTATGGATAAGGATGGTTTTAGGTTGTGTAGAGCCTTTCTAACATTGTCTTCTGTAAAGTGAGTTTGTATTAGATCAATGAAATTGTTTGTGGTTCGACTAGGGAATATAGGACATGAGTTGTTGCTGTTAATAAAGACTGAGCCGAAGAATGTGTTGAAGAGGTTGGTTTTGCTGGATTCATCATTTCAGTCTTTATTGTTAGGGCCTTTTAGGGGTGGGATAGTTCTCATCACTTTGAGTTTGTTGTTTATGAAATTGTAGAATGCCCGGTGGGAACATCTTTGTTGCTCTTCTCTGCACTCTTTCTAGAATTTCAACATCTTTTTTATATTGTGGCGACCAAAACTGGATGCAGTATTCCAAGCGTGGTCTTACCCTTATAAAATAGTACTAACACTTCACATGCTATTGCTTTTATCCTTCTGCTAATGCAGCTTGGCTTTTCTTTAGCAACTTCAGCCATTTCCACCTGCTTTCTCTTTTCTGATTTGTGTGCAAAACTTTGCTGCAGAAACTCCAAGAATTTTGCTGTTACTCCTACCTCAAATTTATTCCAAGAGTTGCTATTTTATTTTATTTTTCACACCAGGAGTGACAGCAGGCTGCGCTTTTGGGAGGACCTTGGGGAAACAAATGGCAAGGATAGTTTAGCAGACACCACAATTTGCTCCAATAGAGGTTTTTTATCTTTCTTTCAGCATAGCCCCATGTAGCTTACATAGCATCAGTTATGAAAATCTGCCCTATGAAAAGACCAGGGGGAGCACTGATGGATGAGACATAATTTGCAAAGGAGCATCTTCCTCCAAGTGCAGTGACAGTTACAGAGCCAAAAGACTTTCCGGGCTGTCAACCAGCTCTTTTAATCCCTCACACTTCTTCTTCTTCTGGTTCTTAATGAACAGAGCTTGGAAATAATGGAACACAAGTAGTCCTTCCATTACGACCATTAATTGATTTGAAGTTACAATGCCACTGAAGAAAATGACTTACAACTGGTTCTTATGACCATCGCCGGATCTCAACAGTCATGTGATTAAAATTCAGGCACTTGGCAATCGGCATGTATTTATGATGGTTGCAGCATCCTTGTGTCATGCAATTGCCAACCTTCTTAGCCAGCTTCAGACCAGCAAAGTTAATGGGAGAACCGGATCTCCTTAACAACTGCATGTTTCATTTAACAACTGCAGTAAGTTGCTTCACAACTGCGGCAAAAATGAAGGTTGTAAAATTGGGTGTGGCTCAGTGGTGGGTTGCTACCGGTTCACCCCGGTTCAGGAGAACCGGTAGCAGCGGCGATGGGATGCTCCGCCCACCTGCCCGGACGTCATCACAGATGATCTGCGCATGCGCAGAAGGTTCTGCGCATGCGCAGAAGCGCCCCGCATGCATTCACAGTTCCGAACTGGTAGCGAAGGTAAGTGAAACTCACTACTGGTGTGGCTCACTTAACAACCATAGCAATTCTGGTCCCAGTTGTTGTCCTAAATTGAGGAGTAGCTGTAGCTGATGAACTAGACCAGTATTTCTGAAGCCCAACAAGTTTAAGACATGTGGACTTCAACATGCTGGCTGGGGAATTCTTGGTATTGAAGTCCAGACATCTTAAAGTTGCTGGGGTTCAGAAATGCTGAAGTACACTAATGGCTTTCTTTAAAACGTGATTGGTAGCAAGGCTGGCAATTGCATAGCACTGTAATTAGAACTGTACAAAATATCGTAAGCTTGAAATGTAGCAAACTCAAAATGACTATTAAAAAAACTCCAAACCTCTAGCAAGACAGCCCAGTTCTAGAGTTTTGTCCTAAATTCAAGTGAGATTAAGTATTGCAATCATTGTTTCAAATGTTACAGTTGGGAACAAAGGAATCTCTGAAGAAGTTCCAATTCCCTTTCTTGTCATCCTGGGGTCACAAAAATAGATGAGATGATAGTCCATGCTGAGCACTATCTATCTAATTTAAAAGCAATTTAAAACTCTAAGAAATGGACTCAGTCTGGAAGGATCTCTCTGTTCTCAAATAAGAACACACGTTCAGGATTATTTAAACGTGTTGACTTTAGCATTTAGAATATTACTTGAAATTGAGTGATGATCACCTAAAAGGTCATTGACTCCTACTGTAAAGGAGAAAAACTGGAAAGTGAAGCAAACCATGGTTCCTTGAATCCCATTTAGGTCTTCATGAAGTATCCATGTGGTTTTAATCAATCAATCAGAATAGAGTTGGAAGGGACCATGGAGATATTCTAAGTCAGAGGTCTTCAAACTTGGCAACTTTAAGACTTGTGAACTTCAACTCTCAGAATTCTCCAGCCAGCTATGCTGGCTGGAGAATTCTGGGAATTGAAGTCCACAAGTCTTAAAGTTGCCAAGTTTGGGGACCCCTGTTCTAAGTCCAACCCCCTGCTCAAGCAGGAGACCTTATACAATTTGAGATCTTTGGAATTTTCTTTGAAAGTTTATTTGAAATACAGTCCGTGTGGGGCCATGACGCTCTTTGAATTCAAAGATTCATGGTCCATGATGACACTCGTCTGCTCATCTCAAGAGAACCTGCTGAAAATCTCAAGAGGATCTCTTGAAAATCTCTCCTCCTTGTGAGCTTTATAGGACCTGGAAGAGATGGAAGATCTTCTCTCCACTAACCTTGCACAGCTTTCCTCAGGGTCTTGGCTGATGCCCTCCCTTCTTATTTTTCAAGAAATCATTAAAAAAAACTTCTTTTTCCACCAGGCCTTTGGCTTGATGGAATGAGTTGTGGGTATCAATCTGTATATTTGCACAATTTGGAGATGTTAGCATGTTGCTTTGGACTTCGCTGTACATAGCTGTAGGATTGGGTCAGTTAACAAATACGGTAAACAAATTTATTATATATTTTATTTTTATTTATTTATATCCTGCCCTTATTTTTATAAACAACTCCAAGGCGGCAAACATAACTTATACTCCTTCCTCCTCTTATTTTTCCCCACAACAGACATATGAGGTGAATTGGGCTGAGAGAGAGTGACTGGATCACCCAAGATCACCCAGCTGGCTTTCCTGGCTAAGACTTGATTAAAACTGATGGTCTCCTGGTTTCTATTCTGGTGCCTTAACCACCATACTAGGGATGTCCAACCTTGGCAACTTTAAGATGTGTGGACTTCAACTCCCAAAATTCCCTAGCCACCATAATTGGCTGAGGATTTCTGGAAGCTGAAGTCCACAGGTTAGCTGTGTCTTCTCCTAGCATCACATGGTTGCTTTGCGCAGCTTCAGGACAGATTAGATTAGATTATTGTTAGAGTTGGAAGGTACCTTGTAGGTCATCTAGTCCAACCCCCTGCTCAAGCAGGAGTCCCTACACCATTTTGGATAAGTGGCAGTCCAATCTCCTTTTGAAAGTCTCAAGTGTTGGAGCTCTCACAACCTCAGCAGGCAAGCTGTTCCACTGGTTGATCGCTCTCACTGTCAGAAAGTTCCTCCTTATTTCCAGGTTGAATCTCTCTTTGGTCAGCTTCCATCCATTATTCCTTGCCTGGCCTTCGGGTGCTTTGGAAAACAGCCTAATCCCCTCCTCTCTGTGGCAGCCCCTCAAGTATTGGAACACTGTTATCATGACAGGTTAGTAAGAAGATGCATTAGAAGATGTACTAGAACAGGGGTCTCCAACCTTGGTAACTTTAAGACGTGTGGACTTCAATTCCCAGAGTTCTGGGAATTGAAGTCCATACGTCTTAAAGTTGCCAAGGTTGGAGACCCCAGAAGACCTCCAAGATCCCTTCCAACTCTGTTATTCTGCTATTCATTTAAGGAGTTGTGGATGGATGTGTCATGCCTGCCCTTCCATCTTTTCCCTTTGGAATCCAAAGAGCAGCACAACCCCACCACATACACAATCTTGTCATGGACCTCTGATCATTTGTGCTTTTCTGAACCTATTGAAACATTTCCCTTAAACTCATTAATCAAACTGGAGAAGATGGAGAACAGAGCGGGGGCTGGGAGGGTGTCTTAACCCAGTTCTACAGGGGCTGCCACAGAAACCTCACATCATACCTTTGAAATATCTCGGTTGAAAAGGAAATAAAATAATTTCCATGCTGTTTGCTTATTCTGCGCTTGTAGCTGAATGCCCCAAAGAAATTATTTGTTATCCTGAGCTGGCTTGTATGGTTAGTTCCTCCCGCTCTCCGCCCCCAGTCACTGTTTTTAACAAAACAACTTTTCTTCTACTGCTTGATTCCTTGAATTAAAATTTGGGGCCGCTGCTTGCTTCTTCCAACCCATCTGTCAAAGAAGCGCAAAGCTGTTTCCCGTTCCCTGATCTTTCTCTCTCTCTCTCTCTCTCCCTCCCACCTTCTTTTTTCCATTTATTTTCATTGCTAGATAGCAAGAAGCATCCTTCCCCCCCCACACCAGCCTCGCTGATCTTCTATTCATTTGTATCGTGTCTTTAAAAACAAACAAAACAGCAAATCAAGGCGGTTATTGATTTGCATAGAAGCTGTAAAAACTAAGTTCTTCTGACAGATAGGCTGGGGGGGGCACAGTTTTCATCCATTTTAATTTGATTCCTTATAATAAATACCTGTCGATGAAATGAGAGATTAACAAGAATATTCAATCTTGGAGCCATCCATCTTGAGCTATAAATTGCATTCTGGTTTGCATGCCTAGCCTTGCTTCAGCAGTTAAAATCCTATCGCCGGCATGAACAAATATGAAAAATGTTGAAGAAAAGCAAAAAAAAAAAAAAAAAAAAATCCTTAGAGATAGGAATATCTGTGATAGAAAAGGTGAACATGGTACCCAGGAGAATATGATCCAAGTTTCAATCGCACGGATATAGGCCACCATTTTGACTTTTTCAATCATACCTTGAGGATGTTCCTGCTTCTAAGGATTTTTTTTTTTTTTTTGCATTCCTTCAGGATTTACATATTTATTTTTACCTATACGCTGCAGAGATCCGTGCTTAGAGGAGAAAATGTCCCAAGGTCAGATTCAGTGGTGGGTTGTTGCTGGTTCGGACTGGTTCTTTAGAACTGGTAGCGGAAATTTGCCACCACTCGCCGAACCGGCAGTGATGATCGGCGGTCCACGCTCCCGAACCGGTCCTCCAGTTGCCGCGGATTGCAAAAAAAACCTCTGCACATGCGCAAAGGCTTCTGTGCATGCACAGAGGGTAATTTCTGTGCAGTGCACTTTTGTCACGATGCGAACCGGTAGGAAGGGAAGTAGAACCCACCCCTGGTCAGATTGAGGGGAAATGTAAACCCCCTCCAAAAGCTAATACTGACATGCAATCTTTAGGGAGTAACCTTTGCTTACAACCATAATTGGAACCAGAAGGTCCATGGCTAAGCAAGGCAATTGTTAAGTGAGTCACACCCAATTTTATGACCTTTTTTTTGCCAGGGTTATTTATGAAAATCATTGTGGAATCCTAGGTGCTCACTGAGCTTGGTTGCTTTCTTGCAGAGGTGCATTGAAGAAGTTACTTAGTTGGACGATCTTGGAGGTCTTCTAATACATGGGTCTCCAACCTTGGCAACTTTAAGACGTGTGGACTTCAATTCCCAGAGTTGGACGATGAAACAACTACAAGCAAACAATCAGGCTCAGAGAGCACCAAGGACTCCACAGTTCAAGCCAGAGCAACAAAAATGATTAGGGGGCTGGAGGCTAAAACATATGAAGAAGGCTTACAGGAATTCGGTGTGTCTAGTTTAATGAAGAGAAGGACTAGGAGAGACATAATAACACTCTTGCAATATTTGAGGGGCTCCTACAAAGACAAGGGGTTCGGACTATTTTCCAAAGCATCAGAAGGCAAGACGATAAACAATGGTTGGAAACTAACCAAAGAGAAAAGCCACCTAGAACTAAGGAGAAATTTTGTAACGGTGAGAACAATCAACAAAATTGAACAGCTGGCCTTCAGAAGTTGTGGGTTCTCCATCACTGGAGGCTTTAGAAAAAAAAGTGGACAACCATTTGTCTGAAATGGTATAGGGTCTCCTGCTGGGGCAGGGGGTTGGACTAGAAGACCTCCAAGGTCCCTTCCAACTCTATTGTTCTATGTTCCTCTACAGGTTATATCCCTAACTGTTGGACTGAACTTGTGAATTACGCCCTAGTAATAGACTGCAAGTTTCTTTCTTTCAGTGGTGGATCCATAATTCCACTTAACCTGCTGCGCCAGATCCAACCACCCAACAATATTTACAAACACACACATGTACCATTTGGAATTAGCGAATCTCCACTTCGGTGCAAAACTCAGTGAGAGACTAGGGTACCAAATAACATTCTAATCTTTTTGTAGGATCCTTGTAAGAATAACAAAGGGTGAACAGCACACACCCATTTACATTTGATCTGCTGGTGCCAAAAATCATTAGCATAATTGGCTGACAATTCGAGTAGAGAAAAACACAATAGTGTAAATCTTAAATAGGTTTAACATTTTCCCTTCTAAATGTTCTCTCTCTCTCTCTCTCTCTCTCTCTCTCTCTCTCTCTCTCTCTCTCTCTCTCTCTCTCTCTCTCTCTCTCTCTCTCTCTCTCTCTCTCTCTCTCTCTCTCTCTCTCACACACACACACACACACACACACACACACACACACACACACACACACCAAAACCATAAACTAGAGAATCCCATCTTCTTCACTGAAACTCCATCCAGCTTCGGTATGTATTGCACAAAAGATGAAATTTCAAGCATGCACTCAAATCAGGCCTTGCCTGCTTTCCTTTTTTAGCTGGAAAGGCAAAAATAGCAGCCAGCAACTTAAAATGTGCATTTTTCAATCCCTGAGTGAAAAAAAGAGCTACTTGTTTATTATACATTGAGCTACTGCCTGTGTTAGAGGGATCATCTACCTGGTTTGGTATCAGCGGTGGGTTTCACATTTTCTTACCACTGCCTGCACGCGCCTTCCACGCATGCACTTTGCTCACTTATGCACCTTCCGTGCATGCTCCCGCCCTCAAAAATGTGCCTAAATAGGACGGCATAGAGCCCACCTTAGAGCTACCAGTTCGGGTGAACCGGTCCAAACCGGCTAAATACCACCTCTCTTTGGTATGGTTTGTGAGACATGGGTGTTGTTTCCTGGGATTGGGTGTTTCTTTGATTGGTCTTCCATGTGATGTGGAGTACAACATGCCTGGAAGGAGGAGGAGAGATTAGTTCTACCACAAGAGCTAGTTGATGTCAGCCAAGAAGCTATGAAGACCAAACACCGAGCAAGGTTGATTAGGGATCTGGAGGCTAAAGCATACAATGAACAGTTGCAGGAACTGGATCTGTCTAGTCTAACAAAGAGAAGAATTAGGGGTGGCAATGACAGCAACATGGGCGGGTTCCTCTTACCTGCCTACCAGTGCACTGCGCGTGCATCATCATGTTTCGCATGTGTGCACGCTCGCTATGCGCACATGTCCCCTCGTGCGATTTTGCTTCCGCACATGCGCAGGAAGCAAAAAATCGCCAAAATCTCACGAGGGGACACATGCACATGCGTGATTTTGACAATTTTTTGCTTCTGCGCATGCGCAGGATGAAAAAAATCGCCAAAATTTTGAAAAAAAAGATGGTACCCGGGCAACGAACGGGCGAAGACAGTACCGGAGCCGTCGCGTGCAAATTGTGCAATCAGCGGGCCGCTACTGGAATGACAGAGTGGACTGCACCGGTAGGAACCCACCCCTGGACAGCAGTCTTCCAATATTTGAAGAGTGGGTTGACCTATTCTCCAAAGCACCTGAGGACAAGAAGTAACAGATGGAAGATTGTCAAAGAGAGAGATCTAACCCAGAATTAAGGAGACATTTCCTGACATTGAGAACAATTGATCTGTGGAACGGCTTGCCTCCAGAAGTTGTGGATGCTCCATCACTGGAGGTTCTCAAGAAGAAATTGGACAGCCATTTTTCTGGAATGGTATAGGGTCTCCTGCTCAAGCAGGCAATTGGACTAGAATGCATCCAAGGTCCCTTCCGATTCTGTTATTCTGTTCTGTTCTGTTCTGTTTTGTTCCACCTCCCTCAACCCAGAAAGTAGCATGGAAGGATAAAACTGCCCTGACCATTATGGGAAGCCATCTCTGAGTCAATTATTCCCATTGGCCTCATCGGCCTATTCTAATTTAGATAATGTTCTGGGCTACACAGTGCTTTAGATTCAATTTTTTTTTGGGGGGGGGAGTATTTTGCAGTATATAGAGTGCAAAATGCAGAACCTGCCAAAGTCTTATTAGAACACACATATCCAGGATTCTGTGACTCCTAGAAATAAATCCATCTGTCTTAATGAGTTAACAAGAGTTGCTGCATTCATACTTCCCTGCATTCTTTTCAGAACGGAATCTGCAACATCGCACTACTGTACGTGATGTGCATGGGTTTTTAGGCCAGCATGGACACATACAATTTGTTTTTTTAAATTCAGCTAATTGTCTCTTGGAAAGTAGCACACACAGTGTTGATATTTAGTGGGGGAGGGGGGAGAAAGCTCTGATTGGCAATGCGTTTTTTAAACTCATATAATTGAGTGATTGCTTTCTTCCACTTTCCTCGTGATGAGCTGCCAGGTAAATTTTGATTAATAAACAAAAATAAATCATATCAAAATATTGCAAGTTAATATACAACAGCTTAATTTCAGTAATTCCTTTACAGGACACGCAACTGCACTCTGAATTATGGTGCCATTATAATGACAGGGTTTTGGGCCATGCTAAACCAATATTCTCTAGTTCTGACTTGCTATAGGCCAGTGATGGGGAACCTTTTTTTGCTCAGGTGCCAAAGGGCACGCACATGCGCATGTGTATGTCCATACCCATAATGCAATGCCCTCCCCCCTGCACATGCATGCACAACCCCCCCCCCCCGCACTCTATACACACACACCCGCGCATACGTGCAGGCCTCATTGAAGCCTCCGAATTTCCAGTAGGCCCGTTGGGCCATTTTTTGCCCTCCCTAGGCTTCAGGAAAACCTCCTGAAGCCTGGGGAGGGCAAAAAATGGCCCAACAGGCCTACTGGAAGTTCATTTCCAAACTTCCAGTAGGCCCGTTGGGCCCTTTTTTTCGCCATCCACAGGCTCCAGAGGCTTTCCTGAAGACTGGGGAGGGCAAAAATGGCCTCCCCCCACCCTCCAGAAGGCCGAAAATCAGCTGGCCAACATGCGCGCTGGAGCTGACATAGGGCAACACCTCGCGTGCCCTCAGATATGGCTCCACGTGCCACCTGTGGCATGCATGCCATAGGTTCGCCATCACGGCTATAAGCCATTCCAAACCTCACTTAGCAAGCCTTTAAAAAAAAGGAGTGAGAGAATATAATTAACTTTCTCCCACTATGAGCACACAGACCTCAACCAAAACCATAATGAAGGAAGATGGATGTTCAGTGTTAATTTCCAGCAGAAGCGAACAAATGGAGTTAGCAGTGCGCCAACTATATTTCTGAGCTTCTTGTATTTCGCAGAATTTTCCAGCTGGTGTCAATTTCACATTAATTAAGATTAATTGCATTTCTCTAGGGCACAAAGAAGGGCTCCTCTATAAAAGATGTAGAGTTGAAAAATGATAAGGCAAGCTTGTCCCTGCTATCTCTTGGCTGAGATAGCAGTCTACATAAGCAGAATATTTTATACAATACTGCCTATGTCCCCCAAATCCCATACATTATATTGAAATCTTCACAAGAGTTTTGAAAGTTATATAATAGATTCATCTAGGCCTGGGTTTCTCATTTAGCTGAGAGGTTCTGGGAGTTGAGGTCCACACATCATAAATTTGCCAAGTTTGAGAAACATTGATCCAAACTTTATCCTGCTTAGAAACTTAACTCAGGAAATTGCTGAGACAAGGTTCAGAAAGGTAGCAATAGCAATAGCACTTAGACTTATATACCGCTTCACATTGCTTTACAACCCTCTCAAAGCGGTTTACAGAGTCAGCCTATTGCCCCCAACAATCTGGGTCCTCATTTTACCCACCTCAGAAGGATGGAAGGCTGAAGATGATCTGGTTCTTGAGAACAGGATCTTTCATCCATCTCTGTCAGGACAGTGACAAACTGGAGAAAGTTGAGAGGTGGACAACCAAGGCGGTAAAAAGTCTGAAAACCACACCTTATGAGGGATAGTTAAAGGATATGGGTACATTCAACCTACAGAAAAGACAACTGTTATAAGGGGAGATATGTTAGCAATAGCAATAGCACTTAGACTTATATACCGCTTCACAGTGCTTTACAGCCCTCTCTAAGTGGTTTACAGAGTCAGCATATTGCCCCCAACAATCTGGGTCCTCATTTTACCTACCTCGGAAGGATGGAAGGCTGAGTCAACCTTGAACCGCTGAGACTCGAACTGCAAAATTGCAAGCAGCCGGCAGTCAGCAGAAGTATTGGATGAGCCGAGGTGGCGCAGCTGTTAGAGGCAGTACTGCAGGTCACTTTAGCTGACTGATCCGCAGGTCAGCGGTTCAAATCTCACCGGCTCAAGGTTGACTCAGCCTTTCATCCTTCCGAGGTAGGTAAGATGAGGACCCAGATTGTTGGGGGCAATGTAAATATACATTGCTTATTGGTGTAAATCGCTTAGAGAGTGCTTGCACTGTGAGGCGGTATATAAATATAAATAAATAAATAAATAAATAAATAAATAAATAAATAAATAAATAAATAAATAAATAAATAAATAAATAAATAAATAAATAAATAAATAAATAAATAAATAAATTAAATAAATTAAATAAATAGCCTGTAGTACTGCATTCTGACCACTATGCCACTGTGGCTCATTGATAGCACTCTTTAAATGTCTGAAACACTGTCACACAGAATAATCAGTGGTCTTTACTTTTTCTGCATCAGTGAGCAGAACCAGAGCCAACAGTTCTTCCAATATCTACACTACTTTTTATTTTTATTTATTTATCGTTCAATTTATATGCTGTCCATCTCACCTAGAGATGGTTCTAGGCAGCTTACAACAAATAAAAGCAATAAAGTAAAACATTATTATTTATTATTTAGCATAGGATGAGAACATGACAGAAGAGAAGTAAACATTTATTTATTTATTTATTTATTAGATTTATATACCGCCCTTCTCCTGGGGACTCAGGGCGGTGAACAGCCAAGTAAAAAATACAATATAAACATTAAAATATATATACAATTAAAATAAAATATTCGATGTGGCTGTGATTTCATACAATTAAAATTTGGTAAAATCTTAAAATTTTAAAAACCCCAAAAACTTTTTCACGCCAGCCCGGCTTGACAAAAATAATACATCTTGAGGGCACGGCGGAAGGTGGACAGGTCGTGAATGGTTCTTAAGTCTGGGGGGAGCTGATTCCAGAGGGTGGGTGCTCCCACAGAGAAGGCCCTCCCCCTGGGTGTCACCAGCCTACACTGCTTGGCTGATGGCACCCCGAGGAGGCCCTCTCTGTGGGAGCGCACTGGTCGATGGGAGGCAGTTTGTGGCAGCAGGCGGTCTCGGAGATACCTAGGTCCAATGCCATGGAGCGCTTTAAAGGTGGTAACAAGCACCTTGAAGCGCACCCGGTCGACCACCGGAAGCCAGTGCAGCTCGCGCAGGAGGGGTGTTATATGGGAGCGCCAATTAGCCCCCGAAACCACCCGCGCGGCTGCATTCTGGATCAGTTGGAGCCTCCGGGTGCTCTTCATGGGGAGCCCCATGTAGAGAGCGTTACAGTAGTCCAGACGCGACGTGACTAGGGCATGGGTGACTGTGCACAGGGAATCCCGATCCAGAAAGGGCCGCAACTGGCGTATCAGGCGGACCTGATAAAAGGCCGCCTTGGTCACAGCTGTCAGATGGTCCTCTAAGGACAGCTGTGGATCCAGGAGGACACCCAGATTGCGAGCCCTTTTGGCGGGGGCTAGAGACTCGCCCCCAATAGTCAGAGATGGAGTCATCTGACTATATCGAGACGCTGGGAACCACAGCCACTCCGTCTTGGAAGGGTTGAGCCTGAGTCGGTTTCTCCCCATCCAGATCCACACAGCTTCCAGGCACCGGGACATCACTTCAAGGGCATCATTGGGGTGGCCTGGGGTGGAAATGTACAGCTGTATATCATCAGCGTACTGATGGTACTTCACCCCAAAGCCACGGATGATCTCACCCAGCGGCTTCACATAGATGTTGAACAGAAGGGGCGAGAGAATCGACCCCTGGGGCACTCCATATGTAAGAGGCCTCAAGGACGACCTCTGCCCCTCTGCCAATACAAACTGTGATCGGTTGGAGAGAAAGGAGGAGAACCAATGAAGAATGGTGCCCCCTATCCCTAGCTCTTCCAGCCAGTGCAGCATGATACCATGGTCGATGGTATCAAAAGCCGCTGAGAGATCTAATAGGACCAGGACAGAGGAACAATCCCTGTCCCGAGCCCTCCAGAGATCATCAGCCAATGCGACCAATGCCGTTTCCATGCTGTGCCCGGCCCTGAAACCCGACTGGAACGGATCTAGGTATGATGATTCCTCCAAGTACTGGGGAAACTGTCGTGCGACCACACTCTCAACAACCTTCACCACGAAGCGAAGGTTGGAGACAGGGCGATAGTTAGCTGAAATTGCTGGGTCCAGAGAGGGCTTCTTGAGGAGAGGCCTCACCACCGCTTCTTTCAAAGCTGTGGGGAAGTAACCCTTCCCCAAAGAAGCGTTAATAATTCCCTGGAGCCAGCCTCGTGTAACTTCCCGGGTAGCCAGCACTAACCAGGAGGGACACGGGTCCAATAAACATGTGGCTGCACTGAGCCTCCCCAGAATCTTGTCCACATCCTCAGGGGTCACCGAATCAAACTCTTCCCAGATAACGTTCTCAAGACCATTCCCTGTCACCGTGTCCGTATCCACCCAGTTGGAGTCCAGTTCCCCCTGAATCTGAGCGATTTTGTCATGCAGATATCGTCCAATGTCCTCAGCCCTGCCTTACACTTACACATAATGCACGTAATTATATATAAAACGTCTATGGGAGTACAACCATGGCCTCATAACTGGATGTCCAATTGAGCTATTCAGGCTTCATGAAGTACTGTGCACTGGTTAGCAGCAGTTAGCAATATTCATACTGTCCCACATTAGAAGGCTACAGGCTCTCATTCACCAATGGTCAAGGATACTGAACAACAAGGCACTCCCTCTTCACCAGGACAATGCACAGTCCATCACAAGATTGAAATAAGCCAACATGGAAAACAGATATTTACTTAACCTGTACCCTGTTTAACTCCAAGAATCCCTGGAGAGAGGAACGGCCCAAGGTCCCTTCTTGTGGCCTGATTATTAGTGAACCCTCTACCAAACCACCAGTTTTAACCTCCCTCACTCTGTATGGACAAAATTGAACAGATGTGGGTAAAGCATTAAAATATTACAATAATAAATACCAGCATTAAAATCAACATTAAAGTTGTCAAAGATGGCGAGGAAGAGAACAAGATACACATGGGATGGGGTGGAATTTTATTTCAGTCCATTGGCTACCTACAGTATGATATGCTCCAGAGGTGGGTTCCTGCCGGAGCTGTCCAATGTATAGCTCCAGTAGGGAGCGGCCGATTGAGCAATTTGCAGGCGACCACTCCGGAGCCCTCTCTGCCGGTCTGTCACGCGCTTTGCCATCTTTTTCTGTGAATTTTTGGGTGATTTTGCTTCTGCGCATGCGTGGAAGCAAAATCTCGCCAAAATCTCATGATTTTGCTTCTGTGCATGCACGGAAGCAAAATCTCGTCAAAATCTCGCACGTGCACGCGTTCCCTCATGAGATTTCGGTGCGATTTTGCTTCCATGCAGGCGCAGAAGCAAAATCGCATGAGGGGGCATGCGTGCATAGCGAGCGCATGTGTGCCCGAAACGTGGAGATGCACGTGCAGCGCACCGGCACCGGTAAGTAAGCAACCCGCTCCTGATATGCTCCTGTCAGGGTCCCAGGCCAAGTGGCAGAGTCAGATTTTGAGGCCCTTTCAGAAAGCCAAGAGAGTGGGAAGAGATATCACCTTGAGGGACACAATGTTCCAAAAGGTGAGGGCCACAGCAGAAAAGTCTCTTCTTACCATTAGGAAGTCTTCTCTAATAGTGACTTTTGCCTTCTGTAATAGATTTAGGCTCTGGGAAAAGCAGAGAACAGCCTTAACTCTCTTTGGTTATTTGAAGAATAGGAATAGCACTTAGACTTATATACCACTTCACAGTGCTTTAAATTGTTTACAGAGTCAGCTTATTGCCTCCAATAATTTGGGTCCTCGTTTTACTGACCTCGGAAGGACGGAAGGCTGAGTCAACCTTGAGCCGTTGAGAACCGAACTGCCAAACTGCAGTCAGTCAGCAGAAATAGCCTGCAGTACCACATTCCAACCACTGCACCACCATGGTTGATGATACAGGAGCGTATTATACTGTAGGCATGAACTGCAAGAATGCTAGTCAATCACCACACACTGAAGTCTAAGCATACCCATCACTCTTTGTAAGGCTGAATCCCCTGATTATCCTTATCGTCTTTCTCTGGACCTTCTCCCAGAGCTTTGCGTAGTACTTGAAATGGAGTTTCACCAGAGCAAAACCTCATTTAAGATCATAATAATCCATATTATCTTTCACTACCAGACCGTATTTGGTTCTGCAGTAGATAACATTCACCTCTCTAAACCTGGCTCTTTCTCTCTCTTCCTTCCCTAGCTTGCTCGCTACACCAAAGAAGGATTCCTGCATTTAGGAGCTCTTGGGACCACAGTATTGCTCCCAGATACCCGCTGCTTGGTGGATAACGTGAAGAGTAAACTCCCTCAGCTACTCGACTGCGAGAAAGTGAAGAGCAGCCTCCATAAGCGTTGGAATTTTATACAGGTTCATGCTTTTTTTGCAATTATTTTCATATGAATTGTTTGTGGTAAGCCTTTTATTTTATTTTTTTTAGCGACAGTCCATGTTCAAAATCACCTCTGCTGCTGGAGGATATTAATAACTATAAGGTTAAACTCTAGCCAGATCTTCCCTTCTGTAAGTCATCCTCTTCCAATAAAAGCACAAGGAGAGGTTTTTGATGACCTTTACTGCAAAGATGATGCTTATTCTCAGAAGATCCATACCCTAAGCTTTCTAATCTTCATTTCTTTTTTTCCAGCCAGCTGTTTCTGAAATACTTCTACAATGGGGCTAGGTGTCTATGGAGATTCTCAGTCATCCAGGTTATTTCAAAAGTGCTTTTTTCAAAAGGGAACTGGACTGTGTTTTTTTGTCTTTGAGCAAGAAAAAGAGGTTTCGCTTCTCATCCAGGAAGCTTCATCAGTTCTGACTGGATGGGGGGTTGGGATGTCAGAAGTAATCTTTCCCTCCATCCCTCCATCCCATCATCCCATCAGAACTGATTAAGCTTCTTGGATGAGAAGTGAAATGTCTACTTCCTCAAAGACAAAAACATAGTCCAGTTGTCTTTTGAAAAAAGCCTTAGTATACCACTCTATAAAGCCTTAGTAAGACCACACCTAGAATACTGCATCCAGTTTTGGTCACCACACTATAAAAAAAGATGCCGAGACTCTAGAAAGAGTGCAGAGGAGAGCAACCAGGATGATTAGGGGGCTGGAGACTAAAGCATATGAAGAATGGTTGCAGAAACTGGGCATGGCTAGTCTAGTGAAGAGAAGGACCAGGGGAGACATGATAGCAGTGTTCCAATATTTGAGGGGCTGCCACCTATTTTCCAAAGCACCTGAAGGCCAGACAAGGAATAATGGATGGAAACTGATCAAGGAGAGATTCAACCTAGAAATAAGGAGACATTTTCTGACAGTGAGAACAATCAACGAATGGAACAGCTTGCCTTCGGAATTTGTGGGAGCTTCATCACTGGAGGCTTTCAAGAAGAGACTGGACAGCCATTTGTCAGAAATGGTGTAGGGTTTCCTGCTTGGGTGGGGGGTTGGACTAGATGACCTACAAGGTCCCTTCCAACTCTGTTAGTCTGTTAAAGCACCTTTGAGACAATGGAGCCAGCAGTAATAATGTTGCCAAATTGGCCCTTCATCATTCCCAAACTGGGTTTGATCACTGATTGCAAAGGGTTTGGGGTTGTTTTTGTTGTTTGCTTGTTTTAATTTAAAGGAGAAGAAAGGACTGGAAAACTACCTGGCCATCTCATTAAAATTATACTGTATATCCTCCTTAAAATGTTGGATCCTTTTTAGCGATGAGCTGAAAGCCATCTCCCATTCTCTCCTATGTACATACCACCAACATTCAGTAGAGGAAGGGCCAGTTCTGAATACACAATTTGTTACCTAGTTTTGATAAAGGGGAGGCTAAAACAGATGGTATTTAAAAACAAAAACAAACAGCCACACATTTTGTGAGAGGAGCCAAAGCTAACGGTGAATGGCATATGCATCAAATAATCATTCAGTTATCTTTTGCTACCCTATGCTTGTAAGCCACTGAAATTAGACCTACGTAAAACTAAACAGAGAGTTTCAGTTGATTTCAGCCCAGCTCGACTGTATTAATTTTAATTTTAATGCGGTGATGTTCCCATAGCTGTTCCATAATATACGAAGCAGCCCTCCGCTAAATCAAACCACTGCTCCAGCTAGTCTGGTGTATTATTATGAAGTACATTCTATGAGATTATGTGAACTAGTTTGGAGTCTGGCTATCTTCAGTTAGTATGTGGAATCTAAGAATTCTCCTTTGTTGCCTTGGTGCAAAATAAGTGTGGGCATCACACACACACACACACACACACACACACACACACACACACACACACACACCACACACACACACACACACACACACACACACACACACACACACACACACACACACACACACGTTGGAATTCTGGAAGCTTCCTAATTTCCTATCAAAATCATCCTTGCTTGCATTGGGGAGATTTCCCGACATTAACCAAACATGCCAAGCAGAAGTGGTATTTGCTTAACTTCCCTACCGGTTCGCAAATGTGAGCATGCGTGCACGTGCGCACGGCCACCCGTGCATGTGCTTTACTCACGTGTACGCCTTCTGCACATGCGCCCAGGCTCAAAAACATGGCTAAATAGGACGGCATTACGTCCGGGCGGGTGGATGGGCCCATCCGCAGTCGCCGCTACCTGTTCGCCCAAACCGGACTGAACCAGCAGAATGCCACCTCTGATGCCAAGGATTGAAGCCGAAACATTTGAAAGTAAAGCAGGTGTGCTCCTTTCTCTCACATATACAGTATATGTGTCCTGCCTAGATAATTTGGCTGCAGTATGAAATAACACCATGTGCAGGGGCATGTGTTGTTGTTGGTGGTGATGGGCTGTCAAAAAGTCAGTGTGGTGTTTCAGACCACTGCCTTGCCTTTTTTTACACAATCTCCCTGCTGCCTCTGACTATGAGGTAGGTTTTTGGGTAAAAAAAAAAGAGAGAGACTTTGGCACATGAATGGATGCTGACCCAGAACCATGGTGCAGCTCTTTAAAGCAGCTACATTGCTTCCAGAGGTGGTATTCACTTACTTTCCCTACCGGTTTGCAAATGTGAGCTTGCACGGCTTGCTTGCACGCATGTGTGCGGCTTCAAAATGTGCCTAAATTGGATGGCATAACGCTGGGGCTGGTGGGTTGGGGGTGGGCCAGAGGTGGGTTTCTCCTGGTTCAGACTGGTTCTATAGAACCAGTAGCGAGAATTTCCACCCACTCGCCGAACTGGGAGCAATCACCGGTTGGCCACGCCTCTGAACTGGCTCTAATGGCAGCACTGTAGGCACCGTCATCTTGTTTTTGGCTTCTGCACATGCGCAGAAGCTGGTTTTTGCTTCTGTGCATGCACAGAAGCTGTGTTTTTGGCACTGCACATGCACGCACCTGCACGGTAAGCGCCCGCCACAGCCACACAGCGTGCAATGTGCACGCAGCCACACAGCGCGGGAGGAAGCGAACCGGCGGCGAGGTAAGTTAGAACTCACTCCTGGGGTGGCAACCCGCAGGTCGCTACTACCGGGGTATGCCCAGCTCACCCGCAGATCGCTACTACTGGTTCACCCGAACTGGTCCAAACCGGTTGAATACCACCTGTGATTGCTTCCTTATGCAGTTCCAGCATGACCCCGAGGATATTCATGAGTTGCAGAAGCTGCAGACGGGTATGACCCACATGACCATTCATTCCCCAAAAGACTTTTTTGCCTTCAGATCCAAAACCCTTCATAGCCCTTAGACAAATTAATCCACTGAATAAAGTGGAATCCAGATTCCGGTACAGAATGTGAAAGTTCTTCCATTGAGTGTGCCAATATATTTTCTTGAGATTTCTCTAAAGAAAATTCTCTGAAGAGTTACTAGGTTTGCAAACTGAACTGAATGGAATAAATGTATGGCTACAGATACCTATTGTCAATCAAATAGGATCGATTAGCTTTGTCAGGGGTCTATAGAGGTTCTCAGTCATCCGGGTCATGGTTGTCCCAAAGGTGGAGGAGGCAACTGGACTTTCTTGTTTTTTCTTTCTTTTGAAGATGTTTTGCTTCTCATCCAAGAAGCTTCTTCAGCTCTGACAAGATAGTAGTCAGGGATAGTAGTCAGGATAGTTTGTCAGGGATCTTTAACTCAGTAACCCACTTGTACTTGTGGGTGAGTGCATGTGGCGCTAATGCATGCTAAAGAAGAATCCAGTTGGAACAACACAAGAACAACAATCCCACGGGCAAGCTAATTTAGCAATAGCAACTTCCTAGTCATAAGTCTCCCATAGGGTTATGTTGCTCTAGCATTCTCAGCAAGTGAGCCAAAGAGCTTCAGGTCCACTAGATCGAATTCAAACAAGATGACTTGAGACATAGTTGTATTAAAGTTCCTGCATGCCTTACCATTGGCCATGCTCTTTGGGGCACCTGGGAACTGTAATTCAGCCATATCTGGAGGTTCATACTTTTCCTGTCCCTTACAGTGAGCCAGTGAAGAGGCACAATAGCAGCAATACCATACAACCCAAATGTTGAATTGCCACCTTTTTCTATGTCCATATACCAGTATTTATCATATATTGATATATCAAACATACAGATGAACTGTGTGGGCTGGATTTGTACATGTTAGGTTTGGTTAATGTTATCTATGGGGTTGGAGTGGATGGATGGTAGGCTTATGCTGCTTTTAATCAGGGTCTGACCAGGCATGTTATCTGAAATCAGCCATTGCTTGGGGCTAGCAAGTCTGGATGCAAAATGTAAAATCACCACTAGTGGCAGCAAAGGATTATAAAGTTATATCCCTTTGCTGCCATCTAATGGTCAATCCAGTTACAACACATCAAACCTGGTAATTTTTTTTAGCCTGAAGCTATAGGACAGTGATGGTGAACCTATGGCACACGTGCCACAAGTGGCACACGGAGCCATATCTGTCGGCACGCGAGCCATTGCCCTAGCTCAGCTCCAGCATGCATGTGCGTGCCGGCCAGCTGATTTTCGGCTCGCGTGGAGGTTCCGGGAGAGCGTTTTCGGAGCCTGGGAAGCCTCTAGAGCCTGGGGAGGGCAAAAAACGGGCCTACAGGGCCCACCGGAAGTCAGGAAATGGGAGGGGGGTCGTGTGTGCATGTGCAAGGCCAGGGCAGCACAGGGGGATGGCACGCACATGTGCAGGGTGGTGGGGCACTGGGGGCATTGAATTATGGGTGTGGGCACGTGCGCACTAGATTTACATTTATTATTAGAGTTGGAAGGGACCTTGTAGGTCATCTAGTCCAACCCCCTGCTCAAGCAGGAGTTCCTACACCATTTGAGACAGATGGCAGTCCAGACTCCCCTTGAAGGTCGCAAGTGTTGGGGCTCTCACAACCTCCGCTGGCAAGCTGTTCCACTGGTTGATCGCTCTCACCGTCAGAAAGTTTCTCCTCACTTCCAGGTTGAATCTCTCCTTGGTCAGCTTCCATCCATTATTCCTTGTTTGGCTTTCTGGTGCCATAGAGAACAGCCTGACCCCCTCCTCTCTGTGGCATCCCCTCAAGTATTGGAACACTGCTATCATGTCATCCCTGGTCCTTCTCTTCGTCAGACTGGCCAAGCTCAGTTCCTGCAACCGCTCTTTGTATGTTTTATTTTCCAGACCCCCTATCATCCTGGTTGCTCTCTTCTGCACTTTCTCTAGGGTTTCAATGTCTTTTTTGTAGTGTGGTGACCAAAACTGGATGCAGTACTCTAGGTGTGGTCTGACCAAGGCTTTATAGAGTTGTACTAGTACCTCTCTGGTCCTTGATTGTATCCCTCTATTTATGCAGCTCAGGACTGCATTGGCCTTTTTGGCTGCTGCTGCACACTGCTGGCTCATATTTAGTTGGCTGTCTACCAAGACTCCAAGATCCCTCTCGCAATCGCTGCTATTGAGTATGGTTTCACCCAGTTTGTATGTGCATTTTTGATTCTTCTTACCTAAGTGTAGAATTTTACTTTTCTCCGTGTTAAATTTCATTTTATTGGTTTGGGCCCAGTGTTGGAGTCTGTCGAGGTCCCTCTGGATTTTGAGTCTGTCCTCTGGGGTGTTTGCTACTCCCGCCAGCTTGGTATCGTCTGCAAATTTTGTTAGTTCTCCTGCTATTCCCTCATCTAGGTCATTTATGAAGATATTAAAGAGTACTGGGCCTAGGACGGAACCTTGTGGTACGCCACTGCTTACTTCTCTCCATGTGGACTTAGAGCCATTGAGGACTACTCGCTGGGTACGACTGGTCAGCCAGTTGTTAATCCATCTGGTTGTGTAGCTGTCCACTATAGCAGGCAGGTGTGCACTTTCGGCACCCGAGGGAAAAAAGGTTCGCCATCACTGCTATAGGACAATATCATTAAAAGGGGATTCTTCTTCCTTGCATGTCCTGAATTACAACTTCAAAAATTCCCAACTGGCACGGGAATTGTAATCTGATCCATTAAAAAGGTGATGGATGTAAATACTGATTTTCTCTCTTTCTCTTTCTCTCTTAAAAATAATCCAGCATGGTGCAATCCTAAACAAAGGGACGGGACGTTGCTTGGAAGTTGAAAATAAAGGCACGTCAGGTATGGATCTCATTCTTCGCAGCTGCACAGGTCAAAGGTGGACAATTAAACATTTTATCAAGTAGAGAGCCTCTGATCCAACCTTCAAGAATTCTTCAGACTGAGTTGTCACCAGGGGAGACATTTTTATCAAACCTTCCACTCTCATTCACAATATCAGGGAAGACTCCTAAGGGAAGGTGTTTGAGTTGTTGTTATTGTTGTTGTTTACATTTTATTTATTTGAACTTTGGTTATCTCTCTGCCAAACTTTGACAGACTGACAGAATGAAAACATTCCAGATCGACAGTTGTCATTATCCTGAAGGCTCAAGGGACATCTTGGCTTAAGGACAGTAATGAAAGCTTACAAACATTTCCAAAAAAATAACCCAAATGCCCACTCCAGATACAGGACCAGCAAATTATATTTGGGGTTTCGCAGATGAAACTTTTGATATTCTTTTATTTGAATGCACACAATCTTGGAAATGACATAATATATTAATATGGAATACCATGTCAAAAGATTAAAAAAAAAACCCAGTCATCTTCCATGAAGGTAGCATGAAATGTCTATCACAGCCTCTTTTGGAAGTTTCAAGTGCTCTGCAGTTCTGGAAGGACATTTTATAAACTTTTTGAAGAATGTGTTCTTCTTACCAAGCACACCATGTTGTTATCGACTTCATGCTACTAGTTCAAAGAGGAGCAAGAATTATCCCGAAATGTCATGAAGTACCAGGGATGTCAATGCAACCCACCAGTGAGTTTTAAAAGAAGAGATTTGCAGCAACACAAGAACTTGGACTCTGCCGGTGCAGTGAATGGACCCTAACATCTGTATTACTCCCATGAAAATTTCCCCCCACACACATTAAACCAATTTGTTTGTTAAAGATACAGCCATAAAGGATTGTTTCTGAAATTGCATACATCACAGTGGAGTTGTGTAAGAAAGATAGGAGCCTAAATAACAGGCTAAAAAATAGATGGTTATGGAAAAAATTATATTTGTGTGGAAGCTAGGAGTCAAAATTGACTTGATGGTACATAATCAGTCAATATGGTGGAGAAGTGTAGATTTAAAAAATAAGAGTGGAAAGAGGAAAATTTCATCACAAAGAGCATCAGGGAAAAGTGTGTTTACAAAAAAATCTTGGAGGGAATTTCCATTAAAAAGCCAGTACTTTAGGAGAAAATGTATGTAATATTATTGAATATTTAAGGAAAGTTATGCTTGAAAACTTATGCAAATAATCAATTTAAACAAATTGATAAATGAGACAGGTTCTGCCTTGCTACAACAAGCCCTGGACCAGATTTTTCAGCAAAAATAATTTATATATATATATATATATATATATATATATATATATATATATATATATATATATATATATATATATATATATATATATATATATATATATATATATATATATATATATATATATATATATATATATATATATATATATATATATATATATATATATATATATATATATATATATATATATATATATATATATATATATATATATAATTATTGCCTGGATGGTCCCTGGAGGGGCCGAAAGGCAAAAAGGAAGCTGTGATGTTTCCTCCTATACACCAGGATGATTCGACAGAAAAAACATATATAACCCTTTCTTAGTGAAGAGCTGGTAAGGGAAGAGAGCCTGTGGCCTAGAGGTTAAGCTGCTGCCTTACAGGCAGCTGCCCAGGTTCAAATCCCGGTAAGGGTATGGCTATCTGATGAGAGCTAAATAGCTTGAAATAGATCTATAATAGTCTCCCTTCATTTTCATTTATCAGCAAAAAATGTTACACACACACACACACATATATCAAGCAGTATTTTTATAGCCAACAGAATTGCAATTTGTGCTTTCTAGGGATCAAATTTCCTGCCTTTTGTCACTCTTAAAAAGAAAGTACACTGTTTCCAATTATTAGTCGATGATCAATAATGAGGATGTTTTCATGAGGAACTGTATTTCTCCCAAGTTCCCTATAAGCAAAGGGAATTTTTTTGCTTCAGTGTATGTGGAATGTGAAATATGCAATCTTAATTTAAAGAAAAATCCTGTGAAAATGTGCTTAGAAACAAACAAACAAAAACTCACACTGTTTCCTACTTGGAGCGAAATCCCTTGTCATGATTTTGGCATGTGTTGATGGGCTTCCTTAACCATTGGCTAATTTAAATTCAGCACAGTTGGTGGAAGAAAAAAAGAAAAAAAGCTTCTTAAAAACAGAATTTTTTTTCTTTCTCTCAGGACATCCAATTAAATAATCCAAGATCTAAAATTCTGGGTAAGAGAAGAGGGTTCTCACATGACACATTTAGCCGGGTCACTTAAACACTTAAGAGTTTGCATCTGGATAATATGCTAAGAATGGTTTGTGTTGATCTTTGTTAGTCAGCCTGATGTGCATTCTGTTTGGTTGATTTCTGTGCAATGAATTCTACAAACCCAGAAAACTGGGTTAATTCAGTAATCAGGTTAAATGGTTGTGAATGCAGCTGTTGTTCAATTTGTTTAATTAAATTCTTTAATTTCCAGAACCAATCGCCATAGGATATGTTCAAGGCCTATAAACAGCTATTAGCTTGGATGGCATAAAAGAAATGCCCATGTTCAGATGACTTACTGTGTTAAATACCATTGGCAAGAGCATCAATGGAGACATTCTACTAACTGCTAAACATTTCTGATACACATTATTGGTTGCACAGGAAAACAGGGCATTAGGCAAGATAACATTTTGGCACAATTCAACATTTTATCCTGTACTATAGATAGTTCTTGACTTACCGTATTTTTCGGAGTATAAGACCCACCTTTTTCCTCCCTAAAAGTGGCTGAAAATTTGGGTGCGTCTTATACTTTGAATGTAGCTTTTTTTCCAGCCCTAACTAGGTGCTAACAGATCTTCCCAGCTCTTACCTTGCAGGCTTTTTCATTGTTACTCTCTCCAAAGAATGTTTTTCCAGCCCTAAGTCTTTGCAGAATTTTTTTTCATTGCTCTACTTGCTCCGAATAAGTTTTTTTCTAGCCCTAACCAGGTGCTAACGATCTTCCCAGCTCTTACTGGATTGCAGGTTCTTTCATTGTTATTCTCTCAGAAGAAGGTTTTTTTTAAGTCCTAACCAGGAGATAAAATAATGTGCTGAAGCTGCTCCGAATAAGTTTTTTTCCTGCCCTAACCAGGTGCTAACTATCTTCCCAGCTCTTACTGGCTTGCAGGCTCTTTCATTGTTACTCTCTCAAAAGAAGGTTTTTTTAAGTCCTAACCAGGGGATAAAATAATGTGCTGAAGCTAACCAGACTAAGGATGCTAGCCAGATGAATACCTGGTAGGCAGATTGTTTTCCCCTATTTTCCTCCCCAAAAACTAAGGTGCGTCTTATACTCCGGTGCGTCTTATACTCCGAAAAATACAGTACTTCCAGTTACTCCAGAACAACTTACAACCTGGTTTCAAAGTTCTGATGGCCACACTCACGCACACAAAACCTACCACAGGGTCACTTGAACACATTTTGGTCACTTGGCAACTAGCCTGCATTTATGGTTGCACATGACCACAATTTACAATGCTTTGGGCAAGAAACCACCATTAACTTGTGTTTTCTGGGGGGGAAATGGGTAGAATGGGTTTGCTTAATGACTGCCCCATTCATTATTGACGGTCACAAAATAGGTTGTAAAATTGGGGTGTGGTGACCCGCTTAATGACCAACACAATTTACAGCCATAATTTCAGGCTCAGTTACCCCAACTGTAAATCACGGAGTACCTGTATATTATTTGATTTGATGGACTGGTAGCACCAGCTATCAAAACCATTGAATAGATTATAGGGATAACAGATTGAAAACCAACATACAAAACCCTCCGCTTAAGACAGCAATTAAAACAAGTTTTCTTTTTTAAAAAAAGTTTAAAATGTCATCATTAATATTTAAAAGCTCATATAAAAAGATGTTTTGCAGGTGCTTTATAAAGCTAATAAAGATGTCAAGCTCTCAATGTTTCAGGGAATTCATGCTAGCAGCTGAAAAAGCTCAATTACAGATCATTGTAAGCAAGCTACTCAAATAAGCTTAGTAAAAGTGAAGGTTCCTATTTGGGGTTTTCTTTCAAAAGGATGCTGGATGTGGAATTCTGGGAGCTGAAATCCATGTACTGTATCCTAAACAGCCCCCCCCCCCAAACTTGGCAACTTTAAGACTTGTGGACTTCAACTCCCAGAATTCTCCAGCCAGCTATGCTGGAGTTGCCAAGTTTGAAGACCTCTGACCTTAAAAAGTTGCCAAACTTAAGCAGGAGTGGGCAACTATGGCCCCTTTATGACCTGTGGACTTCAACTCCTGAGCCAGCTTGGAAGTTGAAATCCACAGGTCTTAAAAGGGTCGCAGTTGCCCATCCCTGGCTTTAAGGGTAATCGCCTACATTTTGTATTTGCCCAAAAACAAATTGCAAGACAAGAGTTTCAAGGCCAAGTGTCTGTCTGTCTGTCTGTCTGTCTGTCTGTCTGTCTGTCTGTCTGTCTGTCTGTCTGTCTGTCTGTCTGTCTCTCTCTCTCTCCCTCTCTCCCTCCCTCCCTCCCTCCCTCTCTCTCTCTCTCTCTCTCTCTCTCTCTCTCTCTCTCTCTCTCTCTCTCTCTCTCTCTCTCTCTCTCTCTCTCTCTCTCTCTATATATATATATATATATATATATATATATATATCTCCTATCTATCTATCTATCTATCTATCTATCTATCTATCTATCTATCTATCTATCTATCTATCTATCTATCTATCTATCTATCTATCTACCTATCTATCTATCTATCTATCTATCTATCTATCATCTCTCTTCTCTTCTCATCTCTCATCTCATCTCTCATCATCTCACCTCTCACCTCATTTTATAGCTTATCTTATTTATTTATTTTATTTATTTATTTTGTTATTCTTATATGCCGCCCAACTCCCGATAAGTAAGGAGGTAAGGAGTAAGGAGGTCGGACCTCCGAGGTTCCTTCCAGCCCTGTGATTCTATAATTCTATGTTCTCGCTCAAGGGAACTAGAGAGAGATTTGGGCTCAGGGGCACTTTAAATCCTTGTCTTTCTGAGAGAGAGTAAGCCCATTCAAGAGAGGAGGATGTACCACTTCTCTAGACAGCCGCTTCTTCAAAAATCAGCATGTCTACTCTGTTTCGAATTCAGATTCAGTTTTGTATCCCTCTTCTAGCTGATTACTGATAGTGGCAGGCTTTTAGGGAGTCACTCCATTTCCTGAAGATATCTAAGGGAAATCAATGTGGGTGTCACAACGATGATTATAGCACCCAATTTTAAATCATCTGATGATTTCCCCTGTGATTTCATGTAAACATTGAAAAACATTACTAGAACCTTGACAACACTATCCTGAAATCTGTCCAAAAGACAGGAACAACAGAGCCACAACAAAATTTACCTACAAATCCTAAATACCTTTGGTGATCAGGAAACTTATAGTTAATTGATCAAGGAGAGAAGCAACTTAGAACTAAGGAGAAATTTCCTGACAGTTAGAACAATTGATCAGTGGAACAGCTTGCCTCCAGAAGTTGTGAAAGCTCCAACACTGGAAGTTTTTAAGAAGATGTTGGATAACCATTTGTCTGAAGTGGTGTAGGGTTTCCTGCCTAAGCAGGGGGTTGGACTAGAAGACCTCCAAGGTCCCTTCCAACTCTGTTATTCTATTCTAACTGACATGAGAGATTTAAAGGTCAGGAAGAACCGATAGCCTGTTTTCACTCATATAAAGAGCATTCATTAGAATGACTAAAACAGATTCAACCCCATAACCAATTTGAAATGGATCGTGATAATCCACTTCTTCTAGTTGAGAAGCCACCAATCTTTCAATCACTATGCTCTGCAATGAGTAAGGTGTCAGGGTTCCAAGTAACACCGCCAACGAAAGAAGACTCCGAGGCTAGGCATTCCTCAAAGTTCCATTTTATTAGAGATGTCATATTGCCACATCTGGGAAAACCCGAATCTGAAAGTTTCCAGGTTTTCCCCACCCAAAAGAAAGTCCAAGACCCTGCCCCAGCACCCAAATGTCCATCACATGATCCAATCAAGGCACCGTCCCACTGGAGATGCCTCCCAGTCACACCCCTCCAGGTGCAGGGTAGAGTGGCCTTGACTCTTGGAGAAAGGAATGTTATTATGACTATGTATCTCCCCAGCTCCATACAACCCCCCCTCCCAGTTTCCCACAGCACTAAATGTGGCAAGCCTGAAGATCCAAGGCCCAAGATGGTTTCCAAGCCTGACATAAGGTTGTGAAAACCAAGTTTCATTTTTCAGTTCAAATTTGACACCTTCTGGATAATTTTGTCTAGTCGCTGCTTATTTGGTCACTGGTTTTGCAAGTTATTGGATTTGTTGAGATTACCAGATCTGATCGGCAAATACCCGGATGACAGTAGGTGGCAGCAGAGGTACAGGGAACTCAAATATTTTCAGCTTGCTACTAGTCATCTGGACTTCGCAGCTCACTTCTAGGAGTCTGAATTGAATTGAAATTGAACTGAATTCTGGGCCTCCATACATCTTAAACCAGCCAAGGCGGAGAAACACTGCTGTGCTGTAAAGCTTCCGTAAACGTTATTCTTAAAGAGATTTTATTTGAAACATGATTTTTTGTATACGATATATTCCAACGATGTGCACTTTTCATTAGTGGTTGAATCGTCAATGGTACAAAACCTCCTGGAAAGTGCAGACTTTTGAACAGGAATTTTGAAAATATCAGTGGTCTGTCTATCTGTCTATCTATCTATCTCTATCTCTATCATCTCTATCTCTATGTCTGTCTGTCTGTCTGTCTGTCTGTCTATCTCTATCTCTATCTCTATCATCTCTATCTCTATCTCTATCATCTCTATCTCTATCTCTACCTCTATCTCTATCTCTATCTCTATCTCTGTCTGTCTGTCTGTCTATCGCTATCTCTAAGTCTGTCTGTCTGTCTGTCTGTCTGTCTGTCTATCTATCTATCTATCTATCTATCTATCTATCTATCTATCTATCTATCTATCATCTATCCATCCATCCCTCCCTCCCTCCCTCTCTCTCTCTCTCTCTCTCTCTCTCTCTCGATATAGATATAGATATAGATAATATAGATATGATATAGCTATAGCTATAGCTATAGCTATAGCTATAGATATAGATATTACCCCAATGTCCTAGGTGTGGTTACAGGAGACAAATCCCTCCAGTCAAACTTGTCCATTTTTTCCTTCTTTAGCCCACCAATTTTCCATCCCATTTTCATAGTTATTGTGATTTTTTTCCTAAATTCATACATATCTCACTCCCCAAATCTGTGTGTGTGAGTGTGAGTGTGAGTGTGAGTGTGTGTGTGTGTGTGTGTGTGTGTGTGAGAGAGAGAGAGAGAGAGAGAGAGAGAGAGAGAGAGAGGAGAGAGAGAGAGAGAGAGAGAGAGAGAGAGAGAGAGAGAGAGAGAGAGAGAGAGAGAGAGAGAGAGAGAGAGAGAGAGAGAGAAATGCTTTATTTTTCATTTATGAATGCAGTAATATACATGTTTATGTAAACACTTTCCCTTAAAATGTCCATTTTGGGATCAAACTATGCAGAAAAATATGACAAGAAAGAATAATTGCAATTTAATTTGTATATTTATTGAGGAACCGAAATGAGCTAAATTCATGACCGTGAACTAAACCCATTTCCCACCATCTCTGCCCTAAAAGGATTTGACATAATGGCTCACGATACAAGAAATCCAATCTTTCTCTCCTCAGTAGCAATTTCAGAGGCTGTAAGGAATATTAATTATGGTAATGATCATAATGATAATAATAGCCTTTCTACTCCACCTTTCTATCTATTTGACATTGAGGCATTTCACCACAACAAAAGATGAAATATAAATGAAGAGGTTGTAACATGGCTATGTTCAAGACAGAAATCCAACATTCACATAAATAAAAATTAAAACGGTGGGGAGGTGATGGGCTATGAGAATAACCTTGGGAGGGGGGGACAGTGTTGCAATGGTCTAATAAATGAAATTTGAGTAGAATAGAATAGAATAGAATAGAATAGAATAGAATAGAATAGAATAGAATAGAATAGAATAGAATAGAATAGAATAGAATAGAATTCTTTATTGGCCAAGTGTGATTGAATACACAAGGAATTTGTCTTTGGTGCATATGCTCTCAGTGTACATAAAAGAAAAGATACATTTGTCAAGAATCATGAGGTACAACACTTAATGATTGTCATAGGGTACAAATAAACAATCAGGAAACAATCAATATTGATATAAATCGGAAGGATACAAGCAACAAGTTACAGTCATAAGTGGGAGGAGATGGGTGATAGGAACAATGAGAAGACTAATAGTAATAGTAATGCAGCCTTAGTGAATAGTTTGACAGTGGTGAGGGAATTATTTGTTTAGCAGAGTGATGGCATTCGGGATAAACCTGTTTTTGTGTCTAGTTGTCTTGGTGTGCAGTGCTCTATAGCATCGTTTTGAGGGTAGGGGTTGAAACAATTTATGTCCAGGATGCGAGGGGTCAGTAAATATTTTCAATAACAGAGTTAGAAAGGACCTTGGAGGTCTTCTAGTCCAACCCCCTGTCAAGCAGGAGACTTTATACCATTCTGGACAAATGGCTGTCCAATCTCTTCTTAGAAACCTCCTGTGATGGAGCCCTCACAACTCCTGAAAGCAAGCCGTTCTACTGGGTAATTGTTCTGTCATGAAGTTTCTCCTTAGTTCTAGGTTGCTTCTCTCCTTGATTAGTTTCATCCATTGCTTCTTGTCCTGCCTTCAGGTGCTTCGGAGATGGAGGCTCACTGGGAGACCATAGATCAGTTCCTATTGTTCAGTCCAGTGTTTTTCAGCCTTGGCAACTTGAAGATGTGTGTGGACCTCAATTCCCAGAGTCTCCCAGTCAGCAGGCAGAAGTCCACATGGCTTAAAGTTGCCATGATTGAGAAACATTGGTTCAGCCCAACCTTCCTTCCTGGGGCAGTTGTTGGGGGGAAAAGGGAGGGAAGAAAAGAGTTCTACGGATGCCAATTGGCATTCCAGGAGGAAAGGCAAAATATAAATCTAATTAATAAGAACAATGAAACAACAGCAATGTGTGTTTAGTGCTCTCTGGCACTATATCTCAGACAAATGAGCCTGTTTTACAATGAGACAAATGAGTCTGGAATATAGATTAGGTATATAGTCCATTAGGAGTTATGTTGGTGAGCTTATTAGCCTCTCCGGTCACAAAGTCACACACTTAAAAGAGTAGTTGCTGTAAAGATAATCAATTTAGGAGGATGAGTATGACAAGGGAGCAGAATAGAACTGCCTACAGAAATTTGATTGTGTCCATTCCGCTTACACAGTGATGAATGCATACCACAAGGTCAGTACTGTAGTTCATACTTACAGTATTTCGACTTTTGCCATTTGGGCTTAAAGCCACACACACACACACACACACACACACACACACACACACACACACACACACACACACACACTTGATGTAAATAAGGAGGAATTTTTCAACCATGAGATATGTTACACAATGGAATAAATGGCCTCCTACAATGATGAGACATTGCTAGGGGTTTTCAAACAAAGGTTAGGCAGCTATTAGTCAGGGGTGGCATATGGATTCTCACTTTGGGCCACACATAGAACATAGAATAATAGGATTGGAAGGGACCTTGGAGGTCTTCTAGTCCAACCTCCTGCTTAGGCAGGAAACCCTACACCACTTCAGACAAATGGTTATCTAATCTCTTCTTAGAAACTTCCAGTGTTGGAGCATTCACAACTTCTGGAGGCAAGCTGTTCCACTGATTAATTGTTCTAACGGTCAGGAAATTTCTCCTTAGTTCTAAGTTGCTTCTCTCCTTGTTTAGTTTCCACCCATTGCTTCTTGTCCTGCCCTCAGGTGCTTTGGAGAATAGCTTGACTTCCTCTTCTTTGGGGCATCCCCTGAGGTATTGGAACACTGCTATCATGTCTTCCCTAGTCCTTCTTTTCATTAAACTAGGCATACCCAGTTCCAGCAACCGTTCTTCATATGTTTTAGCCTCCAGTCCCCTAATCATATTTGTTGCTCTTCTCTGCACTCTTGAGTGTCAAACTTGCAGTGTCACATTGTCATCATGTGATGCATCAAGACTTTCTTCCCCTTCGCTAAAACAGGGGTGGGGGGGGCCAGCACGTGACGCATCTGGCCCACGGGCCGCGAGTTTGATACCCCTGATATAAGGTCCCCTGTTTGAGCATATCATTCCAGACAAATGGCTGTCTAGTCTCTTCTTCATACTTCCAGTGATGGAGCATCCACAGTAGAGTGCTACTGAACTGATTAATTGTCCTCACTGTCAGGAAATTTTTCCATAGTTTTAGGTTGGACCTCTCTTTAATAATCTTCAACCTGTTACTTCTTGTCCTGTTTTCTGGTGCTTTGGAGAATAGGTTGTCCCCAGAGGTGGGTTCCTGCCTGTTTTTGCCGGTGCGGTTAATAGCTGTTGTTTGGCACAGAGCCGAAGATGCTGCTGCCATTCGCGGCGTGGGAGTTTTCCCCGGGCGCTTTCCCCGCCCGCATGGATGCCGCCAATTGTGTTCTTTTGCCCTCTGCACATGCAGAACACTTTGCGCATGCACAGAGGGCAAAAGAACACAAATGGCGGTGTCCATGCGGGCGGCGGCAGCGCCCGGGGAAAGCCCCCGCGCCGCGAACGGCAGCAGCGTCTTCGGCTCTGCGCTGAACAACAGCTATTAACCGCACCGGCAGGAACCCATCTCTGGTTGTCCCCCTTTTCTCTATGTCAGCCCCTCAAGTCCTGGTAGACTGCTATCATGTCACTCAAGTCCTAGAAACCAGGCATACTTACTTCCCTCAGTCATTCATCATATAGTTTAGCCTACAGACTCCTTATCATCTTTGTTGTTGTTCTTTGAAGTCTTTCTAGGTTCTCAACATTTTTTTCTATGTTCACATTCAACTTGAAGATCTCCAATATTTCTTCCAAATCTGTCTTTTGGGTCCCCCACAAAATGACCATTTAGAAGTAGGGGCTAGCAACTTTAGTTGCTCTAAAGATTCACACCTCAGAGTAAGCCACAACTTGTTTGAGCCACGATTTGCTGAACTAGCCATTGTTTTCTGCTGTCCTGGGTGAATGACAAGCTCTTCTTTTCCCCCTTTTCCTGACCAACATAGAACAATTACAGGTAGTCCTCATTTAGCAACCACAACTGGAACCAGCAACTTGGTTGTTAAGTAAAGTGATCCTTAAGTGAAACTGACTGTGTGTCAGGCTGAAGCCATTTTATTTGGCGTCTTTGGCCTGCCACACTTTATACTGTTCTATTATGCATCTTCTATTGTGGGAAAATGGGAGGGGGGATGGTATGCGGTTGTTAGTATGTAGCCATAACAAATTCCTTTCTAGAAAGCCAAGCCTTTGTCCCTGCACCTATGCACCAGGGGCAGGTTCCTCTTACCTGCCTACCGGTGCGCTGTATTTCGCACGCGCACGCTCTCACTACACGTGCGCGTCCCCTTGTGTGATTTTGCTTCCGCGCATGCACAGAAGCAAAAAAGCACCAAAATCACATGCGCACACATGTCCCCTCATGAGATTTTGTTTCCGTGCATGTGCAGGAAGCAAAAAAAGCCCAAAAATTAAAAAAAAAGAGAGATGGCACAGTGCGACGGACCGGCGAAGACAGTACCGGAGCTGTCGTGCGCAAATTGCACAATCGGCGGGCTGCTACCGGAATGACAGAGTGGACCGCACCTGTAGGAACCCACCCCTGCTATGCACCTGTACGGAAGGAGATGGGTGGAACCTGCCAGCCTGGCACTTGGAGATTGGAGAATGTGATGAACTTGTGGGTGTGGGGACAAGGGCTTGAACTTTCAGCTGGGTGGTGAAACCCTGGGGACTTCAGATTCAGGTTTCACCCAGATGTACCAACATGGCTCTAATAATAAATTGGGACTTTGAGGAATACTTTGACTCAGACTCTGATTTAATTTTGGATGCTGTTTGGAACCCTGACACTGTGCTTATGAACTTACTTCAGCTTTCCTTTGGTTTATAGCCTGTGTGGGGCATAAATGCAAGATTGGTCCCAAAGTTACCATCACCACTGTAACTGGGAACAGTTGCTGTAGAAGGAAGTCGCTAAACAAGGACGACCAATAGTAGCACAGATGTAGAATTTATTTATGTTGATGTGGCTGCCTACCTTACTGTAGCAAAGAAATGGTGTAGGGCAGTGATGGCGAACCTATGGCACGGGTGCCACAGGTGGCACGCGGAGCCATATCTGAGGGCACGCGAGGCTTTGCCCTATGTCAACTACAGCGCACAGGTGCATGCTGGCCAGATGATTTTCGGCCTTCTGGAGGGCGGGGGGAGGGGCCATTTTCACCCGTTGGGCTGTTTTTCGCCTACCCCAGGCTTCAGAAAAGCCTACCGAGCCTGTGGATGGCATAAAACGGCCCAACAAGCCAACTGGAAGTTCGGAAATGTGAAGGCAGTGCGGGGGGCTTGTGTGTGCATGCATGAGGGGAGGCCATTGCATTATGGGTGTGGGCACACGCCATCGCGCCATCGCACGTGTGCGCGCCCTTTTGGCACCCGAGCAAAAAAAGGTTCGCCATCACTGGTGTAGGGTATCCTGCTTGAGCAGGGGGTTGGACTAGATGACCTATAAGGTCCCTTCCAACTCTGTTAATCTGTTATCTGTAACCACTGATAAAAGCACACTGATAAAATTTCCCCTGATAATAATCTGAAAAAAAACCAACAGATAAATTTACTAGGCTGTAGCTTACTCAGTTTCCCTGTTTTCACCTTTTGATTTTCTGTCAAACTCCAGAATTCTGCCAACTCTATGACATTCGGATTTGCTCTCCAATTCCTAATTTGTTCTTCATCTGACAGTGGGACCCAGTTCACCTTTTTCATTTATCAAAATATAAAGGGAACTCATTCAGATAGAAGCACTACCCTGTTTGTAAACCTCCCAGGAACAGGTGACAATTTTGTGGTGTTTATTGTGTTTATATGAGCCTTCAAACATTTGCAAATGCAGGCAGACCTTGACTTATGACCTTAGTGTCCCTTAGTGACTATTCAAAGCAGGGGTGGGTTCCTCCCAGTTCGGACCAGTTCGCCCGAACCAGTAGCGACCCGCTGGTGAAGTCACGATGACATCACTGACCCAATTGAATTGGTGCTGGTCCATGGGTGCCGCCATCTTTTTTAAAAAAAAAATTGAAAAAAAAATTGCATTTTTTTTTATTTTTTCTTCTGAGCATGTGCAGAAGCCGAGTTTTCAGCACTGTGCATGCGGTTGCCATTTTGCTTTCGGCTTTTTTAATTATTATTTTTGGATTTTTCAGCACTGTGTATGAGTGTGCGTGCTTTGCGTGCGTGCGCCCATGAGGTGCGCCCACCTGGCGCAGGAGGAAGCGAACCGGCAGTGTGATAAGTTAGAACCCACCCCTGATTCAAAGTCATGATGGAACCTGAAAAAGGGGCTTATGACCTGATTCCAAAGTTCTAACAGTCTCCTGCCCTTGTGGTCACATGATCGCATTTCAGTTGCTTAATATCTGGCTTGTATTTCCCACCGTTTACAGCGTCCCACAGTCACAGGACTGCAATTTATATTTTTTTTGCTTTTGGTTTTCAGTAAAAATACCCCAAGGTGAACAATGGGTTTGCTTAATGACCGTTGCAATAGAGTTTGTAAAATCATGTCGGGCATGTGGGTGCCCAGGAGCTGAAGTGGTGCAGTGGTTAAATGCAGCCATTGCAGGCTGACTGCTAGTTCAGTAATTTAATTTAATTTAATTTAATAGACGTACTTATAGGCCGCCCAATCCCGTGGGACTCAGGGCGGCGTACAACAGCATAAGAAGCGTACAATAAAAACAATTATCATAATTTAAAATTAAAAGGCATAGTTAAAACAATTATAAAAACAACATTCAAGGGGGGAATCTGATCTTCCTATTCACCCCGCCTGCCGGAAGAGCCAAGTTTTTATGGCTTTACGGAAGGCCAGCAGGGTGGGGATAGTCCGGATCTCTGGTGGGAGTTGGTTCCAGAGGGACGGGGCTCCCACAGAGAAGGCCCTCCCCCGTGGCCCCGCCAACCGACATTGTTTGGCCGATGGGACCCGGAGGAGGCCCTCTCTATGGGACCTAACCGGTCGTAGGGAGGTATGTGGTAGGATGCGGTCCCGAAGGTAACCTGGCCCTGAGCCATGTAGGGCTTTAAAGGTAACGACCAACACCTTAAATTGCGACCGGAGACTAATTGGCAGCCAATGCAGCTGGCGAAGAATAGGTGTTACGTGGGTGTATCTCGGTACACCCACTACAGCTCGCGCAGCTGCATTCTGTACCAGTTGGAGTCTCCGGATGCTCTTTGAGGGTAGCCCCATGTAGAGCGCGTTACAGTAGTCTAGCCGTGAGGTGACAAGGGCATGAGTGACTGTGAGCAAAGCCTCCCTCTCCAAGTAAGGTCGCAATTGGTGCACAAGACGAATCTGTGCAAAGGTCCCCCTAGCCACAGCTGAAAGATGTTGCTCCAATTTTAGCTGTGGATCTAGGAGGACACCCAAATTGCGGACCTGTTCCGAGGGAGTCAATTTTTCTCCCCCGAGAACCAGGGAGGGACAGTCGACATAATCCTTGGGAGTTCAGCTGTTCAAATCTCACTAGGCTCAAGGTTGACTCAGCCTTCCATCCTTCCGAGGTGGGTAAAATGAGGACCCAGATTGTTGGGGGCAATATGCTGAACTCTGTAAACCGCTTAGAGAGGGCTGGAAAGCACTATGAAGCGGTATATAAGAAAAGTGCTATTGCTATTATGACTGTCATGATTTATGGCAGGGGTGTCAAACTTAAGGCCCGGGGGCCAGATTTGGCCTGTGGGGTGCTTAGATCTGGCCCACGAGGCCATCCTGGAAACAGTGAAGGACTGGCCTGCGATGCCTCTGCCAGTGAAAACGGAACTTGGGAGGGCCACATGCAGCCCTCCCGAGCTCCATTTTTGCTGGCAGAGGGTTGTAGGAGCCGATCGCAGCTGAAAACGGAGCTCAAGAGCCCGTTTTCTCTGGCAGAACGCTCGGGCCACCACAGGCGCCCCTGACATGAGTGACAACGAGCTGGCTATGCCCATCCTGGCCATGCCTCCCCTGCCCCCCCCAAGGTCAAACCCAACCCTGATGTGGCCCTCAATGAAATCAAGTTTGACACCCCTAATTTGTGGCCACAATGGGCAGCCCCACTATGGTCATAAGTTGAAGACTACCTGTACCTTCAGAAAAGTTACCTTCGGGACCGCATCCTGCCGCATACCTCCCTACGACCGGTTAGGGCCCACAGAGTTGGTCTCCTCCAGGTCCCATCGACCAAGCAATGCCGGTTGGCGGGGCCGAGGGGGAGAGCCTTCTCTGTGGGAGCCCCCTCCCTTTGGAACCAACTCCCTCCAGAGATCAGGACTATCCTCACCCTGCTGGCCTTCCGTAAAGCAATAAAAACTTGGCTCTTCCGGCAGGCGGGGTATGAGTGAAAGTTTTTTTAAATTATGGATAGTATTTTAACATGGTTTTTTTTTTAAATTGTTTTTACTTATTATATGTTTCTATACCTGCTGTGAGCCGCCCAGAGTCCCCCGGGAGTTGGGCGGCATAGAAATTTTAATAAATGAATAAATAAACAAACAAAAAGGAAACAATTGGTGGTTTTTGTTTTAAAAAGACTGTGGGAAAAGGCAAAATTGTGAGAATGATCTGCTCCGAGTTGGCATGTGAGGCACTTCACAAGGCCATGTTTCCATGATGAAATGTCAGAGTGCCTCTTTTGAAGTACTTTGGTGAAGTGAAATGGCCCTCGGCTCCCAAATATGAGACTGGGACAGCTCTGGGTGTTGCTTGTCTTAGAATGAGGGAAATGCTTCTGTGCACACCTCGAAGCATTGCTGGTTGACGCACACACGAGAGCCAACTTTTGAGGGGTTACTATCCTGAGGCAGAGCATGTCAACACAGTGATACACAAATTGCTTGTCTAGACAAAGTGTCTCATCAAATCAGAGCCCTGAAGCCTAATCTCTCATCCCCTGTTTGCCTGGCTGTCGGGTTTTTTGACTAAGAAATTGACAAACTATGTCAATTTGTTCCTAAGTTGGATGGAAACTACTTAAGAGTTTTAGTGGGGGGGGGGGGAGTTTTTTAAAATTCTTTTATTCATTTATTATTATTTATTTCTGAGCCACTTTTAAAGTGGCTAAAAAAGGACAAAGTACCAAAAAGAAGGGGAAAAAAATCATAATAAAACAAACAAAGGGGGATAATTATTGAGATACGTCACCTCTTAATCAAATGTCAAAGAGAGTTCTAAATCTACCGCAGGGGAAGAAATAATAATTAATTATTGTATGACATAAAATATCATAAATATTTGTGCCAAAGATTTTGAGACATTTTTGGATGATTATGTAAAATTATCGTTGCAAAAAACGCTTATGTATACATCATTTGAATCTAACCCTTAATATTAGGAATATTACTATTTCTCCAATTTCTCAAACTAATTCTCTTAACAATACCCTAGGCCTGATAGAATCATAACTGATTAAAAATAGTCAAATTCCAAAGATTTGGGACATAATTTAACAAAGAATTAGCATATTACTTTATGCTAATACACCCAAGATACACCCACGTAACACATGTTCTCTGCCAGCTACATTGGTTGCCCATTAGTCTCCGAACGAAATTTAAGGTGTTGGTTATAACCTTTAAAGCCCTACATGGCTCAGGACCAGGCTACCTTCGGGACCGCATCCTGCCACATACTTCCCTACGACCGGTTAGGTCCTGCAGAGTTGGTCTCCTCCAGGTCCCATTAACCAAGCAATGCCGGTTGGCGGGACTGCGGGGGAGAGCTTTCTCTGTGGGAGCTCCTTCTCTTTGGACCCAACTACCACCAGAGATCCGGACTATCCCCACCCTGCTGGCCTTCTGTAAAGCCGTGAAAACATGGCTTTTCAAGCAGGCGGGCTAAAATAAGACCAATGAGAACATTTGTGGTCTTCCTATGTATGAATGATGATAATGTCTTTTAATTTTTATAACTGTTTTTAAATTATTATTATTATTATTATTATTATTATTATTATTATTATTATTATTATTATTATTATTATTATTATTATTATTATTATTATTATTATTATTATTATTATTATTATTATTATTATTATTATTATTATTATTGTGCTTCTTTTTGATAAATTGTTCTTCTTGCCTGTTGTACGCCACCCAGAGTCCCGCGGGAGTTGGGCGGCCTATAAGAACGAACAAATAAATAAATAAATAAATATTTAACACTAAAATGTGTCCCCACTTATGCACCTTAAAATATTGTCCCAAAACAATGTCAGTGATTTATAGCATTGGATCATGAATCAATGACCTCTGACATTTTTTACATCACCAACATCCCATGTTGGGTGCTGCTCAGAACGTCCGCCAATATTTCAAATTTAAACAGGGTAGCTGAATTATTTTAGCATTGGGATCCTGGTGGCTTCTCGAAGATATCAAATATTGACAGTATTTGAAACTCTACTTGAAATAAACTTTTTTTCCTTATTTTTCCTTCATTCCAAATATAATAATAATAATAACAACAGAGTTGGAAGGGACCTTGGAGGTCTTCTAGTCCAACCCCCTGCCTAGGCAGGAAACCCTACACCACTTCAGACAAATGGTTATCCAACATCTTCTTAAAAACTTCCAGTATTGGAGCATTCACAACTTCTGGAGGCAAGCTGTTCCACGGATTAATTGTTCTAACTGTCAGGAAATTTCTCCTTAGTTCTAAGTTGCTTCTCTCCTTGTTTAGTTTCCACCCATTGCTTCTTGTTCTACCCTCAGGTGCTTTGGAGAATAGTTTGACTCCCTCTTCTTTGTGGCAACCCCTGAGATATTGGAACACTGCTATCATGTCTCCCCTGATCCTTCTTTTCATTAAACTAGACATACCCAGTTCCTGCAACCGTTCTTCATATTTTTAGCCTCCAGTCCCCTAATCATCTTTGTTGCTCTTCTCTGCACCCTTTCTAGAGTCTATCTTTTCTCTCCCCTAAGACTTGAATGGCAGCCATATGCAACCTATAAAAACTGTGAAGACAACCACTAAAAAAAAAATCTATGACGATCCATAAAGTTTGGTCGCATGTTATTTTCTGTATGAGATACCCGAGGTGGGGTCCTGCATTCTTGAGCAGTTGCGTGTCCCCGATGTGTTCAATCTTATAATACTCATTGCAAAAATGTGACATTATCCTGCAATGCAGTCATATATTATAACTTGGCTAAAAATATTTTAATTGTGTTTTTTTTTAAAGGAAGGAGCAAGGGGGGAAAAAGACCAGTCACTTCACTGATTGCCTTTAAAGAGACTCATGATATTCTTCATTGATTTTTAAAATTAAAAATAGAGAGAAAAACCAACAGTAGATCATAAAACAAGATGGATTTCAACTGATCTGTATTCCCTCATGGACAGTTAGTCTCTGCTGCTTCTCTTGTATTTGCTTGCGAGATTTATATCTTATTTTCGACCCAAATTTCTTCTAAGCAGCTTCTGATAGTCTGTAATAGCATATGTCAACATATCCAGAAGCCATTATTTCTTTGATCAATGATTGACATCATGTTTACTCTGAGAGGCAAGCAGTGGTATCTCCAGGGAAGGCAGGAAAAAAAATTTATGGCAGCCATGCCATGTGACTGAATCCCCGTCCAATGATACATGTGTCTCATTCACAATGCAGGTTAAAAAAGGACGGGCTTTGTGTGATCATAGATGTCATCTTGATTTTTTTATACCCTTCCCAACTATACCCTAAAGAGAAGGATGACATATGAAGCAGGGGTGGGTTCTACTTACCTTCCCCACTGGTTTGCATCGCGACGGAAGTGCACGTTTTGCGCGCACGTGCGCTCGCTCCACTCGCGTTCACGCGCGTCCCAGCGGTGGGTTCCAATTTTTTTTACTACCACTCTGTGGGCGTGGCTTAATTGTGTGGGTGTGGCTTAATTTTGTGGGACTGGCTTGATGGTCATGTGACCGGGTGGGAGTAGCTTGGCAATCATGTGACCGGGTGGGAGTGGCTTCGTGGTCATGTGACTGGGTGTGTGGGGCCAACTCAATGTCACTCATGTCAAGGGGTGCCTCGCCTGGCCCCTTCCCTCCCAGCCATTCCTTCTCACACCCAGCCTCAATGTATCTATAGTTGTGAAAAATGTTGTTCACTCTTTTTCAACTTTATTATCTATATCAGGGGTCCCCAAACCTGGCAACTTTAGACTTGTGGACTTCAACTCCCAGAATTCTCCAGCCAGCATAGCTGGCTGGAGAATTCTGGGAGTTGAAGTCCACAAGTCTTAAAGTTGCCAAGTTTGAAGACCTCTGATCTACATACTATAGATGTACTTTCATGGACCACTGAAAGGAGGAAATGGCTCACATGCTTTGCCCAAGAGTGTGATAGGCAACAGGCTTTTAAGGGACTGCCAGAAAGAGGGAGGGCAATGTATTTTCCAAAGCACCAGAAGGCAAAACAAGAAGCAATGGATGGAAACTGAACAAAGAGAGAAGCAACCTAAAACTAAGGAGAAACTTCCTGACAGTGAGAACAATTAACCAGTGGAACTGCTTGTCTCCAGAAGTTCTGGGTGCTCCAACACTGGAGGTTTTCAAGAGGAGACTGGATAGCCATTTCTCTGAAATGGTATAGGGTTTCCCTGCCCCCCAAGGTCCCTTCGAAGTGTTATTATGTTATTCTGACACCTTTCCCAGGCCCTCTACTCAGATTTTGGCATCCTCAGTTTTCCCGCCTGAGCAGGGGGTTGGACTAGAAAACCTCCAAAGTCTGTTATTCTGTTATTCCTGAGCTAAATAGCTAAGACCCTCATTGGGACCCTACCTCTTTTGCTCCCTCTGGAACTGAGCTGCCTCTAGACATTCATTTTAATAAGATTTTTAGAAACCTGCAGTTGAAAGTTCTTCATGTCTCCTTACCCTGAAGACCCAATTTCATTTGGAATTTAATCCCAAGCTGATTGCATTTTTAGCATTTATTTTGACACTTCTCCAAAATGGACCCCCAATAAGCCTCATGTCAAAAGGCAGCAGGGTTGCTGGTAGCCAAGTGCTAAGGCAGCATTTATCTCAGACCCTCACTGTCTCTCATTATAATCTCCCTCCCTCCCTCCCTCCCTCCTTTTCTCCTTTTTATTCCCATCTCCTTCCTTCCTTCCTCCCTCCCTCGCTCCTCCCTCCTTCTCTCCTTTTTATTCCCATCTCCTTCCTTCCTTCCTTCCTTCCTTCCTTCCTTCCTTCCTTCCTTCCTCCCTCGCTCCTTCCTCCTTCTCTCCTTTTTATTCCCATCTCCTTCCTTCCTTCCTTCCTTTCTCCCTCGCTCCTTCCTCCTTCTCTCCTTTTTATTCCCATCTCCTTCCTTCCTTCCTTCCTTCCTTCCTTCCTTCCTCCCTCCCTCCCTCCCTCGCTCCTTCCTCCTTCTCTCCTTTTTATTCCCATCTCCTTCCTTCCTTCCTTTCTTCCTTCCTTCCTTCCTTCCTCCCTCGCTCCTTCCTCCTTCTCTCCTTTTTATTCCCATCTTCTTCCTTCTCTACCCTCCCTTCCATTTTCTGGGGGAGAAGGCAACTTCCCCTCCCCCAGCTTTTAAATGTCACCCTTATTAAGAGTCAGGGATGCCTGCTCAGATACCTGCTGCTTGTTTTTTCCCAAAAGAAAAAAAAATTGGTAGCCCAAGGTCGGCATCATAACTTTTTAAGGATTTCAAAAGTACTTTTTGGGACAATCCCCCTCCCCGCCCAAATCGCACCTCCTTTGTTTAAAAAAGAAAGAAAGAAATCGGAGGAAGGAAGAAAAAAAGCCACACACACACACACATCTTGCTCACTCTCTCCAAGTGCCCCGTGTGCACACAGACAGCCCATTAGCACTTCCTGGCAGGAGGAGGCATGGAGCGATGGGGGCTGTTTTGTTTGCAGCCAAAGGATTATCCCCCCCCCTCACTTCACTATCAAAGTGGAACCTGCAGCTGCGCTGCAATGTAGAAATGGGAAATGGAGCAGACAACAGGAGGGAAGGAGATGCAGCAAGCAGGGAGAAGAGAGTTTGCCACTGCTTGCCACACCCACAACCAGCCAGATGCCCTCGCTTCCCCCAAGCATTTCTTTGCCTACCTGATTCTTTCTATCGTGTGCAGGAAAACAAAAGTTTGTGGGATTTTTTTACTTTTGCAAGAAGTTGAAATTGATTGATTGCACTTTATTTTCAGTCCCACAACCTTTTGTTTCCCTGCACAAGAAACGCGACGGAGAAATCAGGTAGGCTTCTGTCCCCTTTCCCCCCTGGATGTCAGAAGCAGGATGCTTTCCACGTCCCACCCAGAGCCCTTGCGGCTTGCAATCTCCTACAGCATGCGCAGGAAGCAAAAAAACCACCAAAAATTCTGGGGAAAAGATTGCACTGCACCTGAGCCCTCGTGCCCAAATTGCGCCATCTGCTGGCCGCTACCGGTGCTGCAGTGTGGGCTGCACCGGTAGGAACCCACCACTGGCGCGTCCCCACGTGCAATTTTGCTTCAGCTCATCCTCAGTAGCTAAAAATCAGCCCGAAACACAGCCGAGGAGCTGATAAGCTGGGCTTTGGAAGGAATAAAGGTCAGTATAAACCCAGGGGTGGGAGGAAGTTTCAAGCAGCAGAACAGTGACGTCACCAGTGGGTCACTACCGGTTCGGGTGAACTGGTCCGAACCGGGAGGAACCCACCCCTGATATGAAGGAGAAAAAAAAATCCTGAACCAAGACTGCCAAACTATCAAGATCCTTGAAATCGAGTAAGCCTTCTTAATAGAAGGTATTTGCAGATGCTGGTTTAAATCAGTGCTTGCGTTTTAAAAGGAGAGCTAAGAAGTAACCAACCACAAAGCTGACGCGCACTGACCTTTATTTTGTTAACTCTGTATTTTCACAATAAGCAAGAAAATCTAGCCCATGTTATCAAAAATAAGATGGTGGGCATTTGATATATTACTGATCAGCATTTATTATACGACTTCAGAAAGGTGGTTTGTATCCTCCTTCAGGAGCAGAATCTCATGGTTGTCATCAGCACTGTTCAGATAAACTTGGTTAATTCAGATTGTGTGATTTCCACTCGTAAATTGGGTTATGGGGAATTTCCCCCTCCATGCTGCTTGATGATCTTCACATTCCTACCCAATGGCAGAGAGACAGAAGTTTGTCTTTGGTACTCCAATTTCAGATGAAATGTACTTTGAGCTGCTGCTAATAAGATGATACAGTCAGTCTAGCCTGTTAAATATAAAGAGGGGAACACCACACACAAATGGTTAAATTGCATGTTGTGCAATTCCAGCCCAAAAATATGGGTACTCCAGTGGTGGGTTCCTACCGGTGCGGTCCACACTATCGCACTGGTAGTGGCAGGCTGATGACGTCACCAAGAGGTTACCGACCCGGTGCGGTCGGTTGCCGATCCCTAGGAGCAGCCATCTTTTTTTCAGCATTTCTGGGCTTTTTTTCTTCCTGCGCATGCGCGGAAGCAAAATTGCGCCGTAATCTTGCAAGGGGATGCGTGCACGTCCCCTCACAAGATTTCAGTGCAATTTTGCTTCCACGCATGCACGGAAGCAAAAAATCGCCGAACTCATGCGTGCGCGTCCCCTCGTGAGATTTCAGCGCCATTTTGCTTCCGCGCATGCGCAAAAGCAAAATTGCATGAGGAGGCTCACGCATATAATGAGCGCGCACGCGCACGCATGAAACATGGTGATGCCCATGCAGTGCACCTGTAGCAAGGTAAGAGAGCAACCCATCCCTGGGGTACTGCCCTGACAATCTTTAAAGGATTATGATTATTGTTGGTTGCCCAGACAGCCAGATGTTTAGATTGGATTTGGCATTTTTATCCACTTTTTAAGTCCTTCCCAAGGATGTAGGATAACAGTGTTGTTCTTTGTTGTTGTTAAAAGTATCATCATAGGATGTAGAATGGAATGGAATGGAATGGAATGGAATGGAATGGAATGGAATGGAATAGAATAGAATAGAATAGAATAGAATAGAATAGAATAACAGAGTTGGAAGGGACCTTGGAGGTCTTCAAGTCCAACTCCTTGCTTAGGCAGGAAACCCTATACCATTTCAGACAAAAATGTAAGCCATTCTGAGTAAAGCTGCCTTATGCAATTGACTGATGGTGGTTTTGTCAATGCAGGTGGTATTCAACTAGTGTTCCAGATGTTTTGGAATTGCAATTAAAGTGCCCATTACTGTTGGTAACTATCTTTGCTTTCTTTTGCCACAGTCATTTTACTTTTACTTGAAGGTCTTTGTATTGTTATTTATTCCACCTTTAAAAAAAATATTGTCTGGTCAACTCAAGGTGGTGAATATTCTTAATCTTCCTATAAAAATCTTGTGAGGTGAGTTGGGTTAGAGGCAATGACTGGCCCAAAATCACCCAGCCAGCTTTCATGTCTAAGGCAGCCAAAAACCCAGAGTCTCCTGATTTCTAAGCCAGCTCCTCAACCATACTAGCTCTCCAAACTAAAGAACAGTTTAGTTGAACTGATGACTCACACTACAAGCTAACTGCCTGCCAGTCTTGCAGTCAAATGAAATTAAAACTGACTTTGATGAATTCATCACTGATTTTTTTTCATGAACTGTTGAATGGTGCTAGGCAAGTGTTTATCAATCATCAAATAAATTGCATCAGACAAGTAAAAACTTTATTTGACTCATGATACTTGAACTACTTACTTTCCAATCAAATTTCCTGTAACCTTTGTTCACTCTTTAATGTATCTCACCTCTTGTTCTGGACTTTTCCAACTGGTAATATGTGTTTGCAGTGGTTGTGGATGTAGTTTTCTTTTGAAATGACTGCAAGAAATGTGATGAAATGTACAATGGTCACCTTGTTGCATCATCATTTGTCTCAGGGGCACTCTAGTTGTGTTTTGTTGTCTCCTTTTCATAAAGAACACTACAGCATTGTCATCAAGCTAGGTGAAGAACTGTCCTTCAACACTCGAGGAAGGATTTTTTAGAGGTGCATCAAATGCTTCACAAAAAATGTGGTAGACCTTGTTCTCATTTGCTCTGGCATGCTTGCAGAATTTGTAAGCATTTTGGGAAGACTGTTTCTTGGGGGGGGAATCTTTAAAAGCATTCTTGGTTAAGTAAGTAAGTTACAGATCTTCAAACTTAATTACCATAGTTATTAAGTTATTCACTGCAGTTGTTAAGAACATCAGGTTAGGAAAGAAATCTGAATGTGCAGATAAGATACACCTTTAAATAAAGTACCTGCAATTTGTAGGATTAGTGTTAATGTTAGTGTTGGGTTTGGGTTTGGGGTTAGGATGGGGATGGGGATGGGGATGGGGATGGGGTTGGGATGGGGTTGGGATGGGGTTGGGATGGGGTTGGGGTTGGGGTTGGGGTTGGGATGGGGATGGGATGGGGATGGGGATGGGGATGGGGTTGGAGTTGGGTTGGGTTGGGTTGGGGTTGGGTTGGGTTGGGTTGGGTTGGGTTGGGTTGGGATTGGGATTGGGATTGGGATTGGGATTGGGATTGGGTTGGGGTTGGGGTTGGGGTTGGGGTTGAGGTTGGGGTTGGGGTTGGGGTGGGGATGGGGATGGGGATGGGGATGGGGATGGGGATGGATGGGGATGGATGGGGATAGGGATGGGGTTGGGGTTGGAATTGGGTTGGGGTTGGGGTTGGGGTTGGGGTTGGGGTTGGGGTTGGGGTAGGGTTAGGGTTGGTGTTCACATTGGGGTTGGGATTGGGTTAGGGTTAAGGTTGTGTTAGTTTTAAGTTTAGGGGATGGGGATGGGGTTGGGGTTGGGTTAGGGTTGGTGTTCAGATTGGGGTTGGGGTTGGGTTGGGTTGGGGTTGGGGTTGGGATTGGGATTGGGATTGGGATTGGGATTGGGATTGGGTTGGGGTTGGGGTTGGAGTTGGGGTTGGGGTGGGGATGGGGATGGGGATGGGGATGGATGGGGATGGGGATGGGGATGGGGATGGGGTTGGAATTGGGTTGGGGTTGGGGTTGGGGTTGGGGTTGAGGTTGGGGTTGAGGTTGGGGTTGGGGTTGGGGTTGGGGTAGGGTTAGGGTTGGTGTTCAGATTGGGGTTAGGGTTAGGGTTAGGGTTAGGGTTAGGGTTAGGGTTAGGGTTAGGGTTAGGGTTAGGGTTAGGGTTAGGGTTAGGGTTGGGTTCAGATTGGGGTTGGGGTTGGGGTTAGGGTTAGGGTTAGGGTTAGGGTTAGGGTTAGGGTTAGGGTTAGGGTTGGGTTCAGGTTAGGGTTAGTGCTAAACAACTAACAAATGTTGCATAAGATTCCTGAGAATATCATGGATAGCCAGAAGGACAAACCAATGGATTATTGAACAAACCAACTCTGAATTGTCACTTGATGGTCAAGTGACTAGGCTCATACAATCCTACTTTGGACCTCTTATGCAAAGACCTGGGTCTCTGGTGAAGGCTCTGATGCTAGGAAAAGTGGAAGGAAAGAGAAGAGGATAAGTGATGTGGATAGATTTACAGTAGTTATAGCATTGATGGGTGCACCATTGGAAGACTTGAGGGACCATCTTGAGGAGAGATTACCCTGGAGAATATCTATCTGTATGATCCCTAAGAAGTAACATTGACTTGATGAATCCACCACAATTGATAGAATAGAACTTGTACTATTACAAATACACAACATGCATTTAACATAAAAGAGAAAAAGAGAGATTCCCTGCTCCATTGAGGCATTTAATAAGATAAATATAATCACTTTTTGCTCTATTTAAGAAATGTTCAGGACATTCTTATACTCTGCAAAAGAGATAAAGGAAACCAACCAGTTTTACTCTTCGTTGATATTACCAAAATGTATTACACTATGAGAAACCTTAAATTGACCAAAGATATGATGGATGCAGAGGGAGTCAAATTAAATGTTTATGGACCCTTATGGTGACATATCAATTTTCTGTACATTGCATAATGTTGCTTTTCCCAGAAGAGCACCATTTAAACGATGTGTACATTGGATTTCAACATTGGATTAACAATTTATTTCCAAAACGTATCTACATATATGAAGCTACTTTGCACTATCTTCATCCTTTTCAAAATCAGTAAGTATATCTCCTAGCTATGAAAATATTGTTCACTCTTGTTTATTGTTTGTCTTGTTCATGGCTTAGTCTTGTAAATATAAAGTGCCTAGAATGAGAAACTGTTATGAACAAAAATCTATTAACTCTGCAATCTGGACACTACGGAGTAAAGGAAACTTCAAGGTGATTTGGAGTGATAATGATTGTATCTTGGCAGTATTACAAAAGGAATTTACTAGTGTTTTTGTCCAGGATATTATTCATCTTCCCTGTAACTACAGCTCTGGAATTCTCTGATCATCTTCATCCAATTACTAATAAGCCCTGTACTCAGTTAATGTCAGGGCTGCCATCCTGCTACACCAGCTGTGCTTCGCCAGATGCCAGCCTGCCATAGGCAACAGGGGGGGAGCTGCAAGGAGGTAGAAGGGAGCAGAGGTGGGATTCACATAATTTCCCTACTGGTTCACCCAGCACCGAAAATGTGAGCTTGAGCATGCGCACATTCGCTTCAGTCACACACACGCCTTCTTCATATGTACGTGGCCTTCCGCACATGTGCTTTGCTTGCAAACACGACTTGAAAATGTGGCTAAATACGACGGCATAGCACTGGGGAGGGTGGGCAGATGGGCAGACCCACCTGCAGGTTGCTACTACCGGTTCGCCCAAACCAGTCCGAACCAGCTGAATACGACCTCTGGAAGGGAGGCTGGGATAAGGGGGAATCGAACCTATTCTTGGTGCCATCCAATGGGAGCCGCTAACCATTCCAAGGTCATGGAATGAAATGTGATGCCATCCAGCCTGCCAAGCCAGGGCCTGTTACCAAAACAATGTGGTTGAATGTAATAGGACAGTTAAAAAATAACTAGGGGAAAGGTGGGGAGAAGGGAAAATTTAATCAGTTTCTTTGGGCACAAAACTTCAGATCTGGCTTTGCTACTCAATAATCACTTGGCTTTAGCAAAGCGTACTTTCATTAACAATGGATTCGAGAGTCTTTCTTTTCTAATTGACCAAGTTGGGATGGCTGACATTAATCCAGATTTGAAGTTTCCAAAACCAAACAAGATCAACTAGGTGAGAACACGAGATTGATTTTTGCTGATTTCAGATGCTAAGCAGGATTAATCCTAGGTCTGTCTGTCTGTCTGTCTGTCTGTCTGTCTGTCTGTCTGTCTGTCTGTCTGTCTGTCTGTCTGTCTGTCTCTCTCTCTCTCTCTCTCTCTCTCTCTCTCTCTCCATCATCCGCATTTACCAAATTGCATGTAATAATATGTAAGAACAACTTTGGGAAACGGGAGAAAGGATGCTACATAGGGAATACGAGGGCCTACCTGCGACTGCATAATAGGAAGAGAAAAGGACTTGGAAAGGGATTTTGCTACCATAGTTACAGATTAACTGAGTTGGAAGGGACCTTGTAGGTCATCTAGTCCAACCTCCTGCCCAAGCAGGAGACCCTACACTTTCTGACAAATGGCAGTCCAATCTTTTCTTGAAAGTCTCAAGTGATGAAGCTCCCACAACTTTCGAAGGCAAGCTGTTCCATAGGTTTGATTGTTCTCACTGTCAGAAAATTTATCCTTATTTCCAGGTTAAATCTCTCCTTGTTCAGTTTCCATCCATTACTCCTTGTCCAGCCTACAGGTGCTTTGAAAACAGGTTGACCTCCTCCTCTCTGTGGCAGCTCCTCAAATATTGGAACACTGCTATCATATCTCCCCAGGTCCTTCTCTTCACTTAGACTAGCCATGCCCAGTTCCTGTAACCATTCTTCATGTTTTAGCCTCCAGTCCCCTAATCATCCTGGTTGCTCTCCTCTGCACTCTTTCTAGAATCTCAACATCTTTTTTATAGTGTGGTGACCAAAACTGAATGCAGTACTCTATGTGTGGTCTTACTAAGGCTTTATAGAGTAGTATTAGTACCTCACTTGACCTTGATTGTATCCCTCTGTTAATGCAATTTAGGATTGCATTGGCTTTTTTGGCTGCCGCTGCACACTGCTTGCTCATATTTAGCTGGTTGTCCACTAAGACTCCAAGATCCCTCTCACAGTTACTGCTATTAAGCCTGGTTTCACCCAGTCTATATATGTACTTTTGGTTTTTCTTGCCTAAGTGTAGGACTTTACTTTTCTCTATCTCAGACTGTAAAAAAGACAGCAGGAAATTTATACTACTGGATTTGCAAGATTATGTTACTGTAACCTCACAATAATGTAGAATTAGCTCATGTGGTTGTGTTTATTGTCTGATTTAACCTGGAAGGCTGACATTACTTACAAGTCTGATAGTACTGTACAAATCTCCTGTCGCCTCTTTTGCAACCTGAGAAGTTAAAGAAGTTCTTTTCTGAGTCACTTTCCCTTCCCAAATATGTACCTGTGGGCTAGGCTCACTGTTATCTGATTATTCCCTATGCCAGGGGTCCCCAACCCCCAGCCCATGGCCCACTACCAGGCTGTGGCCTATTTGGTACTGGGCTGCACCAGAGGCAGGCTGGCACGCACATATGCACACAGCCCCACTCATGTGAGGGGCAGGCTGGTGCTCACACACAAGTGCAGCACTGCTCATGTGAGTGAGGCTGTGTACACCTGCGCACCAGCCCATTGCTCATGTGGCCCAGTTCCCTCTCCCCCTCTAGCTGGGGCACCAAGCCACAAAGGTTGGGGACTGCTGCCTGAGGCAGGATCTATTTCCCCATTTCCCAAGATTTATAGATAATTATTGTCTGTTATTCATGCCTCCTTGCTTTTATCTACTTTTTATTCCATTTTTAGCAATAGCAATAGCACTTAGATGTCAGGGTTCCAAATAGCATCCAAAACTAAATTAGAGTTCAAGGCAAAGTATTCCTCAAAATTCCAATTTATTAATAGAGCCATGTTGGCACATCTGGGTGAAACCCGAATCTGAATTCCGGGCTTCATCACCCAGTTGAAAGTTCAAGTCCTTGCCCTCACACCCTCAAATCCATCACATTGTCCAATCTTCTATTGCCATGCTGGCAGAGTCCACCCATCTCCTTCCGTGCAGATGCAGAGGCGCAGAGACAAAGGATGACCTTGGCTTTCTAGAAAGAATTTATTATGGCTACATACCGTGTTTCCCCGAAAATAAGACCTGTCCCGAAACTAAGCCCCACAGGGCTTTTCGGGACATGCTTTGAAGTAAGGCCCGCCCCGATAATAAGCCCCCCCAACTACTTCCGGGAGAAAGGGGGGGGCATGCCGGGAGCCGCTCTTTTTGCGGTGGCACACTCTCTCTCTCTCCCGGCCAAAAGAGTGGCATTGGAATCCCCTGCAAACAGCCACCGGTTCCTCGCCTGAGCCCGGCTAGAAGCCAAACTTCCAATCGGGCTCAGCAGCAGAAGCAGCCGTGCACACGCTTGTCTTTTCTAAACACGCCCCCTCTCTCTTGGCAAAGGGGCTGTCTCCTGTCTCCGAGGCCGGTCGGGTACAGTGAGCCCACAAGTGCAGGGCTTGAGCCGCCTCCCTCGCTCACCTGCCTTCTGCCGCCGCCTCCCTCGCTCACCCACCTGCCCGCCCGTTTGGATCTGCCTTCCGCCGCTGCCTCGCTTGCTCACCCGCCTCCCTCGCTCACCCACCTGCCCGCCCGTTCGGATCTGCCTTCCGCCGCTGCCTCGCTTGCTCACCCGCCTCCCTCGCTCACCCGCCGCCTCCCTCGCTCACCCACCTGCCCGCCCGTTCGGATCTGCCTTCCGCCGCCTCCCTCGCTTGCTCACCCGCCTCCCTCGCTCACCCGCCGCCTCCCTCGCTCACCCACCTGCCCGCCCGTTCGGATCTGCCTTCCGCCGCCTCCCTTGCTTGCTCACCCGCCTCCCTCGCTCACCCGCCGCCTCCCTCGCTCACCCACCTGCCCGCCCGTTCGGATCTGCCTTCCGCCGCTGCCTCGCTTGCTCACCGGCACAGGCTGCCCCACCCCCACCCGAAACCCCCAAACTCCGCCCCACCACGAGACACGCCACTTACTGGAGTTTGACAGCTCCGCGGTGTCTCAGCTATTCTGTTTAGAAAAAAAACCTTGTATACTACAGAAACTCTTCTCGCGAGGCGAGCAATTAACAACTTCTCACAGCAAGAAGAGTTTCTGCACTATGCAAGGTTTTTTTCCTAAACAGAATAGCAGAGATCACGGGGCTGCCAAACTCTGGGCGTGTGCCAAAAGGCTCGGCTAATCCAAGCGAGGGAGGCGGCGGCAGAAGGCAGGTGAGCGAAGGAGGCGGCGGGTGAGCAAGGGAGGTGGCTGAGCAAGAGAGGGAGGCGGCGGAAGGCAGATCCGAATGGGCGGGCAGGTGGGTGAGCGAAGGAGGCGGCGGGTGAGCGAGGGAGGCGGCTGAGCAAGAGAGGGAGGCGGCGGAAGGCAGATCCGAACGGGCGGGCAGGTGGGTGAGCGAAGGAGGCGGCGGGTGAGCAAGGGAGGCGGCTGAGCAAGAGAGGGAGGCGGCGGAAGGCAGATCCGAACGGGCGGGCAGGTGGGTGAGCAAGGGAGGCGGTGGGTGAGTGAGGGAGGCGGCTGAGCAAGAGAGGGAGGCGGTGGAAGGCAGATCCGAACGGGCGGGCAGGTGGGTGAGCGAAGGAGGCGGCGGGTGAGCAAGGGAGGCGGCTGAGCAAGAGAGGGAGGTGGCGGAAGGCAGATCCGAATGGGCGGGCAGGTGGGTGAGCGAAGGAGGCGGCGGGTGAGCGAGGGAGGCGGCTGAGCAAGAGAGGGAGGCGGCGGAAGGCAGATCCGAACGGGCGGGCAGGTGGGTGAGCGAAGGAGGCGGCGGGTGAGCAAGGGAGGCGGTTGAGCAAGAGAGGGAGGCGGCGGAAGGCAGATCCGAACGGGCGGGCAGGTGGGTGAGCGAAGGAGGCGGCGGGTGAGCGAGGGAGGCGGGTGAGCAAGCGAGGGAGGCGGCGGAAGGCAGATCCGAATGGGCGGGCAGGTGGGTGAGCGAGGGAGGCGGCGGGTGAGCGAGGGAGGCGGCTGAGCAAGAGAGGGAGGCGGCGGAAGGCAGATCCGAACGGGCGGGCAGGTGGGTGAGCGAAGGAGGCGGCAGGTGAGCGAGGGAGGTGGCTGAGCAAGAGAGGGAGGCGGCGGAAGGCAGATCCGAACGGGTGGGCAGGTGGGTGAGCGAAGGAGGCGGCGGGTGAGCGAGGGAGGCGGCTGAGCAAGAGAGGGAGGCGGCGGAAGGCAGATCCGAACGGGCGGGCAGGTGGGTGAGCGAAGGAGGCGGCGGGTGCATTGCCTGCCCTGGCTTTGCCTTCCACCCGCCGCCCGCTTTCCCTAAGGTAAGCCTGCTGCCCCTTCTGCTCTGCCTTCCGCCGCTACATCGGTTGCTCGCTCACCGCCCCGCCCCGCCCCATCCTTCGCCCCAAAGCTCCAAACTCCGCCCAACCGCAAAACTCACCACTTACTGGAGTTTGACAGCTCTGGGGTTTCCCTCGGCTAGGGAAAAAAATCTTGCATAGTGCAGAAACTCTTCTCGCTTCGAGAACTTGCTAATTCTCGCGAGAAGAGTTTCTGCACTATGCAAGATTTTTTTCCCCCTAAACAGATTAGCCGAGAGACCACGGAGCTGCCGAACTTCAGTAAGTGGTGCGTCGCGGCCTGCCTGCACCCCAAAAATAATAAGCCATCCCCGAAAATAAGGCCAGGGGCATTTTTTGGGGGTCAAAAAATATAAGCCCCTGTCTCATTTTCGGGGAAACACGGTACTAACAACCTCATACAATCCCACCACCCATTTTCCCACAGTAGAAAATGCATAGTAGAATAGTATAAAGTGTGGCAGGCCAAAGACCCCAATAAAATGGCTTCAGCCTGACATTAGACTTATATACCATTTTACAGTGCTTTACAGCCCTCTCTAAGCAGTTTACAGAGTCAGCATATTGCCCCCAACAATTTGGGTCCTCATTTTACCCACCTCGGAAGGATTGAAAAAGCACCTTTGGGACAACCATGACTTGGATGAATGAGAATCTCCATATACAAAATTTGCATGGAACAAATTAATTAACTTTATTATCTTATTCAGTTTGTCCCCTCACCATTGCCACCTTCTTAGACTTCACAGACAATGCAGGAGATCATAAGAAGTTTGTAGCCATTATTTCTAGTCACGATGGATGCATTGGCTGAAAGTCACTGTAGGTGTTCTGGGAGAAAAGTTCTGCAAATTCCTATAATTCTAATAGCACAGAGCTTTGGGGCAGAAATGTACAAGTGTGTGGATGAAGAAAAAAAATGATGGAATGGGCTAAGTTGGGATAACTGTATTAGAATCCTGCCAGCGAATCAACTAATCTTACCAGACAAAAATATGAGCTATTGATTTATTGTGAAACGCTTGAGGAAATTAGTTATTTTGCTGAGGCATTGATTCTCAGTTTGCTCTGAGAAGCCCTACTGTCAGCACCGAATGAAAAATGACTTTTACTATTTCACACAACGTCCTTAACCAGATCTGGTAAAGACCCATCAATTGCATTCACCACACAGGAGGCTAAACTGGGTTAGTGTAAACTATTTTCCTCCTCCCCCCCCTCTCTCTCTGTATGTTTTATGGGTTGAACTTGCTTGTTTAGTTTATACTTCTATATATTATGCCAATTCAGAAAGTTAGTTCAATAAAAACTAGTTTTATATGTTCTGTGGAGGAGCATTTGGGCACTGTATTGACAAGCTGTGTGGTCAGGGGTGGGTTCTAACTTACCACGCTGCCGGTTCACTTCCTCCCGCGCCACGTGGTCGTGCATGCACTTTGCGCATGCGCACATGCGCAGTGCCAAAAAAAAGTTGAAAACAAGATGGCGACCGCATGCACAGTGCCGGAAACTCGGCTTCTGTGCATGCTCAGAAGAACACACACAAAAAAGATGGTGGCACCCACGGACCGGCACCGACCAAACTGGGTCGGTGACCTCATCATGACATCACCAGTAGGTCGCTACCAGTTCGGACAAACTGGTCAGGAACCGGGAAGAACCCACCTCTGTGTGCGGTGGTGTCAATTAAAGGAAGCATATAAAAAACAGTTGCTGGGATTGGGTATGTCTAGTTTAATGAAAAGAAGGACTAGATATGATAGCAGGACAAGAAGCAATGGATGGAAACTAATCAAGGAGAGAAGCAACCTAGAACTAAGGAGAAATTTCATGACAGAACAATTAACCAGTGCCTCCAGAAGTTGTGAATTCTCCAACACTGGAAGTTTTTAAGAAGATGTTGGCTAACCATTTGTCTGAAATGGTGTAGGGTTTCCTGCCTAAGCAGGGGGTTGGACTAGAAGACCTCCAAGGTCCCTTCTAACTCTGTTATTCTATTCTATTCTATTCTATTCTATTCTATTCTATTCTATTCTATTCTATTCTATTCTATTCTAATCACTGCAGTCAATACCCAGATAACCAGAGATTAACACCAGACTATCAAACAGCAAAAAATGTCCTAATAGCAACAGCACTGAGACTTATATACCGCTTCACAGTGCTTTACAGCCCTCTCTAAGTGGTTGACAGAGTCAGCCTATTGCCCCCAACAATCTGGGTCCTCATTTTACTGACCTCGGAAGGATGGAAGGCTAAGTCAACCTTGAGCCAGTAAGGATTGAAGGAATTGAACTCCTGGCAATGTGAGCAGAATTAGCCTGCAATCCTGCATTCTAACCACTGCACCACCCTGGCTCTTAATTAAGAAACTACGAACTCAGACAAACAAAGTAACAGTAAATAACAGCCTAATCAAGGAGCCATCAAGAACACTCCCACTGATACTAACAAGGCAAGCTAATGTATATAAATAGAGAGCAAACCCCACTCCCTTCTAGCACTGATGGTGTTACCTAGTTGGGTTGCTGGAAAACAACCAAGGTCAAAGAGCACCAAGGACTCTAAGAAAACATCACTATTTTCCATCACCAATATGCTCCATCTGAAAGCTTCTGAGACAGCCTCCATTGACGATTTATATTTTTAAATTATGCTGCTTAGAAAAGAAGGGAAAGATATAATTTTAATTATTTAGTCCTAGTGCATTAATATTTCACATTTGTGCAGGTTTAGTGTGCCAATACCGAGATGGGGAAGGCAGGAACAGATTCAATCCAGCCCTTTCAAACTTTAATTTTACATATGTGCCCAGTCACAGAAACACAGAGATGACTTGCTAACCTGACAGTAATTCATGGCTTATTTACCTATATTTCAATGTCATCTATGGTGCAGAGCGGGGGATGGGGTCAGATTGAGGAAAACAGCATCATAGTGTTAAAATGCAAGAACACCTGGTCCCTGTGTGTCATGACTTTCTCACAGAAACAATGAGAACCTCTGGAGACCTCTGCATAGTTCATTCATACAATGAACAGTTGAGGGAACTGGGTATGTCTAGTCAAATGAAGTCTAGTTGTCTTGGTGTGCAGTGCTCTATAGCATCATTTTGAGGGTAGGAGTTGAAGCAATTTATGTCCAGGATGCGAGGGGTCAGTAAATATTTTCACGGCCCTCTTTTTGACTAGTGCCTTATACAGGTCCTCAATGGAAGGCAGGTTGGCAGTAATTGTTTATTTCTGCGGTTCTGATTATCCTCTGAAGTCTGTGTCTGTCTTGTTGGGTTGCAGAACCGAACCAGACAGTTATAGAGGTGCAGATGACAGACTCAATGATTCCTCTGTAGAACTGAATCAGCAGCTCCTTGGGCAGTTTGAGCTTCCTGAGTTGGCGCAGAAAGAACATTCTTTGTTGTGCTTTTTTGATGATGTTTTTGATATTAGGTGACCATTTTAGGTCTTGAGATATGGTAGAACCTAGAAATGTGAAGGTCTCTACTGTTGATACTGTGTTGTCTAGTATTGTAAGAGGTGGTAGGATGGGAGGGTTTCTCCTAAAGTCTACCACCATTTCTACGATTTTGAGTGTGTTCAGTTCCAGATTGTTCCGGTCGCACCACGAGGCTAGTTGTTCAATCTCCCGTCTGTATGTGGTTTCATCGTTGTCTTGAATGAGGCCAATCACTGTTGTATCATCTGCAAACTTCAGTAGTTTAACAGATGGATCATTTGAGATGGAGTCATTGGTATATAGAGAGAAGAGAAGTGGTGAGAGTACACAGCCTTGGGGGGGGGGCTGTGCTAATTGTACAGATATCTGATGTGATTTTGCCTAGCTTCAACTGCTGCTTCCTGTCTGTTAGGAAGCTTGTGATCCACTTACAAGTGTGTTCAGGTACCACTAGCTGATTTAGTTTAGTTAGAAGAATGTCCGGTATGATGGTATTGAATGCTGAACTAAAGTCTACAAAGAGGACCCTTGCGTAGGTCTTTGGAGATTCAAAATAGGATGCAGTGCAGAGCCATATTAACAGCATCATCTGTCGATCTATTTGCTCGGTATGCAAATTGCAGGGGGTCCTAACAGTGGATCCATGATGGCTTTCAAGTGGGACAGCACTAGCCTTTCAAAGGTTTTCATAACTAGAGATGTTAGAGCAACTGGTCTGTAGTCTTTTTTTTGCCATTTGTTCAGAATGGCAGAGGTCTCATGCTTGAGCAGGGGGTTGGACTAGAAGACCTCTAAATCCCTCTGTTATTCCATTCTATCCTTCAAATTATCTCACAATCTCGGTTTTCTGGGATTGCACAATGTGTATTAACCACATTGAGCAGGTTTGGATGATGAGTTAAGATAAAGTCTTGCGAAACTACCTCAATAGAATGACTGGGTTGGTTCTTGGAGTCCTTGCAATGCAGTTGTAGGTCTGAAGACCTCTTATTTGTTTAGAGGTTAACTTTCAATGTTGGTGATTACTTCAAATTAGAGATTTTTGTCAGGTCCAATCATTAGTTTTCATTAAGGAAACACCATCTAACCTGCTCATGCCATAATCTACTATTGTCATAATCTACTATTGCCAAAAACTACCCAAACATCATACAGCATCAACTATTCCTTTTTGATTGAAGACCATTATCAATCAGCGGTGGCTTTCTCCCGGTTTGGCCCGGTTCTGCTAACCAGTAGCTGTGGCGGTGGGAGGCTCCGCCCACCCACCCGGGACACTTCTGCGCATATGCAGAAGCATCTCACGTGCAAGTGCATGCGCAAACCAGTAGCAATGGGTTTTAGAACCCACTACTGTTATCAACGTATTGTTGGAAGAAATTTCCCTGGTTCGTTCCCAGCTGGGAAGCAGTCACCTATGCTGAGAAGAAATAGACATGGAAGCAGCTGCCAGAAAAAGGGATCCTTTAATTCAGGAAGGCAAGAAGAGTAGTGACACAGCTCAAGCTTTCCCTGGTTGCAAGCAAGGTGGCCTGATAAGTGTATGGATTTTTATACCCATCTTCCCTTTGAAGTCGGTGTGATTTGATGAGATTTTGTATGTGCCTTTAGTTAAGGTGATTGCTCTGAATTCCGGCTGCCTGCCTTAATGGTTTAATCCTGTTCATGGGGCTTTGTCTTTCCTATCCTGGGGGTTAATTCTGCCAGGAAAGAGGAAAAGGGGAATTCCAGGTGATTTATTTTTAGCCTGATTCCCCTTATCTTAATGGCTCTACTCAAGTATTTCTATTGTCAGCTCTGTTAGCAGGGTTGCTTTGTGTTTTTCTTTCAGCTGGTGTTTCTTGGTTTTCTTAAAGGGGAAAGGGCTGGTTTGAGTCTCTTGGCACTGTTTTCTGAGGTTTCTGGTGCTATGAGGTCCCTGGCGCTGTCCCCCTGGGGTACACTTCCCACAGTACCACTCCATGTATAATTGCTCTTGAAAAGTGAAAATAAGGACAGATAGTAGGAGCCCTCATGGCACAGTGTTTAGAATGCCTCAAGTTGACTCAGCCTTCCATCCTTCTGAGATCGGTAAAATGAGGACCCAGATTGTTGGGGGCAATAGGGCAATAGGGGGCAATACCCAGATTGTTGGGGGCATTATAAACCGCTTAGAGAGTGCTGTAAAGCACTATGAAGCGGTATATAAATCTAAGCGCTATTGCTATTGTTAGTAATCATAACTATCTTTGGGCAACATGCTAAACCATAGATTTTTTGGGGTTTATTAATCATGGTTTCTTAAATAAATCACAACTAGCAAGTTCAGACAACATGAAAAACCTAGAGATTCACCAGCCACATGGACTGGGTACTTGAGATGCTTGAAGATACTTTCTCACACACATAAAGCACATAAAGCATAAAGCACACCATATTGTGATTTAGCATGCTGTGGGGAATCCAGCGATAGCCTATATGTAAACACACTCAGATACACACACATGCCCGCATCGCAGAACATTTTCAATTTTTAAAACGTCGAGACAAAAATGACTTGGATAAATGAAATGAGATTTAAAACAACTTCCAATGTTGGTAGAGGAGCAATATTAATCCGTTCGAAGGAAAACGATTGTTTTTAGCAGTCAAGACCATTAGATGTCTGCTTGTTTGTTTCTCCCAAATTTATCCCAGCATGGGGGGGAAAGATAATTATCTGCACTTGAACAAAATCTCCGGAGTGTAAGTTAATTTCCTACAAACTACTTCAACAGGGGGGAAATGCCTACTACTGGTAACTATACAGCATTCTGTTTTTGACCGTTTGCATTTTTCTTTTTTTCAGACTAGGATATACTATCTGCATTGTCCAGCATAACACCTCTGAGATTTTGCTGGGTGGTTTAGAGGCTGCTTTACAAACTTGTTCTCCTCCGTGTTAGCTTTGGCTTTAATAAGGGAGAGTGAAACATTCTAGAAAAGTAAATAAATCTAGTTGAAACTTTGCAGCAATGATTGATTACATTCCATCAACTCAGTGGTGACTCTTTACAACTGCCAAGATAGGCTATAAAGCAAAAGCACTTAGAGCAGTGTTTCTGAACCTTGGCAGTTTGAAGATGTGTGGACTTCAACTCCCAGAATTCCCCAGCCAGCAACGCTGGCTGGGGAATTCTGGGAGTTGAAGTCCACACATCTTCAAACTGCCAAGGTTCAGAAACACTGACTTAGACTTACAGTATATACCGTTTCACAGTACCTTAGAGCCCTCTCTAAGGGGTTTCCGGAGTCAGCCTATTGCCCCAAACAATCTGGGTCCTCATTTTACTGACCCCGGAAGGATGGAAGGCTGAGTCAACCTTGAGCCTGGAGAGATTCGAACTGCCAAATTGCAGGCAGCCGGCAGTCAGCAGAAGTAGCCTGCAATACTGCATTCTAACCACTGTGCCACCACGGCTCTATAATTGCTGGCACATTCTGATCTTTTTAGAGATGGACACATCACAGCATTTGAAAATCTTTTTCCAAGGCTTTCATGGCTGCTCCACCAAGTGGTAATCTCTAATAGGCATAGACATAGAATAACAGAGTTAGAAGGGACCTTGGAGGTCTTCTAGTCCAACCCCCCCGCTCAGCAGGAGACCCTACACCATGATGGCGAACCTTTTTTTCCTCGAGTGCCGAAATAGTGCACGTGCGCGCTATCACACGCACGTGCATGCCCACACCCATAATTCAAAGCCCCTCACTTGCCCCACCCCCCTGCACATGCGTGCGCGACCCATCCCATTCCCCCATTTCCCGACTTCCAGTGGGCCCGGTAGGCCCGTTTTTTCGCCCTCCCCAGGCTCCAGAGGCTTTCTTGGAGCTTGGGGAGGGCAAAAACACTCCACCCCCGCCACCCTGGAGGCCCTCCAGAGGCCAAAATCGCCCTCCCAGAGCCTCCGCGCGAGCCAAAAATCAGCTGGCGGGCACACACATGCGCACTGGAGCTGAACTAGGCCAACAGCTCGCGTGCCGGCAGATATGGCTCCGCGTGCCACCTGTGGCACCCGTGCCATAGGTTCGCCATCACTGCCCTACACCATTTATGACAAATGGCAGTCCAATCTCTTCTTGAAAGCCTCCAGTGATGAAGCACCTACAACTTCCGAAGGCAAGTTGTTCCATTGGTTGATTGCTCTCACTGTCAGAAAATTCCTTCTTATTTCTAGGTTGAATCTCTCCTTGTTCAGTTTCCATCCACTATTCCTTGTCTGGCCTTCAGGTGCTTTGGAGAATAGCTTGACCCCCTCCTCTCTGTGGCAGCCCCTCAAATACTGGAATACTACTATCATGTCTCCCCTAGTCCTTCTCTTCACTAGACTAGCCAAGCACAGTTCTTGCAATCGTTCATTGTATGTTTTAGACTCCAGTTCCCTAATCATCCTGGTTGCTCTCCTCTGCACTCTTTCTAGAGTCTCAACATCTTTTTTATAGTGTGGTGACCAAAACTGGATGCAGTACTCTAGGTGTCGTCTTACTAAGAGTGGTATTAGTAACCTCACTTGATCTTGATTGTATCCCTTTGTTAATGCAATTTAGGATTGCATTGGCTTTTTTGGCTGGCACTGCACACTGCTGGCACATATTTAGCTGGTTGTCCACTAAGACTCCCTCTCATAGTCACTGCTATTAAGCCTGGTTTAACCCAGTTTATACATATGCTTTTGGTTTTTCTTACCTAAGTGTAGGACTTTACTTTTCTCTACATTGAATTTAATTTTGTTAGATTCGGTCCAGCGTTCAAGTGTGTCAAGATCCATCTGGATCTTGAGCCTATCTTCTAGGGCCGTGGTGGCGAACCTATGGCACGCGTGCCACAGGTGGCACGCGGAGCCATAGCGGACGGCATGCGAGTGTTGCCCACCGGCAAACCAGAAGTGCAGAAAAACGCACTTCTGGTTTGCCGGTGAGCTGTTTTTTGCACTCCAGAGGGTTCAGGGAAGCTCCCTGAAGCTCCAGAATGCAAAAAATTACAAAACGGACAAACCGGAAATGTATTTTTCCGCACTTCCGGTTTGTCCGTTTTGTAGTTTTTTGCATTCCGGGGCTTCAGGGAGCTTCCCTGAACCCTCCGGAGTGCAAAAAACAGCTCACCGGCAAACCGGAAGTGCGTTTTTCTGCACTTCCGGTTTGCCCGTTTCGTCATCCCAGGCTCTGCTAAGACCTTTGCGCGGGGGTGGGGGGGGTGCGCATGCGCAGGGGGCAGCATGGGGGGGTGTTGTGCGCATGTGTGGGGGGGAGGGAATGGGAGAGGGCATGCGAGCGCACGCGAGCCCGCGCCTCCCCCCTTTTTGGCACGCGAGCCCAAAAAGGTTCGCCATCACTGTTCTAAGGTATTAGCTATTCCTTCCAAGGTTGGAGGCCCCTGCCCTAGAGTCAGGCATGACTAGACAGGGCAAACTTTACCTTTAAGGAAGGAAAGGGTGAGTCAGTTTGTCATCTTCCAACTTCCTAAGAAAGATTTAGTTTAGAACTTTCAGCATTACATTTATTTCTGATGAATTTATTTTTTAGGTTAAGGTACACTTATCATGAATCCACCCACACTTACTCAGTTTCAGTGGCCTCTGTGAAACAGGTTTTCTCTTTTCTTGCCTCCATCAAGTCACTGGAAATTTATTCTACATTTCAAAAAAATAATAATGGAAAAATCAGATTTAATTCAATAGCAACCGTTGCTCAAAGGGTTATTAGCCAGAAATGGTGCAGTGACTCATAAACCACACTCTGTGAAATACTGACAACCCAATTTCTACCATGAATTTAAATGAAAATTAGATTATATGAGCTGGGGGGGGTTAGAGAAGCTGAACTTATTAATTGTAACTAAACAATGTGTGACTCATTGGATCATTGTTTCAGACTTGTTTCTTTACTAGATTATTCAATGCCTCCAATGGCAGAACTTCTAAATAGATTTCTTTCCCTGAAAATGTTCTTTAAAATGCAAGATTTTCCTGAGCTGTGTCTGCCTTGAAAATAGCCATATTGAACTGTGTGGCATAATCAAACCACAGGAACTGACCACAGGAAATGTTCTATGACATTTTGTATTATGGCAAAAAAAAAAAAAAGCTTTAGGATACTGCTTATGTCATAAAATGTTTCGTAAAATTTGCCAAATTTCAATTCCATGGGTTCCTGATTTTGGATGCATTCTTTAAGTTGGTCCATCTGAGATACTTTGGTTCTGTTGGAAGAAATATCCTTCTGGGTTCAGTTCAGGTTCTGTTCTAACTTACCTCACCGCCGGTTCGCTTCCTCCCGCGCTCCATGGCAGTGCCTCATGGGCACGCGCACTTCATGCACATGCGCATGCGCAGTACCGAAAATTCCAAAAAACCCCTGAAAAAAGCACAAAACAAGATGACGGCACACGCGCAGTGCCGGAGACTCAGCTTCTGTGCATGTGCAGAAGAAGAAAAATCAGCAATTTTTTTAAAAAAGCCAAAAACAAGATGGCGGCGTATGCGCAGTGCCGGAAACCCGGCTTCTGCACATGCGCAGAAGAAAAAAAATCAGAAAAATAAATAAATAAATAAAGTTTCAAAAAAAAGATGCCGGCGTCCACGGACCAGCACCGACAGAACCAGCTCCATGTCATCACCAGCAGTTTGCTACCGGTTCTATAGAACCGGTGCGAACCGGGAGGAACCCAGCTCTGCCCTACACCATTTTTGACAGATGGCAATCCAGTCTCTTCTTGAAAGTTTCCGGTGATAAAATTCCCACAACTTCCGAAGGCAAGCTGTTCCATTGGTTGATTGTTCTCACTGTCAGAAAGTTCCTCCTTATTTCCAGGTTGAATCTCTCCTTGATCAGCTTCCATCCATTATTCCTTGTCTGGCCTTCAGGTGCCTTGGAAAACAGGTTGACCCCCTCCTCTCTGTGGCAGCCCCTCAAATATAGGAACACTGCTATTATATCTGTCCTGGTCCTTCTCTTCACTAGACTAGCTATGCCCAGTTCCTGCAATCATTCTTCATATGTTTTAGTCTCCAGTCCCCTAATCATCCTGGTTGCTCTTCTCTGCACTCTTTACAGAGTCTCAACATCTTTTTTTAGTGTGGTGACCAAAACTGGATACAGTACTCTAAGTGTGGTCTTTCTAAGGCTTTATAGAGTGGTATTAGTACCTCACTTGCTCTTGATTGTCCCTAATCCCCAGGCCATGGACTGGTACCTAGTCCTAGGAACCGGGCCACACAGGTGGAAGTAAGTGGTGGACAAGCAAAATTGTGCATGAAAGAGAACTAAGTTGCATGCTCCTCCTCCTCTCCCTCCTCCAGTACGTGGAAAAATTGTCTTCCGCAAAATTGGTCCCTGGTGCCAGAAAGGCTGGGGACCACTGGCTTATAGGATAAAAAAGAAACAAGAAAAGAAAGAAGATGAGCATCAACAATACTGGGGAACATGCTTGCGAAAGCCATACGATCGTTTATAAGTGAAATAAACTTTTTATGATTCCTTCATCCCTCTCCATTCCGTACATCAGTGAGTACAATAATATAAATGCTGATAATGCAGAATATAAACATTTTAAAATACTAAGTGGAATAATTTTGGATTGCATTAACCAAAATGATTCGGTCATATATTTTTTCTACATCTCCGCCTGTTTCAATACTTGTGGGAAGAATGGTTAGAGATACAAGTATTATTTTTTTCCCTAATGTAACTCATGTTGGACTATTGATGGACTTACTCTGCCCTCTGGTGGTTTATTCTGTCCTGCTCTATTTGAAACAGATCACAGTCTGTGATTGGTGATGATCTTACCATAGCATAGTTTGCTATTTGGGTGTAATTGTTTTGTTTCTACATGGGGACCACTTTGGACTTCTTGTTTGAGAAAGATAAAAATAAAGTTCTGGGTTAAAGATTTGATAGCTTTGTTATGATTATAGAAATAGTGTGCATTTTATTATGTGTATGTGTTATATTTCTATAATCATATATTTTATTTATTTGTATCCTGCCTTTATTATTTTTACAAATAACTCAAGCTGGTGTGGGAAGCCCTCCCCCACCCCCAGAAGAATGAAATATTTGGGAAATATTAAAAAAGGCAGAATATTATATTTCCCTTAAAGGAGAAATGAAAAGATCTTAAGGGAGGCAGAAACCAGCCCCAGTTTCCCTGCCCAAAGCAGAAACTGAGGAGGCCATCTTTTAGAAATGCGGATTTGGTAATCCATTCAGAAAGACTGGGTCAAGACAGAAACTCAGATAAGCAACAAACAAAAGGTTGACAAAGTTAGCTCAGACAAACACCTAGGATTTGCATTTCCTCTTTTGCCTATAGAGCCAGCTATGACCCCTACATGACCCCCATAGGAATCCAGAAGGTATAAAAACCCACCCTCTCTAAACTCCATTGTGTCAGCTATCCAGAATCACGCATGTTTGGTGGTTCTGCTTCATCAATAAAGAGAACCTTTCTTTCCAATCAGCCTCCAGCCTCCAGAGCTGAAGTGGTGCAGTGGTTAAATGCTGCGACTGCAGGCTGACTGCTAGTTTTGCAGTTCAGCTGTTCAAATCTCACTAGGCTCAAGGTTGACTCAGCCTTCCATCCTTCCAAGGTCGGTAAAATGAGGACCCAGATTGTTGGGGGCAATATGCTGACTCTGTAAACCGCTTAGAGAGGGCTGTAAAGCACTATGAAGCGGTATATAAGTAAAGTGCTATTGCTATTTTGTTTCCAGTACCTTTCTCCCAGCTTGGAACTGAAGCAGATGGATTTTCCTTTCAGCAGTGGCAAACATATCCAACACATCTTCCTCTGCCTATTTTCCCCACAACAACCCTGTGAGGTGATTTGGGTTGAGAGAGAATAACTAGCCCCAAATCACCTAGTTGGCTTTTATGCCTAGAGTGGGACTAGAATTCCCAGTCTCCTGTTTTTTTTTAGCCTGGTGCCTTAGGTTTACGCTTACATTTAGAATGTTATTTTGTCATATAGTTCTAGGGTTTTTTTTAGGGTGCATTGTCTATGTGATATTTTTGTTTCAATTTAGGGTAAAAGATTATGTTATTATATATTTGCACCAGTATGGAAGTCAGAAATATTTTTTTCTTTCACCACTTTTTAACTCCCCCACCCGAACTGTGTTTGTGTATGTCTGTATCCTGGTGTTTCTGAGAAAAGAGAAATTTCCTGACAGTGAGAACGATCAGTCATGGCAATAACGTGCATTTAGAACCAGGTTCCTCCCGGTTCGGACTGGGTCACCTGAACTGGTAGCGACTCGCTTGTGACATCACTGACGGTGCCATTCCGTGCACACCGCCATCTTTTTTGGGATTTTCCCCCTTCCGCGGCTTGAAAAAGGGCCCGCCTGCCCGCGGGTGAAATCTGTCCCTTATTTCTTTGCCCGAAGAACAGCTGATGAGCTTCTCAGCTGTGTTTCGGGCTAATTCCTGCTTCTGAACATGCGCGGAAGCCAAATCGCACGAGGGGACGCGTGCACATGAGCGGAGCAAGCGCTCGTGCACAAAACGTCACAATGCGAACCGGTGGTGAAGGTAAGTGGAACCCACCCCTTATTCAGAAGTTGTAGGTGAGTTGAGGTTCTCAAAAAGAGACTGGACACTTGTCTAGAATGAATCGGGTCTCCTGCTTGAGCAGAGGGTTAGATAGACTAGAAGACCTCCAAGGTCCCATCCAACCATGTTATTGTATGATCTTTCCTTCTTTCCTTGAACACAAATTCCATTGCTCTTTCCCCTTTCAAATCTCCAGCTTTGGATTGCCAATTAAAGAGGATGGTTGGGCGGCTTTGCCATAAGAACAAAATCCATTAGCAGGAGAAAATTGTGGCAGCTAGAAGAAAGGGAATTCATCAATTCAGTGGCAAGGCAAAGAGGGCATCAATTATTGTAATCAAAAAGTTATCAAGGCATTCAAAAAAAAAAGGTAGAAAAATAGGGGAGATCGTTGCACAGCAGGGGTGAAAGTAAAGGAAAATCAGAGCTCCATTAATTGGAAGTGCAATTGGGGAAGGAAATGACTATAGAAAACTCAGGCAAGTGTCTTTTCTAGTGTCAATAAACTAGTTTCTGTTCTCACACCAAGATTGGTTAAATTTTGCATGGTTTACAATTCTGTAACAAAACATCTGGATTTATTTTAATTGGCTGTATTTCTTAAGTATATGAAATATTTTAGTTTGTGGGGTCAGGTTTGGAAGTGTATATGTGTAAAATTCCTATTGAAGAGGTTAACTGGTAAGACAGAATTTTGTCTGACAGAAGATTCTTTTTAGGCATTAACATATTTAGGTATTTAGTTATTAAAATATTGATATAATCCTATGATATGTAAATTGGTTGTATGAGCATTCATTAAATATTTTGTATTCAGAGAAGAAAAAAAAGAAAAAGAAAAGATAAGCAAGTGCTCCTCAACCTCAACCTCCGGGACCGCATTCTGCCTCAAACTTCCCTCCGACCAGTTAGGGCCCACAGAGTGAGTCTCCTCCAGGTCCCGTCAGCCAAACAATGCCGGCTGGTGGGCCCTAGGGGGAGAGCCTTCTCTGTGGGGGGGGGGGGGCGTGCTCTGGAACCAACTTCCCCCAGAGATCCGAATTATCCCCACCCTGCTGGCCTTCCGGAAAGCCGTCAAGACATGGCTCTTCCTGCAGGCAGGGGTTTGAGACTAGTTTTTATCCGAGATCTCCCCCAGTATGTATGGTGTTGAACGTTTTTAAAACTTTTTTAATGTTTTAAAATTGCTTTTAAATGAATGTTTATTGTTTAGTGTTCTTTTAAAATGTTGTACACCGCCCTGAGTCCTTAGGGAGTAGGGTGGCATAGAAGAACCTAATAATAATAAATAATAAATAAACTTATAACCGTGCATTTAGTGACTGTTCAAAGTTACAACAGCACGGAAAAAATTACTTACAACCAGTCCTTGTTCTTACAAGCACTGCAGCATTCCCACTGTCACATGATCAGGATTCGGTTGCTTGACAAACAGCATGTATTTACTACGATGGTTGCAGCATCCCAGGGTCACAATTTGTGACTTTCCCAGCCAGCTTCTGATAAGAAGTCAGTGAGAAAAGTTGGATTCTCTTGACAACTGGGGGATTCATTTAATGAATGCAGTGATTCACTTAACAACTGCGGCAAAAAAGACCGTGAAATCAGGCGTGACTCACTTGATAGCCACTTCGTGGTGGTCGTACTTTGAGGACTACCTCTACTACATAGGTGTCTCCAGCAGGGTTTATTTATTTATTTATTAGTGAGATTTATATACCGCCTCACAGTGCAAGCACTCTCTAAGCGGTTTACACCAGTAAGCAATGTATATTTATATTGCCCCCAACAATCTGGGTCCTCATTTTACCTACCTCGGAAGGATGGAAGGCTGAGTCAACCTTGAGCCGGTGAGATTTGAACCGCTGACCTGCGGATCACAGTCAGCTAAAGTGGCCTGCAGTACCCCACTCTAACCACTGCGCCACCTCGGCTCTTTTCATCATCGGCGGTTTTTATCAGAATGAGGGAATACGTATTGTGTGTTATCATAATGGAAGCTCCCATCCTTGAAATATTTGTTTGTGATGTCATCACGCCAGAGGTAGAATTTGCATTATGGCATTGATTCATTTCTTGATGAAATATATTAAATATAGTTTGGCAACAACTTTTGTTGTTCTCGAAGGATGGTTAGCAAAGTTCTGAGGGCTCTTGCGAGCTCAAATTGTATTTTCCTGGTTTAAATAAACTTTATTACTCTATTTTTTTAAAAAAATAATCTCCAGGGTGTCTCATTCTCTCGCAGCTGATTAATTTCTTCACAATTCCAGTGAGATAATCCCCATTTCTATGAATTGCTTCTAGTGCTGAATACAAGTAGCGCTCAACTTACAACCAGTTGTTAAATGACCATTTGGTTACAATGGCCTTGGAAAGAAGGCTTTATGGCCATCATAAAAAAAAATTCCTTCCTCTCCCTTGCCCTCACAATCACATGATTGATAGTTGGGTGCTTGGTCACCTATTCATACTTATGCCTGGTGATCATGTGATCAGCATTTGAAATATTCTCTGATAGTTTCCCTAGAACAAGTGTGTCAAACTCACATCATCATGGCGTCATCACGTGACGTATCGAGACTTTCCCCCCTTCACTAAACCAGGCGTGGGCGTGGCCAGCTCATGACGCATCCGGCCTATGGGCCATGTGATGACCCAGGGCACGGCACAGAGATAACACAAACAGCTGGCAGTTCAAACTGGCCCTATTAATGCTCCAAATCTCCCCCAAACAAACCTCAAACAGCCTCTGGTTGCAATTAGGCCAGCCCAGCGCTGTCTGCACCAAGGCTGCACGGCAATAAATCCCAAAGTTATCTAGCAAAACAAGAACAAAGCAAGGAGTTCAGGGAGCAAAAGATACAGATAATCAGTCCAGAACGCCACACAGGAATGCAAAGATGCTTGGCAAGTTCAAATGTTGGCACCCAATGCTCCAGGAGCTCAGCGTTCGTTCCCGACAAATAACCCTCCCCACAGTGTCTCCTTAAGTCTCATTCCCCAGGTGTGCCTGGTGAAGCTGGGCAGGGCACCTCCATCTGAGCTGATCCTGCCTCCTCTGCACTCTCCAAGCCCTTGCATCAGAAGGGGGTGGTTCATGCTGCTCAGCTGAGCTCTGTTCCTCCTTGTCTGCAGGCCTTGCTAATTCCGAACAGCCTGGCCTGGCCTGACTCTGCCCTTCCCCAGTTTCCTCCCAGGCCAACGGAGCTGCCCTCTCACTCGCTGTCAGTTCTTGTTCCAGCTCATGTTCTGCCACAGAGTCAGACTCCGACGGGGCATGACAGGTCGGGAGTTTGACAGCCCTGCCCTAGAAAGTCAGTGAAGAAGCCGGTAGGAAGGTTGAAAGCTGTTGTCACCTTCCAAGATGAGTCTCTCTTGTCTCTGGGAGCTGACTGAAAGACCTGGCTATCAAAAGAAGCTGAATTCCTCTGGTGGGATGAAGAAATGGAACTTGGAACCTGAAGATTCAAGCAATATTCCTGCAATAGTTCCTTTTTATGCACGGAGGGGAACTGAACTCCTTTGGCTAAAGTAGAGAAATGAAACTCAATCTCAGGCCCAAAGAATCAGGACCGCACATTAAGTTACAGTTAAGCCGATGTATTGCTCATATCTTATGCATAGGAATATAGTCAATTGAGTCAGCACTCAATTGGCACTGGATAAGAGTTAACGTAATGCAAGGGAATGAACTTGGATTGCTTGCGGCAACGTAATGACTCCAAGCTGATTCCTCGCTTGACTCCACCTCCAGACTCTGCTTCTTCTTCTTCTCCTACACTAAGATCCCAAACATTTGTTTTAATCCTCTTTCTAGGAAGCAGCAAAACTTTCAATTCCAAGAGGAAAAAATCCCATCTGAGCCACAGTGGCGCAGTGGTTAGAGTGCAGCACTGCAAGCTACTTCAGCTGACTGCTAGCTGCAGTTTGGCGGTTCAAATCTCACTGGCTCAAGGTTGACTCAGCCTTCCATCCTTCCAAGGTGGGTAAAATGAGGACCCAGATTGTTGGGGGGCAATATGCTGACTCTGTAAACCGCTTAGAAAGGGCTGTAAAGCACTGTCAAGCAGTGTATAAGTCTAAGTGCTATTGCTATTGATGAATTCATTCTTACACGCACACAAATGCACGCACGCACACACACACAAACACACGCACGCACACGCACACGCACACACACACTTACAAATGTATAGGGCAGAATCGGGTTGCAAGGATGATACACATTTTGCCATCTGTTCCTCCTGACCAGTCCTAGTCAGTGTATATTTATGGTAAGTCCGAAGCTATTTAAGGATTCGAAGGTTAAGATCAAATTCTTAACTAGCAGGAGAAGCTCTCTGAAGTGTTGCTGATGATGCAGAACTGCTTACAGGGCCCATGGGAAGCGCTTCTGTTGTTTAGCTGGTGCACATTTGGTAGCTCCTGCTTTCTGTCTTTAGAAATCAATTAAGATACATCTTTTTAGCTGAGCCTTTAAGTATAAATGTTCTTATAATTTGCATTTTAATTGCTTGTTTGTACCTTTTGCATTTTGGTTTTGTTCCTTTGGTGACGTAAGTCACATTAAGTGCTCAGTTCCAACAGGGAGACAGAAGGTACAAGGAGTGAGCAATGCCATCGTTCTCATTTATGGTGTAGTTTTAAATGCCTTGGGAATTTCTTTCCAAACTGGGCCTGAGTTCAATAGAACGTAGAGACATTTATGTTTTTATTTTTGCAGTTGGATGCCTGACAATCCTGTTTAAAATACATATTTAAAAATACCTAGAGGGCTGAACCCTCCCTTTGGAACCAGCTCCCTCCAGAGATCAGGACTATCCCCACCCTGCTGGCTTTCCGTAAAGCAATAAAAACTTGGCTCTTCCGGCAGGCGGGGTATGAATGAAAGTTATTTTTAAATTTGGATAGTATTTTAATATGGCTTTTTAACAAAATTTGTTTTTACCTGTTTATGTTTCTATACATGCTGTGAGCCGCCCAGAGTCCCTCGGGAGTTGGGCGGCATAGAAATTTTAATAAATAAATAAATAAATAAATAAATAAATAAATAAATAAACCTCGGCTGAATACTGCTTGATATACAAGAACTGGCAACCCCATCGGTCTGCTTGATGGATTTGATTGGCAGGGAGCTTACAAATGAATTTGATCTATAGATAGATGATAGATTAGAGATAGATAGATAGATAGATAGATAGATAGATAGATAGATAGATAGATAGATAGATAGATAGTTAGTGGTGGGTGGGTGGGTGGGTGGGTGGGTGGGTGAATGGATAGATGGATAGACAGACAGATCAATAGATTGATAGATGGATAGGCAGACAGACAGATAGATAGGCAAATAGGTAGGTAGGTAGGTAGGTAGATTAGAGATAGATAGATAGATGATAGATAGATGATAGATAGATAGATAGATAGATAGATAGATAGATAGATAGATAGATAGATAGATAGATAGATAGATAGATAGATAGATGATAGATAGGTATAGATAGATAGATTAGATAGATAGATGATAGATAAGAGTGATAGATAGATAGATAGATTGATAGAGATAGATAGATAGATAGATAGAGATAGATAGATAGATAGATAGATAGATAGATAGATAGATAGATAGATAGATAGATAGATGATAGATGATAGATAGATAGACATAGATATAGATATAGATAGATATATGGATATAGATAGATAGATAGATAATTAGATAATTAGATAGGTGATAGATGATATAGAGATATAGATGACAGATAACTGATGGATGACACATACACACATCCATAGATGACAGGTAGATGATAGATACTGTACATAGATATTATATATATATATATATATATATATATATATATATATATATATATATATATATATATATATATATATATATATATATATATATATATATATATATATATATATATATATATATATATATATATATATATATATATACACATAAATGCTAGATGCATAGATGCTAGATAGATACATACAGAAATAAAAAGAGTAAATGATAGATGATAGAATTGATATACATAAATACATGTATAGATTAGTTAGATAGATAGATAGATAGATAGATAGATAGATAGATAGATAGATAGATAGATAGATGATAGAGAGAGAGAGAGAGAGAGAGAGAGAGAGAGAGAGAGAGAGAGAGACAGACAGACAGACAGACAGACAGACAGACAGACAGACAGACAGACAGACAGACTGATCTGATGGAGATTAGAGATATAAACTTTCATATTTTATGCTCTCTCTTTTTTATTATAGCATAATTGTCACTGCTAAGGGGATTTCCTGCCCTTGAAACATTGCTGGATTTCCCCCCTTTCCTTGGCAAAATTCAGATCCCAAAACTTTCAAAAGGCCATTAGAGACCAACTCTTATTCCATGTGTAAATCCAGCCATTGCTGGAAACTGCTGATGAGAGCAAAAAAGTATGACACCAACTCAAAAGAAGAAAGCAACTTTATTACTATTGCATAAACAGTGGTTAAAATTAGACTTTTGTGTTTCTCTTCATTTTATACAGATTAAGATCTTTACAGTGCTGTTTGGTTAAATAGGATATATGGCAGTATCTTCCCTTTATATATTCTGTACAGTGCAATAATATAGAATGTGTCTTATATATTAAAATATTTTTTTCATTAAAAAAGGAGCATGCAAGGGACAATAGCAATTTTAAAATTTATACCTTTATGAATTGATTTCTTTGCACAGGGGTTTGTCACAAAGTCTATCTGTGAAGCAACTTTTTTTTATTTGAAAGAATGCCAAAATGGAAAGAAATGAACATCTTCCAAAATCAAAGAATTTAAACGATAAAAGCCCTTTTTGATGCTTTTTCTTGGAGAAGAAGAGGGCTAGGATAGCACATCCTGTCAAAGAATTCAATCTCCAAACTAAACAGATTAACAGAGTTGGAAGGGACCTTGAAGGTCAACCCTCTGCCCAAGCAGAAGACCCTACATCTGCCTCTACCTAGGATCGAACTCACATCCTCCTGATTGCGAGGCAAGAGCTCCACCTCTAGGCCACAGCAGCTTTTATCCTCAAGTTGAAGAACCCACAAGGAGTTGTGTGGGGGTTGTGTGCAGAGGTGGAATTCACTTACTTTCCCTACCTGTTCACAAATGTGTGCGCGCGAGCGCCCTTCCACACATGTCTGCGGCCTTCCGTGCATGCGCTTTGCTCGCGTGTGCGGCTTCACAATGTGCCTAAATAGGATGGCAGGTCGCTACTACCAGTTCACCCGAACCGGTCCAAACCGGCTGAATACCACCCTCTGGTTGTGTGCAGATTTCATTCAGAGATAGGATCTTGAGCTTGTTTGGAGGTTCAAGCAGGAGACTGCAGCTATCATATACCTTTGACCAAAGACTGGTACACTTCTCTGGGATAATTGTCCTTGTCCAAGGGGGAATCTGGCTGCAACATTTGTCACTCCATTGATCACCAGGCAGAAGCCATATTTTATTAGAGACTTTGGCCTGCCACACTCGATGCTTCAGAATGTATTCTTGCTGTGGGAAATTGGGAGGTGCTGTTGCATGAGGGATGTAGCCATGTAGCCATAACAAATTCCTTTTAGGTTTTCAAGGTCATCTTTTGTTCAGCACCTGCCCGGAAGCTGATGGGAGTAACGGACACATTGGCAAAAGACGACTGGCCAACGTGATGAACTTGGGGGTGTGGGAACAAGGGAATGAACTTTAAACTGGGTGGAGAAACCCTCATAGCTTTAGATTCGGGTTTCTCACAGATGTGCCAACATGGCTCTGTTAATAAATTGGAACTTTGAGGAATGCTTTGCCTCGGACTCTGATTTAGTTTTGGATGCTATTTGGAACCCTGACACCAGGGTTGATTCAGTTGATCTGTCTGGCTAGTTCAGGTGTCCCCTTCCTCAACACTCCAAGTATGTCCCTCTCAAAGTTGTCCGCTCAGTGGAAGATGACCATCCCAAACAGAAGGAATGGACCGATCTTTGGTCAAGAGTATACAATAGCTGAGTTCCCCTGCTAGAACCATCCAACAAGCTAATTCAGAGATAAAACTCCCTGCATGACAGGGAAGGCAGTTTCCCATTTCTCCTCCCCATACATTCAACAGAACATGAACATATGAAAATAGGCCTGAGACTTTCTTGCAGAGACATATATGCGCAAAATTCCTACGATTCTTGGGTGTGGCAGGAGGAGGAATGAATAACAGACCTGCAGCATGGGTGGCCTTTAGAACACCAAGACATGGAGCCCATGGAGTTGCAGGAAACTCAAGCTAAGTAAGGTTGACGAGCCTTGGTAGTCTCTGAGGTTGGCTGTTTTCTTGCAGACGTTTCATTACCAAGCTAGGTAACGCCATCAGTGTTCCTGATGATGTAACCTAGTTTGGTAATGAAACATCTGCAGGAAAACAATCAAGCTCAGAGAGCACCAAGGACCCCTCATTTAAACTCTGAGCTACAAATATTCTCCTCTGTTGGTAGGGTTGACTTTGGTTATGTTTAGATGGCCTGGGAATCCCAGTGTTGCTAAACTCCGAAGTTAAAAAAAGGGAAAAAAATTGACACATCTCTTGTCTGAATGTAATTACCAAGAGTCAAGCCCAACTCAATTTTCTTTTTTTTCCCTGCTGTCTCATCAACGTATAGGAATTGTTGAAATTTCTCACTGTAATCTGGTCTCTGCCATCTGAAAAACGAAACAATCACACACCAACAATCACAGAATTACTTATAAGGTAAAACGTAACAAACTGACCAGATGCTGCTGATCATGACATTCTTCAGAATATATAATCTACAATTTCCATCATATAAAAACTCTACAATGCTCTTTCAGTGCACTAAGGCACAAAGGGTACCCTGGGCCCGCCCAAGTTTCTATATCTGGCAAAATAGCACTCTAAAAATCCTAGAGAATGGAAAAACGATGTGCTACGGCAAGTTACTTTGTTTTCCTGGGGATGCTAATCTTTGTGGATAATCACCCTACACCCGCAGTTACTTATTCACTGATTGATCTGGTTTTTTATTTATTTAAATGGGAGGTTGGATGGAAGTGAGGCAAAGGAACATGGGTTTCACCTTCACTTTAAAGCAATGGTGGCTGGGGAATTCTGGGAGTTGAAGTTCACAAGTCTTAAAATTGCCAAGTTTGGAGAATCTTGGCTTAACCTTGCATGGTTTCATCAACCCAGGATTAGCTACCCTATTAGTGAAAATAGTGTCTCTCCCTAAAAGGGGTCCAACTTCCTGAGCCTGTGATCCAATCAGAAATGGTCAGGGCTGAATTAACAATTAGAAAACATTTCTTCTCCAATTACGCTCTGACAGCTGGCATAATATCCTTAGGTGCAGCCTTAATATAAAGAAAATAGTGGTAGGGGACCATCAATTCATCTAAATAGAAAAGCAAGGATGAACACAGATGACCCTACCAAAAATTATGTTTCTGAGTGTAAGATGGTTTGATATCAAATTACTTTAATGTTAAAGTAAACATTCGCAATGGGATAAAATCGCTGTGAGTACTGTATCTACTAAAAACCTGATTCAGAAGACAGGCAATCCTCAACTTGCAATCATTCATTTAGCGACAGTCCGAAGTTACAACGGCACTGAAAAAGGTGACTTACAAGCGACCCTGGTGCTTACGATGGTTGCAGCATCCCTAATGGTCTGTTCTGACCCAGCTCCCAAACACGACAAACCCTCTGTAGTTAAATCAATGATTCCTTTATAAGGAGCGCCAGCAGCCCTGGCAAAAGGTCTTTTGCTCACAGCAGGCTAACAAGTCTGTCCAGCAGGGAGATGAATATTTGTCTGCCACACCTATTCATCTCCGCCCCCTGCCTTTTATCCCCAGAGCTAGGGTGGGGCTTCGCTAGCAGCGGTGGCTCTTCCGTCCCAAGGATCGGCCCATAGATTTCCACTGCTCTCCTCTCCTCTGCCTTCTGCGCATACCAAATCCAGGGAGTCGTACAGCTTGAAATGACCACTAGCAATGCACATCTAAAATGAATATGGCTTGCCTTCCCATGCCATCCACACTGCTCTGTGCCATCATTTGATGCTCATTGGGTGAAGTTCATACAATGACTCCAAGTTAATGCCAGCCTGCCACGTCTAAGGAGTTTCTTGGTCATCCAAGTCATCGTTGTCTCAAAGGTGCTTTTTTTTCCCTTCAAAAGGCAACTGGATTGGGGGTTTTTTTTGTTTGTTTTTAGAAGAAGAAGAAGAAGAAGAAGAAGAAGAAGAAGAAGAAGAAGAAGAAGAAGAAGAAGAAGAAGAAGAAGAAGAAGAAGAAGAAGAAGAAGAAGAAGAAGAGGAGGAGGAGGAGGAGGAGGAGGAGGAGGAGGAGGAGGAGGAGGAGGAGGAGGAGGAGGAGGAGGAGGAGGAGAAGATTATTCTCTTCTCATCCAAGAAGCTTCATCAGCTGTGACTAAATGGTGCAGGGATGGAAGGGTAAGTTCATCCAGTCACAACTGATGAAGCTTCTTGGATGGGAAGTGGAATATCTTCTTCTTAAAAAAACAACAACCCAAAACTGTCCTGTTGCCTTTTGAAGAAGGAAAAAGCATCTTTCAGACAAGCCTGACACAACAAGCTTTGCCAAATGAATAAACTATAGTGCATCTCAACAGGATAACCTGATTCATATGACATACTGAGCTACATTTAGGCTAACCTAGTTTCTTGTGCAAACCCAGTTCTCTGTTTGTGAATCCAAAAGCCACATTCACAAATGATTAGGTGTTAATTGATCCCCAGTCCAGAATTGATTCAGTTGTGGTTCTGACCTTATTTATCACTCTAGATTTATTCTGGGGGAGGAAGAGGGCAGGGAGTGGAAAGGGGAATTTAAATATTGCTAAGTAAAATGCCAAGAACTTATTTTGGGACACTTTCCTCCATCCTCTCTGGGTGTCACTTAGAATTAGACAACCAGAACAGGTCTTGGTTGCTTAAGGCTTCCAAAAGCATTGGTCTTCCACAACCTGATCCAAAGCTTGCCGCCTAAAATTGTAGTTCTTAAATCTGACAGGTAAAAATTAGTCAATGAATGCAAAGTAATCAAATAAATTGCATTTAATTAATTTGATTTATGTTCAATTTAGTTGCACAGAAATCAGATTTGCAATTTGTCCCAGCCTCATCTGCTTTTTGGAATGCAGACTGCAGGATGCTACTGAAATGCCAATTTTTTTTTTTGGGGGGGGGGAGAAAGTCTGCCCTTTAATCCAACTCAGAGCTACGGTTTGGAATAGCCACTGTAGGATACCATTATGTTTGAAAGATGCCTGTCCGACCTTCAGCACTATCTACAGTGGGGGTTCATCAAAAATCAAGAGTGGGTTTCTTATAATGTGATCTAAATCCTGCCTATTTTGCACGTGTATAATCAGATGCAGGTGATTCTGGTTGAATGACTACTCATTCAGCAACCATTTGAACTTATGACAGTGTTGAATGGTACTTACAACCAGTCCTTGAAGTTCTGGCCATAATAATGCCCCACAGTCATGTGATCGTGATCTGGGCACTTGGCAACTAGCCTGGATTTTTAGCCATCACAGCATCCCACAGTCACGGCATTGTGGTTTGTGACCTACCCTGCCATCTTCCCATAAGCATATGCACCAAAGACAAATTCCTTGTGTGTCCAATCACACTTGGCCAATAAAGAATTCTATTCTATTCTATTCTATTCTATTCTATTCTGTTCTGTTCTATTCTATTCTATTCTATTCTATTCCATTCCATTCCATTCCATTCCATTCCATTCCATTCCATTCCATAGGCAAAGTCAATGGGGAAGCCAGCAGGAACTCAGAAGTCGTGATCACACAAAGTCCTTTCTTAATGACCCATGTGGTCCTCACTTAAAGATGGCAGTTGGGGCTGCCAGAACTGCTGTCACTAAGCGGCATGGTCACATGACATTGTATTTGACAACCACATCCCTCAGTGATGGAAATTCCAATCCAATTGCTATCATTAAGCATGGACTCACTACATTGCAAATGCCATCTTTTTAAACCTTAATTGACAGCTTTTATTTCAATATCTTCAGGGAAGGTTAGTCCATCACCCAAAGAACCACTTTTTTCAGATAATTTGATATCAGCTATCACCTCTCCTCCAGGCTAAACGAGAAGGATTATTTGCCCTGAGGGATCAGTAACAGAACCAAACCCAGAAGTAAACACTTATCCTGGATTTCCAGAAAAGTCCAGCACAAAGCAAGCAATTTGTGTCCGTAGTTTAAATTGTAGACATCGGGAAGCCTTGGTAGAAGGCTTGTACATAAATGCCACCAAATAATACAACTATGATTATGACCAACATCATCAGCTTATTTCTGTAAAATGCACCCCATTAACCTAAAAACTTTGGAAACATCTTTATTGCTGTGAATGGAATTGTGGGTGTCAAGCAAAGATCTAAGTGAGCAGAAACTCCATCAACTTTCTCATAGCATCTCTCTGACTTACACCACCTTCTTAAAATTCGGTTCTAGCATTCTCCATCTTTCCTGTCTCTCTTTTGAACCCTTCTGAATTACATTACAAGGTAATAGTCTATGGAGATTCTCAGTCATCCAGGTCATGTTTGCTCCAAAAGGTTTCTTTTTCAGGAGGCAACTAGACTTCCTTGTTTTTTCTTCGAAGACATTTTGCTTCTCATCCAAGAAGCTTCTTCAGCTTTTTAGCTCAAGAGCTGAAGAAGCTTCTTGGATGAGAAGCGAAAACCTCTTCAAAGAAATAAAAGTGCCTTTGGGAGAAAGGATGGTAGTAATTGCTGGCCAAACAACATAATCTGAGAACTTCATGTCGGATGCCTAATTTGCATGTTTGGCTGGCCATGGTCAATTTATGCGTTCCTGCTGAGCCAAATTGTTCTGAAACAACAGAAGTGGCCTTTTTTTTGAGTGCTCCAATATTGGCACCAGTTTGTGGGATTTTAGTTGCTAGGCATATACACACGCTAAGGATTTTCAGCCGGATTGTAACATGCTTTAATTTTCATCTCCAAATATAGAAAGGGGAAAGTGCTACCACCTCCATCATCTTCATTTTCGAATCCCTCTTCATCCATAAACGTTGCTGCCCCTGTGTTAAATCATTTCTATCACAGGTAGTCCTCGACTTACGACCGCAACGGAGCCCAAAATTTCTGTTGCGAGGCGAAACAACTAAGTCAGTTTTGCCCCCATTTTATGACCTTTCCTGCCACTGTTATTAAGGGAATCACTCCAGTTGTTAAGTTAGTCGTTCAGTGAATTTGGCTTCCCCGATGATTTTGCTTGTCAAAAGATTTGCAAAAGGTGGTCGTGTGACCCTGGGACGCTACAACCATCATAAATATGAGTCAGTTGCCAAGTTATCAGTTATCACATCACCATGCTTTACAGCCCTCTCTAAGCAGTTTATAGAGTTCAGCATATTGCCCCCAACAATCTGGGTCCTCATTTTACCGACCTCGGAAGGATGGAAGGCTGAGTCAACCTTGAGCCTGGTGAGATTTGAACAGCTGAACTGCAGCTAGCAGTCAGCTGAAGTAGCCTGCAGTGCTGCACTCTAACCACTGCACCACCTCGGATGTTGCAATGGTCATAAATATGAGTCAGTTGCCAAGCGTCTGAATTTTTATCACATGACCATGGGGATGCTGCAATGGTCATAAGTGTGAAAAACGGTCATACGGTTTTTTCAAGACCGTCGTAACTGTTGGAACTTCAAATGGTCACTAAGTGAACTGATGTAAGTGAAGGACTACCTGTAAATTGGCTATATTGAGCTAGTATTTTGTTGTTTAACCTTTATTACTTCTATTTTTTTTTGCTGCTGCAGCCACCGCTACAAATGCTGTCAGTTTTTCTAAACTACTTTCAGGTGGTTGTGCTGAGGAGGATAGAAATGTCTTATGCTCCAAGTCATGTTTAAAAACTAGAATAATTTTTTTAAAAAAAAAATAACACAAGAGATTTATTTGGATGATGTGGCTGCCTGAAGGAGCTTTGGGGGTGCTCTGAATAGAGTAGCAGAGTTAATGTGAAAAATCCGAAGTACAACATTTTCTATATATGCAGATATGTGTATGTGAACGCAGAAGGCAAACAGCAGACCATTCCTGCGACGTTGCCAGGAAAATTACATGGTTTTTTTAAATATATATATTTATATATATATACACACACACACACACACATGAACTCACCAGAAACTAAGCTTGACTTTATATGCACACAGACCACGCACATACACACCCACAGTAAGACCTGCTTATCGGCCCAATGGTCTAACCGAGTCCAGTGATGGACTACCCCTTGTTGCAGATGTCAAACGAGAAGCGTGTAGCTTAGCATGAAGGATTTTGTGGCTACTTGCACTGAGCAAGGAGTCAGGCTGGATGACTTACAAGGTCCCTTCCAATTCATACAAGTGAATTCACTCGGTAGAATTCACTCCAATGTATGCATCTGTGCATCCCCTCCATACATACACGTGCTAGGAAAGTTAAGGGAAATGCAAACAGTAGTACTGTAGCTACACTCCTGCGTATGGCTCCCCGAGAACTATGTTCATAACAGTTTATTTCATAGAATTATGGATAATTCACATAATATGCCGAACCCTAAACTAGTCAAACAGGCTGTGTCTCCATATTACATTATCCCCCAGCACCACCCCAGATATAAACTGAGGCCAACTCAAACCTGACCCACTTCTGCTTTATTTGCAATCGATCTGGTTTAACCCCACAGATAGAAGAAGCATCACTCCATTTGAGGGAGCTTAATCAGAAGAAAGTCACACGAGTTACAATCTCACCCACACAGTCTGGGGGAGACCAAAGGTATGGAAGATAAGTTCTAGCATCTGTTTCTAGAACAATTTCCTCTCCTTATCACATATCACCAAGCTGTTCCTGGCTACTGGTTGACTGAGCTATCATCATCTTTGCAGTTAAGGCTAGTATGGTCTGTGGTGGTGGACCAATCCATGCTCTCACTGGAAAAACTCAACTGAGATGTCCATCCTAAAGCAGGAAAAAACCTCACATCAGGCTTCAAGACAATTAGCACTTCCTTTAGCCATTTTAAACCCTTACACTACAATCATATACATACAGTATATCATTTACCTCTAGGATCGCTGTAGCAAAATGTGCTAAGATAGTAAGCTGGGAGTAACCTCCAAACTTCTGTTTGGAAATCTTTGTATAAGACAGATTTGAATAAGATCAATAGATCAATAGGGACTGTATATTGAATATGAAGCTATTTATACATTGGACCAAGGTGCCCAATAGCTTTTTACAACATTGTTGGAAAATAGGATAGGAAGACTTTGCATTGGCTTTTGTGAAATGCCCAGCATAACTTCGTTTTCCTTACATGAAAGTGTCGATGGGAAACAGGAAGTGGATGAGTGGAATGCACTGGTTTGAAAACACAAAATGCTGCGCCAGTCTTATGTCTCGTAGATGAAGAACCAAAGTTCTCTGAACCAGCTTCATTCATATTCGTGTCTCCAGAGACGGAGTTTTCACTGGTTCCTTCAACACTCGAATCAAAAACCCTGAAGTCTGATGAAATTGTAGAAATCATAGTCTCAAAATTGCTGTGGTGATGAGGACACTTAAAAACAGATGTGTGAAAGTGTCCTGGCCAGTAGGTGACCCTACCACGCAACCAGTGTTCAGACTTGAACAATGCATCCTTGATTTCATCTACTGCTACCACATCAAAAATATAATTCAGGGCTTATGGTTTTCTCTTCTTTTTTTTTATTGCATTAGGAAACAAAAAAAAAAACCATTAAAGCATTAAGACAGCCCTTTGATGTCCCTGCCAAGAGGATATGGTTGATTTACAGATATGCTGCCGGATACAGTTACAGTTGCCGAACCGTTCCTCTTAACCTTCGCTCTCGTTCACACGTGCTCTCTCTCTTTCTCTCCTTTGCCCGTTGATTTGAAAGTTGATCAGGGAGATAGTTCACCGGGCAGCATGCGCATGCGTGGATCATTTGTTTCACAGTGTTATGGCTACTCCATGCCACTTCGGAGGATTTGATTGGCTGCGATCAGCATGACGCTGATAATAAAGGCCATAGCAAAAGCGCATATTAAACTCTTCCGTACGCAGGTCTGTCGGTTTTGTTTCTGGGAATGCACTAAAAAGAAGAAAAAAAGGAGGGGGAGGAGTTAAAAAGTTAAAAATCAATTCTTTCTGTTTTAACAACAGACACTTTTTTTCATTTTTGAGCAGTTTTTATCTGGTCTATAAAAGGGGAATCAAATAGCAATGGCAGCAGCACGTAGACTTATATACCGCTTCACAGTGCTTTACAACCCTCTCTAAGTGGTTTACAGAGTCAACATATTGCCCCCAACAATCTGGATCCTCATTTAATGACCTCGGAAGGAGGGACGGCTGAATCAACCTTGAGCTGGTCAGGATCAAACTCCTGGCAGTGGACAGAGTCAGCCTGCAATACTACATTCTAACCACTATGCCACGAAGGCTCCAAATGCTATTTCTTCCATGAGATTTCTTGTTCCTTGTTCTCATCTACTGCTACCACATCAAATATATATATATATATATAAAAATTCCCACTGGGGAAAATAGACATAGCTCAGGGTTGAATTATTGCACTCTAGAAATGCCTAGTATTTACTAAGTATGCAAAAGTAAAAAAAGTTGGGGCTGTAATTTTACTTTGTAATTTACTGAAAAAAGTTGGAAGTTAATGCTTCCCCCCTCTTTTTTCCTTTTCCCTTCCCATTTTCCTACTATCTTTATTTTCATTTCTATTTTAAAACATACAATTATAGAATCATTGGGCTGGAAGGGATCTTGGAGCACTGGTGGGTTGCTGCCAGTTCGGACCGGCACCGGGAGCCGGTGGCGGAAAGTCCCGTGGCAAACCGGACATAACTCATGTCCAGTTTGCCACGCCCCCGAACCGGTCCCCTGGTCACCGCTGCTTGAAAACGGCTGGCAATGAACCCTCTAAACATGCGCAAAGGCTTCTGTGCATGCGCAGAGGGTCAGTACCCAGATGTAACGCGCGCACACGCACTTCCAAACCGGTAGGGAAGGTAAAAGAAACCCACCCCTGCCTTGGAGGTCTTCTAGTCCAGAGGTCCTCAAACTTGGCAACTTTAAGACTTGTGGACTTCAACTCCCAGAATTCTCCAGCCAGCTGGCTGGAGAATTCTGGGAGTTGAAGTCCACAAGTCTTAAAGTTGCCAAGTTTGAGGACCCCTGTTCTAGTCCAACCCCCTGCTCAAGCAGGCAACCCTATACCAGCGGTGGGTTGCTACTGGTACAGCCCAGATCCACGAACTGGTAGCGGAAGCGGCAGGAGGCTGTTCGTGTAAGAGTGCGCGCGAACTGGTAGAAATGGGATTTGCAACCCATTACTGCCCTATACTATATTCTGGACAAATGGCTGTCCAGTCTCATTATTATTTATTATAATAATCCTAAAAAAGCCTCTGAAATTAAAAAAAAAGAATTATTGGATTCTTGGGTGCAATGGAGCATTAGTGCGACTCATAACGTTAACTTTGCCTGATAATAAAAAGTCTACGGGGTAAAAAGAGAGCACTGAGAGACCAATATCTTCCAGGTGATCTTTTAAAAACTCTCTCAAAAAGAAAGTCAGAAGGAAAGAAGCACTAAGCCACATGATGGCAGTAGATGCTGACAATTTCCTCAACTACTAGGTCCACATGTTGTGCAAAGCCAAGATTTAAATAACTTGTTAAATAAACCACATTTGGCTCAGTTCTATCTTCTTGACCATGGAGTGCAGTTTATCGAACACAATAAATGGGTTTAGTCAACACACTCAGCCGCAAGCATTGTGGCTTCACACAATCTATGACCTCAATCTATGATTTGCAACCTTGGTGCCTGAGTAACAGATCTGATTTTTTTTTAAAGCTATGATTAGGAATCCCCCCCCCCTTTTAAAATAGGATTGCCATGTGTTTTATCTGACAGAGAAAAAAATCCTCTATTGCAACTTTCTTCAACTTGGGCTCCATCAAAAGAGGTGGACTTCAGCATCCAGAATCTTTCATATTGCTACGGGACATTAAATTGGGAGAAAGTTGTTCTGTCTAGGACAGAGGTGGGCAAACTATGGTTCTTTGAGGACCTGTGGACTTCAACTCCCAGAATTCCTGAGCCAGTCATGCATGCATGGCTGGCTCAGGAATTCTGGGAGTTGAAGTCCACAGGTCCTCAAAGAACCATAGTTTGCCCAACCCTGGTCTAGGAGGTTGTTCATTCCTAGTTTGTTTTAAAGGTAAAAAACCCACAAAATCAGAGAGAGGAATCAGAGCAATGGCCTTTGATGGTCCCTTCACTTTATTAAGTAGTACAGCTAGGCTCTACTATGTTCAACAGAACTTACTCCATATAGCAATAGCAATAGCACTTAGACTTATATACTGCTTCACAGTGCTTTACAGTCCTCTCTAAGCGGTTTACAGAGTCAGCATATTTCCCCCAACAATCTGGGTCCTCATTTTACCTACCTCAGAAGGATGGAAGGCTGAGTCAACCTTGAGCCTGGTGAGATTTGAACTTCCAAATTGCAATAGCACTTAGACTTATATACTGCTTCACAGTGCTTTACAGTCCTCTCTAAGCGGTTTACAGAGTTCAGCATATTGCCCCCAACAATCTGGGTCCTCATTTTACCGACCTCAGAAGGATGGAGGGATGAGTCAACCTTGAGCTGGTGAGATTTGAACAGCTGAACTGCAGCTAGCAGTCAGCTGAAGTAGCCTGAAGTGCTGCACTCTAACCACTGCGCCACCTCGGCTCATATAGGACTAGACTTGCGAATGGTTATGTCAAAGTAAAGTAATGCATCCCCTTCAATGAGAACTCTGAGGCAGGCATATTCCTCAAAGAACAGTTTATTGGGACCTATCAAATTGGCACACACTTGGTGGAAAACTGGCTCTAGGTTCCCGCCAATTAAAAGTAAAACTTTGTCACTTCCCCCCAGAGTCTCCAGTCACATAGTCCAATCAGCAAGTGGTCCAGTTGGTAGGTGACCTCAATCTCCACTTTCGAACACCTGCATGACAGAGGTGGGTTCCTAATTTTTTTACTACCGCTCTGTGGGCATGGCTTATTTTGTGGGTGTGGCTTGCCAGCCATGTGACTGGGTGGGCGTGGCTTGCTGGCCATGTGACCGGGTGGGCGTGGCTTCTCGGACTGCTGAAGGGAGGGGAACTGAGATAGGTCCTGCCGCCCATTCCCCCTCCCCTCAGCAGCTCGAGAAGCCTCAAACGTGCGAAAATGCCTAGGATCATCACTGCGCATTCGTGGCTTCTTGGACTGCTGAAGGGAGGGGAATGGAGATAGCTCCTGCCGCCCGTTCTTTCAGCGTCTCACGCGCTCCCTCAGCCATCCTCCCTGCTTTGCCTCATTGTGGGGTAGGAAGGCAGCGCATGCACAGTGCCAGAAGCTCGGCTTCTGGGCATGTGCAAAAGAAAATTTCTAAAAAAAATTTATTTATTTTTTAAAAAAATGGTGGTGCCCAGGCACCGGCAACCGACCGCACCAGTACTGTGATGTCACCAGCAGGCCGCTACCGGTGCTATAGAGTGGACCGCACCGGTAGGAACCCACCATTGCTGCATGAACATCCTTGATTCCCAGGGGAAAGAATTTTATTTGGGCTACAACCACCCCAGCTATCTCTACACCCACTCCAGGCCCTTCAGCTCCAGGCTGTGTCAGCCCTGAACCAACGTAAAGAGAAACCTCTTTAGAGGAAAGTTACAAAAAGAAACTTCAGGGTTGACAGGTTGCTTAGTGACTGTTCAAACTTATAAAAGATCCTCCAAAGGTACTTATGATCTGAATTTCTGATGGTAACCCCCCCCCGCCTCCCACGTTCATATTTTAGATGCTTGACAGCTGACCCACATTGATGGTTGATTGCAGTGCCCCTGAAATGGCAGAATCTAGGGGCAGAGTCAAAAGAGGAATTACCCTAGAATCTCTACATAAACACAAAAAATGACTCAGTCCAACCCCTCTTAACTTCCATTAACCCTTATCTAGCACCAAAATAGTACTAACTGTTAGTTGAATGGATTCCTGTCCATAGTGCATAATTCCATTCAATCAGTTTAATTGGAAATTCACGTGTGGTCCTTGTTGAGAGATGAGAATAAATCTCATAGAGGCGATTTGGATCTTTACTTGGAATTCAGACAGTTAGAAGTAAAGCCGAGATTAAAAGTCTAATAGAAATATTTATTTCGGTACAAAAAACAATAAATCCAGAATAGTTACATCTTTGCTAAGAAAACGCGACCGTTCCGGTCAAGAGCCAAGTCAAAAGTGATTAATGCTGGATCAGGAATGTGGACATGCGTACAAGATCATATCACGTGTTCTGCCTGTATTGAAATATACCACAATAGTAGAATAGGGGTGCATCACCCTGCATAGACATACAACTGACAATATTCACACCGTGACAGTCCTGGTCTTTCACATCTTATAGTTTCACGATCATGTGACCACAATTCATGATTTTCTTTGCTGGAACCCAGTGTTTACTTCTGGTTTCCAGGGGGAAAAAATAGCCATTGCGGACAATGGTTCATTTAATGGTAACAGCATTCATTTAACGACTGCACCGTTTGCCTTACGAAGATCACATTTAATTAATGACTGCTGCCAAAAATGGAAAATCAGGCGTGATTGCCTCAACTTACAACCTTCATAGCATATAACACAAATTCCAGGATGGGAAAAAGTTGAGGATTAGACATTTCACTTATTCAATGTGCTCTATGAGGAAGAAGAAAGTCAAATCATTTTACGTGCTGTATGTATGACAGAAACCCACCTTCAAATTCCGTTTGACAATTACCAGAGTTCTCATTTAAACTCTCCTCTTCAGTGATGATAATATTTTCAATGTCCTTCATTGTTAAATGATCCTGGAAAGCATGATAGAGGATGTGTTTAAGCTCCTCCAGTGTTATCCGTTGCATGTCAAACTGGGGAGGAAAAGTGAGAATTTAGTCAGAGTTTACACTATCAAATGTTATTGCACTTGGTTCACCTATGCCGGCTGTTAATGACGATTAATTAGCAGCTGGTTGTTTGCAAGAAAAGACTGCTTTTAGATTTGTTTGTGTGTGTGTATCCACTACTAAGCCAGTTATTAGTAGTTGGTTATTGATTAAACTAAGTTCGAACAAACTGTGTGTTTGCTACGTTCCTAGCTGGGGCAGAACACACAGCCCCAATCAGCCCCAACCTCAAAACCCGCGAGCGAACTAATGTGCTGAAGCTGACCAGCCTAAGGACTAGCCAGATGAATACCTGGTAGGCAGAATCCTCTCCCTATTTTCCTCCCCAAAAACTAAGATGTGTCTTATACTCCGGTGCGTCTTATACTCCGAAAAATACAGTAACTAAAAAAAACACATAATTCTGTCCTTTACTTTCCTCACAGAACCATTAACTTTTTCTGTTATCTCCTTTTATCTATAAAATCCCTTTATCATTTTTGCAATAACATTTCAGTGACAACATTTGAAGAGGTCAGGGAAATGAACAGTTCTACTGAAAACTCACAATGTCTATTGGCGAGTTCTCCATGGACTCTGTATATTTTTGTGAATTAGATATTGTATGATGTAGCTCAACAGAGAGCAAAAATCTCAAACCTCTGGTTGGTAGTGGTGATGGTGATAAATAACAATAGCACAACAACTACAGAGACCAAGTGGCATACAGCACAACGTCTGTAGAGATTCTCAGTCATCCAGGTCGTGGTTGTCCCAAAGGTGCTTTTTTCAGGAGACAACTGGACTTCCTTGCTTTTTTTCTTTTGAAGACATTTTGCTTCTCATCCAAGAAGCTTCTTCAGTTCTCCCAACTATCCTGTCAGAATTGAAGAAGCTTCTTGGATGAGAAGCGAAACGTCTTCAAAAGAAAAAAACAAGAAAGTCAAATGCCTCCTGAAAAAGCACCTTTGGGACATACAGCACAATGTAGCTTAAATCAGGGGTGGGTTCCTCCCGGTTTGGACCGGATCGCCCGAACCAGTAGCGACCTGCTCGTGACATCACTGTCGGTGCTGTTCTATGCACGCTGCCATCTTTTTCCCCTTCCGCGGCTTGAAAAAGGGCCCTTCCGCCCGCCCGCGGGTGAATGCCGATCTTTATTTCTTTGCCCGAAGCACAGCTGATGAGCTCCTCAGCTGTGTTTCGGGCTAATTCCTGCTTCTGAGCATGCACGGAAGTGAATTTGCATGAGAGGACGTGCGCAAAACATCGCGATGTGAACCGGTGGCGAAGGTAAGTGGAACCAACCCCTGGCTTAAATACAATTTACGTCAAGTGTCAGATCCTAAACTCCAAAACTGGTTGGTGCTGGATACATATTTGTAAGAGTGAGTTTGATAGAAGAACTGGAAAGGTTATTTTCCTGTTCCCCACAAGAGGTAGGCAAACACATTTAAAAAAAACAGCTCATGAACTGTGGTTGTCACAAATGACACTGGCTTTTTATAGCAACTCCAGATGCGAGAGAAAATAAATGCAGAGTTTGTAAATCACCCAGCTTATGACTTGGTAAGCCAGCCGATCAGGTGGGCATCACTGTCAACCATGGATGATAAAGGATAAAACTTTAGCAATTGATTGATTGCTATTTTTAGTAGTGACTGAGCAGGTGAACTGGTTGGGTGGGTGAGCTCTTTGGCATTATAGTATAGGTTTCATTGAGTCACGAAAAGGAAACTTAAGGAAAAAAGCCCTTGCCATTATTACTTAAAACTCTGCATTGCACAAAGGGCCCTTTTAAAACAGAAATAGAGCATTGGCCTTCTGGATGAAGGATGAAAACAGCCGGAAATGAATGGGAGTTGTTTTCAAATTATCTGGAGGGTCAGAAGCTGTGATTTATTTTTATTTATTTATTTGTCAAACATGTATAGGATAGTAGTAGTTTGTATAAACATAAGTAAAAAGTAACAAAAAAAGGACAATAGGACATTAGGACAGGGACGGTAGACATTGTGGTGCACTTATGCACGCCCCTTACAGACCTCTTAGAAATGGGGAGAGGTCGACTGTAGACAGTCTAAGGTTAAAGTTTTTGGGGTTTGGGGAAGAAACCACAGAGTCAGGAAATCACAAGAAATCACAGCTTCATCAGAAGCTGTGATGAGTGCTCTTGCTTTCAGATACGGTGGCTACAGCCAGAACCGGTTGATGGTGGTTACATCCCCACTGCCAGAGATAAAATACAATACAAGTATTCCTCATTTCTTGATTAAAATTGGGACTGGTAACCCTTTTGCTAATGATCATCATCATCTTTTAACAACCCCATAATCCCTTGCAGGGTGGAGTCTGGGCAACTGAATGGAGCTAGCAGAGTGTTTTAATGGTCGAATGCCCTTCCTGTCGCCAATGCGGTGTTTTGTTCAGAAGATATAATCTCAGTGTGCCCAGAGAGAGAAATATCTGCCTCTACCTAGTATCGAACTCACAGCCTCATTATTATGAGGCGAGAGCTCTCCACCTCTAGGCCCTCGCACCACTCCAACACTTTTGCTAATGATGCAGTCATAAAGTAGAACATCATGTGACCATGCCTGAGTTACAATGTCAGTTAATCAGTTCTACCTGAAGTTTAGCAAACTACCAGGGGCCGTTAAGCACAATGTCACATGACTGTGACTTTTGACTTCCTGCTGGCTTCCCCATTGACTTTGTTTGTCATGGTTGGAAGTTGGCAGGGAAGGTTGCAAATACACATTGGGATGTTGCGATGGCTGCAACTTGGAGGACTGGTCATAAGTCTGCTTTTCAGTATTTTTGTAACTTTGAATAGTCACAGAACAAGTGGTTGGTGGAAGAAGATTAGAAGCGACTTTTTTTGGCTATGCTTCAGCAACTGACAAAACATAATCGCCTTTAGCGACTCTCAGAAGCTAAGAATAATCCTGGTTATTGAAGAGGATTCCTGGACAGTTATCTATATCAGAAAGATTGCAGAAGAAGAAAATGGTGTTTTCTTCTATATTGTTGTCAAGAAAACAGCACAGAAGTTGGGCTTAACTCAAAGGACACATTGCTTGGTCTCAGACGTTAAGTAATATCAGCCCCAGTGAGGATTTGGATGGGGGACCACCTAGATTAGTGTTTTTCAATCTTGGCAGCTTGAAGATGTATGCACTTCAACTTCCAGAATTCCCCAGCCAGCATGCTGGTTGAGAGGCATTGACCTAGATATTTCAAAGCTTTAGGACAGAATGGGAAGTTAGAAACACAAATTGTAAGGGACAATAGCAAGTCATTTCTGCAATACTGCCAAGGGTACCGATGTAATCACCCGAAGTGTGCATATGTAGTCACTAGAAATCTAGCTTAATTTAAGGGTGCCTAAACATATTTTTTATAACATGTGTGATGACATCATGATGCATCCAACATCACTGTGGTTTCTGCCAGATGCCCACCACTTTATCCTAGCTGCAGACGAAACACCACTTAATACATTACTCCCTAATACTTACTCAGCTGACCGTTAAGGTCAAACTATATATACAGCTTAGCACTGTTTTTCCTATTCAAGCTTTCAAAACAGTGAGATTGGCTCATGATGTCCTTGAGTCTCACTTACCGGCAGTTACAGGTAGTTCTCGACTTACGACTATAATTGGAACCCGAATTTCTGTTCATACGGCCTTGTGGATGGGTCGAGTTGGACCTCATTATACAACCATTTTTACAGCAAACAAATCCCTGTGGTTGCTAAGTGAATCCAGCTTCCCCAATTAGCATTTTTGTCACATATTTTGCCAGAATTTGGCAAAAAGATTTCAGCACAATGATATTGATGTCATATATTTAAAGTCTTAACTTTCTATTCTTTACATACCTTACAGCAGGAGTGTCAAACTCAAGGCCCGGGGGCCAGATCCGGCTGGTGGGGTGCTTAGATCTGGCCTGCGGAGCTGCCCTGGAAACAGCGAAGGATCGGCCCGCAGTGCCTCTGCCAGTGAAAATGGAGCTTGGGACTCCTGACTCTGTTTTCACTGGCAGAGGGTTGCAGGAGGCCATCGCAGCTGAAAATGGAGTTTGTGAGAGCTGCAGGTGGCTCTTCCAAGTCCCATTTTTGCTGGCAGAGGGTTGCAGGAGGCTGTCACAGTCGAAACGGAGCTTGTGTTAGAATATTCATGACTGGGAGAGCCATGTTAACAAGGTTAGCCAATGAATAGGCACAGCAACTGAATCAGCCAATAGGAGGTAACCACTTCTGAGTCTGTGCAGAGAATCAAACTGAATACTTAAGCTTAAGGCTGGATGTGGCTCCAGTCTCCACTCTGTTCTCTCTTGTCCTCTCTGAACTCTGAATTAGAAGCTGCTTGTGTTTTACTTTTAAGTGTTGCTACATGGAAGAAGAACTCTGCTAATGGTATTGTAAATTCATCTGTTACTATGTTTATAAAGAAGTTTATGAATCCAGCTGAATCAGTCATCTGTGTGTGCTTCTGGTTTTGATTTTGCAACAAACTGTAATAGCTCGGGAGCCTGTTTTCGCTGGCAAAGCACTTGGGCTGCCACAGGCACCCCTGACATGAGTGACATTGAGCTGGCCACACCCACCCTGGCCACACCCACCCTGGGCCCCCAAGGTCAAACATAGCCCTGATGCGGCCCTCAATGAAATCGAGTTTGACACTCCTGCCTTACAGTGTTGGATATAAAATGGAGGTCAGGAAAAGTGGATATTCTACTATTAGTTTCATCTTAAAATATTAATGTAATGAGCATTATGAATATTTAGCTTTTGCCTTCGGAGTTAGGTATACTCTGGTTTCTCTTCAAATCATATAAATATTTGCCTATTACTGATCTTTTCAAATTGACCTGCAAAATTTGGCTTAGAGAATGAAAGAAAGTGCTATAAATTAATATTAACGTGAATCGAAACCCTCCGGCAATTTTTGACACTGCTTTCCTGTGAAAGATACTGCTTTTTTTGGCCTCTTACCAAGGTCATTTTAATCATTTCCTTGAATAATCTTTGGGAAACATCCAACAGAGATGAAAGCCTTTCTTCTTTGCAATGATTCCCAGAATAATCTCACAACCAAGAGAGATGGCAGGATCCCATCTAAGGAAGGGTTAGAAGTGAGTAAGGAATAGGTGCCCTAATCTGTGGGCCAACGGAACACAGTGTGAAGATTTCTTGGCAATAGTTCAAACCTGATTTTCCACTGAGTTTTTCAGAGTTTTTATTCCTGACTTTTCACAATATAGCCCAGGTGATTTCTCATTGTTGTGACCTATCAGCTGCCGGCCCCTCTAGCAGCCAAATCAGAGGATGAGGAGGAGTGGGTCAGCATCAAGGCAACCTTAGAGCTCTGAGGGGGAAGAGGGAATGGAGCTGGGAGAGAGAGAGAGAGAGAGAGAGAGAGAGAGAGAGAGAGAGAGAGACAGACAGACAGACAGACAGACAGACAGACAGACAGACAGACACAGACACAGACACAGACACAGACACAGACACAGACACAGACACACAGACACAGACACAGACACAGAGAGAGACACAGAGAGACACAGAGACAGAGACAGAGAGGAAGCCTGGGCTGTCCGTCAGCCCTCAGATGGAGAGTCAACAGCTCCCAGGCCTGGAGGAGGTTGATGACAAAGAAGAGGAACAGCTGGGTCCAGTGCCTGATGCATGGATGCACAGAAGGCAGAGGAGAGGAGAGCAGTGGAAATCTGTGGGCCGATCCTTGGGATGGAAGAGTCACTGCTGCTAGTGAAGCCTCACCCTAGCTCTGGGGATAAAAGGCAGGGGGTGGAGATGAATAGATGTGGCAGACAACTATTCATCTCCCTGCCAGACAGACTTGTTAGCTTGCTGTGAGCGAGATATTTTGCCAGGGCTGTTGGTGCTCCTAATAAAGGGATCATTGATTTAACTACAGAGGGTTTGTCATGTTTGGGAGCTGGGTCAGAACAGACCATTAGGGATGTCCCAAAGGTTTTTTTTTAAGGCAACTGGACTTTCTTTGTTTCTCCTTGAAGACATTTCACTTCTCATCCATGAAGCTTCTTCTGAACTGAAGAAGGTTCTTAGATGAGAAATAAAACTTCAAAGAGAAACAAACAAAAGTCCAGTTGCCTTTTGAAAAAGCACGTTTGGGACAACCATGACCTGGATGACAGAATATCTCTATAGGTATCCATGTGATTGACAATGACTCGAAGGGCAGACAATCAATCAATCTTTCAGAAGAGAGGATGGGACTATCCTAGCAAAGCGTGTGAGAAGTTGTCTTTAAATAGGAATGTCAGCTCAAAGGGAAAATTGCAAAAATATGTGTGCATTGAAGAAAATAGAAAAATGCATTTATTGTGGAACGATGTGTGTTCGGACCGGTTCGAGTGAACCGTTAGCGGAAATTTTGAGCAGTTGAGAGAACTGGCAAATACCGCCTCTGGTTGGCCCCGCCCTCCTGCCCCCACTGTTCTCTGTCCTATATTCCCCCTTTTTTAGCTCAGCTGATTCGCTCGGCAGAGTGGATTGTCGCGCCTCAGCTGAGCTAAACAACAGCTCAACTCACCAGCGCTGACACTGAGGGCGGTCTTTGAGTGCTGCCATGTTTTCTATCCATGTGTGCGAGCCAAGCGCATGCATGGAAGGTGTTGTGCATGCGCGGACAAGGTGCGGGAGAGCGAAGCATGCATGCTCACATTTTCGGTGCTGCTGGGAGAACCAGTAGGTAAATTATGTGACTCCCACCCCTGGGTACCGTATTTTTTGGAGTATACCTTTTTCCTCCCTAAAAGTGGCTTAAAATTTGGGTGCATCTTATACTTCGAATGTAGCTTTTTTTTCCAGCCCTAACTAGGTGCTAACAGATCTTCCCAGCTCTTACCTTGCAGGCTTTTTCATTGTTACTCTCTCCAAAAAATGTTTTTCCAGCCCTAAGTCTTTGCAGATTTTTTTTTCATTGCTCTACTTGCTCCGAGTAAGTTTTTTTCTAGCCCTAACCAGGTGCTAATGATCTTCCCAGCTCTTACAGGCTTGCAGGCTCTTTCTTTGTTATTCTCTCAGAAGGTTTTTTTAAGTCCTAACCAGGGAATAAAATAATGTGCTGAAGCTGACCAGACTAAGGACGCTAGCCAGATGAATACCTGGTAGGCAGATTGTTTTCACCTATTTTCCTCCCCAAAAACTAAGGTGCATCTTATACTCCGGTGCATCTTATACTCCGAAAAATACAGTATATGCCATCAATGGGTCACTGCCGAATTTTGTCCCACAACTTTAAAAACTGTGTGGATTAATGACACTCCTGTGGACACTTTTATAGTATCCCAATGAATGAGAACTATATCTTTCTCCTTATCCAGGTGGTTTACAGGCTACAGGATGAAATATTAATGATGAATTGTACTGATGAAATACATTATATATATGCAAATATGAATTAGGGTCATAATTTCAGAAGGAAAAAAAAGGAACGAGGGAAGATTAAGCTTGCGCTATGATTTGGAATGCTAAATTCTGAGGAGCATATGTCCTGTGCCCCTATTTCTATCAACCTGGATAGATTAACTTACAAATTAATTATTAGAATAATGGCTGCTATTATGAGAGGAAACGTGGTAAGGGAAATTAATTGAGAAGAGCAAGAGTATTGTACATTGTCAAATTGCAATTATTATTCTAATAAATGTAATGGATACATTTATATTCCTCCTAATCTCTGCAGTTTCAGCAGAACGATGTTTCTTAACCTTAAGCAACTTTTAAGACACGTGGACTTCAACTTCCAGAATTGTGCAGCTTCTGTGTGTATGTATGTGTGTTGGAGTGCACACATCTTAACATTGCTGAAGTTAAGAAACTGGGCTATAGAACTCCTTAACAATGAGATCGTGTCATGCTGCAAAGCAAAATTATCCAGTTAGTAAGAGGTCAGCCTGCATATCCCTGAGAATTTAAGATGAAAAGTTCATAAGGAAAGAAAAAAAAGGAAGGAGACTTGCTAACCTACACGCCTTGTGTGCATCTCAGTGCAGAACTTCATGCTGGAAGCAATGAAGTTATGTTCTTTGTTAAGGTGAGAATAAATCTCATAGAGGCGATGTGGATCTTTTCTTGGAATCCAGACATTTAGAAAATAAAGCCAAGATTAAAAGTCTAATAGAAAATATTTATTTCGGTACAAAAACAATAAATTCTAAATAGTTACATTTTTGCTAAGGAAGTGCGACCATTCCGGTCAGAATCAAAGGCAGAAGAGAATAATGGAGAATCAAGAATGCACACATGCGCAGAAGATCACATCACGTGTCCTGCTTCTATTGGAATGTACCATAATATTAGGATAGGGAGGCATCACCCTGCATAGACATACAACTGACAATATTCACTATGTGACATTCTTTGCCAAGGCAAGGAAGCAAAGTGATGAAACGGCTTCAAAACTTTTGTCTCTTCTTTGTCGCCTTCCGAAAGCAGAAGACGTTCCCCCCTCCCCCACAGCTAAAAGGGGCTGTAGAGAGAGGCAAGAAATATTGGAGAAAATGAATATGTTCTCCTTTGTGCTTGTTGAACTTTAAGGCTTAAGGGGATTGTTCAAATTACTTAAATTCCTGAAATCACAACAGCTCTTAGCACAAACTTGCCACCAAGAACATTGTTCTACAGCAGTGGTTCCCAAAGGGGGCGGTACCGCCCCCCAGGGGGTGGTGGGAACCCTTAGGGGGGCGGTGAGAGGTAAGGGTGGCGACAGGGGGGCGGTGAGAGGGTCCAGGGGGGCGGTAGGTGGTTCGCCTGTCCTGTCCCCGTGCCGCCACCCATATCCACCCAATCGCCCGCTTGCTGCTTTTCCCGCCATTCTTTTCCCAGCGGGGACTGGGCGGGCCGCGAGACGGGCGTCTTACTGGACTTTTAACAGCTCCGTGTATCTGTCATCTGGTCTCTTTGCACTGGTCTCCAACCTTGGCAACTTTAAGACTTGTGGACTTCAACTCCCAGAGTTCAAAGCTGGCTGAGGAATTCTGGGAGTTGAAGTCCACAAGTCTTAAAGTTGCCAAGGTTGGAGACCCCTGGAAAGCTTGCAAAATACAGAAACTCTTCTCGCGAGGGTGAGCAATTAACAACTCGCAGCGAGAATAGTTTCTGTATTTTGCAAGCTTTTTTCACTAGAGACTAGCCGACAGAAACACGGAGCAGTTAAACCAGTAAGACACGGGATTGGGTGGGGGGGCGGACAGGGGCTGGGTTGGGGGTGGTGGGTTGGGGGGGCGGGAGGAGGAGGAGGGAGACCTTGTGGGGAAATCGCAGCTGCCTCTTTTCCGCTCCTTCGGCCAAGAGGCACCGCGGCCGGAAAGTTGGTCCAGAAAGAGGGCAGCGATGGCGGGGGAGATCAGGAACAGTTGCCTGCCAGAGTTTCTGCCACCTTCGCCTGCCTCCCTTTCCTTCCTTCCTTCCTTCCTTCCTTCCTTCCTTCCTTCCTTTCCTTTCCTTTCCTTCCTCCCTTTCCTTCCCTTTTTCCTTCCTACTTCCCTTCCCTTCCTTCTCTCTTTTTCCTTCCTCCGTTCCTTCCCTTTCCTTCCTTCCTTCCTTCTGTCCCTTTCCCTTCCTTCTCTCCTTCCCTTTCCTTCCCCCTCCTTTTCCTTCCTACTTTCCTTCCTTCCCTTTCCTTCCCCCCTTTTCCCTTCCTACTTCCCTTCCCTTTCTTCCTCCTTCCCTTCCTTTTCCTCCCTCCCTCTCCTTTTCACCTTTAATTTCCCTCCCTCTCTTTCCTTCCTACTTTCTTTCCTCCCTCCCTCCTTTCCTCCCTCCCTCCCTTCCTTCCTTCCTCCTTCCATTTCCTTCCCTCTCATTCCTTCCTTTTCTTTCTCTTTCCTTTCCTTTCTTTTCCTTCCTTTCTTCCCTCCCTCCCTCTATTTTTCTCTCCCAAACAACCCCAAGTTAAATCCTCCCCTTGGCCATTGTGCGTGCATGTGTGTCTCATCTTCTAAAAATCATAACTCCCCACCCCACCCCAAACACCCAATACCATCCCCTTCTCCATCCCACTGAAGATCCCAGGTGCCCAGCCTCCTGCCCCCCCCGCAACCTCTCCGCATGCCCGTCTCACAATGTGGCCTTCGGCCTCGCCTCCTCTGCCCACCTAACACACTGCTCTCGTTCTGCGATGCCATCTTCCCCTGCCCCCAGATGGATAGCAATTTAGGCAGGCACGACACACCACCAGGTGAGGAGGGGGCTTTCTAACTGTGCCTGCTGGGTACAGGAGTCCCCCCCACCCGGCCTCTGTGCCAAGGAAGGCAATTCGGAGGGTGCCAGCGCTTCCCACGGGGGAGGGGGTGTATTTCCAGGAAGCCCCTTGAATGTGCCAGTGTGGGGGGAGGGGGGAAGACCCTCCCCCATGTGCATCTGTCCCACCCACCCCCTCCATTGACCACTTCTGCAGTTTTCTTTCCTTTCCAGGCTCTGTTTGGTCATCCAGTTGAGCCAGCCTTGGCGAGGAACTAAAATGGCTTGTGTGTTTGTTTGTTTGTTTTTGCAACCAAATACAAACCATGTTTGGGGGAACCGGTTTCAAAACCTCCCAGTTTCCCAAACCTGGACGTTTTCGGCCACGCATGCACACACACACTCACACACACCCAGTGGCTCAATGTGGGATAGATTTCCCACCCACCTCCAGCCCCTCTTTTCAAACATGCCCCTCTTCCTCGCAGACAGAAGCACATTTTAAATTGCCATAGGCAGAGCCCAGAGGAGGCAATGTAGTCCTGCGGTGTGTGTGATACACACACACACACACACACACACACACAGAGAGAGAGAGAGAGAGAGAGAGAGAGAGAGAGAGAAAGAGAAAGAGAAAGAGAGAGAGAGAGAATAAGGAAAGAAAAAGGAAGGAAGGAAAGGAAGGAAGGAAGGAAGAAAGAAAGAAAAAGAAAGAAAGAAAGAAAGAAAGAGAGAGAGAGAAAGAAAAAGAAAGAAAGAAAGAAAGATGGTAGGTAGGAAGGAAGGAAGACAGAAAGAAAGAAAAAGATGGTATGAAGGAAGGAAGACAGACAGAAAAAGAAAGGAGGGAAGGGAGGGAAGAAGGAAAGAAAAAGGAAAGAAAGATGGTAGGAAGGAAGGAAGACAGAAAGAAAGAAAGAAAAAAGATGGTAGGAAGGAAGGAAGACAGACAGAAAAAGAAAGGAGGGAGGAAAGGGAAGGGAGGGATGTAGCAAAGAAAAAGGAAAGAAAGAAAGAAAAAGAAAGAAAGAAAGAAAGATGGTAGGTAGGAATGTAGACAGAAAGAAAAAGATGGTAGGAAGGAAGGAAGACAGTCAAAAAGAAAAGAGGGAAGGGAAGGGAAAGGAGGGAAGAAGGAAAGAAAAAGGGAAGAAGGAGGGAGGGGGGAAGGAAGGAAGACAGAAAGAAAGAAGAAAGAAAGAAGAAAGAAAAGAAAGAAAGAGATGGAAGGAAGAAAGAAAGAAAGATGGTAGGAAGGAAGGAAGACAGAAAGAAAGAAAAAGAAAGAAAGAAGGGGAAGGGAGGAAAGAAAGAAAGAGAAAAAGAAAGAAAGAAAGAGAAAAAGAAAGAAAGAAAGAATTATGACCACAATTGAGCATAACATTTTGGTTGCTAAGCAAGAGCGTTGTTAAGTGAGTTTCACCACATTTTACAAGTTGGCCATGCCCACCCGGTCACCTGACCACTAAGCCACGCCCACCTGAGGGGGTGGGGTGGGGGGTGGTGAGGATGAGTTTGTAGCACCAAGGGGGCGGTGGACTGAAAAAGTTTGGGAACCACTGTTCTACAGGATTCTTTGAGTGTCATAGGGATCATATAACAGAGTATATCTCCAGCCATTGGATTGACATATTATGTTCTATCAAGTAATTTTTGACTGCTAGCAAACACGTAGATATTTTTTTCTCTAGGTCTCCAGCCAACAGATATTGTATTTCCTAGTCACACTTACGTGTGTGGGGGGTTGGAGACGGGGGATTACTTGGCTAAGATTTATTTATTTATTTATTTTGGTTTTCTTATATGCCGCCCTACTCCCGAGGGACTCAGGGCGGCGTACAGCAGGAAAAAAATACAAGAAACCAACAAATAAACATTAATTAAAACCAATACAAAAATTAAAAATTCAATATTAAAACAAACATCCATCAGCCAGACATACCCGGGGGAGAGCTCAGATGGATTAGTCTCTACTCCCTGCCTGCAGGAAAAGCCATGTCTTAACGGCTTTTCGGAAGGCCAGCAGGGTGGGGATGGTTCGGGTCTCTGGGGGAAGTTGGTTCCAGAGCGTGGGGGCCCCCACAGAGAAGGCCCTCCCCCTGGGGCCCGCCAGCCGGCATTGCTTGGCTGATGGGACCTGGAGGAGGCCAACTCTGTGGGCCCTAACTGGTCGAAGGGAAGTATGAGGCAGAATGCGGTCCCGGAGATAACCTGGTCAGAGATTCAGTTCAAAGATCAGTTTGTCTGTTTATTTATTTATACTGCTTCATTCTAAAAGACTCCCATTTTGTTAGTTTATAATATCAAAGCTAAAATATTAATTAAAAAAAATCCCTACAAATTACTTCTTCAGACTCTGCTGAAGTAAAGTCCAAAATAAGCAAATATCAGAAGGTACATTGGCAAAATCTTGGAGAAATATCTCACAGCAAACAGAAAATCTTGACTTGTTCCCCAAAATTAAACAGATTACGCTAGTGTTTCTCAACCTTGGCAGTTTGAAGATGTATATGGACTTCAACTCCCAGTTTTCAAAGAAGACACCAAAAAAGTCCAGTTGCCTTTTGGGAAACCCTGCAGAGGTGGGATTCCCTTCCCTTCCCCACCGGTTCGCAAATGTGAGCGTGCGCACATGCACACTCTCGCATCGCTCACATGTACCTCGTCTAAGCATGTGCACGGCCATCTGCGCATGCACAGTGCCCATGCATGATGTCGGGGCGGGTGGGCGGAGCCTCCCACAGTCGCCGCTACCGGTTCACGCGATCCGGAGAGAACCGGCTGAATCCCACCACTGAAACCCTCCCCCACACACCTTTGGGATAACTAAGACCTGGAGTGTCAATCATCTACAGACATTCAGCATGTCTCTCAGGATATGCAAGGATACAGGGCTGAGGAAAAAAGCAGACTTTAGACAGATGGAAGATGGAGCCGAGATGGCGCAGTGGTTAAAAGCAGCACTGCAACTTACTTCAGCTGATTGCTAGTTCAGCAGTTCAGCTGTTCAAATCTCACCAGGCTCAAGGTTGACTCAGCCTTCCATCCTTCTGAGGTCGGTATTGCTAAGATACCGGATGACTCTCATCCCTGAATTTGAAATACCCGGTGGGCCTTCCCTCAATAGACCTCATTTCTATAAGGTTCCCATAACATGGGCTGCAACAATTTTGGTGGCCACTAGATGGCAGCAAACAGCAATGGGGAAACAGAACTCTTCTCTGCCATCTAGTGGTCAACTAGAGTTTTTCAACCTTGATGTAGCAGACGTGTAATAATGTCATTCTTCTGCAGCAGAAGGGTCACTATGGTTACGAGAAATGTTTCTAATGTCTAAGTATTAGCAATGAAACGGAGTGTGGTCCTAATCCTTGGTGGTTGACTTGCAGTAATCACTGCTCATGTATGAGCCATCTGCCAATCGGGCTTAAAAGAGATTTCCCCCCCTCCCTTAGGAATGACAGATGACATTAAAAAATAATAACTGTCAGTTGCTATCTCTTTTACAGTGGGATGATACATCTATGAGTCATCATACCAATTGCTTTGGTGTACTTAGACTGATATTTTCTAAATAAGCAACCCAGTTTATTTAGACTAGGTTTAAAAAAATAATAATAGTTGAAGTGGGAACTAAGCATCTCAAGATACCTCCATGGGATGGATTTATTTATTTATTTAGCGCATGGCACCATGGGATGGAATAAAGCTGTGATTGTACGAAGTGCAAATAAAGATTTAGATTTAGATTTATTATTAGAGTTGGAAGGGACCTTGTAGGTCATCTAGTCCAACCCCCTGCTCAAGCAGGAGTTCCTACACCATTTGAGACAGATGGCAGTCCAGTCTCCTCTTGAAGGTTGCAAGTGTTGGGGCTCTCACAACCTCCGCTGGCAAGCTGTTCCACTGGTTGATCGCTCTCACCGTCAGAAAGTTTCTCCTCACTTCCAGGTTGAATCTCTCCTTGGTCAGCTTCCATCCGTTATTCCTTGTTTGGCTTTCTGGTGCTATAGAGAACAGCCTGCTCCCCTCCTCTCTGTGGCATCCCCTCAAGTATTGGAACACTGCTATCATGTCACCCCTGGTCCTTCTCTTCGCCAGACTGGCCAAGCTCAGTTCCTGCAACCGCTCTTTGTATGTTTTATTTTCCAGACCCTTTATCATCCTGGTTGCTCTCTTCTGCACTTTCTCTAGGGTTTCAATGTCTTTTTTGTAGTGTGGTGACCAAAACTGGATGCAGTACTCTAGGTGTGGTCTGACCAAGGCTTTATAGAGTGGTACTAGTACCTCTCTGGTCCTTGATTGTATCCCTCTATTTATGCAGCTCAGGACTGCGTTGGCCTTTTTGGCTGCTGCTGCACACTGCTGGCTCATATTTAGTTGGCTGTCTACCAAGACTCCAAGATCCCTCTCGCAATCGCTGCTATTGAGTGTGGTTTCACCCAGTTTGTATGTGTATTTTTGATTCTTCTTACCTAGGTGTAGAATTTTACTTTTCTCCGTGTTAAATTTCATTTTATTGGTTTGGGCCCAGTGTTCGAGTCTGTCAAGGTCCCTCTGGATTTTGAGTCTGTCCTCTGGGGTGTTTGCTACTCCCGCCAGCTTGGTATCGTCTGCAAATTTGGTTAGTTCTCCTGCTATTCCCTCATCTAGGTCATTTATGAAGATATTAAAGAGTACTGGGCCTAGGACGGAACCTTGTGGTACGCCACTGCTTACTTCTCTCCATGTGGACTTAGAGCCATTGAGGACTACTCGTTGGGTACGGTTGGTCAGCCAGTTGTTAATCCATCTGGTTGTGTAGCTGTCTATCCCGCTTTTTTCTAGCTTATGAAGAAGTAGGTTGTGGTCTACTTTGTCAAATGCTTTGCTGAAGTCGAGGTATATGATGTCTACTGCATTTCGCTGGTCTACTAATTTGGTCACAGTGTTGAAAAATGAAATGAGGTTGGTTTGGCATGACTTGTTCTTAACAAATCCGTGTTGGCTGTTGGTTATTACTTGGTTTGTTTCTAGATGATGTGAGATCTGGTTTTTAATTATTTTTTCCAGTATTTTCCCAGGTATTGATGTTAGGCTGATTGGTCTGTAGTTTCCTGGGTCTGTTTTTTTACCTTTTTTGTAGATGGGGACCACATCAGCTCTTTTCCAGTCCTCGGGGAGTTCCCCTGTGTTCCAGGATTTGTGGAAGATGTGGTGCAGTGGTTCCGAAATGACTTCTGCTAGTTCTTTTAGGACTCTGGGGTGTAATCCATCAGGTCCTGGTGCTTTGTATTCATTAAGTTCAGATAGGTGATCTCTTACTGTATTTTTGCTTAGGTTGAGTCTTGCTTCGAATCTGTTTTTTATTTTTGTGTTGCTGGGTAGTTGAGCTGCAGTTTCCTTTTGTGTGAAGACTGATGCGAAGAATGTGTTCAGTAGCTCTGCTTTGTCTGTGTTGTCTGTTACTTCTTTGCCGTCTTCTCTCCTTAGTGGACCAACTGTTTCTTTGATTTTTTTCTTGTTGTTTATGTGTTGGAAGAACTTTTTTTGTTGTCTTTGACTTTTTTTGCGAGTCTTTGTTCATTCTGGGCCTTTGCTGTCCTGATTTTTTCTTTACAGATTCTGGCTGTCTGTTGGTACTCTGCCTTGGTTATGTGCCCATCTTTCCATTTTTTGTATTTATCTTTTTTTTCATTCAGTTTATCGGTGAGGTCTTTGTTTAGCCATGCTGGTTTCCTTTTGGATTTCTTGTTTTTCTTCCTCATCGGTATTGTGGTGTTCTGGGCTTTTAAGATCGTGTTTTTTAGGATCTCCCAGGCTTCTTGAGTTGTTTTACCCTTTAGTACTTTCATCCAAGGGAACTTCCCCAAGTTTTCTCTGAGTTTATTGAAGTCGGCTTTTTTGAAGTCTGGGATATAGGTGTTGTTATGTTCAGTTATTTGTGTTTTCTTTATGGTGAATTTTAGTATTACGTGGTCACTCTCGCCAAGTGTTCCTGCAGCTTCAACTCCTTCTATTGTTTCTTCTCTGTTTGTAAGTATTAAATCCAGTATGGCTGCCCCTCTAGTTCCCTCCTCCACTTTTTGGACAATGAAGTTGTCAGCTAGGCTGGTTAGGAATCTGTTAGATTTCTCACTTGGTGCTGAGTTGGTTTTCCAGTTGATATCCGGGTAGTTGAAGTCTCCCATTATTACAATGTTGTTTTTCTTGTATATGTTCTTTAGCTGGATAACCGAAGATAACCGAAACCAAAAGAGAACTAGACCAAACCTGAATCATTCTTCTTTTTAATTAGGGAAGGTAAAGGGAACGGAATCCTTTCAATAATACAATCACTAGGTAACTAGGATAAATCAAGATCACGCGAAGTGTTAATACCACTTTATAATGCCTTGGTAAGGCCACACTTGGAATACTGCATACAGTTTTGGTCGCCACGATGTAAAAAGGATGTTGAGACTCTAGAAAGAGTGCAGAGAAGAGCAACAAAAATGATTAGGGGACTGGAGGCTAAAACATATGAAGAACGGTTGCAGGAACTGGGTATGTCTAGTTTAATGAAAAGAAGGACCAGGGGTGACATGATAGCAGTGTTCCAATATCTCAGGGGTCGCCACAAAGAAGAGGGAGTCAAACTTTTCTCCAAGGCACCTGGGGGTAGAACAAGAAGCAATGGCTGGAAACTAATCAAGGAGAGAAGCAACTTAGAACTAAGGAGAAATTTCCTGACAGTCAGAACAATTAATCAGTGGAACAGCTTACCTCCAGAAGTTGTGAATGCTCCAACACTAGACATTTTTAAGAAGATGTTGGATAACCATCTGTCTGAAGTAGTGTAGGGTTTCCTGTGTAAGCAGGGGGTTGGACTAGAAGACCTCCAAGGTCCCTTCCAACTCTGTTGTTATTATTATTATTATTATTATTATTATTATTATTATTATTATTATTATTATTATTATTATTATTATTATTATTATTATTATTATTATTATTATTATTATTATTATTATTATTATTATTAAATAAAGGACTGCAGGATTCAATCTGGGTTGGTCACTGAGACCAGAGGTTTAATTTTCTGAGCTCTTGGACTCATGCTGGAGCCCATCCTCAGGGGGCTTCTCTCTCCCGGAATGCGTGCTTTGGGCTATTCCATACTTAGTATTTATGAGCCACAATGGCGAAGTGGTTAGAGTGCAGTACTGCAGGCTACTTCTGCTGCCTGCTGGCTGCCAACAGTTTGTCAGTTCAAATCTCACCAGGCTCAAGGTTGACTCAGCCTTCCATCCTTCCGGGGTGGGTAAAATGAGACCTAGATTGTTGGGGGCAATATGCTGACTTTGTAAACCTCTTAGAGAGGGCTGTTAGAGCACTGTAAAGCAGTATATAAGTCTAAATGCTATTGCTATGGGGTGCCTGGTTCTGTGTGGCCCCCTAGCTGTTGATTGGGGTATTGATCGTGGTCATTAAGTCCTTGGCTGTTGTCTCCTTGTGCTGCCAAGTCCTTGGCTCCTAAGTACTTGCTAAGCTGGTGGTAAATCAACAACTGTTGACTGAGGACTTGGCAGCATAAGGAAACAATAGCCAACAACAACTTAATAATTTAATTTAATTTAATTAAAAGTTCTTATAGGCCGCCCAATCCCATAGGACTCAGGGCAGCGTACAACAGAAATAAGAACAATACAATAAAATAATTTTAAAACATTACACTACTTTAAAACCATTCATACATGGGGGAATCCGATCTTCTTCACCCCGCCTGCCGGAAGAGCCATGTTTTCACGGCTTTACAGAAGGCCAGTAGAGTGGGGATAGTCTGGATCTCTGGTGGGAGTTGGTTCCAGAGAGATGGGGCTCCCACAGAGAAGGCTCTCCCCCTAGGACCCGCCAGCCAACATTGTTTGGCTGATGGGACCTGGAGGAGGCCAACTGTGTGGGACCTCACTGGTCGTAGGGTGGTATGTGGTAGGATGCGGTCCCGGATAACTGTCCATCAACACCCCAATCAACAACTTAAAAGCCATACAAAACCAGGCACTACATAAATACTAGAATAGACCAAAACACACATTCTGGCAGAAAGAAGTTCCCTGAGGATGGGCTCCAGTATGAGTCCAAAAGCTCAGAAGACTACAGCTCTGTTTCCGGTGACTGACCCAGATTGGATCCTGCAACATTATCCTGGGACATATATATTTACCATTGTAGGACACTCCACCTTCCCCAGATTACAATATTCTTTATTCTTAATATTAAAAGAGGCAGGATAGAATATTTCCCCAAAGGAGAAATGGAGAAACATGTTCTTAAAGGCAGAAAGCAGCCTGTGTCTTTCTTAATAGCCTCAAGCAGAAGCCTCAAGTCTTTTGAGATGGATATTTTGTGCCCATTAAGAAATCCAGGCCATCCTATTCATAAGCAAAACAACTTCACCCACAGCTCCCCCACCCAAATTCTAAGAACAGGACATGACCTTTAAGACATAATGGGATTAACCCACCACCATTAGAATAGCAAAAGACACAAAGCTGACTGCATTGCACAACTCCCTAGACTCTAGAGCAGTGATGGCGAACCTTTTTTGGTTTGCGTGCCAAAAGGGGGGGAGTGGGGGGGGTCACGGATGCGCGTGCCCACACCCATAATTCCATGCGCCCCCCCGCACATGCACGCGTGACCCCCCGCTCCTGTTTTTTTGCTCTTCACAGGTTTCAGAGCCTTTCTAGGAGCCCGAGGAGGGCGAAAACGGCCTTTCCCACCCCCACGGAGGTCCTCTGGAGGCCGGAAATGTTCCATAGACATACAACTGACAATATTCACTACGTGAGAGAGAGAGAGAGAGAGAGAGAGAGAGAGAGGGAGGGAGAGAGAGAGAGAGAGAGAGAGAGAGAGAGAGAGAGAGAGAGAGAGAGAGAGAGAGAGAGAGAGAGAGAGAGAGAGAGAGAGAGAGAGAGAGAGAGAGAGTCTTGACCTTCAGCATGAAATCCTTTCAGGTATTTGACAGAGCGCTATCACATTTCTTGAAGGGTGAATTTGTATAGTCTTCAGGTCTGCAACTTTAATCAAAGATTTTTTTTTTATGCCCCTCGTGGCCCCACAATTGTTCTTCACGTTTTCCTTCAAGCAAAAGTGACCCAGACAGCAAGAAGTGGAAAATGTTAGAAATATTTGTAATTAAGAACGTTGAAATAGCCAAGATTTAGAATTGAGCTTAGCAAAGCGAAGGAGAGAAAAAAAGGGGTGCATGAAATGGCTTTTGGACGGCTGTCATTCAATTTAATTTCGAATGCATTGTTTTAGATGGAAAAAGAAGAAGAAAATCTCACTAAAGTCCTCATAGATGGAGAAAGAATATTTTGCCCTTTTATTATACCCATGTGCTGGGTTTTGTGCGAATAGCCTCTCTTTCATAGTACCATCACCTCTCTAACACTGCAGTCCTCCAATTAAATCTCAAAGGGGTGCCTTTCATGGACCTTTCTCAAATCATTAAGCATGAGAAGCTGTGGAAATGGCAAAGTGATGGAAAAATACGTCAGGCAAACAACAGCAGTAGCATTTTTCTACCATCTGGAACAAGGAAGTATGCTTAAAAACAAAGGGAAACAAAACTCTAAATATATATTTTAAACCTCTTAAAAAGAGCTTTGAAAACAGTTTTTCCTGCTTTATGTTCTGTGCGAAAATGCCCAGTTTTGAATGCACAACTTAGGTTCTTACCAGTCTTTTTTTCCAAAAACCTCCACTGATGGAGTTTGACTAGTCCAGTGATGGCGAACCTTTTCTGCATTGAGTGCCCAAACCGGAACATGCGCACATATGCACGCACCGGAACACCGGAAACCTGAAGACCAGCTGGCCGGTGTGCATGCATGCGCCGGCCAGCTGGTCTTCGAGTTTCCGGCGCACCAGCTGGTCTTCACGCACACTGCAGCACCGGAAACCCAAAGACCAAATGGCTGGCACGCTCAGGCACACTGGCCAGCTGGTGTTCGGGTTTCCGGCGCTGTGGCAAGCATGAAGACCAGCTGGCTGGCACGCATGCATGCGCCGGAGACCAAAAGAACAGCTGGCAATGGTGCACATACCCACAGAGAGGGCTCTGCATGCCACCTCTGGCACGCTTGCCATAGGTTCGCCATCACGGGTCTAGTCTAATGAAGAGGTGTGTGTGTGTGTGTGTGTGTGTGTGTTGTTGATGATGATGATGATGATGACTGTCTTCCAGTACTTGAGGGGCTGTCACAAAGAAAAGGGGATTAACTTATTTTCTAGGGCACCAGAAGACAGGACAAGAAGTAATGGGAGGAAGCTTGTTAAAGAGACATCCGGCCTAAAAGTAAGAAGAAATTTTCTGATAGTTGAGAACAATTAATCAGTGGAACAGCTTATCTCTGGAACTTGTGGATGCTCCATCAGTGGAGGTTTTGAAAAAGAGACTGGTAGATCCTACCGAGTTTTTGGACACATGCTGGAGCCCATCTTTTGGGAACTTCTCTCTAGCAAAGTGTGTGCTTTGGGCTACTCTGTGTGTGGTATTTATAGGGTGCCTGTTGCATGTGGCGTTTTAGATGTTGATTGGGGTATTGATGGCTGGCAATTAAGTTGTTGGCTGTTGTTTGCTTGTGCTGCCAAGCCCTCGCATCCTAAGTACTTGATAAGCTGGTGGTATGCAATAGTGATGAATATCTGTAGCTAAGGTGTAGGATGTGGGTGAAGGTTTGTTCTCCAAGCTTGTGGGTTGATTTCTGAATGTTTCATTACCAGGCTAGGTAACATCTTTGACAGATTAACAGACTTGGAAGGGACCTTGTAGGTCATCTAGTCCAACCCCCATCCAAGCAGGAGACCATACACCATTTCTGACAAATGGCAGTCCAATCTCTTCTTGAAACCCTCCAGTGATGAAGCTCCCACAACTTCCGAAGGCAAGCTGTTCCATTGGTTGATCGTTCTCACTGTCAAACATTTCTCCTTATTTCCAGGTTGAATATCTCCTTGATCAGTTTCCATCCATGATTCTTTGTCTGGCCTTTGGGTGCCTTGGAAAATAGCTTGACCCCTTCCTCTCTGTGGCAGCCCCTCAAATACTGGAACACTGCTATCATGTCTCCTCTGGTCCTTCTCTTCATTAGACTAGCCATGATTAGGGGTCTGAAGACTAAAACATTTTAGTCTTCAGTCCCCTAATCATCCTGGTTGCTTTTCTTTGCACTTTTCTAGTGTCTCAACATTTTTTTATAGTGTGGTGACCAAAACTGGATGCAGTATTCTAGATGTGGTCTGACTAAGGCTTTATAGAATGATAGTGTAGGAAGTTAGCACCCCCCCTCCTAGAAGAATGTAATATTCTGGGAAAAGGAGAAACATATTTTAAAGACAAAGCAGTTCCCTGCAGATCCCTACCCCCCCCCCTTGTCAATGGGCCATTAAGGTCTGAGCCAGTCTATTCTACATAACAATATCCTACCTGTCAATGAATACTTCAGCTTCAACCGCAACAATACACGAGCACACAATAGATTCAAACTCAATGTAAACCGCTCGAAACTCAGAAAATACGACTTCAGCAACAGAGTGATCAATGCCTGGAATGCCCTACCTGACTCTGTGGTTTCTTCCCCAAACCCCAAAAACATTAACCTTAGACTGTCTACAGTAGACCTCTCCCCATTCCTAAGAGGTCTGTAAGGGGCGTGCATAAGCGCACCATCGTGCCTACCGTCCCTGTCCTTCTGTACTATTGTCTAAATTTACCTATACATACTTTGCTTTTGTTTATGTTTATATCATACCTGTTATCTTGTATACGTGTTGACTAAATAAATAAATAAATAAATAAATAAATAAATAAATAAATAAATAAATAAATAAATAAATAAATAAGATCTACCTCCTCAACCAAACTTGGGACTCAAAAACACGAGTTGCCCCTGCATGGCCCCATGGGAGTCTGACAACCAATCAGAATACAAGCTCAAATTCAAAAGCCCAGAGGGCATAAAACCCAGGGACTCTCAATAGCTCTCCCCTTTTTCTGCCAGGACCTCAAGCCATGTGATCCTGTCCACCATTAAACCATCTTTCCAAACACTCTCCATGTTTCCAATGTCTTTTTCCCCACTTGGAACTGAACCCAAAAGGATATTTCTTCCAACAATTGTAAGTGAATTTTAGGGGATGTCAGTGTTCTTCTGTTTATAGAGGCTTCAGGTGTGGGCATGTCAAGTGAAGTCTCTTAATGGGTCTTGTGATGGGTTTTATGTTAAGGAGATTATATCAGGTCAGGGCCATTGGGAGGTGAACTGTTGGTGGGGTGGGTTGCATGGGTTGGTTCAGGGTCGGTGCCATCTCTAGCTGTGCGGTTGATTTGGATTCTGAGGGGTTCGTAGGGTGATTGTAGCTCAATGTGTCTGTTGATGGAATTGCTACCAAGCAGTAGTGCTAACTACCCTCATGTATGCCAGTGAGACTTGGACTGTATACAGGAGGCATGCTAGGCAGTTGAACCACTTCCACACAACCTGCCTCCATAGAATTCTGTGGATCCGGTGGCAGGACAAGGTGCCAGACACAGAAGTCCTCTCCAGAGCAGGCCTGCCATCAATTCCCACCCTGGTAATGAAAGCCGTCATGCTGGGCAGGCCATGTTGCAAGGATGCCAGACCATCGCATCCCTAAACAGCTCCTCTATGGTGAGCTGTCTAAAGGAAAGCGATCACACGGGGGACAAAGGAAGCGATACAAAGACTCATTGAAAGCCTCCTTCAAGTCCCTCGATATCAACACCACCTCCTGGGAAACCTTGGCACAAGATCGATCAACATGGTGCATGCTGATCAACCAAGGTTGCCAAATATCTGAGGACAGAAGGACAGCCATAGCAGAAGAGAAGCGAGCACTCCGCAAAGCCAGAGCTGCAAATGCTGCGATAATGGTGCCCACACATGTCTGCCCAACATGTGGCAGAACATTTTGTGCCCGTATAGGCCTTACCCGCCACCTGCGGACACATCGTAAACAGCCCACAACCTGATAGATGTCAAGGTCCTCTTCCAACATGATGGATGAATATCATCATTGATGGAATTGCTTGTGGAGTGCCAGGCTTCAATAAATTTGTGAGCATGGCAGGTGGTAGTGTGGCCAATTATTTTTGTGTTTCTCCAGTCGAACTGGTGCTGTTTGGTGTCAGTTGGGTAGAGATTAAGGATTTGGGATTGTGACATTTGACTACCAGCTGGTGTTTGTGGATCCTGTTTTTTAATTGATGTGAATGTTTGTCCGACACAGAATTGGTTGCAATGGTTACAGTTTGGATTACATTGTTGGTGGTACTTAGGAGTTGAGGGCTTAATACTTAATAAGCACGAGTCTGAAAGCTCGGAAAACAAAATCTCTGGTCCCGGTGAGCCACCCAGTTTGGATCCTGTAACATTATCCTGGGACACATATATTCGCCTTCATTCATGGTAGATCCTAGTTGTACATTCAAAACTGGGCATTTTTGCACACAGCATGGAGAAGACATTCTATTTCTCTAGCTTCCTCTCCAAGTTCAGAGACTGGTGTTAGCACACAATTACACCTATCTTCCCACCATGTGGAAGCATCCCCTGCTGATTCTTCTTTCTCAAGCTGCTGTTTCCCCAGCCCTGAGAATTGCTCGTCATGACAGAAACCAACCAAGACCAGCAGCAACCACCCCCAAAATAGCAACAGCGCCAAGCTGATTTGCCTGGCCTTTTTTGGCATACTCTGCTGTTTAGTTCTGAAAGGTGTTTTAATTTGTAGAACTACGCATCATTTCCTGCCGAGCATGTTTCTGCTTTGGCAACTTGCCCTTCTTGGGAGTCATTGCCAGAATACTAATGAGATGGTTACCATGGAAATCGAAACATTATTTGCTGCTGCATAAGTCCCTGATTTTTATGAACTATATCCCAAGGTGTGGATTGTCTCACTGATGAAAGATCAGCAAAACTGGGCAAAATCTCTCACATACACATACTCACAACCCTAACTCAATACCCTGTCATGAGGAACAGAATCCCTGAAACCTGAAGCCACAAAGAAGAAGGGGCCAACCTATTCTCTAAAGCAGAGGTCTCCAACCTTGGCAACTTTATGAGGTGTGGACTTCAACTCCCAGAATTCCTCAGCCAGCATGGCTGGCTGAGAAATTCTGGGATTTGAAGTCCACACCTCATAAAGTTGCCAAGGTTGGAGACCTCTGCTCTAAAGTACCAGAAGGCAGGACAAGAAGCAATGGATGGAAACTAATCAAGGAGACAAGCAACCTAGAACTGAGGAGAAATTTTCTGAAGTGAGAACAATTAACCAATGGAATAGCTTCCCTCCAAAAGTTGTGGGTACTGGAGGTTTTTCAGAAGAGATTGGACAACCATTTGTCTGAAATAGGGTTTCCTGCTTGAGCAGGGGTGGTGGACTAGAAGACCCCCAGGTTCCCTTTCAACTTCATTATTCTGTTCTGTTCTATTCTGAAAAATGTTTCAGAAAAAGGAATATTTTAGCCTTTCTTCGGATCCTCTACTCCAATTCCACCTGAAGGCCTGTCTAGAGTCTCAAAACTGTGGCTTGGGACAACTGGAGATGACAACTCTGGGATCACAAACAGCTTTGAGATGGCTGCACTTAAATAAAAAAATAATAATCTGAACAGATTTGCACAGTCCAAATTTATTCTACCTTTGCTATTTACTTGCACTGTGTGTAAAAAGCTCTCCAGAAAGCCATTACTTATTTACTTATTAAATTTATATGCTGCCCATCTCACTGTCAAGTGACTCATAAGGGAGGCTATGGTTACGGTTCTGAGGATTGAAAATAACTGATCTATTTAATTAACGTACAATCCCCAAACCTAGTAAAAGCAGTTTTCTTTTTGGGGGGAGGGGGGTTGTAGAAATGGAATGTTTGTTTAATAACTGTTTTAAGTTACAATGGCACTGGAAAAAAGGGAAATATGATGGGTTGCTACCGGCTCACACCGGTTCGGGCAAACTGATAGCAGTGGTGCAGGAGGCTCCGCCCACCCACCCGGACATCATCACGGACGATCTGCGCATCCAACTTAAAGATACTGGTCCAGGTCTTAGGCAAAGCCTCTCTAAGCCAAAGAGAAGGGAAATATTACCCATTCCTGATTGTATAATCAGAAAAACATCATAATACAACAAGGTAAAACCACAAACAACCCATAGTTAATGAAGGACGCATGCTTAATTCTATCAATGTTCTACCAATAAGCAGCAACAATGATTCTTCCCAGTCTCATTAGTGCTTTGAAAAAGTAGTTTTCTCAAATAATATAACATCTCATATAAACACACATACATTCATCTAGTGCACATCTGCATGGAATAAGAATAGACCCCAAGCCATCAAAGTAAATAAAACTTTGAGATCAGATTTGAAAATGCCTGATGGCTTTCCAAATTTTTATGGTAAGTTTCTTTAAGAGAAAAACAATCCAGCTGTATTTTGGATGGGGCAAATTGTTCCATTTCTTCTCTGTTTCATGTATTCACTGATGATTATTCAAGGTTAAGCAGCTTCCATCCACGTTTTCTAACCCACTGTATTTAAAATAATATGTAAGTAAACTCAGGAAAATTCAGATTTCTTTTCAGATAGAATTGTATCTAAGACAAACTTTGTAAGTGGTTTTCTCTAACATATGCACATTTTGAACCAAAAACCATATCCCTAAATTACAAAAAATGAGAAAACCCACAGGATAATTGTCCTTGCTTTTATATTTATCCGGATCAACTTACGGTAAGTTTTGCACATCGAGGCTTGCAAATTGCTGTAGATAATTACTTGGCAATGACCTTTCTGGATCACAACGGGGCCATAGAAAGGTTTATAGAAAGCTTTTCATATCCACTGCAGCTCAGTAATGCTCCTTTCGAGAATCGGAGACACATTAAAATCATGCCAATTCAATTAACCTTATAAAATTAAGTTAAAATAATAAGAAAATAACACGAAATAGAGAAAACAGCTGGTAATAATTGGAAGTTTAAACAAACGTGACAACACTTTTTTTTTAGCTTTTAAATCTCTAGGGAGCTTGAAATTGGATTTCACCCAAATCAAAGGAAACTCAGCATCTTTTAATGTCTTCACAGTATAATCCAGCCCCATGAAAAATCCCCAAAGAAGAAAACCTTTCAAGTATTAATTAGGAACCAACTGGAAAACTGTGGCATTAAGGGCATTGGTTACAGTGGAGATTTCTATGCAAATACTAATTTTCTAAGATATTTATAGATCTTAAATAGCAATTAACTCTCCCAGCAGCATCTAATTCATATAACCCATTTGGCTTTTCCAATATTTGTTCCATGGTGAAGAAAGCATTTGTTTCATTCTCTCGTTGGTCTTCCAAGAGATTCAGGACAGCACACAATGGTGTTTGCCTGTTAGATGATCAATATAGCACCATTTCCCTTAAGTAATAAAAGTTCCCTCATGTCAGGCATAGTTCATTTGAAAAAGAGGGAACAAGGGAAAGCATTTTGAGAGAGAAAATATTAGCTCTACTTGCTCATCCTTGCATGACCTCAAAACAAGTGAAATAGGATACATGGCTGAGACATATTGGGAAATTCCAAAGTTGGAATATATATGTAGAATGGACTGAGAAGTAAACATCTGCCCATCCATCCATCCATGAACTAATCAGCCTAGAACTAAGGAGAAAGTTTCTGACAGTGACAAAAATTAACCAGTGGAACGACTTGCCTCCAGAAGTTAAAAAAACTGGAGGTTTTTAAGAAGAGATTGGACAAAATGGTATAGGGTCCCGTCTCCTGCTTGAGTAGAGGGTTGGACTAGAACAGGGGTCGGTAACCTTAAACACTCAAAGAGCCGTTTGGACCCATTTCCCACAGAAAAGAAAACACCGGGAGCCACAAAACCCTTTTGACATCTAAAATGAAGATAACACTGCTTATATCGTTTTTTACCTTTATGCTATGTATAAAAAAAACTATAGTGTGATGCATTTGTGAAATCAATGAACTGCTACAGAGAAAAGAAGTTTTTATTTCTGCATGCAACAAAAACATTTTGAACTCTGAAAAAAAAGATGGGTCGAAAAGCTCAATAAATCGCTGCTGGTGGGTGTCGCAGATTGGCGGTTGTGACGCATATTTTGAGCGACAGGGAGCCGCAGGAGAGGGATGAAAGAGCCACATGCGGCTCCAGAGCCACAGGTTGCAGACCCCTGGATTAGAAGATCTTCCAACTCCCTTCCAACTCTGCTTATTCTGTTATCCATCCAGGATGAGGGGCAATGGTAAACTTCTTTTGTGTTGTAGGAAGTTAGCACCCTCCCCTCTCCTAGGAAAATGAGATATTTTAGGAAATATTTAAAGGGCAGAATATTTCCCCTAAAAGGGAGGCAGAAACTCACCCCCCACTTTTGTCAATGGGCTATTAGGGCCTGGGCAGTCTATTCTACATAACAAAAATCTACTTCCTTCAGGAGGAGCCATAGTAGGAATTGCCCAAAGCTCTTTCATTAGATCACCACCCAGCAAGAGTCAACCAAGCCTGGGACTCAAAAAACAACCTACAAAGCTACCCCTGCATGGCCTCATGGGAGTCTGACAACCAATCAGAACACAAGCTCAAATTCAAAGCCCAACAGAGGGCATAAAACCCAGGCACTCTCAGCATCTCTTCCCTTTTTTGCCCAGGATCTCAAGCCATGTGATCCTGTTCATCAATAAACCTTCTTTCAACAGTATCATGCCAAGAAAACTGCAAAAAATAGTCCAAAGCCAATGACAAGCTACTTTGGTATGTATGTATGTCTTTATTTATTTAAATCAGCGGTTCTCAACCTGTGGGTTGTGACCCCTTTGGGGGTCGAACGACCCTTTCACAGGGGTCACCTAAAACCATCGGAAAGCACATATTTCCAATGGTCTTAGGAACTGAGACACCGCTCCTCTATCCGTCTCCAAGCGTGTCCACCCACATGCAAATAGACTACTGCAAAAAAAAATCTGTACCATGGGAATTTCTGAGCATGCGCAGAAGCCGAATTTCTGGCACTGCTCAGGCATCACCATCTTGTTTTTGGCTTTTTTCCCCAATGTTCTTTAAAAATGCAGCACTGCGCATGCGTGCGTGCGCAAGGCGTACACGCGCCCATGAGGTACGGCCATGCAGCGCAGGAGGAAGTGAACCGGTAGCGAGGTAAGTTAGAACCCACCCCTGAGTTTCCTAATAATTTTATTATTTTATGGTTGGGGGTCACCACAACATGAGGAACTGTATTAAAGGATCGCGGCATTAGGAAGGTTGAGAACCACTGATTTAAATGCATATACCACCAATCTTGCAATTCGAGGTAGCTGTATTATTGTCCCAGAAATGAATAAAAGTTATCAGAAACTGCGCCTGAGAAAATCTCATTGTTGTCAGACAATGAGATTTGCAAAAATCTATGCAAAATACACACTTCCAAAGGTAATTGTTCAAACAACAAAGCAATACACTAATACAGAGGAGGAAGAGTAGAAAACTGCCTACTGGTCTACCAACTTTGATACTGTCCAAAAACAGCATTCAGACTATTGCCAGACTTACGTAGAATTCTTGAGTATTTCTGCATGGGAAAAACAACTAAACCTGTAATCTTTCTTTTAGGAGTAGCAGAGGAAATAGTATTGCACCAAGAGATGCACTGGAACATTCAGAAAGCAAAATGCTCGGGACATCACAAAGATTCTCGTTTACAGATTAGTTTGGGACCTATAGATTCTGTACATTTTTACTGGAACTTACAAGTTTGCTATACCTCACAACACGCAGCATTTTTGCTCATCTACATCAGTAGTAGTGCCTAGGTTAGCAATAGCAATAGCACTTAGACTTATACACCGCTTCACAGTACTTTACAGCCCTCTCTAAGCAGTTTACAGAGTCAGCATATTGTAAGGTGACCAGATTTTATTTTTTGTAAAGCGAGACACCATTGATGGGTGGGGGCGTTTCTAGGGGAGCAAGATGGGAGGGGTCCGTCTCTCTTATCCTGCAGCTTTGTGCAACCCCCCAAACACGCCCCCTTCATCGCAGCCAGGGGTGGGTTCCTACTGGCGCAGGCTTACCTGTTCGTCGCCGCAGAGCCAGGGTTGAAATCCTGCCGGTTCGGCCGGGCCAGTCGTTCGGCGTAGAGCCGATGGAACTGGTGGCGGTCGCGTGTGGGGCTTCTCCCGCCTGCTTCCCCCACCCGGCTGGACGCCGCTATTCGGGTTATTTTGTCCTCTGCGCATGCGCAAAGTGTTCTGCGCATGCACAGAGGGCAAAATAACCCAAATGGCGGCATCCAGCCGGGCGGGGGAAGCGGGCGGGAGAAGCCCCGCGCCGCGACCACCGCCAGTTCCATTGGCTCTACGCCGAATGACTGGCCCAGCTGAAAAAAGCTGGACTTTTTTGAAATGCTGCGGGACGTGGGACAAATTACTAAAAAGCGGGACTGTCCCGCCAAAAGCGGGACGTCTGGTCACCTTAGCATATTGCCCCCCAACAGTCTGCGTCCTAATTTTACCGACCTTGGAAGGATCGAAGGCTGAGTCAACCTTGAGCCTGGTGAGATTCGATCTGCCAAACTGCTGGCAGCCGGTGATCAGCAGAAGTAGCCTGCAGTACTACGTTCTAACAACTGCACCACCGCGGCTTATAAATTGGTTGGATGTATTTGGAGAAGGACAGTTTAAAAAGCAATGAACATGAGACATCTAAAAGCAAAAATATTGCCCTATTGATATGTTTTAGGATAAAAGCACATAGGTACTAATTGATGTCTCTTTTGATTTGCAGGAAATGTTCTCACTCCATTTGTGAAGGTTTGCAGTTCCATTTCTGGTGCTCACTGGCAACCTTGAATGGCTAATATGGATTAAAAGCCACATCAAACAAGATGAGGATTCTATAAACTGGTGTGCATTCCAGTGCTGGGTTCCTACCGGTGCGGTCCACTCTATCGCACCAGTAGCAGCAGGCTGGTGACATCATCAAGAGGCTACCGACCCGGTGTGGTTGGTTGCCGGTGCCTAGGAGCCGCCATCTTTTTTTGTGAATTTTTCGGCAATTTTTTGCTTCTGCGCATGCACAGAAACAAAATCACGCCAAAATCTTGTGAGGGGACGTGCGCGCACATGAGATTTCAGCGAGATTTCACTTCTGCGCATGCGCGGAAGCTAAAAATTGCCAAAATCGCGCGTGCGTCCCCTTGCAAGATTTTGGTGTGATTTTGCTTCCGCGCATTCGCAGAAGCAAAAAATTGCCGAAACATTCACAAAAAAAGATGGCGCATAGCAAGTGTGCGCATGATATGTGGTGATGCGCGTGCAGCTCACCGTAGCAAGATAAGTGAGCAACCCGCCCCTGGTGCATTGCATGCTAGATCAGTTAGTTTGGATTGTGCCATATTATGGAAATCCACCATTTGTCTTTTATGAACCTGGCCATCATATTAAACCACAAGAAAGTGAATGTGTGTAGTTCATGAAGGAAAGTTTGAGATTCAACCCAAAAGACAGAAACCATCATAGATTAATCAGTCAACCAAGCCAGGTAAGCCGGTCAGAAAGAAGCTACACAAACTGCAACAATTCTAGTCAAGACAGACACGATAAATTGGCACACATAAAAAGCCAGCAAACCCCATTTTCTTGTGTCAGAGCGCTAACAGTATTATCTAATTTGGTAATCTGTTTACAGGGGGGAAAGTGCAAATACCAAGGTCCCAAACAGGAAAGGTTTATTATGTGCTGGACACAGGATGTGAATAAATTAGCTGCCTTTCATTAACTTGAATTAAGAGCTCAGAATAGTTTGTGAATCCAAGCCATGTTTCACCTTGCAGCGAGATGGGTGACAAAACATCTAATTAATAGATGATAGATGGATGGATGGATGGATGGATGGATGGATGGATGGATGGATGGATGGATGGATGGATAGATAGATAGATAGATAGATAGATAGATAGATAGATAGATAGATAGATAGATAGATAGATAGATAGATAGAAAGAAGAAGAAGATGATGATGATGGATAGATAGGTAGGTAGGTAGGTAGAATAGAATAGAATAGAATAGAATTCTTTATTGGCCAAGTGTGATTGGACACACAAGGAATTTGTCTTTGGTGCATATGCTCTCAGTGTACATAAAAGAAAAGATACATTTGTCAAGAATAGATAGATAGATAGATAGATAGATAGATAGATAGATAGATAGATAGATAGATAGATAGATAGATAGATAGATAGATAGATAGATAGATGATAGATGATAGACAGACAGACAGACAGACAGACAGACATTTCGCTCACTTCCACACTTGCTTTGTTCACATGTGAAATGGAATGTGTTTAATTTAGGCATCTAAAATTTTAAACTTTAATATCTGTGGACTTCAACTCCCAGAATTCCCCACAAGCATGAGGGATTCTCAAATTTCCTCATACCTTATTTGCTGCAAGAAAGACACAGGTTGTTGCTATCAATGAAACCACAGCTATAATTTAGACACATACATTTTGACATTTTGAATTTGAAATATCTCAAGCTGGAAACTGTTTGGATCTGTTCCAACTTCACAGATGTTTCCTGATGGCAATTGAACCTTACCAGAAATGTTCTAAACTTGACTATGGGTTATTCCAAGACCAGAACAGGTTAAAACAAGCATCAGGACATTCCTAATCAGCTTGGAACAGCCTAATTTGAAGTATTTTGGATTTAAAACATTTGACACATCTTTACTACAATTCCCATTCCCCAATGGGTAAATGCTGTTAGTACGGGACCTAAAGTTCAATCATTGGTAGTTTAAGAGATGTTTCTGGAGGTTTCTGGAGTACTTATGGTTATTTTCTTAATCGCTGTATGTAAGTGGCTAGACCTTGGTAGGAAGAATGGAAAAGAAGAGGTACAAAGAAAAGCATAAGCTGAATCACAGCATTTTTACATTTTTGCATGTGTGAAGGCATCCAGATTGTTCCCAAAGAAATCAATAACCTCTTATGTCATAACTACAGATGGCCATGCTTCAAAATCCAGATCCTTCGTGACTTCATGCCCAAAACAAAGGTTGAAACACAGCTGCCCATAAATTTAGTTTGGAAGGCTCCATCTTTTCAATATATTTTACAGAAGACAATTTGCATCCAAGATGCGCCAGGAGCAAGTGGGATGCGGTACATTTTTATTGTCAATTGCCTTCTACATAGAAGTTCTTCCCCATGACTGATTTTATTGTGGAACTGCCTTTACCTTGAAGACTGATCTCAAACCCCGAATTCTGCAAGCAAGTTTGATCACAAATTGATTCCACTGAGTATGGTCAAATTACACCTGGAAAACAGATACAGGTAGTCCTTGACTTACAACAGTTTGTTTAGTGACTGTTCAAAGTTACAACAGCACTGAAAAAAGGTGACATAATTATTTTCCACAATTATGACCGTTGCTTCATCCCCATGGTCACGTGATAAAAATTCATAAGCTTGGCAACTGACTCATATTTATGACGGCTGCAGTGTCCCAGAGTCATGTGATCATCTTTTGCGACCTTCTGACAAACAAAATCAATGGGGAAACCAGATTCATTTAACACCTGTGTTACTAACTTAACAACTGCAGTGATTCACTTAAAACATGTGGCAAGAAAGGTCGTAAAATGGTGCAAAACTCACTTAACAAATGTCTCACTTAGCAACAGAAATTTTGGGCTCAATTATGGTCATAAGTCGAGGACTATCTGTATGTCACGGACATTACTACAAATTGCCTGCTACTAAATAATCATATTGACAACATTCTAAAAAAATTTAAATTTTAAATTACGGCCACCGCAATGAAGTTCTCACCTTAAATTAAATGAATTGGCTACCTAGTATGACTGGACACCCTGATCCATTTCTTTCAACCAGAACCTTTTTTTTGTAACTAATGCCAACACAATATTATAAATTATAATATTATAAATTATAATAAATTATAAAAGGATGAGCAACTTCCTATCATTTTTTTTAAGTACAAAATGAATAATATGTCCATCTGACCTAAATTATGAATGCTACAACTTACCGGAAATAATGATATTTATGATATACATCAAATTTTTCTTTCTCCATTTGTTTCTAGTTCCAAAAACAAGACATTCCTGTCTCATTTTTCAATGAGTTTTAATGTTGTTTAATGTTTTAATTTTGCTAACATTTTTTTCTAGACAAAAAGAAAGGAATGAATTATAGTTTTGTTCAATCTTTTAATACAAATTATGGTCTGGTTTATGAACACTATAAATGTGTTACTTGTTGGGTATGCATTGAATCATTTATTAGATTTTTATCACAACTTTATTATTTTATAAGTAAAAACTGAAGGTGGGGAACATAATATTCCTTCTTTCTCCTATTTTCCCCACAAGAGTTAGATTGGGCAGAGAGAAAGTGATTGGCTTAAAATCATCAAGCCAGCTTTCATACCTAATTCAGAGTCTCTTGGTTTCTAGGCCAGCACCTTAACTGCTACATCTAACTTACTTTTCTTTTACATCAAAATCCGCATTGAGACTGTTGGAAGAAATTTCCCTGGTTCGTTCTGTAGGAAGTTAGTACCCACCCACTCCTAGAAAAAATGAAATATCCTAGGAAATATTGAAAAAGGAAAGAATATGTTTCCCTGAATGTGGAAAAGAGAAACATGTTTTAAATACAAAGCAGCTTCCTGCAGCTCCCTGCCCCCACCCTTGCCACATTCCTCCCACCTAGCCTGAAACAGTCTTCTACATAACAAAGAACCATAATAGTATTTGCCCAAGGCCCTTTTATTCAGCCAAGCCTGGGACAGACAAAAGCCTATAGAGTTGCCACTGCATGGCCTCCTGGGAGCCTGACCACCAATCAGTGCATTATATACACAGGAACAGGAAACTAAGAGGTGGGACCCAACAGAGTTTATAAAACCAAGGGACTCAGCATCTTCCCTTCCCTTCCCTTTTTTTCTCTTCATCCACACCTGGAAGCATGTAATCTACCTTTTCTGTACAGGGGCTCCTGCCATGTGCTCCTGTCCACCATTAAACCTTCTTTCCAAGCAACTTCCATGAATCCAGTGTCTTTTTCCCCACTTGGAACTGAACCCAGAAGGATATTCCTTACAACAATTATTCCTTACAACAGTTCCCAGCTGGGAAGCAGTCACCGATGCTGAGAAGAAATAGACATGGAAGCAGCTGCCAGAAAAAGGGATCCTTTAATTCAGGAAGGCAAGAAGAGGAGTGACACAGCTCAAGCGTTCCTGGGTTGCAAGCCAACTTGGAAGTGTGACTACTGAGCCTTTTATGCTTAATTCCCCTTTGAAGCTCCTGCAGCTTGATGGGTTTTGATGTGTTTCTGATTGCCCTGGGTTTTGTTTTCCTGGGTTAATCTTGGTCCCAGGTCTTTTGTTTTTCCTGTCCTAGGAGTTAACCCTGTCAGAGAGGCAGGAAAGAGGGAGTTCCAGGTGAGTTATTTTTAGCCTGATTCCCCTTATCTTAATGGCTCTACTTAAGTGTTTCTATTGTCAGCTCTGTTAGCAAGGCTGCTTTGTGATTTTCTTTCAGCTGGTGCTTCTTGGTTTTCTTAGAGGGGGAAGGGTTGGCTTGAGTCTCTTGGCACTGTTTTCTGAGGCTTCTGGTGCCATGAGGTCGCTGCCACTGTCCCCCTGGGGTACATTTCCCACAAGACAATACAGGTAGTCCTTGACTTACAACCACAATTGAGCCCAAAATTTCTGTTGCTAAGTGTGATATTTGTTAACATTTGAGCTTTGCCCCATTTTATGACCTTGCTTGCCACAGTTGTCAATTGAATCACTGCAGACGTTAAGTTAGTAACATGGTTGTGAAGTGAATCTGGCTTTCCCGTTAACTTTGCCTGTCAGAAGGTTGGTCACAAAGTGATTGTATGACCCAGGGAGATTGCAACCATCATAAATATGAGTTAGTTTGCCAAGCATCTGAATGTTGAACACATGACTGTGGGGGTGCTGCAATGGTCGTAAGTGTGAAAAATGATCATAAGTCACTTTTTTCAGTGTCGTTGTAACTTTGAATGCTCACTAAGCGAATTTTTATAAGTCAAGGACTTACCTGTATTTTTATCAGGCTAAGACAGGGTTACAAAATGATGAGGCACCAAATAGTGAAGACATTCCAATAGAAAAGAATACAACAGAAAACAACACTTTAATCAAGAAACAACCAAGGAGAAAACCACACACAATACTGGTGGGGCAAGCTACTGTATATAAACAGGGAAAAAAACCCACACCCATTAATACTGATGATACTACCTATTCAAGTAATATAACATCTGCAAGTAAACAGCCAAGCTCAGAGAGCACTATGGACTCTATAATGAAGGCACTGTGTGAATTTACAAGGATTCCTCATCAGCAACTTTATCAAAAAGTCTCTGATCACTCAACCCAATACAGCACAACCAACATAAACCCTAAAAAGAATTACACTGCCATACATCAAGAATATCTTAGAAACCACCAACAGACCACTACAACCACATGGAATCAGTGTAGCATACAAGGCAACCAAAGCCCTTTAAAACAGGGGTCTCCAACCTTGGCAATTTTAAGACTTGTGGATTTCAACTCCCAGAATTCCTCAGCCAGCAAAGCTAGCTGAGGAACTCTGGAACTTGAAGTCCAGAAGTCTTAAAATTGCCAAGGTTGGAGACCCCTGCTTTAAAACATCCTAAGCAAACTAAAAGACCCAACAACCTAGGGGTGGGTTCCTGCCGGTTTGGACTGGATCGCCTGAACTGGTAGCTGCTGGTGACATCATGATGGCGTCACGGATCTGGTTCGGTCGGTGCCAGTCCGTGGGTGCCACCATTTTTTTTTCGGATTTTTTGGGGGGATTTTTTTACTGTTTTGAAGTTTTTTTCCTCTGCTGCTGCTGGAAAAAGGACCCTCCCGCCCGCCCTGGGTTTATACTTACCTTTATTCCTTTGCCCGAAGCACAGCTGATCAGCTCCTCAGCTGTGTTTCGGGCTCATTATAGCTACTGAGCATGCGCGGAAGCAGAATTGCACGAGTGGATGCGTGCGTGCGTGTGAGTGTAGAAATTGCGCTCGCGCAAAACGTCGTGATGCGAACCGGTGGTGAAAGTAAGTGGAACCCACCCCTGCAACAACCCCAGAAGAAGAAAAATAGGAGTCATCTACAACATACAGTGTAAGAACTGCAACAACCACAATGTAGGACAAAGAGGCAGAAGACTGGCAGAACGCATCCATGACCACCAACTGGCAGTCCAAAGACATGACAAAAATTCTTTAATGTCACAACATATAGACAGATTTAACCATAGTTTCAATTGGAAGAATGTGACAATCCTAGACCAGGCCAAATCCAAAAATGCCAGGGAATTTCTAAAAGCCTGGCACTCTGACAAATCAGCCATCCACAGACACATAGACATTAACATCTATAGATAATGCAAAAGAGACAATCAACCAGGCCAAAAGAGAAAAAAAGACTCTAGCATTTCACCACCAGCAATCAGCACTCAGATCAGCATAGATTAACTCCAAGGTTAACTTCAGACCAACAATCAAGTAAGCAATACCCCAATCAAGAAACTGGCAAAGAGCCATCAGTAAACAGCCCAACCAAAGAATCTCTAAGATAGCCCCCCCCCCCACACACACACAGACAGGCAAGACACCAGAATATAAACTGACAGTAAACAGCACTCCTTACTAACACTGATGATGTTACCTAGTTGTCACCACGATGTAAAAAAAGATGTTGAGACTCTAGAAATTGTGCAGAGAAGATCAACAAAGATGATTAGGGGACTGGAGGCTAAAACATATGAAGAACGGTTGCAGGAATTGGGTATGTCTAGTTTAATGAAAAGAAGGACCAGGGGAGACATGATAGCAGTGTTCCAATATCTCAGGGGCCGCCACAAACAAGAGGGAGTCAAGCTATTCTCCAAAGCACCTGAGGGCAGGACAAGAAGCAATGGATGGAAACTAAACAAGGAGAGAAGCAACTTAGAACTAAAGAGAAATTTCCTGACAGTTAGAACAATTAATCAGTGGAACAACTTGCCTCCAGAAGTTGTGAATTCTCCAACACTGGAAGTTTTTAATAAGAGATTGGATAACCATTTGTCTGAAGTGGTATAGGGTTTCCTGCCTAAGCAGGGGGTTGGACTAGAAGACCTCCAAGGTCCCTTCTAACTTTGTTATTCTATTCTATTCTATTCTATTCTATTCTATTCTATTCTATTCTATTCTATTCTATTCTATTCTATTCAGCTGTGGTGGCGCAGTGGTTAGACTGCAATACTGCAGGCTACTTCTTTTGACTGCCAACTGCCTGCAATTTGACAGTTCAAATCTCACCAGGCTCAAGGTTGACTCAGCCTTCCATCCTTCCGAGGTGGGTAAAATGAGGACCCAGATTGTTGGGGGCAATATGCTGACTCTGTAAACCGCTTAGAAAGGGCTATAAAGCACTGTGAAGTGGTATATAAGTGCTAGTGCTAGTGCTAGCGCTATTCTATTCTATTCTATTCTATTCTATTCTATTCTATTCTATTCTATTCTATTCTATTCTATTCTATTCTATTCTATTCTTTAAGGTAATGAAATGTCTGCAAGAAAACAAGCAAGCTCAGAGAGCACCGAGGACCCCTCATGTCAACCCTGAGCTACAAATATTCTCCATTATTGATCCTTCATCAGTTTATAAGGATTACTTATAATCCTTATAACTATAAGGATTATATATCCTTATAATCCTTATAGGAGCCAAGGTGGCGCAGTGGTTAAAAGCAGCACTGCAACTACTTCAGTGACTGCTAGTTCAGCAGTTCAGCTGTTCAAATCTCACCGGCTCAAGGGTGACTCAGCCTTCCATCCTTCTGAGGTCGGTAAAATGAGGACCCAGATTGTTGGGAGCAAGATGCTGAATTCTGTAAACCGCTTAGAGAGGGCTGTAAGGCACTATGAAGCGGTATATAAGTCTAAGTGCTAAGTGCTATTACTCAGGAGGCCTGAGTCTTCAAAGGACAAACGTGTTCATGAGATCCTCAACCAATTTCAAAGATCTATTACAAGAGATCACTTCGGGTCATTTCTGCTTTTCATTTCCTTTGCTTACAACTTTTCACTCCAGTTCTATTCTTTGCATAACACTGCATGGGAACAGAGCAATGAATATGTATGCATGTATTCATTCCCTACAGCTTGCTGCTTGGGAGAGAAAGGGAGAGAAAGGGAGAGAGAGAGAAAAAAAGAGAGAAATAGAATGGTATTTACACAACAGACAGTTCACACAAAGAACTAGCAGTTGTATTGATCGATGTGCTAAATTTGGTTAGCTTAACTCCTGGTTAGTTTAATAAGATTTGGCTAGTTTAATCACCTCTTTCTCTTACATGGCTGACATACAGATGATTTCAGGAAACAGGCTGAAAACACAAAAACAAGCCCAGGGTAGTGAAAAGAATATAGGCAGGGGTAGGATTCAGCCGGTTCGGACTGGTTCGGGCGAACTGGATGTTAATTTTAATCTGGTTTGCCGAACCGGATATTCCAAGGACTGGATGACCCCACCCCTCCCCGCACCTCCTAGGAGTTTCCATGCGGCCCGTTTTGTAAGTGCAGGGTGCGCACAGAGGCTCTCGGAGGGCAATAAAACAAGCCTACCGGAAGTACTGGAAGTCCGGAAATGGGCATGTTTCCGGCCCCGTTTTCGCCCTCCAGGAAGCTCGAGGAAAGCTTCTGGAGCCTGAGGAAGGTGAAAAATGGGTCTACTGGAAGTACTGGAAGTCCGGAAATGGGTCTGTTTCCCGCCTCTTGAGGGCCTACGGTGCCTGGGGGAGGCCGTTTTCGCCTTCCTGGAGGCTCGAGGAAAGCCTCCGGAGCCTGGGGAGGCAAAAACGCCCCCCCCCGCCTTGGTGCATGAGGCCGTGTAGGCCATACCCCGATGGCCACGCCCACCCAGCAACTGTGTAGCAAACCGGTTGCTAAAATTTTTCAATCTCACCCCTGATATAGGGGAATGTCCTTGGATAACCCCACTGTGATTCTGTTTGGTATAAGATAAAGGTAAAGGGGTAAAAAGCTTTTGAATGCTTTCAAGATTCTATTCTATAAAGAGACACGGTGGTGCAGTGGTTGTTGGGGGCAATATGTTGACTCTGTAAACTGCTTAGAGAGAGTTGTAAAGCACTGTAAAATGGTATATGTCTAAGTGCTATTGCTATTGCTAGTATCATACCCTGCAATAATCAAGGAGTATTTCCTGATCTAGTCTACCTTGGAGGGCTGACACACCATGGTGAGAAAAGTAAGATTTTACATTTAGGCAAGAAAAATCAAATGCACATGTATAGGAACATGTGGTAGCTGGCTCAAAAGTAGTAATTGTGAGAAGAATTGTCATGGCCCCATCAAAGATTGGCAATTTCATTCTCTCCCCAATCTTTAAATGCTTACTATTGTATCAATTGCTGTGGGATTCTTGCAGGAAAAAATAGCTGCTAAATATTAGATGCTAGGAATTGGAGAAAGAGAACATTGGTGATTCTTTCAGTAACCAAGATTTACATTTATCTTCTTAGAAGTGAGCCCCATTGAATTCAGTAGATCTTACTCCCAAGGGAATCTTTAGGTATCTGTTCAGCCTTAGATTGATGCCTTGCTCATCAGTGGCCAACTGAATGAAATTAAAATGCTGTAAGTCGAACATTATGTAACACAGTGTTATCTACTGTATATGGCACTGTCAAGATAGAACCACTTTGCTTCTTTCAAAGTTTATGTGTCTCAACTTCCCAATGAACTGGAGGGAGGGAGAGGAAAATGGAATGCAGAGAATGTATGGAGAAATCGTGAGAGCATGGAAACCATCAAGGTCACAAATGCAGATGCTGGTGAGAGAGATGAACTGTTCCCATAACAAATGGCCGTCTCATAATTGGACAATATGATCACTCAGGGGTGGAGAGATTGGGAAGCTATTGTTTAACTAGATAAGCAATTGTGCAGGAAAACCAGAGCTGGTTTCGTTTCTTCAGTACCAATATGGTGTATCCAATAAAGTTTTACTTTTGGGGATTCAAAGCTCCCGAGAGTGTTTCTTTGATTTGGGTTCACTAGTTGGATGGTTGACAGGCACGTTCCTTTCCCAGCAGTTTTGGGTTAGTAACGGAAATAAAATATTGGACTAGTAATCTAACTGGAATTAGGGATGTGTGAAGCAATCTAAATCCAATCAAAAGTTTCTGCTACTAATCCAATCATCCATTTAACCGATTTTTTATTCAACTGGAAAATCTTCATTCACTTGTAATTTGCAACTTTCTCTAACATGTAGAACGTTGCTGTGAAATGCTACCTAATGTGTACTGACTTTGAATTTAAATTTCCCTACCGTTTCTATTACAGCTTCTTTCTGGTTCAGCTTGACTGCTGGTGACCTCATGGATATATCCATTAACTTTACTAAGAAGGTTTTTGTTTTTTGTCTTTTTTTAAACTTTACAATCTAGCCCAGGGATCCTCAAACTATGGCCCGCGGGACACATGCGGCCCGCGGACATGCTCTATCCAGATCCCCCAGTGGTGGGATTAAGCTCCGCCCCTCACCTCCCAGCCGCTCTTTGCAAGGCTGCCTTTTCCCGCTGCCCTCATTGCGAACTCTTGGGGGTGGGTTTGGAGAAGCTGCCTCAGTCCTAGGTGGGAGGGATGAGAGCCTGGTTTGAGCTCTGGGGGCGGGTGTTTGCAGAAGCTGCCCAGCCTAAATTCAACCCTGAAATTTTTAACTCTTTGCTTGCAGCGCTGTGAAGCCTTTGCCTGGAACAAAAGGGGATCAAATAGTGATCCCTATTTTTTGTAGCTCTGTATTTATTGGTAACTTACTAATAGCAATTTTGAATCCAACTTCCCATTGAATTAGTATATTTATGTTGGTTAAAATTGTTCTTCATTTTAAGCATTGTATTATTTCATGTTTTTTGCACTACAAATAAAGATGTGCAGTGTTCATAGAAATTTGTTCATGTTTTTTTCAAACTATTACTATAGTCAGGACCCCAACAGTCTGAGGGACCATTATCCCTCCTTAATTCACCATTGGAGGCTGGGGGGGGGTTGTGTTGATTCTCGCCTTCTTCCACCTGCTTCCAATGTCTCTCAATGCCCATCTTGGGGTTTTTAGTTACAGTCTTAATTGGTGCAGTTCTCAGTCTGGTTTATTGTGTGGTCCTCTGAAACATATGATCAGGAGTTATTTTGAAGGGAATCCTGTTTGTTTTATTCTTTTTTTAATGACCTATTTTAAGGAGCCTGAAGCTGCTGCTGTAATGAAGTTAGGCAAGTGGCAAGAAAGTTTGCACTTTTTTTCCCCTTTGGGGGAGGGGTTCTTATTAAGTAAATAGATTCCTTGGGTTGAGCAAATACAGCTTATGAAGGGCAAAGGCAAAATGGACTGCTAAATTGGCCACACCCACCCAATCACATGACCACCCAGCCATGCCTGCCTACCAGGTCTGGCCTCCCAACAGTCTGAGGGACCATGAATCGGCCCCCTGTTTAAAAAGTTTGAGGACCCCTGATCTAGACCCACGATTATTCCATTCTACTCTATTATTACTGGAATCTTTTAAGAAGAGATTGGAAACCATTTGAGCCGAGGTGGCACAGTGGTTAAAGTGCAGCACTGCAGTTCAGCAGTTCAGCTGTTCAAATCTCACCGGCTCAAGGTTGACTCAGCCTTCCATCCTTCCGAGGTGGGTAAAATGAGGACCCAGATTGTTGGGGGCAATATGCTGAACTCTGTAAACCGCTTAGAGAGGGCTGTAAAGCACTATGAAGCGGTATATAAGTCTAAGTGCTATTGCTATTGCTATTTGCCCAGAATGGTATAGGGCTTCTTGCTTGGGCAGATGGCTTTCTCCTCTCCTCTCCCCTCCCCTCCCCTCCCCTCCCCTCCCCTCCCCTCTCCTCTCCTCTCCTCTCTTCATGTGGCCAAGGCTGTGCAGATCTTTCAGAGGCTGTCATGTATGTCTGGATCAAACTTCACTTACCATGCAATATAGTACTGTAAGACAACAAATCAGGAAACTTACAGGTTTCCTGGCTTCAAGGGGACACAAGCTATTTATAGCAATAGCAATAGCAATAGCACTTAGACTTATATACCGCTTCCTAGTGCTTTACAGCTCTCTCTAAGCGGTTTACAGAGTTCAGCATATTGCCCCCAACAATCTGGGTCCTCATTTTACCGACCTCAGAAGGATGGAAGGCTGAGTCAACCTTGAGCCTGGTGAGATTTGAACAGCTGAACTGCTGAACTAGCAGTCACTGAAGTAGTTGCAGTGCTGCTTTTAACCACTGCGCCATAGCTTCATAAATATATTATGGATAGTATGAGAGATAGCCTAGATTGTGTAGGCTAGGTGGAGATCCAAAGTTCTTCAGATGTTGGTGGATAGAATCTTCTGTTTGTTTCATTTAGTGTGGCAATGGACACAGATAATGTCAATTATAATATATCTGGAGGACCATATATTACTTATCTATACCTCTAAATTATTATTATGTGCTGAGGGAGTTAGGAAGAACATCTGTTCATTGATTTTCCAAAAATATCTGCTTAATCACTATAGAAAACAGAACACTAGATTAGATTGATCAGAATGCATGGGAAAATGGATCTTCCTTTTCTAAGACCACATTCAACCCATAAGAATGTTACATCTGGTGTTTGAGCACCAATCGTCTTCTTTTTTGTGGCCTAGAGGTGGAGATCTTGCATCACAATCAGGAGATTGTGAGTTTGATCCTAGGTAGAGGCAGATGTAGGGTCTCCTGCTTCGGCAGGGGGTTGGACTAGATGACCTATAGCCCAACCTATCAGAAATATAACTGCAAAAAACAGACTGGAAACTAAAGTTAAAATAAGCAAAAAAACAGTAAGAGAACACCTGTCTGAACTTGATGAATACAAATCACCAGGACCAGATGGATTACACCCCAGAGTACTAAAGGAGCTGGCAGATGTCATCTCAGAACCACTGCATCACATCTTTCAAAAATCTTGGAACACTGGGGAACTACCAGAGAACTGGAAAAGAGCTGATGTGATTCCCATCTTCAAAAAAGGAAAATAAATGACCCAGGAAATACAGACCAATCAGCCTAACATCAATACCTTGGAAGATACTGGAAAAGATAATTTAAAAAAAACTAGATCTGTCAACACCTAGAAACGAGTAAAGTAATAACTAGCAGCAAGCATGGGTTTGTTAAAAACAGATCATGCCAAACCAATCTCATTTCATTCTTCAACACCGTGACTAAATTAGTAGACCAGTGAAACACTGTGGACATACTATACCTAGACTTCAGCAAAGCATCCGACAAAGTAGACCATAACTACTTCTTCGTAAACTAGAGAAAAGTGGGATAGACAACCTCACCACCAGATGGATCCACAACTGGCTGGCAAACTGTACTCAACGAGTAGTCCTTAATGGGTCTAAGTCAGAGGTGGGTTCCTCCCAGTTTGGACTGGTTCGCCCGAACCGGTAGTGACCCACTGGTGACATCACAATGATGTCACGGAACCGGTTTGGTCGGTGCCGGTCCGTGGACGGTGCCATCTTTAAAAAAAAAATTGCAATTTTTTGGGGGGAATTTTTTCATTTTTTTTCTTCTGAGCATGCACAGAAACCAAGTTTCTGGCACTGTGCATGTGGTCGTCATCTTGTTTTCAGCTTTTAAAAAAAATTTTCAGCACTGCATATGCGCACGTGCACACCCAAGAGGTGCGGCCATGTGGCACGGGAGGAAGTGAACCAGCAGCAAGGTAAGTTAGAATTCACCCCTGGTCTAAGTCCACATGGAGAGAAGTAAGCAGTGGGGTATCACAAGGCTCCGTCTTAGACCCAGTACTCTTCAATATCTTCATAAATGACTTAGATGAGGGAATAGAACTTACCAAATTTGCAGATGACACTAAGCTGGCAGGAATAGCTAACACCCTAGAAGATAGGCTCAAGATCCAGATAGATCTTGACAGACTTGAGCACTGGTCCTATCTAACAAAATAAAATTCAATGTAGAAAAAAGTAAAGTCCTACACATAGGTTAAAAAACCCCAAAAGTATACATATAAACTGGGTGAAACCAGGCTTAATAGCAGTGACTGTGAGAGGGATCTTGGAGTCTTAGTGGACAACCAGCTAAACATGAGCCAGCAGTGTGCAGCGGCAGCCAAAAAAGCCAACGCAATCCTAAATTGCATTAACAGAGGGATACAATCTAGATCAAGGGAGGTACTAATACAACTCTATAAAGCCTTAGTTAGACCACACCTGGAGTATTTCATCCAGTTTTGGTCACCACACTATAAAAAAGATATTGAGACTCTAGAAAAAGTGCAGAGGAGAGCAACCAGGATGATCAGGGGACTGGAAACTAAAACATATGAAGAGCGGTTGCAGGAACTGGGCATGGATAGTCTAGGGAAGAGAAGGACCAGGGGAGACATGATAGCAGTATTCCAATATTTGAGGGGCTGCCACAAAGAGGAGGGAGTCAAGCTATTCTCCAAAGCACCCGAAGGACAAACAAGGAATAATAGGTGGAAATTGATTAAGGAGAGATTCAACCTAGAAAAAAGGAGGAACTTTCTGACAATGAGAACAATCAACCAATGGAACAGCTTGCCTTCGGAAGTTGTGGGAACTTCATCACTTGAGACTTTCAAGAAGAGATTGGACTGCCATTTGTCATAAATGGTGTAGGGTCTTCTGCTTGAGCAGGGGGTTGGACTAGATGACCTACAAGGTCCCTTCCAACTCTGTTAATCTGTAAATCTATAAACCTGCAAGGTCCCTTCCAACTCTGTTAATCTGTTAAATCTGTCTTCAGATTGTCCATCTCCATCTTTAGATAATAAAGAGCTGTGGTGGTGCTGTGGTTAGAAAGCAGTACTGCAGGCTAACTCACTGCTCACTCCAGAAGTTCGATTCTGACTGGCTCAAGGTTGACTCATCCTTCCATCCTTCCAAGATTAGTAAAATGAGGACCTAGATTGTTGGGGGCAATCAGCCAACTCTGTAAATCATTTAGAGAAGGCTGTAAAGCACTGTGAAGCAGTATATAATTCTAAGTGCTAGTGCTAATGCTATAAAGAACCATTTTGCCCCTCTCCCAACTTCTCTCTTATCCAGGTATGTTTTCAGGTTTCAGGATTTGAGACTGACACATTCTGTCATGATGTCAATGGAGCCACTCACTTATCTTTGTCTTTCTTTAATACTGAGGTTACAGCCACGATTTGGGATGCATGCTACTGTGGTTGGCCATCAGATTGCCTCTTCCTAATGTGGAGGTCCAGATTAGAGGTTTTCCTTCCCACCCCAGACTTCAGAATCTGCTATTTAATAATAATAATAATAATAATAATAATAATAATAATAATAATAATAATAATAATAATAATAATAATAATAATAATAATAATAACAACAACAACAACAACAACAATAACAACAATAATAACAATAACAATAACAACAACAATAACAACAATAACAACAACAACAACAACAACAACAACAACAACAACACTTCCCAAGCGTCTATACATCACACAGTCCTAGATGCTTGGGAAGTGTTCGACTTGTGATATAGTGATACGAAATCCAGCATATAAATCTTGTTTGCTGCATATTACATTTTTTGTGAATAAACAATAATAACAATAATAACAACAAACAACAACAACAACAACAACAACAATACTCTAATTAATAGAAAATTGGCTGGATTCAACTTCCTAGTCTTCCACTGAACTCTCTTCGGTTTTCATGGAATCCTATAATTTCACAGAAGAGTTGGCAAAAATTACTGGTCTAGACTATTTTTGTTGACTGGTAGTAACTTCCAAAAATGGGGTTTGGGTTGTCATAGTTGGGTGATAGATCATGTCTTTCTGATGCAGAAATTTTTATTTTTGTATTGTTTTTCTGGTCTTGGTCGAAAAAGTTCACTCTTGGATTAACTGTAACATTTCTTTTGTCCACATAGATGTAATCATACCATAAACTGGAGCTATTTACTCCCTGAGAGCAATCTCCCCTGTGACAATATATATGTCAGCCAGTGGTTCACAGGGGAAACATTTGGTTTCCATTTTCAGAGGCAACACATCATAACTTCACACCTTCCATCCCTCCAAATCAATTTGAAAGCTTAATCCCCAGATTGGACGGAACCTCAATTTACTCATAGCAGATTGTTTTATATATCTGCTGCAGAGCTCACTCAGCCTAGGACAAGGTGTTGATAACTGCAAAAGAAACAAGAAGAAAAAAGAAAAGAAAAGAAAAAGAAAAAGAAAAGAAGAAGAAAAAGAAAAGAAGAAAATTGGTTTGGAATGGCTTAGGGATGCAAAACCTCTTTGTCAGAAACTGCTTGCTGCTTGTGATGAAAAATACTTCTTTGATTCTCCATGACTATTGACACAATGAATTAACGTTTAGACTCTTCCTATGCCACAAAGATACATGAATTTCTAGAAAGGATGATTGCTTCGTTTGCTCTCCACTTTTTGAAGTCGTTAATATTCTTCTCTCCATATAGTATCTGGTCACGACAACATCATCACTTAGCAAGTTCTCCCTGAGATGTTCCTACTCAACGATTTATACATCCCAGTTTCTATCTCATGTGCTTTTTCCTGCCCCAACCTGTTTGTATCTCATTTCCTATATTCATTTATTTAGTTGATTCCACCTCTTCTATTGTTTATACGTAACTCAAGGCAGAGAACATACTTAATACCTCTTCCTCCTTCTATTTTCCCCACAACGTCAACCCTGTGTGGTGGATTGGACTGACTGGACCAAAGTCACTCAGCTGGCTTTCAGGTCTAAAGCAGGATTTGAACTCACAGTCTCCTGGTTCCTAGGCCAGCACCTTAACCACTTGACCAAACAGTCTCGATATACCTCAGGCAACATGCTCTGTAAACATACAGATTGGAGATGAATCGAAGAAGTCTGATGCATCTGAAAAGTACCAAGTTGATCAGTGAAGCTTGGAGTGCGTATATATTTTTTTGTAGGCAACTACAGTATATATATTTTTTGTCATTGCTGCTTACCTTCAAGGCAGTTTACTTGAACTTAAAATCAGTAAAATACAAACTCACATGAGAAGAAGGGCATCTAATGTGGACAACAGTAATCCAATTACAGCCTGTTAAATGATAGCTGTAGATTCAATTAAACTACTGTGTACTAAGTTTGCTGAGAGCTCAGGTTTACTCAGGAATTAGTGATGCCCATCACAGAGACATGGAAAAAGCCCCCGCAGCAATTGAAAAATAGGTTCTGCACATGCGCAGAAGCATAATCCAAGATCGCGCACATGGACCGGCACCGACAGAACCGGCTCCGTGATGTCATCGCTGCTTTACTAACAGTTCTAAAGAACCGGTTAGAACTGGTAGGAACCCACCTCTGGTGTAAACCAGGAGAGTCGGGGGTACATCATTAGATATCCACAGTCAGCCTCCAGACCACAGATTGATTTACACAGCATTTATTTGTCACAATCTGCCTTTATATCTGCACACCAGCACTAGGTTAAAGTACTTTAAAAAACCGCCAAGGCATATAAAATCGGTTTTATTATCTTTATCCGCAACTCCGTGGCTTTGTTTCTTCAAAATCAGATATCAAATAAGAGGATAAAATGATATATTGTTTTTATTTTGCTATGCATTTATTCCAGCTTGGAATCTATTAGGATGGAGCGAGGACCGTAATGTTTTTAAAATGCGTGTCCTTTTTCTTGTACTTGTTCCCTGGTATTACTAATATTTGTTTGTTTGCATTCCATCTCTCTTCCAGGAACATAAAGCAGTGCTCGATTTTTCCTCCCACAACAATTCCAAGGCAGTAACTTGCTCTCTGTGTGAGAATCATTTCTGCTGATTGGCTTTAGACCCCCTTGCCTGTTGAATGGTCGGCTTGAATGGTCGGCTTGGGAACAGGCTGAGACCTGGAAGGGGAGGGGACCTGGCAGGATGGGTAGGGGAGTATTGCAACATCCCCATGGTCAGTCGTAAGGATGAACAATGGCGAGAGCACTGCAATGGCTGTAACTTTGAAACCAGGTCTTAAGTACCTTTTGGGGGGTTCTGTCCAGTAGTGGGTTCTAAAACCCATTGCTACCGGTTTGCGCATGCACTCGCGTGCGACACTTCTGCACATGCGCAGAAGCATCCCGGGCAGGTGGGCGGAGCTTCTCACCGCCGCCGCTACCAGTTTGCAGAACCGGGCCAAACCGGGAGCAACCCACCCCTGTCATAACTTTGAACTGTCACTCAGCAAATCGAGAACTAACCGTACCAGTAATTCCAAACAGGAGAGAGAATCTCTCACATGCAGACAGTCCTTAACTTATGACTGTTCATTTAATTATGGTTCGGAATAACATCCTGGCAAAAAGTGATTTATGACCTCAAAGTTATAACTTTCGCATCATGCTCCAATTATGTGCTTGAAAAACTGGATGGCATTTACAATGGCGGCAGCGTCTTGTGGTCATATAGCAATGATTTGCAATCTTCTGAGCTGGGTTATGACATAGAACATAGAATCATAGAGTTGGAAGGGACCTTGGAGGTCTTCTAGTCCAACCCTCTGCTCGAGCAGGACCTTATAACATTCTGAGCAAAGAGCGGTTCAATCTCTTCTAGAAAACCTCCTGCAATGGAGCACCCACAACTTCTGAAGGCAAGTTGTTCTATTGGTTGATTGTTCTCATCGTTAGGAAATTTCTCCTTAGTCCTAGATTGCTTCTCTCTTTGGTTAGTGTCCATCCATTCTTTCTCATCTTCCCTTTTGATGCTTTGGAAAATAATTTGACCCCTTCTTCTTTGTAGGAGTCCCTCAAATATTGGAGCACTGCTATCATGTCCAATTCCTGCAACCGTTCTTCATAGGTTTTAGCCTCCAGCCCCCTAATCATTTTTGTTGCTCTACTTTGCGCTCTATTGGGGAATCCCAATTTGCTGAACAACCACATGATTCACTTAAAGATCATGCAATTTGCTTAATGACCATGATAGAAATGGTCATAAAAATTGTGTCTGGTCACATGATGACTCACTTAACTATTGTTTTGCTTAGCAATGGAAATTGTGACCGTAAATTTAGGATTACCTGTACTCAATGTACATCTTTTTCCCACCTCTTAATGGTTGGAAACTGAAGATTACACAAACACTTACTCACCTACAGTGCGAACTGAAAGTGTCAAAATTGCCTTAACTACAGCGACCATTCTTGGTCTAGAAGTTTTCCAGTTTGATGTTGAAACAGTTTATCTACATGCAGACCTAGATGAAGAAATCTACGTGAGGTACGCCCCCGGCTTCCATGATGGATTCCGTGGCCGAGAAGGGGGCACGTGGTTTCTTCACAAAAGTCTTTATGGTCTGAAACGATCAGGTTTGATGTGGTATTTATGTCTCAAAGACAAACTAAATTCAATGGGCTTTATTAAGTCCGAAACTGATGAGTGCGTGTTCACCAAAAGTTTTGAAAATTGCTATGAAATTGTTCTTGTTTATGTTGATGACATTGTTTACATTGGCCCTAACAAACGCATGAGTGAGATTTTTGTTACAGGTTTGCAAAGATACTTCACATTGAAATCCTTAGGCCACATCAATGAATATTTAGGTGTTCAGATTGAAAAAAAACAGAGAAGGGGTTTAGCCTTTAGAAACTGTGATTAATTTCCAGGAATTATGGTCAAATGAGGCTCCTTATGGGTTGCCAGGTGTGCGTAAGAGCTGAAGTTGCCCACCTCAGGAACAAAAGCATGGCTCCCACAATCAAAAAATATCTGGAAGAACTTGCTTGCAAAAGCTTCTAGTGCACCTGTGAAGGACGGCACTAATCAAAGCCTTCATTTAAGGATAGTTGTGTTTTCTGAGCCATCCGTGCGCAGGGAAGCATATCCACAAGGTTGTTACATTCACATCAATGACAGAGAACCTCTTTATCCCCTTCATTTGTAGCTGTCAAAACTCTTTAGCTTTAACAAACACAGTGATGAGTTGACATTGCAGCATTCTCTAATATTGCCTTCAAAAACCATTTCTTCCCCTCAGGCGTAGTATTATTTATTGCTTGCCTCAACATCTGACACTTACTTTACATCTGGGTGAGGGTTTGTGGGTGCTGCAGGAATGGAGGACTTCTATCGCTTGTGGCTGGCGTATTTGATTTATTTCCAAGATGAAGGAGCATGATAAATTGTGTAGCTGTAGAGATGCACAATCACACCGCTGCACCGTACAACACGAAAAGAAATGTTGTCGGTTAAATAGCAAATTTCACGATACAAAGGTGGCCTTGAATTACAGCAGATCTACAATTCAACAATAATTATTCCACAATAGCTTGTAAAGAGAAAGAGGGAAAGGAATCTGGGATGGCCCAAACCAAGGATAAGCCAGCGCTGAAGAATAAGTCAAAACTACAGTAAGTGACAAACTGGGATAGAGAGTTGAAGAAGAAGCCAAACATTGAGACCATGGAATGTACTATAGGTAGTTCCCGACTAACAACAGTTTGTTCAGTGACCATTCAAAGTTACAACTGCATTGAAAAAAGTGATTTATGACTTTTCACACTAACAACTGTGGCACCATCCTCTTAGTCACACGCTCAAAATTTGGATGCTTGACAACTGATTCATATATCTATCTATCTATCTGTCTGTCTGTCTGTCTGTCTGTCTGTCTGTCTGTCTGTCTGTATGTATGTATGTATGTATGTATGTATACATATATATACATACATATATATATATATATATATATATATATATATATATATATATATATATATATATATATATATATATATATATATATACACATACATATATATATATACATACATATATACATATATACATGTACATGTACATATACATATATACATACATACATACATACATACATACATACATACATACATACATATATATATATATATATATATATATATATATATATATATACACACACACACACACACGCCCCTCCTAAAGGAGGCTGAAAATTTGGGTGCGTCTTATGCTCTGAATGTAGCTTTCTCGAAGCTTTTTTCCCCCAGCCCTAACGAGGTGCTAACGATCTTCCCTGCTCTCCCTCCTAAAAAGGTTTTTTCAGCCCTAAAATTTCTAAATCTTTTGGCAACTCTTCTGGACTTTTTGTATCAAAATAAAAAACTGAACTTGTAATTTATGGCTCTGAGTATTGGATAGGATAGCTTATTAAAAAAAGAGTAATATGATGTAACTTTAGAGAGTTTTCTACTTAAAACAGCTGTGAAGAATATCCAAAGCTACTTCTTAATATTTTTTTTCTATTTTTCTTCAACCTTTTTTCCCTTTCTTATATTTTTTGCTTTTTCTTTTATTTCTTTTCTTTTTTCATCCTTACTTTGCATTAGTATGCACTGATGTTATTTTAAAAAAAGTTTTAAAAATTAAAAGTTTTAATTTATAAATATATATATATATATATATATATATAAACATCCTTGTCCAGGGAAGATCTCTCTGAAGTTCAGTGAGAAAAAGCTACCCACAGTTCAAGCAGGTTACCACAAGATGGCGCTGGAAGAGGAACTCGTTTTAATTTACTTTAGTTTTATTCTCTTATATAGCATATAATAGGCTGTTTGGCTGGCTGCTACTTACTACGGTGTGCTTCTGTGGAATTCTTACCTACTAGCAATTACAAGGAAACAAAAAATAATAAGCAGAAAGTTGCAACTTGGGGTGTGCTCCTATGACCTATTCCATAACCAAGCAACCGGTACGGCTTATTGGAATAACAACCAGGGCAGTGGGTGAACCATAATGTTAAAAGAGCGGCAATATGGAGAAAGTGAGTGAACAACAGTGTAGAAAGTTAGCACCCACCCTTCTCCTAGAACAGTGATAGCGAACCTTTTAGGCACCGAGTGCCCAAACTGCATGCGCGCGCATGCCCAAACTGAGAGGGGTGTGTGTGCGCATACTCGAACATGCACATGTGCAAACATGCATGGACATGCGCACACATGAACATGCATAGACATGTGCATGCACGGACATCCATGGACATTCACATATGTGGACATGCATGGACATGCGCATGAATGAACATGTGCATGCACAGAGATGCGCAAATGTGCGTAGCAGAAACCCGAAGACCAGCTGGCCGGCGAGAGGCGGGGCATCCCAACAATGGCAGCGTGGCAAGAGGTAAGATCTTTTTCTTTTGTGAGCTTCTGTTTCGTAGTTTGCAGGGAAATTGAAGCTCACAAAAGAAACACCACCAAGATCTGACCTGGGGCGATGGCACATGTGCCAGCAGAGAGGGCACTGCGTGCCACCTCTGGCACGCATACCATAGGTTCACCGTCATGGTCCTAGAAGAATGAAATATTGTAGGAAATATTAAAAAGGCAGAATATTATATTCTGGATGAGAAATGGAGAAACATGCTTTTTTTTGGCAAGAAGCAAACTCACTCTTAATAGCCCTCACCCTCCTCAATAGCCCACAGCAGATGTCAGCACCTAAGTGATAAAGAGATGGCTAGGTCTATTCATAAGCAAATACCGTCACCCAAGATCCAACAAAGGTAGGATTAGCCCTCAGCCGTAATAGGAATTGCCCAAAGCCCCTTCATTACATCACCACCCAGCAAAATTCAACTAAGCCTGGGACTCAATACAACCTACAAAGTTCCTCCTGCATGGCCCCATGGGAGTCTGACAACCAATCACGATACCTGCCCTTACACAGGAACAGGAAGCTCTAAGGCAGGGCCAGAGAGAGAGAGAGAGAGAATGTGTATGTATGTATGTATGTATATGTATATATATGTGTGTAGCATTTTTTGCTGATAAATGAAAATAAAGGGAGACTATTATGTATATATACGTATATATGTATATGTATGTATATGTATGTATATATATGTATATGTATGTATATGTATATGTATGTATATATATATGTGTGTGTGTGTGTGTATAATATATAATATAATACATTATATTATATATATATATATATATATATATATATATATATATATATATATATATATATATATATATATATATATATATATATATATATATATATATATATATATATATGAATAAAATTATAGAATAACAGAGTTGGAAGGGACCTTGGAGGCCTTCTAGTACAACCCCCTGCTTAGGCAGGAAACCCTACACCACTTCAGACAAATGGTTATCCAATCTCTTATTAAAAACTTCCAGTGTTGGAGAATTCACAACTTCTGGAGGCAAGTTGTTCCATTGATTAATTGTTCTCACTATCAGGAAATTTCTCCTTAATTCTACGTTGCTTCTCTCCTTGATTAGTTTCCACCCACTGCTTCTTCTCCTGCCCTCAGGTGCTTTGGAGAATAGTTTGACTCCCTCTTCTTTGTGGCAGCCTCTGAGATATTGGAACACTGCTATCATGTCTCCCCTAGTCCTTCTTTTCATTAAACTAGACATACCCAGTTCCCGCAACCTTTCTTCATATGTGAAGATTCTTCATATCTTCCATGTGCTCATTTTGCCCAGTACCCAAAAAACCCCATGTGATTCTGTCCACCATTAAACCATCTTTCCAAGTAATCTCTATGTTTCGAGTGTCTTTCTCCCCACTTGGAACGGAACCCAGATGGACATTTCTTCCAACAGCAATATTAGTTTTCTGTAGGTGATGAATCCTTTTGAGCTTCCTTGCTTGCCTCTAAATAAATTCACTAAAACTCAGTAAGACTTAGAATTTACATTGTGAATGATTTTTAATGAACTCTGTAACTCTGGAATTCAAACTAGTATTCCTTTATTTCAGGCTGGCTGGGGAATTCGGGGAGTTGAAGTCCACACAACTTAAAGTTGCCACCGTTGTAAAACAATTTCGTATCTTTATCTCCCCGCCCACCCTTTTCGCAGGGAATTCAGAATGAATAACTACAGAAGTCGTGAAATAAAATCAAAGCACATTTTAAACCCTCCTAATAGAAACAAGACAAATAAAAACAGCAGGAAACCAGATTCTTTAAATGCGTAGATAAGAGCCATTCCTTGCACTGCTGCAAATAAAACCCAGTGTTACTAAAAGTCACTCTCTTCATGTAACACAAGTCATACCAAGATTTCCTTAATGAGATCTGATTTATGTCACCTAGCATCCACTGAAGACCATGCCTTTCTCTCTATGTGATCTCTTCAGCCGTTTTTCTAAACTTTGCTTTCAGATTTACCCAACCCAAGGAAAACTTTTGTTGAAATTCTCAAAGGGAAGGCACAGAGTTCTCACACCGAACCTCAATTATAAAATAAAATAGATGTGAGAGAGTTTCCTATCTTGAACATTCATGTTTCCATCAGTCTGCAATTACCTCTAACGTTCAATGTTTTCACTAAAACCAAGGAAAAGATAGCAATAGCAATAGCACTTGGAGTTATATCCCGTTCCACAGTGCTTTACAGCACTCTCTAAATGGTTTAGAGAGTCAACATATTGCCCCCAACAATCTGGGTCCTCATTTTACCGACCTCAGAAGGATGGAAGGCTGAGTCAACCTTGAGCCGGCCAGGATTGAACTCCTGGCAGTGGGCAGAGTCAGCCAGCAATACTGCATTCTAACCAGTGCGCCACCACGGCTCTATAGAATTAAAAAATATCCCAAGAAATGCTTTTCATAGACCTATTCAGATCTGAGGAATTCTGGGAGTTGAAGTCCAGAAGTCTTTAAGTTGCCAAACATGGAGACCCCTCCACCCCTACCACCCTCTGTCATTTCCTGTTAAGATGAGAAAATAAATTGTAGAGGTGACGAATCTTTTCCTTCGGAATCCAATCTCTGATAAAATAAACTCAAGTATAAGTTCTAAGAATATTAAAATATTTATTTCGGTACAAAAGAAATATAAAAACACTAAATAATCACATTTTGACAGCTTAAATATGCATCCTTCTCAATGAAGGACTAACAGAAGAACTAATGGAGAAGAGAAAAGAATTTCACATCTGCGCAGTCTGCACTTCACGTGACTGCTTTACTTTGTTAAGAACCTCTGGGTCATAAAGTCTGATATATGAATACATAGGAGTACAGCTGACAATCAGAAAATCACAACGGGACATTGCCATTACACTCCTAGCATATACTCAATGGCAACCTGCACAGCATGTCCTTATCACTTCAACTGTAGGACATTTGAGGTAAGGGAAGAGACAGACACCAGTGTCTGTAGAAGCCACAACGACGTCATGTGAATCACGGTTTTCAATACAGAAATAATGCAACGTACCAACTTCGAGTCGTTTAGTGATAACACGGCTTGTAGAAGAAGTTTCTGAGGCAATCACGTGTCCATCAACTGTGACTTAAATATACATGAAAACACCTTGCCACTAACCTGCCAGAATATGCTGTCAATTGTATTGCCCAAAAAGCCATCCCGTCCTTCTGTGGAGACCAGTTTAGGCCCAAGGATCGTCATGAATTCATCAAAATCAACTTGACCATCCCCTAGAAAGGAAGAGGAGAGAGAGAGAGAGAGAGAAACTGGTGTAAGAGAAGGGGGAAAACAATGAAAGCAGAGAATTCTGAGAAACGACACTCAGGCTTCATTGGCCATCTTGGATTGTTCACCAGAGATCTCTGACATTAATTGTACCAAGCATTATTTTGTTGCGGGGGAAGACATGTTTATTCTTCCAGATAAAAGAGAAGATCACAGCAAAGTACAAGACGTAGATGAAAATCACACCAAGTAAAGCATGCTGAGGGGGAAAAAAAAGCCAAATCAAGTAAAGTAAAGCAAAGCGAACTGAAGCCAATTAAAAAAAGAACTATTAAAGCGAGAAATAAAGAAAACAGGCAATTCAGCTAAACTGATCAAAGACTGAGCTCAACTTGTGAATATTTATGGAGGAAGTTTCCAGCAGGGCAGCTACTTTCACAATGCCACAAATGTGTTGTTGATTTGTGGAAAACGTTAGGGAATAGGCAGCGTGGTGCTTTGTAGCTGGTTTTCTTTTTAAAGGCAGGTTTAATTAAAAGGAAGGAAATGGAGGGAAACTGCAGAACAAAGCACCTTCATTTTCACAAGGGTTTGTCCAGCAGCTTCTACTAGCCAAATAGTTCATAACAGAGGAAGATGCTCGGTAGATGGTCAGGTTCTAAGCCAGGCCCCCAAGATTAATACCAAGATTTTAATTTGGATGTTACAAAAATATCGGCAACATTAAAGCAGGGTGGGAGGAAAGGGCCTTCAATAGAAAAATGCATCATGATTCTTTTGAAAGCAGCAATTCATACTTGTGCCCTTGTCAATGGGCATACTGCCAAGGGCATGTAAAGACCATACAATAATGCAAACGCATACTTTATCATGTAAGGATTTATTTCTGGGGTGTGTAAAGGGATACATAACCAGAATAGTAAACCATCTCACAATAGTGAAGAGATGCAATTGAAATGAACCTATCCATATCTTTAGATGATCCACATTTAGATGGATGGCCATCTCAGATTGATACGTGGCAAAAGTGTCCTTCATTTTGTCAAAGATCATTGCATTCTCTTTACCTTTCAGCCATTTGGCTGAGCCGAGATGGTGCAGTGGTTAAATGCAGCACTGCAGGTTACTGCTAGTTCAGCAGTTCAGCTGTTCAAATCTCACCAGGCTCAAGGTTGACTCAGCCTTCCATCCTCCTGAGGTCGGTAAAATGAGGACCCAGATTGTTGGGGGCAATATGCTGAACTCTGTAAACCGCTTAGAGAGGGCTGTAAAGCACTATGAAGCGGTATATAAGTCTAAGTGCTCTTGCTATTGCTATTTTTCATCTTCCTTTTGTTATATGACATTAACTAAGCCACCCTGTGAATTTGAAGTTTGAAGTGTATTGAATAGGGCTGGTTCATCAAATATTGTTCCGACCATGTATTTTAAATTTTCCAAAATCTACCATGATCAATATTTGAAAGCTAAATTGAAAATGTAGTTGCTGAAAATGTAGGTAATTTGGGAGAAACAATCCATTATGTGTAAAAAAAGAGAACCCAATTAAGATAAATTCTCACTTGAAACAAAGCCTGTATATTTCCAGAACCCTAGAATAATCAGTTAAAGTCAAACATGTAAATAAGAAAAAATCCAGAGAGTTCATTTCAGTTTTTGTTCCATTTTTTTAAAGAATTTAAGGGCGTACAAAATATTTTGCATTCAAAACACCTCAGTTTTGAGCTTGACAGAGTTGCTTTGAATGCAATTGAAAATGAACAATTTTGATCATTCAAGAAGCATTCAGCATCCAAAATGATTGAAGGAACCTATTTTTTTGCGAAACAGTTGTCTTGCACTCAGAAAGATTGTTTTCAGCTTGAAAAGTGGCATTTCGAATGTGAACAGGTTGCATGTTCAAAATCTAATACATAGCTTTTTTTTTTAAATGAAGGAGGCTGGTGTGTTAAGCTATTGTTCTAAATTCCAATAGAAGAATCACATTAAAGAGCTGGACCATAAACCGGCCATAAACAGCAAGGGGAAAAAAAAGTAAATTAAATATGTTAAGAAGATTGTTAATGCGTTCTGTTCCCAGCTATTGCAAACCATGGAGAATTAGGCACACACATTATTATTATTATTATCATTACAAAAAAAAAGTTCTTGTTAAAGAAACACTCCAACAAAATAAGCCATTCCTTCCAAAGTCATACTGCTTTAATGGAGCAACATGCAGTGGAACACATCCATCTATTATCCTGATAATTTGAAAATCTGAACCTGTCCTGAGCGGCTTTTCTTATGGTCTTTTATATTCCTCTCCCATTATGGCTGAAAGCAGTAATTTACCACCTTTTGGGATCAGTACCTACTTTTTCAATATAGGTAGTCTTTATTTGAGAGCCAGTTGACTCAGCCTTCCATCCTTCCAGGGGCGGGTTCCTAATTTTTTTACTACCGCTCTGTGGGCGTGGCTTATTTTGTGGGTGTGGCTTGCCAGCCATGTGACTGGGTGGGCGTGGCTTCTCGGACTGCTGAAGGGAGGGGAACTGAGATAGGTCCTGCTGCCCATTCCCCCTCCCCTCAGCAGCTCGAGAAGCCTCGAATGTGCGAAAATGCCTAGGATCATCACCACGCATTCGTGGCTTCTCAGACTGCTGAAGGGAGGGGAATGGAGATAGCTCCTGCCACCCGTTCTTTCAGCGTCTCACGCGCTCTCTCAGCCATCCTCCCCTGCTTAGACTCACTGTGGGGTAGGAAGGCAGCGCATGTGCAGTGCCGGAAACTCGGCTTCTGGGCATGCACAGAAGAAAATTTTTTTAAAAAAAATTTTTTTAATGGCGGCGCCCAGGCTCCGGCAACCGACCGCACCGGTACTGTGATGTCACCAGCAGGCCGCTACCGGTGCTATAGAGTGGACCGCACTGGTAGGAACCCACCACTGCATCCTTCCGAGGTGGGTAAAATGAGGACCCAGATTGTCGGGGGCAATAGGCTGACTCTGTAAACCGCTTAGAGAGGGCTGTAAAAGCACTATGAAGCGGTATATAAGTCTAAGTGCTATTGCTATTTTTATACCCACTAAATATTCCCTTCGGCTAACCCCTTGTCTCTTTCTGCTGCATCCTTTGAGCACCCACCCATTGCCCTTTCTTTTTTTTTGAGGAGATTTTTCTCCCCCCCCCGCCCCATTCTATTTTAAAGATTTATAATGTAAAGATAATTCTTAAGGAATTATCTATTTAATTCATACTTATTATTCCTTTCTCTTCATTGTCTTTATCTTTTTGCATCTTATCTTGCTTTGTCTCCTCCACCACTTCTTCTGGTTTCTCATCTATTTTCTGAATATTATTGTAGGAAGTTAGCACCCACCCCCTCCTGGAAAAATGAAATATCCTAGGAAACATTGAAAAAGGAAAGAATATGTTTCCCTGAATGAGGAAAGGAGAAACATGTTTTAAATACAAAGCAGCTTCCTGCAGCTCCCTGCCCCCTCCTTCAGCTCCAGGGTGATGGGATTAAGACCTTCCCCCTTAGGACATCAGAGGATTAGCCCTCTACCACCTGGAAAATTACCAGCACTCAAACAAACTTGGGAGACAGCCTAAAAGGCTAGCTAAGACCCCCGCCCCTAGGGGGGGGTCTGACCACCAATCGGAGTGCATTACATACACAGGAACAGGAAACTAAGAGGTGGGGCCCAACAGAAGTCATAAAACCAAGGGACTCAGCATCTTTCCTCCCATTTCTCTTCACCCACATCTGGAAGCATGTGATCTACCTTTTCTGTTCAGGGGCTCATGCCATGTGCTCCTGTCCTCCATTAAACCTTCTTTCCAAGCAACTTCCATGAATCCAGTGTCTTTTTCCCCACTTGGAACTGAACCCAGAAGGATATTCCTTACAACATTACGTTCATCTTTTTCTTTTCCCCCTGTTTGTTGAAGACCTTCTACACTCACTTCTTTATTTTTGGGCCATGTGCTTGGTGGCTCTGTTCACCATTAAACCCTCTTTCCAATCAGCCTCCATGTTTCCAGTGTCTTTCTCCCGGCTTGGAACTGAACCAGATGGATATTTCTTCCCACAGTACGTAAGGTAATGAGCTAGAAACTAGGACACTGTGAGTTCTAGTCCCGCCTTAAACACAATGCCAGCTGGGTGACCTTAGGCCAGTACTCCTCTTAAGCTTAGAAAAAGAGCAAGAGCAAACTGCTTCTGAAATCTTGCCAAGAAAACTGCAGGGACTTGTTCAGGCAATCACTATCCAACATTGGAAGTTTTTAAGAAGATGTTGGATAACCATTTGTCTGAAATGGTGTAGGGTTTCCTGCCTAAGCAGGGGGTTGGATTAGAAGACCTCCAAGGTCCCTTCCAACTCTGTTATTATTATTACTAGAAGTCGGAAACTGAAGGCACACACAAACAATCCTTGTTTAGTGACTGCCTTGGATAGCAACCAGTTGCAGTTATGATGGCAATGGAAAAGGAACTTTGATACCGATGCCATCTCTCTGTGTGTATCATGTGTTTGCCATTACAGTCAGTTAGCATGCATTGTTCTGTTTTTGGTCTTTTGTTTGTTTTTTTTCCCCTTCTTCATAAGGCGTAGAAATTGTATAAACAAGCTATCTCTTCCTGACCTCCTGTCTTTTATAGGCCAGCACATCCTTAAAAGTTAACGAACTCAGCTCTGCAACCTTAATTACTAATTAAGTTGATTAGAACCATGCTTCTGTCTGCTTACGACATGATTGTTCTCCTGATGTTTTCCTTTCTTTTAATACGTTTAAATTTTATCTTCAGGCTGCCCCGACTTGTGGTGGAGTTGAGCAGCCTTGATATTTGAATGAATGAATGAATGAATGAATGAATGAATGAATGAATGAATGAATGAATGAATGAATGAAAATTACTCACATACCATTTCTTCAGAACTGAAGAAGCTTCTTGGCCGAGAAGCAAAATGTCTTCAAGGAAAAACAAGGAAGTCCAATTGCTTTTTGAAAAAGCACCTTTGGGTCAAGCATGACCTGAGAATCTCCATGGATGGATGGATGGATGGATGGATGGATGGATGTCCTTACTGGGTGGGTGGGGAATCGGGGACCTTAAATTAGATGCTAATATTTAGCTTATGTGTCATGCATGGCTGACTTCTATTATTCTACCATCTAAATCTATTCTATAAACCACTTTAAACAAAGCATGTTTTTTTATTTCGTTTTGTCCTGTCTTCACAGCAGAGGGTTAAAACTGCTTCTTCTAAGGATCGGATTGTGTTGTGTTCCTTGTTGAGAGGAGCCAAATCAGTTTCCAAGACTGACGTCTTACGAGGAGATAACAGTGACACATCATGCACAAAACCAATGCCATATCCCACTTTTTTTTTCTAAATCTTATTCGTTTGGCTGCAAAATGCTAAGTGTTTATCAGAAGTAGACATAGACTGGATCAATCCAATTTATAGATTTTAAAGCACTAAAAGTACAGTTTAATGAAGAGACCTCAATTTCCCTTTAACTACAATGATATAACATACAAAAGGGTTTTGACCGAGTTTTCATTATGGACTACTCTGAAAAGAAAGAAGGTGAATTTCTATTTATTTTTTAAAGTAAATTGTAAATAGAATAGAATAACAGAGTTGGAAGGGACCTTGGAGGTCTTCTAGTCCAACCTCCTGCCTAGGCAGGAAACCCTACACTACTTCAGACAAATGGTTATCCAACATCTTCTTAAAAACGTCCAGTGTTGGAGCATTCACAACTTCTAGAGGCAAGCTGTTCCACTGATTAATTGTTCTAACTGTCAGGAAATTTCTCCTTAGTTCTAAGTTGCTTCTCTCCTTGTTTAGTTTCCGCCCATTGCTTCTTGTCCTGCCCTCAGGTGCTTTGGAGAATAGTTTGACTTCCTCTTCTTTGTGGCAACCCCTGAGATATTGGAACACTGCTATCGTGTCTCCCCTGGTCCTTCTTTTCATTAAACTAGACACACCCAGTTCCTGCAACTGTTCTTCATATGTTTTAGCCTCCAGTCCCCTAATCATCTTGGTTGCTCTTCTCTGCACTCTTTTCTAGAGCCTCATCATCTTTTTTACATTGTGGCGACCAAAATTGGATGCAGTATTCCAAGTGTGGCCTTACCAAGGCATTATAAAGTGGTATTAACACTTCACATGAGCTTTATTCTATTGAGAATCGAGAGATTGTGTTTTATTTTTGCTTTAACATTGCAGGGATGTCTGTCATTCAAATACCACTTCAAATCACCAGCAACAGTGTATAATGTAAAGTGACTAAATACTAAAGAGAATTTACACAATGGGGAAATACTGAAATGAAAAAGTGATTTTTCTCTCACCCCAAGCACAAAGAAGAGCACTAAATCAGGTTAATAAATTGACTAGTAATTCAAACAATTCCTTTCCAACCTCAGATTGTTCTAAAGCTTGGTGCTTTATTTCTCCCCTTCTCTTAGCACATGGGTGAATATCTTTAAAATACCCTGGCCTGAAACATGAAGAGCCATGTCACGTAGTGAATATTGTCAGTTGAATGTCTATCCAGGGTGATGCACCCCTATCTAATATTATGGTACATTCCAATATAAGCAGAACACATAATATGATGTTCTTTGCGCATGTGTGCATTCCTAAATCACCATTAATTCTCTTCTGCCTTAGCTGTTGACCTGAACGGTCATGTTTTCTTAGCAAAGATGTAATTATTCAGGATTTATTGTTTTTGTACTGAAATAAATATTTTCTATTAGACTTTTAATCTCGGCTTTATTTCTAACTGTCTGAATTCCAAGAAAAGATCTAAATCGCCTCTATGAGATATCATTCTCACCCCAACAAGCCATCCCAGCCAGAATCAATAGGAGAGAGAAATTTCTAAGAAAAGTCTTGCTTCACTAGATGTACAGATTTAGTTTAAAAATGACTCTGAGTTCATTAGCTACAGGTGCCTGTTGGGACATATCCCTAATAATTGCTGCTCTTACTTGCCAACGAAAGGACAAGGAATGATGTCATCTCTGTATCAGAGATTTGGTCAACTTTGGAGAGTGAAATAATTCCTCTCTGATTTTTGGAATTAAACCAGGGCTGTGCAACGTTGACAACTGTAAAACTTGTGGACTTCTAAAGCTATATTTATTCTATTTTGCCCAGGTAAATGGCAACTTTTACTATACTCAACTGGCAGAATTTCACTGTAGCAACTTAGGACTGGAAATGTTTAATTCCCACAAATAAATTTCTCCCCAAATTATAATTGACTAGGAAGAAGGTTGAAGCCATAATTTGAATAAGATGCCTATATAAAGAGAAATTAATCTGGGGAAACTCTTAGATTATTTGCTTAATCGTTTTAGTGCTATTTCCATGTAAAAGAGTCACTGTTGTAAACACATATTATTCTGCCTGTTTTGGTTTTGGAAATGCTATTACACTTCTTATCCATGTTTTAAGTCGTAGCAATGACACCAACTTTGGCTGATTCTGAAAAACTAAGTAAGGTGAGATCTGGTTACAGGTAGGGCTTGGTTAACAAACATTGGTTCAGCAACCATTGAGAGTTATGACAGCATTGAACTAGGAGACTTATAGACAAAAATTGTGGCTGCAGCAGCAACCCTGTGGTCATGTGATCACAATTCAGGTGCTTGGCAACTGGTTTGAAATTATGATAGTCACAATGTTCCACAGTCATGTGATCACCGTGGTGGCACAGTGGTCAGAATGCAGTACTGCAGGCCACTTCTGCTGACTGCCGGCTGTTTGCAATTTGGCAGTTCAAATCTCACCAGTCTCAAGTTTGGCTCAGCCTTCCATCCTTCCGAGGTTGGTAAAATGAGGACCCAGATTGTTGGGGGCAATAGGCTGACTCTGTAAACCGCTTAGAGAGGGCCGTAAAGCACCGGGAGGCAGTATATAAGTCTAAGTGCTATTGCTATTGCTAACTGAGTACTACCTGTAGTATTGGGTGGGAGATTAATGGTATATTCCAAGGTAGTAGATTACTGTATTTTTTGGAGTATAAAATTCACTTTCCCCCACTAAAAGAGGGTGAAAATTTGGGTGCATCTTATACACCAAATGTAGCTCCCCGCCCTTTGGCCTCTGCCTCCTTTGGCTTGTTGTCTCCTTGCAGCAACCAGCCTGTTTCAGTTTCAGCTTCAGCTTCAGAACAGCCTGATTAGCACAAGCAGGTGATTGTTGGCCTCCTGACCATCAGCTGTTTCAGGCTGCAGGGAGGCAAAGGCAGCTATTTTTCCCCTTGTGCTAATCAGGCTGTGCTGAAACTGAAACTGAAACAGGCTGTTTGCTGCAAGGAGGCAAATTGCTGGGAGGCAGAGGTAGAGGCAGATTCCCCCCCCCTTGTTTTCCTCCCCCCAAAAGGTAGGTGCATCTTATACTTCAGAGCATCTTATACTCCAAAAAATACGGTACACTGTCAAACCGAAATGCAACTTTCATCTCTTGCGATAAGGATGAGTCCATATAATCACTAGGAGTTGAGCTCAAATAGAAGAGACCTTTACTTTAAGCATAATTTACAACTTACACTATATTTTTCATGGGTAAGAGAAAAGAAAAAAAAATCACATTAAAGTGGTGAGAGGGGAGTCTAGAGACTATGAAATGTGGTTCAGGGTATGTACCATATTTGAACTCTGGACTCACCTACTCTGTATAAAAGGTAATATAAGCATTTCTCAGGGACTTTTTAATGTGTGGAGGTGTGCAGACAGCAATGCGGTTATTTGGTTTCAGTGGACCTTGAAATTAATTCCAACACATTATTTATACACACACATATAAATATAAATGAGATTGTAATATAACACAATGTTTCTTCCTTCTCCTATCTTTCTGTCTGTCTAATTGCTTATATCAATCCTCAGCGCAAACATAATAGGCCAGGCATTCATTTTATCTGTTACAGTTCACTACTAACCCACTTGCAAGCTTCCTTTTGCAAGATATCTTTTTCCTGAATTAATTCCATTTTTGCTGAACGCAAGCACCTGACTGAGCAGAGAAAAATGCATGCATTCCCTGGAAAACCCCATAAGAGTGTTATAGGGAAAGAAACTGTAAGTTGACAATGGCAACTACATATAAAGAAAATTTGTATAAAATGTTTTACAGGTGGCACTTACCACCGGTGAGACTAGCAAAGATGTTTAAAACAACTTAGGGAAAGGGGGCAGGCGGGCGGGTCCTTTTTCAAGCAGCAGCAGAGGAAAAAAACTTCCAAAAAGTAAAAAATTCAAAAAAATTCAAAAAAATTCAAAAAAAATCAAAAAAAATAATAAAAAAAGAGATGGTGACGCCCATGGACTGGCACTGACCAAACCGGATCTGTGACATCATCGTGATGTCACCAGCGACCCGGTCCAAACCGGGAGGAACCCACCCCTGGAGGGTTGTAAAAATGATTGCCAAAATAGTATTAACAGCAGCAATATACCGCAGTACTTAAGCGGCTGAGTAAAATGTTGAGGGAAGCTTCCTTTCAACAAAACTTCAGATAAATCACCCCACACCAAAAGAGATTTATGAGATCTGTGAATTGAAGCTAGGTGCTGTGCTGAAGCAGCATAATAAATCATGGAGTTTTGAAATGTTGCATGGCGTTACAGACCCCTTGGCAAACGAAGTGGCTTTTCGGCTGTTCTTGTAATGTGCACTTTTGCAACTTCACGTCTATAAATGCATAATGCAAGGGGCGTGCAGGGGGTTTCTGTGAATGGCTGTTTGGGTTCCGTGACCCTAATATATGTGCCAAGCCAATGAGTTGCTCATCTTGTGCAACTGTCTTTTGGAACATTTCTGGAGGGACATGGCTGGTTTTTTGGGGGGGCAACCACTTCACTTCTCAGCTCCCCACCTCTTTAAAGTCATAACAGATGAACATATTGACAGAGTTGGAAGGGACCTTGTAGGCAGTGGTAGGTTCCTACCGGTGCGGTCCACTCTATAGCACCAGTAGCGGCCCGCTGGTGATGTCACAGTACTGGTGCGGTCGGTTGCCTTGGTGCCACCATCTTTTAAATTTTTTTTAAAAAAAATTTCTTCTGCACATGCCCAGAAGCCGAGCTTCCGGCACTGCACATGTGCTGCCTTCCTACCCCACAGTGAGTTCAAGCAGGGGAGGATGGCTGAGGGAGTGCGTGAGATGCTGAAAGAACTGGTGGCAAGAGCTATCTCCATTCCCCTCCCTTCAGCAGTCCGAGAAGCCACGAACGCACGGTGATGATCCCAGGCATTTTCACACATTCGAGGCTTCTCGAGCTGCTGAGGGGAGGGGGAACGGGTGGCAGGAGCCTAGGATCATCGAATGGGGAGGCCGGATGGAGCCTCCTAGAAGAATCGCTGCTGCGGTCTTGCTGCTCCCGCTGCTGGGGGCTGCGTTGAGGATGGGCAATGCCCCCCCCACTTCTCCAGCCGCTGCCAAGCTCCCGAGGTCCATGCCCACCTGGTCACATGGCTGGCAAGCCACACCCACAAAATAAGCCACGCCCACAGAGTGGTAGTAAAAAAATTAGGAACCCGCCCCTGCTTGTAGGTCATCTAGTCCAATCCCTCACCCAAGCAGAAGACCCTACACCATTTCTGACAAATGGCAGTCCAGTCTCTTCTTGAAAGTTTCCAGTGTTTTAAACCTGAGCATTTTCACCCTTCTTTTTTAACCTATTTCTTCCCAATTCACTGTTAGGCACAAGCAACCAGAACCACAGTTGAAGGGTTCAAGTTGACTACTGTATTCTATCCATAGTACAGAAATTTCCCCAGAATGCTCACTTTCCCTTGGGAAAGATAAAGTTCAACTATATAAACTACTGTGTAAACAGATAAAGTTCCATGGAACTTGGGGTGGGATGTCAGGATTACGCTTCTTGTGGCTGTGCAAAGATTCAGGGCTAGTTCCCTGCTTGATCCCTCCTCCTTGCCTGGATGGGTTTTTCCCAACACGTATCTATCTTCATTGCTTTGTAACTTGCTGATAGATGAAAAAACCTTATTCTTAAAACAGTTTTGGAAATGTGGATTATTTAAAAGTTAGAGGAGGACTCCACTTTCCTGGATTCAACCTGGGTTCTTTGCTTAACAATTTGGAAACTGCTGCTGCTGCCCTTTCAAAATTTATTAGAACAGACATTTGTGCTTATTCTTACAATTTGAGAAATAGTAAGAGGTGGGAAATGTCCAATTCCTCTTTATCCAATTCTCCTGATCCATTTTAGCACATTATTATACATCCAGACTTAGCATACAGATAAACTGCAAGAAGTCAGGATCAGGTATCTCCCACCGTTCCATCTCAAATTATTACTTTATTTTATAAAAAAATCATATATTTTTGTAAATGTAATAAGGGCCCATTAAGGAGAACATCTATGCATGTACTCAGCATCTAGACAGATTGGCAGAAAAGAAAAACCTTTCTGATAATTTCTGTAGCGATTGAAGACAATGGACAAGAAGCTCAGTGGCTGTTTAAGTTCCAAGTCCTGCATTGAACTGGAAGCTAGTTTACCCTGTTTTCCCCAAAATAAGACATCCCCTGATAATAAGCCCAATCGGGCTTTTGGGTGCATGGCAACAAGGCCAAGTGCTTATTTCAGGGTTCAAAAAAATATAAGACAGGGTCTTATTTTCGGGGAAACACGGCAGTAAATCTCAGCCAATCACTCTCTTTTTCAATCCTAGGAAGAAGGCAAGGGCAAACCGTTTCTGAAAATGTTGACAAGAAAATTGCACAGACAACTGCATGTAATTGCCAAAAATCAATGCACGCGCGTACACACACACACACACACACACACACACACACACACATACACACACACACACAGATGTTATCAGGATAGCATTCTTGCCTCTGACTACATACTGAAGGAGAGAAGAATACTGAATGGTTAATAGAATTTAATATTAGGTAGAAATCAGATTTACTTCAATCATTACATTCCAGGTAGCCCTCAACTTATGACCACAATTGAGCCAAATATTTCTATTGCTAAGTGATACATTTGTTATGTGAGTTTTGCCCCATTTTATGACCTTTCTTGCCACAGTTGTTAAATGAATCACGGCTGTTGTTACATCAGTAACACGGTTGTTACCGTATTTTTCGGAGTATAAGACGCACCTTTTTACCCCCCAAAAGAGGGTGAAAACTTGGGTGCGTCTTATACACCGAATGTAGCCCCACCCACCCAGCCACCCCAACCCTTTGGCCTCTGTCTTCCAGCAATTTACATGTTTGCAGCAAAGAGGGAAGAGCCTGTAAAGCCAAGCAAGTCAGTAGCACCTTCCCGACCTACAGCTGATTTGCCACGTGCTAAAATGAAAGTGAAACTAGCTTGCAAAGAGGCAAATAGCTGGGAGAGACACACAGATTTTTATTTTCTGCTGAACTGCATGCAAGGGGGTAACTATAACTATAACTATAAATGTCTGTAGAATGTTCAAATTATTAGACTTATTTTTTAAAGACTGCTTTATTATTGTTGTAGAGCCAGGGGTCTCCAACCTTGGCAATTTTAAGACTTGTGGACTTCAACTCCCAGAATTCCACAGCCAGCTTTGTTAGCTTTTCTGGCTGTGGAATTCTGGGAGTTGAAGTCCACAAGTTTTAAAGTTGCCAAGGTTGGAGACCCCTGTAAATCAAGACAACTTAACAAAATAAAGAAGCTTTTTAAAATAAATGCTTGCTCTGAAAAGGCCCAGTGCTATTGTATCTTCTTTTAAATAATAGAGAATAATGTATACTTCCAGAAATTTTAATTAATTTTAACAGCTCTGTACAAGTATAGTCTGAAATGTAACAGTGTCCTGTTTAGTATTAGAGTTAAATCCTGACTTACCTTGGTGTAGATCTATTTAAATAATTGGGAGGAGTTAGTGTGACTACATTTAAGAAAATTTTCTGGCATAATGTACATTTCTCCAATTCTTTGCTATTTCTATGGGTCAGGCACACATGCACAGAAATACACAGCAAACAGTGCATATCATCTGTGCTGTTTGCTGTTTGCTGTTTGGCAAATTGCTTGGAGGCAGAGGCCTTTTTTCCTTGTTTTCCTCCCCCAAAACTAAGGTGCGTCTTATACTCCGGTGCGTCTTATACTCCGAAAAATACAGTAAGTGAATCCGGCTTCCCCGTTGACTTTGCTTGTCAGAATGTCACAAAAAAGTGACCATATGACCCTGGGACATTAGAAGAGTCATAAATATGAGTCCGTTGTCAAGTTTCTGGATTTTTTTATCACATGACCACTGGGTTGCCGCATTTTTTGTAATTTTCTCTTTGTCATGCCATTGTAATTTTGAACGGTCACTATTGTAAATCGAGGACTATGTGAGGCAGAATGCCTGTCAATCATACTTCTCTGACTGTTGGTACCAGAAACAATATAACATCATAAAAGCAGCAATAAAATAGAAAATGTATCTATTTACTTTAACAATGGGGCAGCAGATAAAAGCACAGACAGTAAATAACCAGTAAAAACAAGGTATTCACCGCAATGAAGGTGTGAGAAGAGGCCGTTTCTGGAGGGCTATCTGCAGTGCTATTGAAAAGGCTCTCTTATCAGTGAGCTACCTGCTCTTTGATAAGAAGATCTGGTGAAGGGCTTCAGAAAAAGATAGTTATGTGCGCACAGAGATACTTCTCCAAATAGAGTAAGAACATAATAAAAAACAATGGCCCTTCAGGCACTCTTTCAAGAGGAAAATCCATACAATTCCATGCAGATGAAAGCAACGAAGATACCACAGGCAGGTAAATGCATTCTGCTACTCATATTCGCGTGTTGGGTGATTTCCCGCTTTTGCATCTTTTCACAGCGAGTTACCTCACTTGGCATCCAGATAATCTTTTTTTTCTCCCAAGCCTTTTGGGCCACTGGCTATCATTGGCATTTCGAGAGCATCGTACGAGCCTCTACAGAAAATGGCGGCCGTTATGAGGGTGGCAATCAGAAAATACCCATTGCCAAGGAGGGAAACGGATGTACTTTTTTTCTACCAGCTTCCCAGGATGCTTTTACACCTTTAACCAGTGGTGAAATCCAATTTTTTTTACTACCGCTTCTGTGGGCTTGGTGGGCGTGGTGTAGCTTGGTGGGCGTGGCTTGGTGGGCATGGCAGGGGAAGGATACTGCAAAATCCCCATTCCCTCCCCACTCCTGGGGGAAGGATACTGCAAAATATCCATTCCCACACCACTCTGGGCCCAGCCAGGGATGGTATTTGCCAGTTCTCCGAACTACTCAAAATTTCTGCTACCGGTTCTCCAGAACCTGTCAGAACCTGCTGGATTTCACCCCTGCTTTAACTTACCTTTGTCTTTTTGTATGTAGACATAAAGGTAAAGGTTTCCCCTGTCCAATCGTGTCTGACTCCAGGAGCAGTGGTCATCTCCGTTTCTTGGCCAAGGAAACCAGCATTGTCCAAACATGCTTCCGGGGTCATGTGGCCAGCATGATTATACACCAAGGCACATGGAATGCTGTTACCTTCTCACCAAAGTGGCACCTATTTATCCACTCGCATTTGCATGCTTTCGAACTGCTAGGTGGGCAGAAGTTCTGGCAAGTAATGGGAGCTCACCCCATTGTGCAGTGCTCAGGTCTTGAACCCGGTCTGTCAGCTTTCCAGCTGACAAGCTCAGCATCTTTAACTTATACCACCAGACAAAGTTTTGGCAACCCATCCTTTCAAAGTCTAAAAATGGCTTTGAGGTCTGCTTGCTGATTTACCTGGTTAGTCAATTTACTATACCTGCCTTTCCAAAATGATTCTGGGCCACAGAGGTGGGTTGCTGCTGGTTCAGACCAGTTCTATAGAACCGGTAGCGGGAATTTTCCCCTGCTCGCCAAGTTGGCAGCTATGGCCAACTGGCCACACGCCCGAACTGGCTCTCTCGGCAACGCCGTAGGTGCCACCATCTTGTTTTTCACTTCTGTGCATGCGCAGAAGCTGTTTTTTACTTATGCACATGTGCAGAAGCAAAGTTTTTAGCACTGCACATACGCGTGAAGCGCATGAAGAAGCACATGAAGAAGCGAACCAGCAGCGAGGTAAGTTAGAACCCACCCTTGCTGGGCAACATATGAAGAACGGTTGCAGGAACTGGGTATGTCTAGTTTAATGAAAAGAAGGACTAGGGGAGACATGATAGCAGTGTTCCAATATCTCAGGGATTGCCACAAAGAAGAGGGAGTCAAACTATTCTCCAAAGCACCTGAGGATAGAACAAGAAGCAATGGATGGAAACTAATTAAGGAGAGAAGCAACCTAGAACTAAGGAGAAATTTCCTGACAGTTAGAACAATTAATCAGTGGAACAGCTTGCCTCCAGAAGTTGTGAATGCTCCAACACTGGAAGTTTTTAAGAAGATGTTGGATAACCATTTGTCTGAAGTGGTGTAGGGTCTCCTGCCTAAGCAGGGGGTTGGACTAGAAGACTGTCACGTAGTGAATTGTATGTATATGCAGGGTGATGCACCCCTATCCTAATATTATGGTACATTCTATTACAAGCAGGACATGTGATGTGATCTTGTACGCATGTGTGCATTCCTGATTCTCCATTATTCTTCTTGTGGTTTGGCTCTGACCGGGAGCAGTTGCATTTAATAAGCAAAAATGTAATTATTCAGAATTTATTGTTTTTGTACCGAAATAAATATTTTATTAGACCGTTTAACTTCGGTTTCATTTCTAAATGTCTGAGCTCCGAGAGAAAGATCAATCATTGCCTCTGTGAGATTAATTCTCACCTCTAACAAAGACCTCCAAGGTCCCTTCCAACTCTGTTATTCTATCTTATTATTAAAATAAAAACAAGATTAAGCGACAATGAAATATAATCAAACTTGTAGAAGAGACTCCACCAAAGCAATTCAATAACTCAACCATCACTTTGGATGGAACCACAAATCCTCCTGACCCAAGGAGTGAGGAGAGAAAGGGAGTCACAAAAGCTTTAGAAAGGGAGATATGGAAAGTTAGGGCCATTTGATTCTTGGGGAAATATCTATTCCAAGGACAGGCATTTGATAGAGAAGGCACATTTATTTATTTATTTTATTTATTTAAATAGATTTGTATGCCGCCCAACTCCCGGGGGACTCTGGGCGGCTCACAACTTATCAAATCCATTTATCAATATAAAATCATAACAATTAAAAACTACAAAAGTTAAAAAACATCTAGCATTCATAACCAGGGGGGAGACCCATATATAGTCTGATTGGTCTCACTTTCACCCCGCCTGCTGGAAGAGCCAAGTTTTTATTGCTTTACAGAAGGCCAGCAGAGTGGGGATAGTCCTGATCTCTGGAGGAAGCTGGTTCCAAAGGGAGGGAGCTCCCACAAAGAAGGCTCTCCCCCTCGGCCCCGCCAACCGGCATTGCTTGGTCAATGGGACCTGGAGGAGGCCAACTCTGTGGGCCCTAACCGGTCGTAGGGAGGTATGCAGCAGGATGCGGTCCCGACGGTCCCGAAGGTGATCTGGGTCCTACCAGATCACATATATTTGAGTGACAGGGTTTGGAGCTCACCAACTTTGTCAGTTCTTACTTGATGAGGAGAGTTTATTGCTAACAGTCTTGTAAATAACCTGGCTCTGTGGCCTTAAGGATTTTAAAAGGGTTAAGTAGCACCTTGAATTCCATCTGGAAGTCTGCCGGCAACCAGCACATTCTCCTTCAGCAAAGACTATGAGAAAAAAAACCCGAAAGACTCACCATCCATGTCCAACCGCTGCATAATAATGGCCAGTTCCACCTCGCTAGGCATGTATCCCAGAGAGCGCATGGCCATTCCCAGCTCCTGCTTGGAAATGAAGCCATTGCCATCCCGGTCCAGGATTCGGAAAGCTTCCCGGATTTCTAAATTAAAAAAAAAAAGAAGGGTTGAATTATTTTCATAGCGCACTGATTTTCTTCAAGCGCTAATGCTAAGTCAAGACTAAGACCTTGAAGCTGTTCTCAGGAGGATTACATCAGCCTGGCTCTTTGAAATATACGTAGTCAAGGAATAACGGATGGAAGCTGACCAAGGAGAGATTCAACCTGGAAGTGAGGAGGAAGTTCTGACGGCGAGAAGCGATCAACCAGTGGAACAGCTTGCCAGCGGAGGTTGTGAGAGCCCCAACACTTGCGACCTTCAAGGAGAGACTGGACTGCCATCTGTCTCAAATGATGTAGGAACTCCTGCATGAGCAGGGGGTTGGACTAGATGACCTACAAGGTCCCTTCCAACTCTAATAATAAATCTAAATCTAAATCTAGTCCTTGGCTTACTACCCACAATTGAGCCCAACACGTCCATTGCTAAGCAAGTCAATTGTTAACGTGAATTTTGCCCCATTTTACAACCTTCTCACCGCAGTTGTTGAGTGAATCACTGCAGTTCTTAAGTCGGTATCACAGTTGTTAAGTAAATGTGGCTTCCCCATTGACTCTGCTTGTTAGGAGGTCACAAAAAGTAGTCATATGACAATGGGGCACTGCAACCATCATAAATGAGAACCAGTTGCCATATGTTGTGCATATGTGTGCATAAGCACACCAGCATGCCTACCGTCCCTGTCCTAATGTTCCCTTTTATTAGTACCCATCTTATGTATATAAACAATGTCATGTTCAAATTTTGTTCACATGACCACAGGGATGCAGCAATGGTCATAAGTGTGAAAAATGGTCATAAGTCGCTTTTTTCCATTGCCTTTCTAAACTTCAAACATCGTTGTAAGTCGAGGACTATTTGTTACTCAAGGGTACATTTTTGGTATCAAATTCCCTGTACTACTGGGGAAAAGAAAATCACAACTGAATTTTTCTTTCGAAAATAGCAGAAGAAGAAAATTTATTGTACCTCTATTTGTGGATACCTCCACACACAAGCACAATGTATATACCAGTGATGGCGAACCTATGGCACGCGTGCCACAGGTGGCACGTGGAGCCATATCTGCCGGCACGCGAGCCGTTGCCCTACCTTAGCTCCAGCACGTATGTGCGTGCCAGCCAGCTGATTTTTGGCTTACACGGAGGCTCTGGGAAGGCGTTTTCAGCTTCCGGAGGGCCTCCGAAGGAGCGGGAGAGGGCATTTTCACTCTCCCCAGGCTTTAGGGAAGCCTCTGGAGCCTGGGGAGGGCAAAAAATGGGCCTATTGGGCCCACTGGAAGTCAGGAAATGGGCCATTTCCGGCCTCCAGAGGGTCTCCGGGGGGCGGGGAAAACTGTTTTCGCCCTCCCCAGAAATTGAATTATGGGTATGGGCACTCGCGCGTGTGTGATAGCGTATGCACACACACTTTTGGCACCTGAGGGAAAAAAGATTCGCCATCACTGGTATATACTGTACGATAGGTTGATAGATACAACATACCATCAAGTCAATGTCAGTTTTTTAGCAAAAAAATAAATAAATACAAAACACACAACCACATGTTTTTTTTTCCACCAAAAGAGGGAGCTCTAATACTGAATAAGAGTCATAGTGTCACAGCACCCCAACTGATGGGGGGGGGGGGGGAACCTTCAATTCGGCCACTGATGAATCAGAACATTCTGTGTATAAAATTCCTTGTATTAAACTTTCTTCTGAATTCATTGCTGACATCTGTTGTTATTATGCTCCTCTGAGTCATAGCCAACTCCTGCTGATTCTATGGATACAATTCTCCAGGTTGTCCTATCCCTCACCATAGTAAGCAGTTTTTGCAGGTACATTTCTGTAACTCTTGCCTATTTTTCTTACACGCTATTGGTCTCTTCTCCTTCTTTCCGTCTTCCCCGGTTTGATTATCTTTTCTATAGAAACATGAGCCCACCTCATGTGCTCCGGAATATGATATCCTTTGTTTCATGATCCGTGTGCCGTGGCTGCTCTTTATCGCTGGAGGTTATCAAGAAAAGTTTGGACAACCATTTCTCTGGGATGGAATAAGGACTTCTGCCTTGGGCAGGGGGTTAGACTAGAAGACCTCCAAGGTCCCTTCCCGCCCTATGATTTTATTTGTTTATTTATTTGTGAGATTTATATACCGCCTCACAGTGCAAGCACTCTCTAAGCGGTTTACACCAGTAAGCAATGTATATTTATATTGCCCCCAACAACCTGGGTCCTCATTTTACCTACCTCGGAAGGATGGAAGGCTGAGTCAACCTTGAGCCGGTGAGATTTGAACCGCTGACCTGCGGATCACAGTCAGCTAAAGTGGGCTGCAGTACTGCCTCTAACCGCTGCGCCACCTTGGCTCTTATGCTTCCAGGGAGCATTCTGGCTTGATTTAATCTAGCATTGAAGAATTGATTCTTATGTCTGTCCAAGGAACGTGAAGAGATCTTTTCCATCACCATAACTCAAAGTAATTGATTTCCACAAAGGGTACACCTTTCGTCTAGATCAGGTGTGTCCAACCTGCAGCCCTGGACAGCTAGTAATGTGGCCCTATAAGATCATAAACTTTTAATAGTATTATGTGATGTATATACATGAACTATATTACAACTTGAATTGTAAGCCATCCAGAGTCATTGACTGAGATGGGCAACCATAGAAATTAAACACACACACACACACACACACACACACACACACACACACACACACACACACACACACACACACCACATATAGCTCAAGACAATACCTCTTCACTCAGTGTGGCCCAGGCAAGCCAAAAGGTTGGACATGAATGGTCTCTAGACACTGTAACAATGCCTACTTGCATTTTTACTCAAGTATATCATCTGACAGTCTTTTTGCCTAATTTCCATGTATTCATTCCATTTTTAAGCATTATAGTCCATCATTAACTCCTTTCTATGCCTGTTTCTTATGACACTGACAAGATTGGAGCTTCCTATGATTTCTCTGATTTTCTTGACTAGATCCCTTGTGCTTTTCAATCTGACACTTTCTTTGTCTACACTTTTTTGTTAGCTTTTGTACTCATGTCAGAAGCACATATTCCGGGTCGAAAGGATTATCGCTGCCCTGGGGATGCCCAGTTGGGGACTCCTTTGATGTCCCTGGCAGGAGCTGGAGTGAAGGACGAGAACTCAACCCTGCCCCATAGCAGCTCTGGGGTCTCGAACATGGGCTTGCTAACCTCCTGCCCAGGGTTTCAACCACTCGAGCCACTGTGCTCCTTTCTATGTTAGCTAAACCAAAACTGCAACCACACTATGCATACAGGTAGCTTTTTATTTACAACCATTTATTTAGCGACTGTTCAAAGTTACAATAGTACTTGAAGTCTGCTTGTGTACTGGTTAAGTCAGTGCTTCTCAATTATTTTCTGTTATGCCCCCCCCCCTCCCAGGAAGAAGTAAACATTTCGCGCGCCCCCAACTCTCCGATCTGGGCCCCAATGGAATTTTAGTATTAATATTTATTATTTTACTTATTATAAGCTGCAAGCAAACTATTGGCTGGGGAAGGCTGCTCTACCCACTTGCCTGGGAGTAAGTCACACTGAACTCAGTGGAGCCTGTTTTCGGTTAGGCAGGCATAGGCTACCGTGGTTAGGGCCCTCTTTTGACACGGGGCCAGGCCAGCTTAATCAAGCCGATGTTTTGGGATCACCGGCCTGGCCCATAAGTGCCGCCTCTGCTGGGCACTCACAGCAAATGGTGTGGAAGGAGGGTTTAGGGTGCCATTAGAAGCTTTCGCCCAGCTGCAGAGGACGCTCCTCCTTGTCCAGCAGCAGGTTCGCCACGCCGTTCATGGCTATCGCGGCGCCCACCGAGAACAACAAGAACCCATGCAGCTCCACCTGGCTGCCTTCTCTTCCGGGCTCGGAGCAGCATGCAACTGGGAAAACACTTCCCGTCCGGGGGAATCGATCGAGAGGGACCATGCATGTTCCCCAGGGTCACATGTGCCCCCTGGCATCGCTCTGAGCCCCCCAGGGGGGCGCACCCCACTATTTGAGAAGGACTGGCTTAAGTACATGTAAGTACATTTTCACACTATAAGTAAAAAAAATGACTTACTGGTCCTTGCCCTTACAACTGCCGTAGCATCCCCACAATCACTGCTCAAAATTTGGGTGTTTGGCAACCAGCATATATTTACGATAGTTGCAGCATCCTGGGGTCCTGTGATTGCCATTTGCAACCTTACCAACCAACTTCTGGTAATCAAAGTCACATGAAGTATTAGCACTTGGAATACTGCATCCAGTTTTGGTCACCTCTGTCACGATGTGATTATTGTCTGTTTGTATGTATATGCAGGGAGCTGCATCCCTATTTATTATAATGGTACATTCCTGAGCACGTGATTGACATGTTCTTGTACGCATGTGTGCATTCCTGAAACTCCATTCTACCCTTCTTGCTTTGGCTTCCGATGAAGGAAGTCGCATTTTATAGCAGACATGTAATTAATCAGGATTTATTGTTTTTGTACCGAAATAAATATTTTAATTAGACTTTTATATCACGGCTTTATTTCTAATGTCTGAATTCCGGGAGAAAGATCAAACATCGCCTCTGTGAGACTTAATTCTCACTTCGACAACTTCATTACAAAAAAAAGATGTTGAGACTTTGGAAAAAGTGCAAAGAAGGGCAACCAAGAAGATTAAAGGCCTGGAGACAAAATCAAATGAAGAATGGTCACAGGAAATGGGTACGGCTAGTCTAGAGAAAAGAAGGACCAGGTGTGACATGATAGCAGTATTCCAGTATTTGAAGGGCTGCCACAAAGAAGGGGGGTGGGGTTCAACTTACTTTCCAAAGCACCAGAAGGCAAGACAAGAAACGATGGAGGGAAACTAATCAAGGACAGAAACAAACTGGAATAAAGGAGAAACTTCCTAACAGTGAGGACAACCAACCAGTGGAATAGCTTGCCTTCAGAAGTTGTAGGGACTTCATCACTGGAGGTTTTTAAGAAGAGACTGGACAGCCACCTGTCTGGAATGGTATATGGCCGTGATGGCGAACCTATGGCACACATGCCACAGGTGGCATGCGGAGCAATATCTGAGGGCACGCGAGGCGTTGCCCTATGTCTGCTCCAGCGCACATGTGCACACTGGCCAGCTGATTTTTGGCATTCCAGAGGGCGGGGGGAGGCCATTATCACCCTCCCCAGGCTTCAGGAAAGCCTCCGGAGCCTGTGGATGGCAAAAAACGGACCCAATGGGCCTACCAGAAGTTTGGAAACAAACTTCCGGTTGGGCCATTGGGCCATTTTTCACCCTCCCCAGGCTTCAGGAAAGCCTCCTGAAGCCTGGGGAGGGCGAAAAATGGCAAAATGGCTCAACTGGAAGTCCGGAGGCTTCAGTGAGGTCTGCGCGCATGCGTTGGGGGGGCAGCACAGGGGGGTTGTGCACGTATGCGTGGGGAGAGGGAACTGCATTACGGTGTGGGTGTGATGTGGGCATGTGTGCGCGCGCCATCGCCCTTTTGGCACTTGAGCAAAAAAAGGTTCGCCATCACTGGTATAGGGTCTCCTGCTTGAGCAGAAGGCTGGATTAGAAGACCTCCAAGGACCCTTCCAGCTCTACTCTGATTGATTAAGTCAATGGGGAAGCTGGATTTGCGTAATGATGGCATGATTCGCTTAACAACTGTGGTGTTTTGCTTAGCAACAGCAGCAAAAATTGTCATAAAATCAGGCACCGCTCATTTAACAGCCACTTTCCTTAGCAATGGAAATTCTGGTCCTATTTCTGGTTGTAAGTCAAGAATTGTGTTGGTGCAAGAATAAAAAAAAATTGCTGAATGTTTCTAGTTTTAATGGTGACGCTCAGTCAATAAGTGTTTTGACGGAAAGTTTTTGAACAAATTTGGTGAATCATCCAACAATTTTTCACAATAAATTCTGCTTGTAGTCTACTGTCCGTATTCTCTAATTCATATAAATTGATGCAGCATAAGAAATTGTTTCAGATCTTGCTGCTAGCTTCTAGGTTCATTACTGCAAAACACTGGCAAATTAAAGAGAATATTTCATTGGAGCAGTGGTTCAGATGTGAGGAAACTGTGTTGGTAGAAAAAAAAATAACACAGCAAAGACTTAGTAAAATGAAGAATACATGTATTGAAATCCGATCAACATATATATTAGTAATATAATGTTTTTTCTTATAAATTTCTCTTGGCTAGCAATAGCACTTAGACTTATATACCGTTTCATAGTGCTTTAAAGCCCTCTCTAAGCGGTTTACAGAGTTCAGCATATTGCCCCCAACAATCTGGGTCCTCATTTTACCGACCTCGGAAGGATGGAAGGCTGAGTCAACTTTGAGCCGGTGAGATTTGAACAGCTGAACTGCTGAACTGCAGTGCTGCATTTTAACCACTGCGCCACCTCGGCTCTACAAATGCAGTTTTGAAATGCCGCAATTATTATTAAAAAGTTTGTACATGCACATTCATATTATATAAATGCACACATTCACAATTTTGCTGTCTATTTCTTTCTGTAATTTTGCATTCTTTCTTTCTTTTTCTGTATTTCAGTTTTGGACTTCTGTTTTTTTTTTCAAAACAAAACAATAATAATTTTGCATGCCATGCCTGTCAATGCCTCCTTTAAAAAGCCATTTTCCCCTGGTTTTGCATCGTTGCTTCATCTTCCCAGGAAAATGAGATATTTGAGAGAAAGAAGTGCTGATAGCATGGCCAGACCAACTCCAAAGCACTTTGTTATACTTTGTTGCTTCAGTAATCCAAACATGTTCACAATGCAAGCACAAGAAAAGACATGGATTATTTAAAGAGTGTTCTAACAATGATGGTCATGGGGGCTTTGGTATGCAGGTCCATGCCTGTTATAAAATAACTTCTGAGTCTAAGGCCCTCAAAGCTGCAGATCCCTACAACCCAGGGGTGGGTTCCGGATTCTTCTACTGCCGGTTCGCTCAGGGATGCGCAGTATGGGTGCACTTTGCGCACGCACGCATGCACAGTACTAAAAAAAGCTTATGCACATGCGCAGAACAAAAAACATGATGGCGGCACCTACGGCGCAGGCGAGAGACCCAGGCCGCCAAGTTACTAATGGTTCTATAGAACCGGTCAGAACTGGTAGGAACCCACCTCTGCTACAACCCCTTAGAACAGTGGTTCCCAACCTGGGGGTCGGGACCCCTTTGGGGATCGAATGACCATTTCCCAGGGGTCGCCCCAGCATCCTCAGCTTCCCCCCCCCCACTGCCACAAGCCTGGCCATATCAACTCAACTTGCCCGAGCCCTCCAATTGGTCGGGAGAGGTGCCATTCGGTGAGAGGCGTTTGTGACGCTTGGTGGCCGAGCTTTGGCAGCATCAACTAAGGGGACAGCTTTGCTCTCAATTCTGGGAGTTGAAGTCCAGGCACCTTAAAGGTTGCTGAGATTGAGAAATATTGCTGCACACTTGTTGGTTATCAAGTCTAAATACAGAAGTAGACTTGTTGTGGAAAATGATATTCCTTGTGCTCTTGCAAAGTCTTGCCCGAGAATTTCTGATCTGGCATAATTACATATTGTTTTTGTGATTAATTGCTATGCTTTATTTATGTTCAATTTGTAACAATGAAAATACATCCTGCATATTAGATATTTACATTACGATTCATAACAGTAGCAAAATTACAGTTATGAAGTAGCAACGAAAATAATTTTATGGTTGGGGGTCACCACAACATGAGGAACTATATTAAGGGGTTGCGGCATTAGAAAGGTTGGGAACCACTGCCTTAGAATGAAGTAAGGCATGTACCACTGATTTTAACCAAACTATCCTACTAAATCTGGAGAAAGACACAGTGGCCAACAGATTGGAAGAGGTCAGTGCATATGTCAGATCCCATAAATTCCAAACAGCACACTGTCATTCTGGTGGGGAAGGGGCCTGGAGGCATTCCTCAGTTTATAACTCTTTTCCTGGTCCCTGTCAATCCTATGCTTTTTACAGACGAAAAGAATGCAAATGTCCAGCTGTCTGCCAGTAGTAATATAATAATAATAATAATAACAGAGTTGGAAGGGACCTTGGAGGTCTTCTAGTCCAACCCCCTGCTTATGCAGGAAACCCTACACTACTTCAGACAGATGGTTATCCAACATCTTCTTAAAAATGTCTAGTGTTGGAGCATTCACAACATCTGGAGGTAAGCTGTTCCACTGATTAATTGTTCTAACTGTCAGGAAATTTCTCCTTAGTTCTAAGTTGCTTCTCTCCTTGATTAGTTTCCGCCCATTGCTTCTTGTTCTACCCCCAGGTGCCTTGGAGAAAAGTTTGACTACCTCTTCTTTGTGGCGACCCCTGAGATATTGGAACACTGCTATCATGTCACCCCTGGTCCTTCTTTTCATTAAACTAGACATACCCAGTTCCTGCAACCGTTCTTCATATGTTTTAGCCTCCAGTCCCCTAATCATTTTTGTTGCTCTTCTCTGCACTCTTTCTAGAGTCTCAACATTCTTTTTACATCGTGGCGACCAAAACTGTATGCAGTATTCCAAGTGTGGCCTTACCAAGGCATTATAAAGTGGTATTAACACTTCACGTGATCTTGATTCTATCCCTCTGTTAATGCAACCTAGAACTGTGTTGGCTTTTTTGGCAGCTGCTGCACACTGCTGGCTCATATTTAAATGGTTGTCCACTAGGACTCCAAGATCCCTCTCACAGTTACTACTGTTGAGCAAGGTACCACATATACTGTACCTGTGCATTTTGTTTTTCTTGCCTAAATGTAGAACCTTACTTTTTTCACCATTGAATTTCATTTTGTTTGATAGCGCCCAATGTTCAAGTCTGTCAAGATCCTTCTGTATCTTGAGCCTATCTTCTGGGGAGTTGGCTATTCCTGCCAGTTTGGTGTCATCTGCAAATTTGATGAGTTCCCCATCTATCCCCTCATCCAAGTCATTGATGAAGATGTTGAAGGCTCTGGGACTAAGACAGAGCCTTGGGGTACTCCACTGCATACTTCCCTCCATGTAGATGCAGTTCCATTGAGCACTACACGTTGAGTGCGGTTTGTTAGCCAATTTCGAATCCATCTGGTGGTGATGCTGTCTAACCCACATTTTTCTACTTTTATCTAGTAGTAGGTTATGATCTACTTTGTCAAATGCCTTACTGAAGTCCAAGTAAACCACATCGACAGCATTCCTCTGGTCCACTAATTTTGTCACTTTATCAAAGAATGCAATAAGATTAGTCTGGCATGATCTGTTTTTGACAAACCCATGTTGGCTTTTGGTTATTACTTTGTTTGCTTCTAGGTGTTCATTGATTCGTTGCTTGATTATCTTTTCCAAAATCTTCCCTGGTATTGAGGTCAGGCTGATAGGTCTGTAGTTTCCTGGATCTGTTTTTTTTCCTTTTTTGAAGATGGGAACTACATCAGCTCTTTTCCAGTCCTCTGGCAGTTCCCTGGTGCTCCAGGATCTTTGAAAGATATAGTTCAATGGTTCTGAGATCTCGTCTGCCAGTTCCTTCAGAAACTTGGGGTGTAATCCATCTGGTCCTGGTGATTTGAATTCGTCTAGGGTAGACAGGTGTTCACTTACCATTTTCTTCCCTATTTTAACTTGTGTTCCTAATATGTTTTTTGTGATAGGTTGGACTGTTTTCTCCCTTTGTGTAAAGACAGATGCAAAAAACGTGTTAAGTAGCTCTGCTTTCTCCCTGTTGCTTGTCATCTTCTTGCCACTTTCTCCCTGTAATGGACCAATTGTTTCCTTGACTTTTTTCTTGTTTTTAATATGTTGGAAGAAGCTTTTTTTGTTACTTTGTACTTTTGTCGCAAGCCTTTGTTCATTGTGAGCCTTAACTTTCCTCACTTCATCTTTACAGGCTCCAGCTATTTGCTGATATTCTGCCTTAGTTATTTCCCCTTCTTTCCAGTTTTTATACTTGTCCTTTTTGTCTTTCAATTTGTCAGAGAGTTCTTTATACAACCATCCTGGTTTCTTTTGAGACCTATTATTTTTCTTCTTCATTGGTATTGTGCTAGTCTGGGCTTTTATAATCTCACTTTTCAAAATTTCCCAAACTTCTTGAGTTGTTTTCCCCTTGAGGATTCTCATCCATGGAATCTTTCCCAAGTTCTCTCTGAGTTTATTGAAATTAGCCCTCTTAAAGTCCAAGACTCTAGTTTGACTTTGTTCTACTGTTTGTGTTTGCATAATGTTGAATTCCAATATTGCATGATCACTTGCCCCCAAGGTTCCTGTAGCTTCAACACCTTCTATCATTTCATCTCTGTTAGTGAGAATTAAGTCTAATATGGCTGATCCCCTTGTTCCCTTCTCTACTTTTTGGGTAACAAAATTTTCTGCTAGGTTTAGTATAGTATAAATCCTTCCATTCATTCCCCACCATCCAGTCAGAGCTGAAGAAGCTTCTTGGATGAGAAGCGAAATGTCTTCAAAGAAAAACCAGAAAGTCTAGTTGCCTCTTGAAAAAAGCACCTTTGGGACATGTATTAGGTTCCTAAGAATCAAAAATGACCTCATGGAAGATAATCAGTCAATCAATCAATCAATCTAAAACTGAGGGCATAGTACAGCTGTCCCTTTTAACTCCATTCTTCATGAGTGCATGGATACAAACTTTTTTCTTGACTGCAGTACAGAAGCCGTTGGCCAATATGTTCTTCCAGAAAGTTTATTTCAACTACCCTGAGATGCATTAGAGCCCTTCCCTCCATCTAATCAGAACCAACTCCACACAGGTGCTAACCATTAGTTGAGAAGATGCATAGTCTGTTTAGAAATTAATCAGTTTAATTGGACCTTCGTGTGTGTACCTGGTCTCTTGTACCTGTGGAAGGAAGGAAGGAAGGAAGGAAGGAAGGAAGGAAGGAAGGAAGGAAGGAAGGAAGGAAGGAAGGAAGGAATGCTCCAACATTGGAAGTTTTTAAGAAGATGTTGGACAACCATTTGTCTGAAGTAGTGTAGGGTTTCCTGCCTAGGCAGGGGGTTGGACTAGAAGACCACCAAGGTCCCTTCCAACTCTGTTGTTGTTGTTGTTGTTGTTGTGATGATGATGATGATGATGATGATGATGATGATGATGATGATGATGATGGAAGGAAGGAAGGAAGGAAGGAAGGAAGGAAGGAAGGAAGGAAGGAAGGAAGGAAGGAAGGAAGGAAGGAAGGAAGGATATTTATATCTTTCCTTTCTCCTTTCCCTTCTTTCCTTTCTCCTTTTTTCCTCCTTTTTCCTTCCTTCAACTCTCTTGACTTTCTTTGAGTTTAGTTTGTATTAGTTCGCATTACTGTAATTAAAATCTTCTGTAAAAACTATATAAAAATAATAAATAAAAACAGACAGGGCTAATTTAATTCCAGGACCTTGAAATGTCTCTGGGGATGCCATTCAGGGTTCAGGTGAGTCTCAAAGCCAAAAATGCTTATGAGACATTAAGACTGAGTCATAGCTGCAATTTAAAGGTCGAGCATCCAATGATCTCCAAAATGGAGCCAAGGTTTCAACATTTGGTAAACCACCAAATAGTCAATTATTCCATCTCTCCTCTTTTCTTCCATCAGGGATTGCCAGCTAATCACTTAGGATTGGAAACGGGTTTCACCTTCTTTTCTCCTTTCTCTTCACTCGCATTTCTACCCTAACTTTGAACATAGAGGTCTCTCTAGTTTCTATTAAATGCATCACTTTTACCCAACAAATTGCTTCTTTCAAGAACAACAGAACAAAGGTGAGTGCACCTGATCTTCTATTTTCCTTCTCCATTCTGCTACCGCTATGTATATCAATGGGTTAAATACAGATAGTCCTCAATTTATGACAATTGACCCCAGAATTTCTGTTGCTAGGTGAGACAGAGAAGGAGTGACTGGCTTAAATTTCACACAAAAGGAAACTGCAGCTCAACTACCCAGCAACACAAATATAAAAACCAGATTCGAAGCAAGACTCAACCTAAGCAAAAATACAGTAAGAGATCACCTATCTGAACTTAACGAATACAAAGCACCAGGACCAGACGGATTACACCCCAGAGTCCTAAAAGAACTTAGCAGAAGTCATTTTGGAACTACTGCACCACATCTTCCACAAATCCTGGAACACAGGGGAACTCCCTGAGGACTGGAAAAGAGCTGACATGGTCGCCATCTACAAAAAAAGTAAAAAAACAGACCCAGGAAACTACAGACCAATCAGCCTAACATCAATACTTGGAAAAATACTGGAAAAAATAATTAAAAACCAGATCTCCCATCATCTAGAAACAAACCAAGTAATAACCAATAGCCAACACGGATTTGTTAAGAACAAGTCATGCCAAACCAACCTCATTTCATTCTTCAACACTGTGACCAAATTAGTAGACCAATGAAATGCAGTAGACATAATATATCTGGACTTCAGCAAAGCATTTGACAAAGTAGACAACAATCTACTTCTTCATAAGCTAGAAAAAAGCGGGATAGACAGCTACACAACCAGATGGATTAACAACTGGCTGACCAACCGTACCCAGTGAGTAGTCCTCAATGGCTCTAAGTCCACATGGAGAGAAGTAAGCAGTGGCGTACCATAAGGTTCCGTCCTAGGCCCAGTACTCTTTAATATCTTCATAAATGACCTAGATGAGGGAATAGCAGGAGAACTAACCAAATTTGCAGATGATACCAAGTTGGCGGGAGTAGCAAACACCCCAGAGGACAGACTCAAAATCCAGAGGGACCTCGACAGACTCGAACACTGGGCCCAAAGCAATAAAATGAAATTTAACATGGAGAAAAGTAAAATTCTACACCTAGGTAAGAAGAATAAAAAATACACATACAAACTGGGCGAAACCACACTCAATAGCAGCGATTGCGAAAGGGATCTTAGAGTCTTGGTAGACAGTCAACTAAATATGAGCCAGCAGTGTGCAGCAGCAGCCAAAAAGGCCAACGCAGTCCTGAGCTGCATAAATAGAGGGATACAATCAAGGACCAGAGAGGTACTAGTACCACTCTATAAAGCCTTGGTCAGACCACACCTAGAGTACTGCATCCAGTTTTGATCACCACACTACAAAAAAGACATTGAAACTCTAGAGAAAGTGCAGAAGAGAGCAACCATGATGATAAAGGGTCTGGAAAATAAAACATACAAAGAGCGGTTGCAGGAACTGAGCTTTGCCAGTCTGGCGAAGAGAAGGACCAGGGGTGACATGATAGCAGTGTTTCAATACTTGAGGGGATGCCACAGAGAGGAGGGGGTCAGGCTGTTCTCTATGGCACCAGAAAGCCAAACAAGGAATAATGGATGGAAGCTGACCAAGGAGAGATTCAATCTGGAAGTGAGGAGAAACTTTCTGACGGTGAGAGCAATCAACCAGTGGATCAGCTTGCCAGAGGAGGTTGTGAGAGCCCCAACACTTGTGACCTTCAAGGGGAGACTGGACTGACATCTGTCTCAAATGGTGTAGGAACTCCTGCTTGAGCAGGGGGTTGGACTAGATGACCTACAAGGTCTCTTCCAATTCTAATAATAAATCTAAATCTAAATTCAATGAATTTTACAATTGGAGGATGATTAGAACCTGGATTTCCCCACAGCAAACTTAACCACTGCACTGCACTGCCTCTAGTCCTAAATATCAATATGTCTCTCACCTATATACCTTTCAAAACAAACAGCTGAGCGGCACATACACAATAGTTAAGCAATAAATATTGCTTAAGAGAAAAAGAAAAGTAATCCAAATATGTCAGCAAAACAAAATAGTTGGCATGCATCACTGCCAACTGTTTCTGTTTTCGAAAAACATTTTATTGTACTGTGATACGCTCCAGCAATTTTTCAGGTCAGTATTTTATTTTGTTTTAAACCTGTTCTTGTTGAAAATGTGGAATATAGTGTTTATAAGCTCGCAGCAGCAATCTTAATTAAGCTAAGAAACATTGATCATCCCAACAACTAAATAAGGGTTCGAATTACATTCTCCCTGGTCTAAATCACCGTAAAGCAAGAGGAATGAAAGGATTAATCTGTTTAAAAAAAAAATCCATGTCAGATCTTTCCTTCCTTCCCTTCAGTCGTGACTGTAGGCAATTCTTTGAATATATTCAATGTTCATTTTTCCCTCCCTCCCTCCCTCCCTCCCTCCCTCCCTCCCTCCCTCCCTCCCTTCTTTCTTTCTTTCTTTCTTTCTTTCTTTCTTTCTTTCTTTCTTTCTTTCTTTCTTTCTTTCTTTCTTTCTTTCTTTCTTTTCTTCCTTCCTTCCTTCCTTCCTTCCTTCCTTCCTTCCTTCCTTCCTTCCTTCCTTCCTTTCTCACTCTCACCCTCTTGCAATTGGGTCAATCTTGACTCTAGCCAGTTCTCTGAACCAATGACTCCATCTTTCTTGACAACAGTTTCAGGAATGGTTTTTAATTGCTTCCTTCTTAGGGCTGAGAGAAAGTGACCGGCCCAGGTGGCTTTGTGTCTAAGGTGGAACTAGAAATTATACTCTCCAGCTTTCTACCTTGGTGCCTTAAAACCACTACTGCAAACGGGCTCCCCCATGTCAATTTCACACAAATTTATTTATAAAACTGTTCCACTTGGTTTATTTATTTTTCCTTCCATTCAATCCTGTTTGATTCTTGGAGACTACCTTGACAAGTCCCTGCAATTTCCCTGCAAGTTCCTGCAAGGTTTTTCAGAAATAGTTTGCCATTGCCTCCTCCTTAGGGCTGAGAGAAAGTGACTGGCCCAATATCATCCAGCTGACTTGGGGTTTAAAATGGGACTAGAACTCAGGGTCTCCTGGTATCTGGACTGATGCCTTAAACACTATACCAAACTGGCTCTCATTTCTTTATTAGCCTCCATCACAATCAAATCTACCAAAATCTACCAAAATTGTGTAGAAAGCTGAAATTCTTAACCTTGAATGTGTTTCATCTTTTTATCTAGAGCAGTGATGGCGAACCTATGGCACACGTGGCACAAGTGGCATGTGGAGCCATATCGGTGGGCACGCGACCTCAGGTCTGGCACGCACATTTTCGGGCCTTCTGGGCCTACTGGGAGTCGGGAAACAGGTTGTTTCCAACCTCTGGAGGGGTTCCCAATTTGAAACGGGCCATTTCTGGCCTCTGGAGGGTCTCCGGGGGTGGGAGGCTGTTTTCGCCCTCCCCAGGCTCCTAGAAAGGCTCTGAAGCCTGGGGAGAGCAAAAAAACAGGACTTCCAGTCCAACCGGAAGTTGGCAAATGGGCCATTTCCAGCCTCTGGAGGACCTCCAGGGGGGTGGGGAAGGCCATTTTCGCAGGCTTCTAGAAAGGCTCTGGAGCTTGGGGAGAGTGAAAAACGGGTGTGCCATCGCATGCATGCCAGGAGCAGGGGGGGTCATGCGCGCATGCGTGTGGGGGCATGGAATTATGGGTGTGGCACGTGCATATGCGACCCCCCACACTCCCCCTTTTTGGCACACGAACCAAAAAAGGTTCGCCATCACTGATCTAGAGTGTCTGTCTATCTGTCTGTCTGTCTGCCTGCCTGCCTGCCTGCCTGCCTGCCTGTCTATCTGTCTATCAGTCTATCGGTCTGCCTATCTATCTACCTATCATTATTTATCTACCTGCTGTTGTCTATCTGTCTATCTATTATTATCTATCTATCTGTTGTTATCTCTCTCCCTCTCCTTCTCTCTCTCTCCGTCTCTCTCTCTCTCTCTCTCACTGAAAAACTACAAGAAGAGCAAATGTGAAGTATATTTATACTCCAATCTGCACATAACTTAAGGAGGTATGAATCAGGAGCGTCATAACTCACAAACATTTAATTTTTCAAACATTTCAACAAGGATTTATTTTGACCTTACAACTGCACTGTGGCTGTGTTCACCTGACTGAACACTGATGGATAGTCTTCCAATCTTTGCCCTTGCAAAGTAATCGGTATCCAATCCATGCCAATGTAACACATATTCAAACATTAGTCCAGTCCATCAACATTCTGCATCATTCTGAATTTTAAAAGTATCTTTTTATAGCTCGTCTTTCTGCTCTGATGAGCCTTCAATATGTCTAATAAAACTGAAAAAAACCCTGAATATAAAAAGCTAAACCCAGAGTTCAAAAAATAACACTAATGTAGGTATATTTTTTAAAAAGTAACATAAAGGAGTCCTTGCAGATTTTATTTCGCTAATTTTTGCCAACTACAGGGGGTGATGCTCAGCTCCAATTCAAGGCCATTGAGCCAGCACTATCTGAAGATATTTCCACAATCATGTGACCAGCATGATGTCACGAAAGGCTGATACCTTCCCATCGAAGTGGTACCTATTTATCTACTTGCATTTGCAAGCTTTCAAACTGCTAGGTTGGCAGGAGCTGGGGCGAGGACAGGATCTCTCCCATCATGTGACACTCGGGCCTCAAACCTGGGGTCAGCATTCCAAGCAACACACCCACTGAAAGCAGAACTCTGAGGCAGGTAAATTCCTCAAAGAACATGTTTATTGGATACATCATATCGGCACAGCCAGTGAAAACCAACTCTAAAAGTTCTGGCGGTTTTCATCTAATTAAAAGAGCGAAAGTCCCCCCTCCCAAATGTCACCGGTCACATTGTCCAATGAAAGTAGCTGGCAGGCTCCTTGGTCACTCCTCTCCTCCTTCCACAGCCACCTGTTAAGATGACCTTGGTTCCCACAGGAAAACTTTTTGTTTTGACAGTTAGCCTGTCCATTTACTATCTACTTCCCCCTCCTCCCTTCCACCTCTCAGGGTTTGTGGCAACTATGAGGCAGCACAAGATGGCTTCAGCCACGTTCACTTCAGAATTGACACCTGGGCTGCCAGCTTTTCAGCTGACAAGTGCAGTGTCTTAACCACTGAGCCATTGCACCGCCCCAATGTAGGTATAGTTCTAAAATAATTTAAAGCAATAGCAATAGCACTTAGACTTATATACCACTTCACAGTGCTTTACAGCCCTCTCTAAGCGGTTTACAGAGTCAGCATATTGCCCCCAACAATCTGGGTCCTCATTTTACCCACCTCGGAAGGATGGAAGGCTGAGTCAACCTTGAGCCGGTCAGGATCGAACTCTTGGCAGAGTTAGCTTGCAATGCTGCACTTTAACCATTGAGCCACTACAGCTCCTTTAAATTTAATTTAAATTTAAAGAATTAAACAAGAAGTGTATCTTTAAAGATATTCTATAGGTTGAAAAAGCGGCAAGCGACTCAGAAGAAGGAATTCTCTTGTATACCAAAGAAAGCTTATTTTTGGACAGACCTAACAGATTTTGTTAGAATCAGGACAAAAAGAACGCTCCAGAAACAGTAGCAGATCAAACGGTAGAGGATAAAATGTCACGGCATCTGTACGTAAAAGTTGCATCTGGCACAAAGCCAAGTCTATTCATTTATAAGGTCATTTAAAAGATGCACACATCAAACCGCTTACGTTTCTGCTCGGCTGAGCCCTCAACGTGTCTAGAAAAACTGAATATGAAAAGCCCAATCCAGAGATCTAAAAACTATCCTGAAACAAACATAGGACTGAAATCTTTTAAACAATTAAATGCTAGGTGAAAGAACTATATCTTTAGAATTGTTCTGTTAGTTGAGAAAGTGGTAAGCAATACACAGGAGTACTCTTGTGAGCCAGAAGGACACACAGTAGAACACTTATTTTCAGAAATATTTTTTTTTAAGAAGGAAGACAAAAAAAAAAAAAAGAACACTCCAGAAACGTAACAGAGCAAAATCGGAGGATCAAATGTTATGGCAGGTGTAAGCAAGAGTTGCACCTGGTGCAAAGCCCAGCCTATTTGTTTATAAGGTCATTGAAAAGATGCACACACCAAACCGAATATCTTGATAGAAATTACTAGGTCAGCTGAAAGGGATGCTTAAGAAGAACGTATCCTCTCTCTGTGAACAGCAGCTTTGTCCTTGGCAGAAAAATCCTCCCTAATTCGATTGAGTAGGAAACGGGGGATCAGAATAACAGACTTGGAAGGGACCTTGAAGGTCATTTAGTCTTACCCTTCCTCAAGCAGAAAACCCTGAACCATTTCAGACAAATGGTGGTCCAATCTCTTCTTCCTCCTCCAGGGTCTTCCTAGCAGCTTCTTTGCTCCTCTTAGCAACTCTGAGTGATGGCTCCCAGCATTCCACTGATATTTCTCATGCTGCTCGCAATCACCACCCAGTGTTGTCTCCATGGCTGAGAAATTGTCTCTCCTTTAACAAAACCCATGACAAATCACAAAGTGAAACAGTCAAAAAGGTCTTGGAGATCATCTAATCCAGGGGTCGGCAATCTTAAAAACTCAAAGAGCCATTTGGTCCCATTTCCCAGAGAAAACAAAACATCCGGAGCCACAAAACGTGGGTGGGCGTGGCCAACTCGACATCACTCCCACCTAGTCACATGACCCCTACCCAGGTTTTGTGGCTGTTTTCTTTTATATGAGAAAAAGGTATCTCTCTCTTTTCCCTCTCTCTTTCTCCCTCTCCTATCTCTCTTTCTCCCTCTCCTATCTGTCTCCCTCCCTCTCATCTTTCTTTCTCTCTTTCCCTCACCCCATCTCTCTCTATCTCTCCCTTCCTCCCCACCCATCTCTCTCTCTCACTCTCCTTCCCTCATCTCTCTCTTTCGCCCATCTCTCTCTTTCTCCCTCTCTCCCCCCTTCTCTCTGTGTGTGCTGAGGAATGATCGCCACCCTGGTTTCTCTTCGGGTGACCCTCCTCCCCTTCTCGTGACTCCCTGGCTGGCTGTGGCACGCGCGGGGAGGCCCTCCTCAAGCGAGTGGCAAGCGCAGCAAAGGCGCACACGGCGGGCGGGCGGTGGGCAGCTGCTTGCTTAAGGAAGGTCTTTGGATGTGGCTTCTCTCCTGCCCTAAGGATCCGGCCATTGTCTTGTTGTGTCCCGTCCTCCCTCCCCGCAGCTCTTCGGCCGAGTGGGGAAGGCATGAGCTCCAGCCCAAAGTGGCTGGAAGAGAAGGCTGCCTTATGTGCAAATGTGGCGTGAAGGCAGCTAGAAGCCCGCTTTTCTTCTGTTCTAAGGATCTGGCCACTGCCTTGCCAGGCCCCCCCACCCCACATGAGAGGAGAAGGAGGGGGAGGAGGGTCGCCAGAGCGAAGGCAGCCTTTGCTTCCTGCTGCTTTGGGCTGGAGCTCACGCTCACCACGCTCAGCCAAAGAGCTGCAGGGGGGAACGTGACAGGACACAGGAAGGCAATGGGCAGATCCTTAGGGCAGGAGAGAAGCCACATCCAAAGACTCTCCTTAAGTGAGCAGCCGCCCGCCCACCGTGTGCACCTTTGCTGCACTTACCGCTCGCTTGAGGAGGGCCTCCCCGCCTGTGCCACAGCTAGCCAGAGAGTCATGAGAAGGGGAGGAGGGTCTCCCGAAGAGAAGCCAGGGTGGCAATCGCTCCTCAGCACACACAGAGAGAAGGGGAGAGACCAGCACCAACAAGGACCGGAAGAAGTTTCACAAGAGTGAGGCGCTGGAGAATCAACCCCAGGCACTTCCCCATCCCCCGCCGTCACCCTTACCTTCTAAGGCTAGGCAAGGGAAGGGAGCGCGAGATGCGGGGCAGTCAGTGATGGGACAGGGAGCCTGTCCATGTCCACTACTCTAGCATCTGTTTGTTCCCTTCCAGATACTCATAGACTTTCTCTTGTTTTAATTGTTCTTGACTATCAAAAGGTAAGCTGCCCAGACTTGTGCAATCTCTAAATTTAATAAAACCCTTCTCTTCTTCTTTATCTGAAAAGAATGAAAAAAAAGGGCTAGGGGTGATATGATAACAATGTTCCAATATCTAAGGGGGTTCCACAAAGAATAAGAGGTCAATGTATTCTCCAAAGCACTAGAAGGCAGGACAAAAATAAATGGATGGAAACTAATCAAGGAGAGATCCAACCTACCTGACAGTCAGAATAATTAATTAGTGGAACGACTTGCCTCCAGAAGTTGTGGGTGCTCCAACACTGGAGGTTTTTAAGAAGCGATTGGACAACCATTTGTTTGAAATGCTATAGGGCAGTGATAGCGAACCTTTTTTCCCTTGGATGCTGAAAGCGCGTGCGTGCTATTGCGCATGTGTGTGTGCCCACACCCATAATTCAATGCCCCCCACACCCTGCCCCCCTGTGCATGTGACCCCCCCACGCTGCCCCATACCCATGCATGCGCACATGACCCCCCACATTTCCTCATTTCTAGTGGGCCCGGTAGGCCCGTTTTTCGCCCTCCCCAGGCTCCAGAGACTTTCTTGGAGCCTGGGGAGAGCGAAAACGGCCTCCCCCCCCCGGAGGCCCTTCGGAGGCCGAAAACGCCCTCCCAGAGCCTCCACGCGAGCCGAAAAACAGCGTGCATATGTGCGCTGGAGCTAAGCTAGGACAACGGCTTGCGTGCTGGCAGATATAGCTCCGTGTGCCACCTGTGGCACGTGTGCCATAGGTTCGCCATCACGGCTATAGGGTCTCCTGCTTGAGTAGAGGATTGGACTAGAGCAGTGTCCCCAGCCTGTGGGCCATGGCCCACTATCGGGCCGTGGCCTATCCACAGCTGGAACCTGTGAGTACTCCACTCACGCAAGAGGCGGATGCCGGCATTCTCAGCCCCACTCCTACAAATGGCGCCGGAGCTTGCCACTCCACTCACACGAGTGGTGTGCATGCACAGTCGCCATTCACATAAATGAAGCGGTGTGTGCATTTCCCTGCCCCTCGCACAAAACCATCCCCTTTTTCTCTCTTCCCCCCATGCTGGGTCACCAACCTGGAAAGGTTGGGGAATGCTGGACTAGAAGGCCTCTAAGTCCTTTCCAACTCTACAACAACAACATCAACAACAGAGTTGGAAAGGACCTTGGAGGTCTTCTAGTCCAACCCTCTGCTTAGGCAGGAAACCCTACACTACTTCAGACAAATGGTTATCCAACATCTTCTTCAAAACTTCCAGTGTTGGAGCATTCACAAGTTCTGGAGGCAAGCTGTTCCACGGATTAATTGTTCTAACATAACTCTGTCATTCTTGCTTTTTATTCTTCTGGAAGCAATTCAAATTGTTAGTGCCTTTTGTAAAATGTAGTGCCCAGAACTGGGGGCAATTTATCAGAGATGTGAGGAAACAATTTGGAATAATTTGTTATACTTTTCAATCTTAGCAGGTGGTAGCTCTTGGCCAATCTTATCAGGGATTTGAAGCTAAGGAAGGCCAGAGTTGGTTAGTGATTTGAACTGAGAATTTTCAGGAATCCTGAGTATGCAGATTGTCAAAAAGGAAAAAAAACATAATCTGGAACAAGGAAGTGGCAAATCTCTTCCACGCTATTTCCAGGCTAAGACAACTACGAACATGTGAACTATGTACATATGTACGCCTTCGATCTGACCTAAGTGTAGCTCACAAAATTATCTGCCACAATGTCCTACCTGTTAACGACTACTTCAGCTTCAACCACAATAATACAATAGATACAAACTTAATGTGAACAGCACCAGACTTGATTGCAAAAAATTTGACTTCAACAACAGAGTTGTCAATGCCTGGAACACTTTACCTGACTCAATAGTTTCTTCCCCAAACCCCAAAAACTTCAACCTCAGATTATCTACCATCGACCTCACCCCATTCCTAAGAGGTTGGTAAGGGGCGTGCATAAGCGCACAATCGTGCCTACCGTTCCTGTCCTAATGTACCCATATATTCTTACCTCTTTTACTCTTATTCATGCTTGTACTATTACATATATATTCAATCATGTTTTACTGTTTATATTTTGCTTATAATCATATATCCTTGACAAATAAAACAAATACAAATACAAATATTTTAACTTTCTTTTGGTACCCCATTATCCATCCCTCCAAATGTTCTTTACCAACCAGTAGCTGGATGTGATCAGGAGCCTTTACCTACACCTTGAAAGACCCTGATGGAATACACTGTCCCAACTGCCCTGGCCTCATTCTGGAAAGTACCAGCCAGCTGTGTATACCTGATAAGACCACTGCTGCTGGCAATAGGAATTCAAGTAGTGTAGCATGCTGGCAACTTGAGCAGCATGCTAATGGAGAGAGGATGCTTTCTGACATCCTTCTTAGTCTGCCATCTGACTCATGGTAGGAAGCTGAATTTAACCATTTGCAGACAAGAAATATACTGCACCATTGGACGGCTTTAAAAAAAAATCCCAACTCCCCAAAATAAAATAAGCACACTTTTCAGACTTATTCTTTCTGGCGATGACACCAGAGGTGGGTTCCTGCCTGTTTTTGCCGGTGCGGTTAATAGCTGTTGTTCGGCGCAGAGCCAAAGACGCTGCTGACGTTCGCAGCGCGGGAGCTTTCCCCGGGCACTTTCCCCGCCCGCATGGACGCCGCCAATTGCGTTCTTTTGCCCTCTGCGCATGCAGAATGCTTTGCACATGCCCAGAGGGCAAAAGAACGCAATTGGCGGCGTCCATGGGGGCGGGGAAAGCGCCCAGGGAAAACTCCCGCACCGCGAACGGCAGCAGCGTCTTCGGCTCTGAGCCGAACAACAGCTATTAACCGCACCAGCAGGAACCCACCTCTGGATGACACCATGTGGTTAACCCTGTGAGGTGTTCCAGACAAGAAGCACAACCACCAGGATTACTAGTTCTTTCTTCATAGGTTACATGAATAGAATCTTGCAAGACTAAAAGTATTCCTTCCATCCTTTCCTTTTACTCTCTGGAAAACTAGGGAGGATCGCTTCTGAAACTCCATAACCTCAACTCTCCTGTGGGGTGAGATATCTTTTAAGGGCCAGTTGTCCACAGCTCTGCCTTCTGTCCCTCAAGGTCATTCCCATATACCATTACACTGTGTTATTAACTCACAGCCAGTGGCATATAGAAGCTGGGAATACTTAAGGGGAAGGGGAGAGGAGGGGGGGAAGAAGAAGAAGAAGAAGAAGAAGAAGAAGAAGAAGAAGAAGAAGAAGAAGAAGAAGAAGAAGAAGAAGAAGAAGAAGAAGAAGAAGGTCACCACACTACAAAAAAGACATTGAAACTCTAGAGAAAGTGCAGAAGAGAGCAACCAGGATGATAAAGGGTCTGGAAAATAAAACATACAAAGAGCGGTTGAAGGAACTGAGCTTGGCCAGTCTAGCGAAGAGAAGGACCAGGGCTGACATGATAGCAGTGTTCCAATACTTGAGGGACTGCCACAGAGAGGAGGGGGTCAGGCTGTTCTCTATGGCACCAGAAAGCCAAACAAGGAATAACGGATGGAAGCTGACCAAGGAGAGATTCAACCTGGAAGTGAGGAGAAACTTTCTGACCGTGAGAGCGATCAACCAGTGGATCAGCTTGCCAGCGGAGGTTGTGAGAGCCCCAACACTTGCGACCTTCAAGGAGAGACTGGACTGCCATCTGTCTCAAATGGTGTAGGAACTCCTGCTTGAGCAGGGGGTTGGACTAGATGACCTACATGGTCCCTTCCAACTCTAATAATAAATCTAAAGAAGAAGAAGAAGAAGAAGAAGAAGAAGAAGAAGAAGAAGAAGAAGAAGAAGAAGAAGAAGAAGAAGAAGAAGAAGAAGAAGAAGAAGAAGAAGAAGAAGAAGAAGAAATAGTAGTTAAGGATTCTGAAGATAGAAGAGATAAGTAGAAACTCTTGCCCATTTATATAAGAGAAGGGCAACAGATGTATTTACTGCAACCTGGGAGAATTTGTCTTCCAGATCATTCCTAAGTTCAGTTTTGCTAACTATGAAAAAGCCTGATTCTCTGAAATATGCTTCTATGCATGAAGATTCCCAAACTTGAAGTACTAGTCTCTTAGCAACCACGGTACTCTTTGTATTAAAATGTAGCTGCAGGGAACTGACTGTCATTTCCTGGAGCCCAAAACACACTGAATCAGCAAGTGCCTAAGAAAAGATAGAGAACAGTGCAAAAACGGGAATAGGACACAGAAGGCACTTTAGCCCTATGAAAGAATTCCCATTTTAGGGGAATAGATGTAAAAGAAGGAATGTTTAAACCAGCCACATGAGTTTAGTCCACATGGGCCCAGATCTCTGCAATGAAATGGAACCTCAAACTCGCCATTAGGTTGTTTTTTTAAAGTCCTATCTTGCTCTGAGTTTTTTTTTTAAATTTATTTATATATATATTTTTTGAGAAAAACACAAGAGGAAATTATGCAAAACTCTGGACTTGAAGAGTTTGGAACATCAACAACTTTAGAAATGCTGATAAGATGATTCTGGTGATTAGAAAAGGAAAAAAACCATACAGAATCTTTCATTGCAGGTGAAATAAAAGCATATGAAAACCTTATACCCAATGTAACCAAACAACCACCCAAAAAAGAATTGAGGTTTTTATTTAAAAAATTAATCTCCAAATTTAAATTAATAATTTCCCCCTCTCTTTAATTTTTGCATTTTGACACGAGATGGGATGAGATGAGACCCCCCCAAAAAAGCAACATTAATGTTATGTCGATACACAACGCCAACTAGATGCAAATAGGTAGAGAAGAAACTGATGTGAAGGTAGTCCTTGACTTACCACCATTCGTTTAGTGACCGTTCGAAGTTACAATGGCATTGAAAAAAGTGACTTATGACCCTTTGTCACACTTACGACCTTTGCATGGTCACGTGATCAAAATTTGGCTGCTTGGCAACTGGCATGTATTTATGACAGTTGGGGTGTCCCGGGGTCATGTGATCACCTTTTGGGACCTTCTAAAAAGCAAAGTTAATGAGGACGCCATTAACAACTGTGCTACTAAGTTAACAACTGCGGTGATTCACTTAACAACTGTGCCAAGAAAGGTTGTAACATGGGTCAAAACTTATTTAACAACTGTCTTGCTTAGGAATGGAAATTTGGGGTTCAGGTGTGGTTGTAAGTCAAGGACCATGTGTAGTTACAGGCTTGTCATTCCTAGACTCAAGCATTCACAGAAATAGTAACTGCAACCTTGAGATGTCTGCTACTTGGATCGAGACAAAGTAATATAGCGTGGAGACTTCACACTGACACCAAGGTACAGATGGTAAAGCCATGGTTTCCTAGTTGCAGTGTATGACAGTAAAACCTGGATCATCAGAAATGCTGAATGAAAAATTGATTCCTTTGAATTGTAGCCTTGGAGAAAATTGTTGAGAATATTTTGAACCACGAGAGGAAAACTAATATTTAATAATAGGTGAAGTGAATCCAGACTGTTCATAAAGACACTAATAAAGCTGAAGCTTAGATGTTTTGACACATGAAGTGAAGGCAAAGTCACTAGAGACCACCTGACAGAAAAATTGAAGACAATTGGGGGGGGAGAGTGTAACAGAGGAAAACGTGGCTAGTTTCAATAAGATGAGACGAACATGAGCCTATTTGACAGACAAGCCTGGTGAAATTACATTTTTTGGATCATAGAGATTTAAGTGAGTGAACAACATGGAGATTGAAGCAACAAATTTGATCTTCTAAAATAGGTGTTTTAAAAAAATACAAGCCTTGGTCACACATACACAAAAAAACCCCACAGCCCATGTTTGCATGCTGTAATGTGGTCCCACAAGATCATAGACTTTTAGCATTATTATGTGATTTATGTACACTAACTATATTATATATTTTATATGAGGTCCAAGATAATTCCTCTTCAGTCATTGTGGCCCAGGCATGCCAAAAGATTGGATACCCATGTTCTAAAATCTTCAGTCCTTGCCCTCAAAGATCAAAAATAGACCGTATCCGCAGATCATATTTCCTGCAGCTCCTTCCATGCCACTAAAAAAAAAGAAGAAAATACAAGCCTTGGTCACAATAAAAATATCTTTCCCTACTTCAGGAGGAGTTCCCTACTGATGGGTGATGCTCAGAAGTGGGTTCCTCCCGGTTTGGACTGGTTCACCCGAACTGGTAGAGACCCACTGGTGACATCATAATGATGTCACGGAATCGGTTCGGTCAGTGCCAGTCCGTGGGCGCCGCCATCTTTTTTTTAATTTTTTTTTTAATTTATTATTTTATTTATTTATTTTTATTTTTTATTTTTTCTTCTGAGCATGTGCAGAAGTTGAGTTTCCGGCACTGTGCATGCAGTTGCCATCTTGTTTTCAGCTTTTTTTGTTTTATTTTATTTTTATTTTTATTTTATTGAATTTATTTTTCTCTCTCTTCTGAGCATGTTCAGAAGCCGAGTTTCTGGCACTGTGCATGCGGTCACCTTCTTGTTTTTGGCTTTTTATTTTTAAAAAAAAAATTCGGATTTTTCAGCACTGCGCATGCCCATGAGGCGCGGGAAGAAGCAAACCGGTAGCAAGGTAAGTTAGAACCCACCTCTGGTGATGCTTGGATTTACTGTCCCAAAGGTGCTTTTTCAGGAAGCAACTGGACTTAATTTTTTTTTCTTTTGAAGACATTTCGCCTCTAATCCAAGAAGCTTCTTCAGCTCTGACAGGATAGTGGGGAATGGAAGGATTTATATTCCTTGCAGTCAGCTGGTAATTTGCATCCTTTTAGAGAGTCGTTGAAGCACTTGGAGATTTATCTGTGTCCTCAGGGTTATTACCCTGATTATTACTACCCTCAGGGCATTATTACTACCCTCAGATAAACCTCCAAGTGCTCTAAAAGGATGCAAATGACCAGCTGTCTGCAAGGAGTATAAATCTTTCCATTCCCCACTATCCTGTCAGAGCTGAAGAAGCTTCTTGGATGAGAAGCGAAACGTCTTCAAAAGAAAAAAAAAACCAAGAAAGTTCAGTTGCCTCCTGAAAAAGCACCTTTGGGACAACCATGACCTGGATGAACTGAGAATCTCTACAGACTTGGATTCACTGTTGAATTTAAACTCGGACTTCATGGCCATCTCTTCAAATTCATACACTAATCACAAAATTGGACCAGCTGACCACCAGATAATCTTCCAATCCAAACCTCACATGTTCATTTGCTTGTAAACATTGCAGCCATTTTTCACCTATCTTTCCCTCTCCCAAGGAATAAACTTTTGACAAAGAGTCAAAAGTTGTCATATTATTGACAACAGACAAACGTGCAGAAAATGAGTCTCTATTGTTTTATCAATATATTAAAAAAAAACCCACCACCTTGGCAGAAGCTTAATCCCAGAGTAAGTAAGAGACAATGAATGACTTTCCCAAGCATCCAAGTTTGTAGGCGTTTGACTGCTGTCATTACTGTACTTTATCAAAAGTAAACTGTGTGACAGAAAATGTGTGGGGAAAAGGGATCAATGAAGTTAGTGAATTCTTACCGTCATTCCACTAAGCAGATTACCAAAGAAATGCCTAACAGTCTGTAGAGATTCTCAGTCGAGCGAGAGAATCTTTACCCAAAAGGACAACCAGGACCCTTTGGGACAACCAGGACATGGATGACTGAGAATCTCTACAGAAAGACAAAAACCAGAACTTACTAGATAATATTGTCTTCTTCTAACTTGAGATTCCAGAGAGTGAAATTTGGTCAAATTCTTGCATAAAGAATAGGATAGAGATAGAGATAGGGATAGGGTAGAGCAGGGGTCATCGACCTCAGAGACCACTAAATTCATAATTCTAAATCCCACAGACCACTAGTATGATTTTTTAAAAAAGATAAATAGTATTTAGTGCAATATAAAAAATGCAAATAATTTTTCTGCGGACACCAAAATTTTCTCGCGGAATACCAGTGGTCCACGGACCACCGGTTGGTGACCCCTGGGGTAGAGTATTGTAGAGTAGAATAGAATAGAACAGAACAGAATAACAGAATTGGAAGGGACCTTTGAGGTCTTCTAACCCAACCTCCAGAGTATAAGAATATGTCTTATACCCTGATCAAACACTTCCTATTCATTATCTAACTTGTCCTATCCTGATCAGGGGTGGGCTCCACTTACCTTCGCCACCGGTTCGCATCGCAATGTTTTGCGCGTGTCCCCTCGTGCAATTTTGCTTCTGCACATGCTCAGTAGCTGGAATCAGCCCGAAACACAGCTGGGGAGCTGATCAGCTGTGCTTTGGGCAAAGGAAAAAAGGTCAGTATAAACCCTGGGGCTTTATACTTTATACAAGCAGCAGAACAGGAAAAACCTTCAAAACAGTAAAAAAATTGCAAAAAATTTTAAAAAAAGATGGCGGCGCCCACGGACTGGCACCGGCCAATCCAGTTCAGTGACATCACCAGTGGGTCGCTACCGGTTCGGGCGATCCAGTCCGAACCGGGAGGAACCCACCTCTGATCCTGATGCTTTGAGAGGGAAATGGTAGCAGCTGTTTATTTAATCAAACCAACCAAAAAGACAACTGAATATACTGAATAGTAATACAGAATAGAAACACTATAAACCTTATTGCCTTAATATGACTATACAGGTAGTCCTTGACTTACAACCATCTGTTTAATGACCGTCCAAAGTTAAAACAGCACAGAAAAAAACTGACTTATGACCAGTTTTCACACTTATGACCATTTTAGCATCCCCACAGTCACCTGATCAAATTTGGGTGTTTGGCAACTGGCATGTATGTATTTATGATGGTTGCAGTGCTTCATGATCCTGGGATTCTCATTTGCAACTTTCCTAGGGAGCTTCTGACAAGCAAAGTTCATGGAGGAAGCCATATTCGCTTAAAGACCACACACTTCACTTAACAAATTCAGTGATTCGCTTAGCAACTATGGCAAAAATGTCTTAAACCGGAGCATGACTCACTTAACAGCTGTCTTGCTTAGCGATGGAAACCTTGGCTCAATTGTGGCCACAGGTCAAGGATTACCTGTTTTAGTACAAAGAAATTAGCAATGCACTGATAGATTAGATCGCTAGCTCATTTAGTCCAACAGTTCGTTCTCATAGTAGCCAATTAACTGCTCAAGGAAATCTACTGGTCTCCTGGCAGATGGCTTTCAGAAACAATCATGCTGCCATCAAAGCTAATAACCATTAATCCACATTACTCACTGCATTAAACTCAATGTCCTTTATATTAGTCTAGAATTAGAAAGCTATCAGATTACATTTATTGATCAAGACGATTTCAGTCATTTTATTAATTCTGACCACTAAAAAGCTAAACCGAGAAACTTATTCCAATGATGCACACTAGCTCACATAGAGTTACTTGCAGTTCATGTAGAGCAGGGGTGTCAAACTCAAGGCCCGGAGGCCAGATCCGGCCCGCGAGGTGCTTAGATCTGGCCCACAGGGCCGCCCTGGAAATAGTGAAGGACCAGCCCATGGTGCCTCTGCCAGCAAAAATGGCTTGTGATGACCGTGTGCGGCCCTCCTAAGCTCCGTTTTTGCTGGCAGAGGGTTGCAGGAGGCTGTTGCAGTCGAAAACACAGCTTGGGAGCCCATTTTTACTGGCAGAGCACTCGGACCACCACAGGTGCCTCTGACACAAGTGACATTGAGCTGGTCACACCCACCCTGGCCACGCTCTCCCCAGCCCCCTGAGGTCAAACACAACCCAGATGCGGCCCTCAATGAAATCGAGTTTGACACCCCTGATGTAGAGTCTAGTGAAAAGAAGGACTAGGGTTGACATGATAGAAGCATTTCAATATTTCAGGGGCTGCCACAAAGAAGAAAGGGCCAACCTATTTTCCAAAGCACCAGAAGGCAGGACAAGAAGCAACGGACAGAAACTAATCAAGGAGGGAACCAGCCTAGAACTAAGGAGAAATTTCTTGACAGTTAGAACAATTAATCAGTGGAACAACTTGCCTCCAGAAGTTGTAAATGCTCCAACACTGGAAGTTTTTAAGAAGAGATTGGACAGACATTTGTGATGGCGAACCTATGGCACGCTTGCCACAGGTGACACGCGGAGCCATATCTGCCAGCACGCAAGCCCTAGCTCAGCTCCAGCACTGGCCAGCTGATTTTCGGCTCAGCGCAGATGCTCTGGGAGGGCATTTTTGGACTCCGGAGGGCCTCTGGGGGGGCAGGGGAGGGCATTTTTGCCCTCCCCAGGCTCCAGGAAAGCCTCTGGAGCCTGGGGAGGGTAAAAAATGGGCCTACCGGGCCTACCGGAAGTCTGGAAACGGTCCGTTTCCAGCCTCCGGAGGCTTCAGGGAGGCCTGCTAGGCCCAAAATGGGGTGTGGGGGGGTGTGGGGGGGTCGTGCGCGGGGGAATGGGGAGTCATGCGCGCATGCATGGGGTGGGGCAGCATGCGGGGTGTCGCACGTGCATGCGCAGGGGTGGGGCACATGGGGTGCATTGAATTATGGGTGTGGGCATGCACACATGCGCGATAGCGCGCGCACACTCGCTTTCGGCACCCAAGGAAAAAAAGGTTCGCCATCACTGGTATAGGGTCTTCTGCTTGTGCAGAGGTTGGACTAAAAGATCTCCAAGGTCCCTTCCAATTCTGTTATTTTGCAGTTTGTTCCCCTATTAGCAACCTTGATCATCTAGAAATTAAGGAAGAAAGTGAAATTTCCTTGAAGAGAAGATTTCAGCAGACAACACTATACAGAAGCCAGTAGCCAGGAGCTATCAAAACCACCGGTGCAATCTTGGGTGGGATCAACAAAGGTACAGTGTCAAAATCAGAGGAAGTTATTGTTCCACTCTGCGGCACAAAGCATACCACACACATGGAATACTGAAGCCAGTTCTTATCACAAGAAGGACACCGAGGAATCAGAAGGAGCACAGAGAAGAGTGACAATGAACAGCTTGCAAGTTAAATCCTATTAAAAATGGTCAAAGAAACTGGATAGGTTTCGACTTAAAGAAGAGAAAGCTAAGAGAGGATGTGATAGCAGTCTTTTAATACTTGAAGAGTTGTCATGGGGGGAAAAGATGTGGATTTATTTTCCACAGCTCCAAGGCTAGGTCAAAAAAAAAAAAGGAAGAAAACTTTACAAAAGAGAGCTGTTAAGGAGTTCTTGTGCTCTTGAGCACGTGCACAGCGAAATGTGATGTTGCAGTTTGATATGAGTTGCTATGATTCAGTCAATAAACAGATACGTTTAGGTATATACAAATAGTTTACTTAAAGAAGTAGCAAAGTTCAAATAGGAAGTCCAAGTCATACAGGGTAAGTCAGCCAATACGAAGAGTCTTCTTCTTGCCTATCTTTGTTTTAACTAGCAAACAAAGATTACAGCTAACAAACAAATCTATACTATCACAGATAGTTACGCTTTACACAGCAGCTCTTCACAGTACTTTCACACAGACACGAAGTTAATTACTCAACAGTGAAGCAGCAGAGATAATCAGCAGAGACAGTCAGAATCAGCAGGAAATTAACAGAGCACTGAATGAGCATGCTCTCTTGCTCCCTTTTATAGTAATCAGCCTACAATGCATTTAAAGCAATATTCATTGGCTTTTCATATATTAGCAAACGCAATCGTTTGAACAGAGTCCTAACAAGAGCCAAATCTGAAATAAGGAATTTCCTGACCACGATAGCTATTAAGCAGTAGAACAGCCCATGTCCTGGAGTCCTGGTAGCTTCATCACTGGAGGTTTTCAAGCCAAAATTGAACAAAACTTTATCGGGGGTAGTAGGAGGATTCCTGCCATGGGTTGGACTAGAAGACCTCTGAGGTCCTTTTTAACCCTATAATTCTATGATAATGTAACAGAGATGAGCAGACGGATTTATTACAGTAGTTGCGCGATGGATCATGTCAAGCAGGAACCCTGGAAGCGCTTATCTTAAAACATTTGATGAGAAAGACATCTGATGATTGAGGCCTGCTAATTACCGAGAATTAGAAGGAAAGGTGGTAGCTAAAACCATATTTTCCAATTGTTTCGGTCATAGTTTGGGGAGAGGGAGGTCCATCATACCCCTAAATGTATCCAGCCTGGTTTGTTTCACCAGCACCACAAACTGAGAGGCAATTGTTGAGAAAGAGAAAGTTTGTGGTGCTTCCAAGAGAATCAAGAGAAGATGTAGGGGAGAAGCCAGTTTTTGCAACATACTGTAGTGGGAGATTATTGGGGAGGATGGAGAAGCAATGGAAGGAGGAACAGACATAAAAAATAAAGAGATAGAAGACAAGTTTTTTGGCAGTTTGTCTCATAAATAGCAACTTAGCTAGGGCTATCAGATATATGAACAGCCAAAGACATGGTCCATTGGAAAGTAGTCTTGTCTGGACTACTGCAATGCATGCTACATGGGGCAGCCCTTAAAGAGAATTCAGAAGCTTCAACGGGTGCAGAATGTGGCTGCATGGATGGTGTAAGGTTCCAGATAAACAACACATGAAATACCATTGCTTTGTGAGCTGCATTGGTTACCAGTGTGATTCCAGGTGCAATTCAAGATGCTAGTTGTCATCTTTAAAGTCCTTCGTAGCTGGGGCCAGGTTACCTTAGGGACTATCTTCTCATCCAATTCTCATCCTACCCATCCAATTTGGCCAAGTAGGCTGGGCATATTCCGGATCCCATCAGCCAAGGAATGCCAACTGGCAGGATCCAAGAGGCATGCCTTCTCTGCTGTAATTACTAAGAGCCATGGTGGCACAGTGGTTAGAGTACAGTACTGCAGGCTGCTTCTGCTGCCTGCCGGCTGCCTGCAATTTGGCAGTTCAAATCTCATCAGGCTCAAGGTTGACTCAGCCTTCCATCCTTCCGAGGTGGGTAAAATGAGGACCCAGATTGTTGGGGGCAATTTGCCGACTCTGTAAACTGCTCAGAGAGGGCTGTAAAGCACTGTAAAGCGGTATATAAGTCTAAGTGCTATTGCTATTATCTGCAATATTCTCCCTTCAGATATCAGGATGACTCTGACTACACAGGCCTTTTAAAGTTTGTTTTAAATTAAATTAAAGTTATAAAAGTTTTACCAGGTTATGAGGACTTGGTTCTTTGCCTGAGCCTGGTGCCCCTTAGGGTGTTAAGGAATCCATTTCCTGGCTGTATTAACGTCCATAGCAATAGTTTTTACTTGGGGCCGTATATATTTAGTTTGATAAGTTTTCAAAGTTGTTTTTAATTGTTTTGTGATGTACATCACCCAGAGTCACCTGTTGAGATGGGCAGCTACAGATAGTCCTCGACTTATTACCACAATTGAGCCTAAAATTGTGGTAAAATTATTACCACAATTGAGCCTAAAATTTCAATCAATCAATCAATCAATCAATCAAATAAATAATAAACAGGGGAGCAGGACACAATGTTTAACTTTCTTAGTATTCATGACAAACATTACAGCAAAAAAAAATGCAGAATCTATTTAGGCCTACATGTATATGAAATGATTTTTTTTTTCAGTATTAGAAAGACTGGCTTTTTAATTGCCATATTTTTCCAACATATCACTGCATTTTCCAGAACACATGGCTAGGAATAATATAGAATTGATGACAATATGCTTTTCAAATTTCACCATACAAATATATGGTTTTATGATCTACAGACTACACTGTAGATTTGAAAGGGCTGGATTGAAGCCGATTGCTGGAATCAGAAAATCAATTAACTAACATAAATCAAGGCTGTCAGTTCTGTCAATGGACAAAGAGAAAAAAGAAGGAGGCAGCTTACAAGGTCACGATACACAAAAGTTTGAATGACTAAAGCTGTGAAAACTGTTGTGGCCTGCCGGCTGCCAGCCCCTCCAGCAGCTGAATCAGAGGGGGGGGGAGGGGGGGGAGTCAGGGTCAGCATCAAGGCAACCTGAGAGCTCCAAGGGGGAAGAGGGAATGGAGCTGGCAGAGAGAGAGAGAGAGAGAGAGAGAGAGAGAGAGAGAGAGAGAGAGAGAGAGAGAGAGAGAGAGAGAGAGAGAGAGAGAGAGAGAGAGAGAGAGAGAGAGAGAGGCGGAGCCTGGGCCGCCCATCAGCCCTCAGATCGAGAGGCAACAGCCCCCAGGCCTGGAGGTGGCTGATGAGGAAGAGAAGGAACAGCTGGGTCCAGTGCCTGACACATGGATGCTCGGAAGGCAGAGGAGAGGAGAGCAGTGGAAATCCGTGGGCTGATCCTTGGGAAGGAAGAGCCACCGCTGCTAGCGAAGCCTCACCCTAGCTCTGGGGATAAAAGGCAGGGGGCGGAGATGAATAGATGTGGCAGACAACTATGCAATGCCAGAAGCCGCATGTCTTCCATGTCCCACCCAGAGCCCTTGTGGCTTGCAATCTCCTACTGCCCATGGCGCGATGGCAGACAGAAGCCTCCTGGGTCTCATGCCCTCTCCTTCCTACCCAGGGTTCTAACTTACCTCGCTGCCAGTTCACTTCCTTCGTGCATGCACAAAAAATAAAAATTTTAAAAATGCCAAAAACAAGATGGAGACGCATGCGCAGTGCCAGAAACTCGGCTTCTGCACATGCGCAGAAGAAAAAAAATAAAAAAAGATGGCGGTGCCCACAGACCAGCACCAACCGAACCGGATCCATGATGTCATCATGATGTCACCAACAGGTCACTACCAGTTCGGAGAACTGGTCTGAACCGGGAGGAACCCTCCTCTGGCGTTGGCTTATAGTCCAATGTACTTGGCACAGGACGTGAATAATTAACAAGATGCTAAGGGGTATCCAATGGTTTGGGATCATGTATGGCCTAGCACTATGATGTTTGATGGACAGAGAGCTGGATTAGACTTCTCCGTCACTGCCCATCAGGGAGCATATGCATATGTCGTTCAGGGATGGTTGCATAGGAGTTCCATTTATATTTCAGCAAATGTAACATTCTGGATAGGGGGCATTCAAACAGCAAAAAAGGTGTAGCTCTTGAAACTTAAATGGAAATGAAACAGATAAAACAAAACAGAAGCTAAGAACAACAATATACTTCCCTTGCTACTTATTCTTGCTTTGTGAACTCTCCACTGGTAGATATAAAGCAGCTAAATTCTAGGGCTTGGTGGGCCTATGCGGATTACAAATTATCAACTTATCAATTTTTTGTTGTTGATAAGAAAGGATTAGGGTTTGAAGAACCTGAAGAAGAACAACAAGATTGACAGGATTTAAAGATTGATAATCTTTGAATTATAACCTATATTTTTACTTTTATACTTTTATATTTCTACTTTAATCCTAGACTACAACTAATAGAACTATCTCTTATTTTTTGTGGTTTACAAATAATAATAAAAGATCTTAAAATGAAGAAAGCGCCATCTGCAACATCTTCAGCGTCATCGTCAGCAAAATCCAGTCCATCAGGTCAGAGGTCACTGGATGTTATGTTACAAGAAGAGAAAATTAATTCTATGCAGGCAGAACTGAAAGTTATGATACAAGCCCTCCATGAGGATTTTAAAGAAAAAATGGGGAAAGTAGATGATAAAATATAGAACTTTCCAGAAATGATGGTGAATAGTGAACAACGCATACGAAAGCTGAACAAATGGAAAAAAGAGTGGAGGAAGTTGACTATAGACTTACATTGGCAGATAAAAACAAAGAAAGAACGATAATAACTCTAGAGATGGACTGGGCTGACTATTATTTGCAGTTCCAGAATTTGGAGGAAGAAAAGGGAGAGAATTTACCGGAGATACTAGCAGAATTGTTGGCGGAGGCCTTAGAGGCGACCAAAGAAAAAGCACTTGCTGAAATTGATGAAACGTTTAGAATCCATACTAGATATGCGATAAGAAATAGGCTTCCTAGAGAAGTACATGTAAGAATCACTAAAAAAGCAATGAAAACAGAGGTCTAACAATGGACCTTGAACCAATCAATGCTAAAAGAAAAGGAATTTATTCAATTTATGGAAAAAGAAATGGACTTTTTTTTAAAGAGAACAGAAAAGAAGAAACGTCACTACAAAATTTAAGGGATACAGCTAAGGCATATATTAGCAAAAAAACCATTGCAAATGGCAGTCACATGGAGCAATACAACTGGTCACAAATGTGAGCTGGTTGCCAAGTGCCCAAAATGCAATGACATGACCAGGGTGGGAGGGTGCAGCAGTCGTAACTTTGGGGATGGGTTTTTTGCTTCTGTGCATGTGCACAAGCTGGGTTTTTAGCACTGCGCTTGTGCGGATGCGCACGCAAGGAATGCGTGCGCCCACGCAGCGTGTCAGGAAGCAAAGCGGCAGCAAGGTAAGCCAGAACCCACTCCTGGATATATGGACTTTGCTCTCAGAATTCCCCAGTCAGTATGGTGGCTGGGGAATTCTGGGAGTTGAAGTCCATGCATCTTAATGTTGCTGAGACTGAAAAAAAACACTAGTGTAAAGTAACCTGAGGACATGAGCAGAAGCCAGATTAAAAAGTGTAAAAATGTGAAGCTAAAGATAGCGTACAAGCAATAAACAGAAGGAAATTACATGAAACCGAGCCGCACAAGTCATGAGTGAGCATGTGTGTATGCTTGAAGCTCCATTTGCACGATCCGTGGGCGCACATGCTTGTGTGCAAAGCTCCACTTCCACAAATGGAGCTGTGTGCTTCCTTCCCCCCCGCACCGGGCCACCAAGCTGGAAATGTTGGGAACCACTGCCCTATATCATCTCCTGTCAATCTATTGTCAGACTTACAGTCAGTTTGGCTGGAAGGATATTTTAGTAAGACAGTGGTTGGGATATCTCCATTGCTTTGTTCTTGTTTAACAACCAGTCACTTAATGACAGTTCAAACCTATAATGGATTCCCCCCAAAAAGTTACTTAAAACCCATCCCCAAAGTTATGACTGCTGCACCCTCCCATCCTGGTCATGTCATCGCATTTTGGGCACTTGGCAACCAGCTCACATTTATGACCAGTTGCATTGCTCCATGTGACAGCCATTTGCAATGGTTTTTTTTTTTTTGCTAATTTTTGACTTTTTTGGTCAGTTTCCTGTAAAATAATGCCCATTCAGGGGAATGGATTTGCTTAATGGCTTTGTGGTTCACTTAACAACCACAACCACTAGCTTTATGAGTATGACCCACTTAATGACCACAATGTCTTACAACCAAAATTCCAAACTATTCTCCAAAGCACCTGAGGGCAGGACAAGAAGCAATGGGTGGAAACTAACCACGGAGAGAAGCAACCTAGAACTAAGAGGAAATTTCCAGACATTTAGAACAATTAACCAGTGGAACAACTTGCCTCCAGAAGTTGTAAATTCTCCAACACTGGAAGTTTTTAAGAAGAGATTGGACAACCATTTGTCTGAAATGGCTTAGGGTTTCCTGCCTGAGCAGGGGGTTGGACTAGAAGACCTCCAAGGTCCCTTCCAATTCCGGTATTGTATTGTATTGTATTGTATTGTATTGTATTGGATTGTATTGGATTGTATTGGATTGGATTGGATTGGATTGGATTGGATTGGATTGGATTGGATTGGATTGGATTCGATTCGATTCGATTCGATTCGATTCAATACATTAGGACTACTTGTATTATTTATTATTATCGATACCTCCAGTGAAGCACTACCTTGACGTGGTTGTGGGGCTTGTGTGCTCTGAGGAAGCTGAGAGATATGCCAGAGGTTCAACCATACTGGACAGGTCTCACCAGAGGAGTCAGACAAAGAGTGTCTCTTCCATAAAAATATTGTGAGAAGTATATTTCAGAAAGCCATACCGGCTCGGATGTCACCTGGATTAACAAGGTCTGCACTAGATGTTGGAGCTCCTGGATATCTGGTGAAAAATGGGCTACAGGACTTAGGACTGTTGGCTGAGCAACCAGGGCCAGCAGCTGCAGAACATGCAGGGAGGCGGGACCGACTAGGTGGTTTCACCCCAGGCGACTAATGGAACCGGAAGGATTCCAGAGGGAACTTGGGGAAATACCTGAAACCCTGGTACACAATTCGGCTGACTCCCTGGTGGCTGCTTGGAATACCGCAGCATCAGAGGTGTTAGACCGAATTGCGCCTAAGCGACCTCTCCGTGGCAGTGGATCCCGGAAAGCTCCCTGGTTTACCGAAGAGCTCCGGGAGATGAAACGCCAGAAGAGACGTCTAGAGCGCCGCTGGAGAGCCAGCAAAACCGAGTCTGACCAAACACTATTACGAATTTACATCAGATCTTATTTAGTGGCGATAAGGGCGGCAAAACGATCCTATTTTTCCACTCTTATTGCGTCTGCAGATTCTCGCCCAGCTGCCCTGTTTAGGGTGACTCGCTCCCTCCTTGCTAAAGGGGGGAGCGAGGAACACTTACAGGGCAGAGCTGAGGAATTCGCAGAGTTTCTGTCGGATAAAGTCGCTCAGATTCGGTCGAACCTGGACTCTGGCTGGGCAGAGTCCATAGAGTTGACAGGGGCAAGTCTTAGTCCACCGTTATGGGAAGAGTTTGGGCCTGTTTCTCCCGAAGATGTGGACAGAGCTGTGGGGGCGATGGGTACCTCCACCTGTTTATTGGACCCGTGCCCCTCCTGGTTGGTCTCGGCCAGCACGGTGGTGGCACGCGGCTGGATCCAGGCGGTGGTCACCGCTTCTTTGAGGGAGGGATCCGTACCGCAGTCGTTAAAAGCTGCGGTGGTGAGACCCCTCCTGAAGAAGCCTTCCCTGGATCCAGCTGATTTGAAGAACTATCGTCCGGTCTCCAACTTACCCTTCTTGGGGAAAGTTGTGGAGAAGGTGGTGGTTACTCAGCTCCTGCAGCTTCTGGATGAAACAGATCATCTAGATCCTTATCAGTCGGACTTCAGGCGCGGCTACAGTACAGAAACTGCCTTGGTCGCCCTGATGGATGATCTCTGGCGGGCCCGGGATGGTGGAAATTCCTCCATCCTGGTGCTACTTGACCTCTCAGCGGCTTTCGATACCATCAACCATGGTATCCTTCTGCATCGTCTTGGCGAGTTGGGGGTGGGAGGCACTGTTTTACGGTGGTTCTCCTCCTATCTCGCCGATAGGATGCAGTCGGTGTTAACAGGAGGGCAGAGATCCTCCCCTAGGCCCCTGTTATGTGGGGTGCCCCAGGGGTCAGTTCTCTCGCCCATCCTGTTTAACATTTACATGAAACCGCTGGGTGAGATCATCCGCAGACATGGGGTGTGTTTCCACCAGTACGCTGATGACACCCAGCTGTACATCACCACCCCGTCTGACTTCAGTGAGGCAGTTGATGTAATGTGCCGATGCCTGGACGACATTAAGATCTGGATGGGGAGGAACAGACTCAGACTTAATCCTGACAAGACTGAGTGGCTCTGGATACTGCCTCCTAAGGACTATGACAACTGTCCCTCCTTGTCGTTCGAGGGAGCGAAACTGCCCCCCTCGGATCAGGTCCACAACTTGGGGGTCCTCCTAGATCCACAGCTAAAATTGGATCACCATCTTTCTGCTGTGGCAAGGGGGGCCTTTGCACAGGTTCGCCTGGTGCACCAGTTGCGGCCATACCTGGAGAAGGAGGCTCTACTTACGGTCACTCATGCCCTTGTCACCTCGCGCTTGGACTACTGCAATGCGCTCTACATGGGGCTACCCTTGAAGAGTATCCGGAGACTTCAGCTGGTGCAAAATGCGGCTGCGCATGCTGTGGTGGGTGTGCCAAGGTACACCCACGTGACACCTATACTCCGCCAGCTGCATTGGCTGCCCATCGGTCTCCGGTACAATTCAAGGTGTTGATCATCATCTTTAAAGCCCTTCATGGCTTAGGACCAGGTTACCTTCAGGACCGCATTCTGCCTCACACTTCCCTCTGACCGGTTAGGGCCCACAGAGTTGGCCTCCTACAGGTCCCGTCGGCCAAGCAATGCCGCCTGGTGGGCCCTAGGGGGAGAGCCTTCTCTGTGGCAGGCCCCGCACTCTGGAACCAACTTCCCCCAGAGACCCGAACTATCCCCACTCTGCTGGCCTTCCGGAAAGCTGTCAAGACATGGCTTCTCCTGCAGGCTGGGGGTAGAGCTTAATCCACTCGAGCTCACCCCCCAAGTATGTATGGTTGTTGAGTGAGTATTGGATGATTTTAAACATTGTGTTTTTAAATTTTTATATCTGTTTTAAATGTAATATTATGAAATTGGTGTCTTGTATTTTTCTCTGTTGTACGCTGCCCTGAGTCCTTTGGGAGTTGGGCGGCATATAAGAACACCATAATAAATAAATAATAAATAAATAAATAAATAACTACTGGAAGAAAAGGTGTTTACCCGTCGCAAATATACGATTGAAAACAAAGAAATAATTATCTGTTATTACAGTTCAAGTCCAATAAGAAGAGGATATTTGAAAATAATAATAATAATAATAATAATAATAATAATAATAATAATAATAATAATAATAATAATAATAATAATAATAATAATAATAATAGCAGTAGTAGTATAGTAGTAGTAGTCATCGTCGTCATCATATGGCATTGTTAAATTAGCCAGAAAACTACAATGCAGAGTAGTAGTTTAGCTGCCCAAGTGCCAGCTCTGTTGTAGGAATCACTCACATGCTTCCCATGGTGCACCACAAGGAGGTGAGCTGGCTTTGCCCCAGAAAGAAAGACAAGTGGTTCTTCCTGCAGTGTCCTCCAAGGTCTCCTTCCTCCCTGGATCCGTCTTGTAAATGAGCACCGCAACTGGGACGGTTCAGAGCTGGCAGGAATCTGACTGCCTGCACAGAGTACCAGCTCATCCCATGCCCAACAAAGTGGTACCTATTTTATCTACTCGCATAGAACATGCTTTTGAACTGCAAGGTGGGCAGAAGCTGAGGTGAGTGATGGGAGCTCACCCTGGCACGCAGTGCTAGGACTCGAACTGCTGGAGCAGAAACCATCTTCAGCATCATTAAGCCACTGAGCCATCACACTTTGGACTACTTGTTTTACAGTGGAGCACTTTTTTCCCCATAACAGCAATTAGTACTCTCTCGTTATTTGAATATATATTTTGGTTGGGGAGAAACTCTCCTACAGCTACAGTCCCAGTTGTAAATACATTTACTCGGTTGGATCCCTTTGGGGTTTAAGATACTGAATGTGTGCTAGGATGATCAGAAGGGAAAATGAATGAATGAATGAATGAATGAATGAATGAATGAATGAATGAATGAATGAATGAATGAATGAATGAAATTAATTTGCACTGTCTTCTATGCACTTTGTTTGGATGAAACAAACCCTTCTTTTGAAGGATATCTTTCTCAGAGAGCCTTAAGAATACAGCAGGTCCATCTGTAGTTTTACTTTCTAGATTTTTGCCTTTACTACTCAATATCAGCCACAAACAACTTTTTAGGCTGCGTATAAACTGCGTAGGAGTTTTATTTATACCAAAAGTCTTTGAATGCAAAAAGCCAAACAAAAACCCTGAAATTATTTTTTTAAAACAACTCAGAAACACTACAAATGTTTAAAGCTTTTGAAATACATTAACCATTAGAAGAAAAATCTTAAACATAATGCAAGGTAGACATGTTGGTCCCTGAAATTTGGTGTTTCAGATGAATGCCTCTCACATTCTTGTTCTCAGTGCATTGCAAATGACTGCATTACTATTAAATTGTAGAGAAAAGTCTCAAAAAACCCCAAAGAGAAGAATGTCTAAATGTGTTTCCTTTAAAATTGATATTATTGAAAAAAAAATCTCTAATAGACTGCATTTCTGGGAGAACTTTTCAATAATACACATGAGCAAGTTTATGTTGCAAACAGCATCAGAAGGGAAAAAAAAAACCAGAAAATGCATAAACTTTGGCATACAGTATAATTGGGTTTCTATTTGCATATAAATTCAGGAACTGAAAGTCAAGCACCTTTGCATTTAAATGCCAGCCTAATAAATTTCTTCCGCATAATGATTAAGAGCAGGGGTGGGTACCTCCCGGTTTGGACCGGTTCGCCCAAACCGGTAGCAGCCTGCTGGTGATATCATGATGATGTCACCGAACCGGATCGGTTGGTGCCAGTCCATCTTTTATTTATTTATTTTTTTTAAAAAAATCAATTTTTTTCAATTTATTTTTTCTTCTGCGCATGCACAGAAGCTGAGTTTCTGGCACTGTGCATGCGGTCGCCATTTTGTTTTTGGCGGGTTTTTTTGTGTTTTTTAAATTTTGGGGGTTGGTTTCTTTTTTTGTATTGTACATGCAGGTGCGCCGCCGCGCGGCCACGAGGCATGGCCACGCGGTGCGGGAGGAAGTGAACTGGCAGCAAGGTAAGTTGGAACCCACCCCTGATTAAGAGTAAGCAAGCCTCTGGACAATACACACCTCACAGGTGTGCATGTGAGTTTATCAGCTAAAATTTGTACACATCACACAACCGACTTAAGAGAACTGCACAAAAGTTGGAACAACAATGGAAGCAGTACTCCAAAGTCCTCTAAGTGTTTAAATATTTAAATTATTTAAGTATTCTCCAAGGAACTGGAAGGCAAGACAAGAAACAATGGATGGAAACTAAACAAGGAGAGAAGCAACCTAGAACTAAGGAGAAATTTCTTGACAGTGAGAACAATAAACCAGTGGAATGGCTTGCCTTCAGAAATAGTGGGTGCTCCAAAACTGGAGGTTTTTAAGAAGAGATTGGACAACTATTTGTCTGAAATGGTGTAGGGCAGTGATGGCGGATCTTTTTCAGCTCAGGTGCCAAAAGGGTGCAATTGCGATAGCAAGTGTGTGCCCACACCCATAATTCAATGCCCTGCGCATGCGCACAACCACCCCGCCCTGTGCATGCGCACATGCCTCACTGAAGCCTCCTGACTTCCAGTAGGCCCGTTGGGCTGTTTTTCGCTCTCCGTAGGGTTCAGGAAAGCCTCCTGAAGCCTAGGGATGGCAAAAAATGGCCCAATGGGCAAATTGGAAGTTCGGAAACAAAAGGAAGTGGAGCTGCCCTACTACTTATCTTCAGATAGTTGCAACCAGGCCTCACACACCTCAGCCCATTTCTTCTGCAGCCAGGAAGGCTTTCCTGAAGGCCTGTGTAGCCGATAACAGAGCTCCGGATCGATCCAGAGCTCTGGGGAGAGTGAAAACGCCATGGGGAGAGCGAAAATGGCCAAAAAGAAGGCCGAAAATCAGCTGGCCAGTGTGCGCATGCGCACTGGAGCTGATATAGGGCAACGCCTCGCGTGCCCTCAGATATGGCTCCGCGTGCCACCTGTGGCATGCGTGCCATAGTTTCACCATCACTGGTATAGAGCAGTGATGGCTAACCTTTTTGTCGTCGTGTGCCGAAAGCACGCGCATGCACGCGCGACATTGTGTCACGTGCCGGCACCCATAATGCAATGTGCCCCCCTGTGCATGCACGCATGACCCCCCACACTCCCATACTCTCCACACATGCATGCACGAACCCCGCCGTGCCCCTAGTAGGGGGCCTAGTAGGCCTTCCTGCAGCCTCCTGGGACCAAAAATGGGCCACGGGGGGTGCCACCCCCCCATGCTCCCCCTGCCCCCAAATGCATGCATGACACCCCCTGCATGCACATGTACCTCCCGCATGCGCCCCCGCGCATCCCGAAAATCAGCTGGCCGGCGGGAGGCTCACGTTCACATGCGTGGCGGAGCTGAGCTGTGCGACGGCTCGTGTGCCTGCAGAGAGGGCTCTGCATGCCAGCTGTGGCATGCGTGCCATAGGTTCGCCATCATGGGTATAGGGCAGTGATGGCGAACCTTTTTTAGTTCGCGTGCCAAAAGGGGGGAAAATGCGGGGGATCACGTGTGTGCGTGCCCACACTCATAATTCCATGCACCCCCGCACATGCACGCATGACCCCCTGCTCCCAGCATGCAATGGCACGCCCATTTTTCGCTCTCCCCAGGCTCCAGAGCCTTTCTAGGAGCCTGGGGAGGGCGAAAACGGCCTTCCCCACCCCCTCTGGAGGCTGGAAACAGCCTGTTTCCCGACTCCCAGTGGGTCCAGAAGGCCCGAAAATCAGCCGGCTGGTGCACACATGCACGCCGGACCTGAGCTCGCGTGTCCACCGATATGGCTCCGCGTGCCACTTGTGGCACCCGTGCCATAGGTTCGCCATCACGGGTATAGGGTTTCCTGTTTGAGCAGCGGGTAGGACTAGAAGACCTCCAAGGTTTCTTCCAACTCTGTTCTTCTGTTATTTTGTTCAGTCCTCAAAGTTAGACATTTGCTGTTCTATTTTATGACCGGTATTATTAATTTTTCTTATTAAAGCATGCCTCCCTTTATGTGGAGTTTTATTTCCTTTATAGGTCTATCCTGGCTGGAGGCTCGGAGAGAGCAATTGGAGAAGGTTATATATCAAATCAATGTTGCAGTACATTAGTGTTACCTTATTCCTGGAATAAATTCAGCGGCTGTTTAGCTTTGAGCCTACAGAGAGCTGGAATTCAATACCAAGAAGGAAGAAAAAGGTATCTATAACTGCTCAAGTATGTCATAAAAATCTGCAGCTTATGTTACTTCAGGCAACAATGGCAGTTTTTTTGTTTTGGGTATTTTGACAATGCCCATAATTCAAAAGACGCCTGCGTTCACTAATAGTTCCTTACATCTACTATAAGTAGCGGGTAATAAATAGCTTCATTCTACTGTAGCATGGTTAGTGTTCTGGTAATGCATTGCTCTTTTTAATGGACAGTAAAAACAAGCTATTTACTTTTATTTATTTATTTATTTAATTTCATTTATATGCCGCACAATTCCCGAAGGAAGGGAGTAACGAGTGAAAGGCAATCTCACTTTCTTTGGTGCCTTGTTTTTAACGAGTTACCATATCTTATTTTTATTACAATTGGGGGGGAAAGTGATCAGTAGTTCATTATCAGTAGATAATGAAACAGGAAAAAAAATATTTATTTATTTATTTATTTATTATTGGTTCTTCTATGCAGCCCTACTCCCGAGGGACTCAGGGCGGCGTACAGCAATTATACGAGAACACTAATAATAAACAACAGTTAAAAGCAGCAATTAAAAATGTACAAAAGGTTAAAAAATATTCACCATCAGTCATACCAGGGGGGAGCTCAGGTGGAACTAGTCTTCCCCCCCTGCCTGTAGGAAGAGCCATGTCTTGACGGCTTTTCGGAAGGCCAGCAGGGTGGGGATGGTTCGGGTCTCTGGGGGAAGTTGGTTCCAGAGCACGGGGGCCCCCACAGAGAAGGCCCTCCCCCTGGGGCCTGCCAGCCGGCATTGTTTGGCTGACGGGACCTGGAGGAGGCCAACTCTGTGGGCCCTAACCGGTCGGAGGGAAGTATGAGGCAGAATGCGGTCCCGAAGATAACCTGGTCCTAAGCCATGCAGGGCTTTAAAGATGATGATCAACACCTTGAATTGTACCCGGAGACCAATGGGCAACCAATGCAGCTGGCAGAGTATAGGTGTAACGTGGGTGTACATGGGTAACGTGAAGATACTCTTCAACTTATGACCGTAATGGAGTCCAGAATTTCATTTGTATGTAATGACGGTCATAAGTCAAGTCACCCATGTGTGAATGACCCAATTTTGCAACCTGTTTTGCAGCGGGTCGTTAAACTAACGCCATGATCGTAAGAGGCCAGTTTTCAAAAAATAACTTTGTAAATCATGTCACATGACCATGGGACTCTGAAATGAATCAGAAAGGTTTGCATGGGCCTGAAATGCAGTCATGTGACTCTCTCTCTCTCTCTCTCTCTCTCTCTCTCTCTCTCTCTCTCTCTCTCTCTCTCTCTCTCTCTCTCTCTCTGTGTGTGTGTGTGTGTGTGTGTGTGTGTGTGTGTGTGTGTGTGTGTGTGTGTGTGTGCATGGAACCAGGTCGGAAGTACTTTTTGGGTTCCCCCAATGGACAAATGGCTGCAAAAGTTGATGGAGTTAGCAGAGATGGCTAAATCGACTGATTTGATGAACAAAAAGAACACAATTAATTTTGTTTCTACTTGGAAACCCCTTCTGGACTTTGTGCTTGAAGTGGGGGAAAAATCAAACTTATATTTTGGGTTTTGCTGATTAGATAGGTTTGTTGTTATAGAAATGGCTAGTGTATATATTATCATATAAAAGTAAACAGTTGCGGTTTTATGTTACTAACTTATTCTCCTGCACCAAAAGGAGTTGGAAGTCAATGGTTTTCTTTATCTTTTCCCCTTTCCCCTGTTCAGGTTGGTGTCGACTCTAGGTGACCACATAAACAAGATCTTTTTCTTTGACAATGGCAATCTATCTTTGCCTATCCTGGCCCTTCAGGTTTAAAACCCCTCTGCAATCTTGGAAATGTAAATGCAGGTGTTTTAAATTATTTTCACTTTACTGAGAATGTATTCGAGTGTGTGTTTTGCAATGCTGTCTAAGATGGAGCCGGACTCCCAGGCAAAACACAGCTTATCCCTAAAACAAGAGAACAACCTTGAGGAGCTCAACATGTACCGAGCAAGCACTGAGCATGATGGGAAACATAAGTTATTTTTAGTAGAACAATCATATGCACATTACACACACATTCTTGAATGTCATTTGTGGCTCCTGTGTTCATTGATACAGAAGCACCACTTAACTAACTGGGACTTCCTACAGAAAGGTATGGTTGCAAGTGGTATAAAAGGTAAAGGATTTCCTCTGGATTTTACTCCACTAGTTGTTGCTGACTGCAGGGGGTGGGGTTCGTCTCTGCTTCAAGGCCATTGAGCCAGCAATGTCCGAAGACATTTCCGTGATCATGGGGCAAGCATGACATCACAGAGCACTGTTACCGTCTCACTGAAGTGGTGCCTATTTATCTACTTGCATTTCCATGCTTTCAAACTGCTAGGAGGGCAGGAGTTGTGGTGAGGATGTTGCTTGGGTTTCGAACCTGGGCTGCAAGCTTTTTAAGCTGACAAGCCCAGCGTCTTAAGCGCTGAGCCATCACACCAGCTGTTGGCAGTTCTATGCTGACACACATTTTATAATGGTCTGTGTGAATGACCTCGGGAGACAAGAGGAAGAGCTGCAGCCTAGATAATCCTTTGATAAATGAAATATGAATCCTAAGGAGGAGGGGGTGGGGAAAGTATTCTCAGAAGGAACTCTCCTTAGTTTTGGCAGAGTAAATGTAGGGGACGAGAAGTGTGCTTTCAGATTTGCAAGATTCTACTAAGGTAACCTTATAAGAAAGAGAGAGGAACACAGGGCAGAGAAAAATACCCTGCAGAAAGCACAGCTCCACAACACAATCCTTTCGGCAGTTCCAAGAAGGCTCCACACCCATTTACACTACTCAGGTGACCTTGAGGACAGAAACAAACCTCCAAGTGGCCTCAATGACTCTCTAAAAGGATGCAAATGACTGGCTGTCTGCAAGGAATATAAATCCCTCCATTCCCAACCATCCAGTCATCGCTGAAGAAACTTCCTGGATGAGAAGCAAAACGACTTCAAAGAAAAAAAAACCAGGAAAGTCCAGTTGCCTCCTGAAAAAGCACCTTTGGGACAACCATGACCTGAATGACTGAGAATCTCCATAGACAAAGATAGAGCTATTGTTCCTCAGTGTGCTTCTTGCCTGGAATATCTTGCAAGGCTGCCACCAACTCCAGTAAAGTTGGGTAGTTTGTGGTTCACTGTTCTGAGGAAACCCAATACTTCTTTGCAAACTGAATGAACTATGGCATCCTGTTACACCAAAACAGAGTTTATTTGTTTGGTTGGAGCATGCCCATACAGCTAGTCGTCAACATATGACCACAACTGAGCCCAAAATTTCTATTGCTATGTAAGACAGTTGTTAAGTGAGTTTTGCCTCATTTTATGACCTTTCTTGCCACAGCTGTTAAGTCAATCACTGCAGTTGTTAAGTTAGTAACACTGTTTAATTTAATTTAATTTAATTTAATAGATTTGTATGCCGCCCAACTCCTGGGGGACTCTTGTTGTTAAGTGAATCTGGCTTCCCATTTGACTTTGCTTGTTAGAAGGTCACAAAAGGTGATTCAATGACCCAGGACATTGCAATCATCATAAATACTTGCCAGTTGCCAAGTGTCCAAATTTTGGTCATGTGATTGTGGGGATGCTGGATAGGCCATTGAAATATGGTCATTCGTCATTTTTTCAGTGCCGTTGTATTTGTATTATTTTGTATTTGTATTTGTTTTATTTGTCAAGCATATATGATTATAAGCAAAGATTAAACAGTAAAACATGAATGAATATATATGTAATATTACAAGCATGAATAAGAGTAAAAGAGGTATGAATATATGGGTACATTAGGACAGGAACGGTAGGCACGATTGTGCACTTATGCATGCCCCTTACCGACCTCTTAGGAATGGGGTGAGGTCGATGATAGATAATCTGAGGTTGAAGTTTTTGGGGTTTGGGAAAGAAACTACTGAGTCAGGTAAAGTGTTCCAGGCATTGACCACTCTGTTGCTGAAGTCGAATTTTTTGCAATCAAGTTTGGAGCGGTTTACAATAAGTTTGTATCTATTGTGAGCTCGAGTATTATTGCGGTTGAAGCTGAAGTAGTCATTAACAGATAGGACATTGTGGCAGATAATTTTGTGAGCTACACTTAGGTCAGAACGAAGGCGGCTTAGTTCTAAATTTTCGAGTCCCAAAATTTCAAGTCTGGTTTCATAAGGAATTCTGTTGTGAACAGAAGAATGTAATACTCTTCTTGTGAAATATCTCTGGACATTCTCAATTGTGTTAATGTCTGATATGTAGTGTGGGTTCCAGACAGATTAGCTGTATTCAAGAATCGGTCTAGCAAATGTTTTGTATGCTCTGGTTAAGAGTACAATGTTACCTGAGAAGAAGCTGCACAAGATTAGGTTAACCACTCTTAATGCCTTCTTAGCTATGTTGTTGCAGTGGGCTCTGGCATTTAGCTCGTTTGAGATGAGTACTCCAAGGTCCTTTACTGAGTGAGGATCATCATCAAGGTTATGATCATCAAGTTTGTATTTTGTGTTTTGATTATTTTTGCCAATGTGTAAAACTGAGCATTTGTTGATTGAGATTGGTAGTTGCCACTTGTTTGACCATTCAGATACATAGTCAAGGTCTTTTTGAAGGGTTGTAGTATTGTACAACTTGGTCACAAAACGAATGGTCACAAAATGAATGGTTGTAAATCAAGGACTACCTGTAGCTTAGGTAATCAGATTTGGGGTTTAGCATGTTGTAGGAATTCAACCGATGCATTCATATTCCATCAGGATTTCAAAACAAACAAATAATGTTGCTCAAACCAGTTTCTTGGATACCCATTTCGCTGTCAATATCAAAGAGGCTGCAGGTATTGCAATAGTGCTTAGACTTAACACTGGGCCTTTATCTAACAAAATGAAATTCGATGTAGAGAAAAGTAAAGTTTTACACTTAGATAAGAAAAACCAAAAGTACACACATAGACTGGGTGAAACCAGGCTTAATAATAAACTGTGAGAGGGATCTTGGAGTCTTAGTGGACAATCAGCTAAATATGAGCCAGCAGTGTGCAGCAGCAGCCAAAAAAGCCATGCAATCCTAAACTGTATTAACAGAGGGATACAATCAAGAGCAAGTGAGGTACTAATATCACTTTATAATGTCTTGGTAAGGCCACACTTGGAATACTGCATCCAGTTTTGGTCACCACACTATAAAAAAGATGTTGAGACTCTAGAAAGAGTGCAGAGAAGAGCAACCAGGATGATTAGGGGACTGGAGACTAAAACATTTGAAGAACGGTTACAGGAACTGGCCATGGCTAGTCTAGTGAAGAGAAAGACCAGGGGAGACATGAATGAAGTATTCCAATATTTGAGGGGCTGCCACAGAGATGAGGGCGTCAAGCTATTTTCCAAAGCACTCGAAGGCCAGACAAGGAATAATGGATGGAAACCGAACAAGGAGAGATTCAACCTAGAAATAAAAAGCTCCACCCTCTCTCATTGGCCTTGCTGAAATATAATGGCAGAAGAAGACTAGGCTCTGTAATGTCTTTCCAGCAATTAAACATTGCAGTGAGTCAGGCGAAAGCAATGTTAAACAGGGTTTGTAAGCAGGCTATCATGGGAACCATATTTTTTCAGACATTGCCATTCTCTCGAAATAGCTGTGCAGAATGCAGCGACACTCCCAGCATCCCATTCAGATAGAATGAATCACCGTTTCTGCCATGCGTGCTGAGACTGTGTCTATCTACATCTCCAGGGCATATGGTCATTGGCTGCCCACTTCCACTGCCTTCAAGGTTTTTCTATGTTTCTCCTAACATGTTTCTCACTTCCGCGTCACAGAGTGGGGAGAAGCGATCCTTTTCGTGGATCCTCTTCACAAGCATCCATTCCTTGTCTCAAAACAGCAACACGACACTCACTAGCTTTTCACCAGTATTTGCACAACTTAAAACGCCTCTACATTCCCTGTAGTTAAGGAATTTATATTATTACTAGAATTGTATAAGTGGAAAAATGAGTTTGTATTAATAGTAAGAGTACAAGAAATGAAGAATTGGAGAGAATATTATATACATAAAAATTGTGAGAAATGATGAAAAGCTAGAGAATAGATCATGATTGATATATGGAATAATTGAATAATGAAAAAAGGAAAGATCACGTCTTTGATAATTATTAGAATGATAGGAGAAGGGGAAAAAGAGGGCTAAAATAGAGACAGAAATACGAGGGGAAAAAGAGTAAAAATGGATATTAAAAGTATAGGAAGTGTGGTAGAATTATGAGAAGGATTAGAATTGAAAGATGATAACAGATTTTATGTGTTAAAATCAGAAATGAAAATGAATTGTAATTATTAAGAATAATATTGTTATAATTATTTGTATTTATATGTATGAAACCCAGAAAACAAATCATTCACGACATGAGATATGTAAAAATTAAAAATTAAAAACTTTTATTTTTTAAAAAAAGCCGCCTCTACATTCCCTTTTCTAAGCACATAGGTAATTCTCAAGTAACAACCGTTTGTTTCCTCACTGTTCAAAGTTACAGCAGCACTGGAAAAAGTGACTTGCACTTGTCCTCACGCATATGATGGTTGTAGCACCCCATGTCCATGTTATCAAAATTCAGGTGCTTAAAAACTGTCCTGTATATGTAATGAGGCAGCATCCTAAGGGTTATATTGTCCTTTGTGACCTTCACAGCTGGCTTCGGACAAGCAAAGTCAATGTCAGGGTGCCAAGTAATACATCCCATTCAATAAGAACTCCGAGGCAGGCTATTTCCTCAAATAACATTGTATTAAGACATATCAAATTGGCATATTCCTGTTGGAAAACCAGCTCTAAGTTGCTGCTGGTTTTTCACCCAATTAAAAGTAAAACTTTGTCACTTCCCCCCAGAGTTTCCAGGCACATGGTCCAATCAGCATACAGCCCAGTTGCTAGGTGATCTCACTCTCCGAATACCTGCACCAACCCTAACCCTAACCCTTGATTCCCAGGGGAAAGAATTTTATTTAGATTACAATACCCCAGCTATCTCTACACCCACCTGCCTGGCCCTTTCACTCCAGGCTGTGTGAGCCCTGAAGTAGTGAGAAGAGAAACCTCCCTAGAGAAAAGCTACAAAAAGAAAATGGCCGCAGTTCGGCCAACTTCAGGGTTGACAGTCAATAGGAGAAGCTGGATTTGCTTAACAACTGTGGCCACAAAAGTCATAAAATCAGACCTGACTCACTTAACAACCATCTTGTTTAGCAACAAAAATGCTGGTCCCAATAGTGGCCATAAGTCGAGGATTACTTGTACAGGTAGTCCTCGATTTACAACAGTTTAATTAGTGACTGTTTGAAATGACAATGACGCTGAAAAAAAGTGACTTATGACCATTTTTCACCCTTACAACCACTGCAGCAGCCCCATGGTTACGTGATCCAAATTCGGACCCTTAGCAAACGACTTATATTTATGACAGTTGATGGGTCCCAGGGTCATGTGATGACCTTTTGTGACCTTCTGACAAGCAAAGTCAATGGGAATGCCAGATTCACTTAACAACAGTGTTACTCATTTAACAACTGCAATGATTCACTTAACAACTGTGTCAAGGAAGGTCATAAAATGGGGCAAAAGTCACTTAACTTTTTCACTTAAATAACAAAAAATGTTAGGCTCAGATGTGGTTGTAAGTCAAGGACTACCTGTATGGACAGCCTGTTTGGCGATATGGTTAAGGCATGAGGCTAGACCATGAGTTCTAATCCTGCCTTGGGCACAAAGCTGGCTGGTTGACCTTGGGCCAGTCATCTTTTTTCAACCCTAGGAAGCAAACAATGATAAACTGCATCTGAAAAACCTTGCCAAGAAAACACCCAGGCAGTCTCTGAGAATCGAACACTATTAAATGGAAGAAAAAGAAAAAGAAATCGAGCATACTACCAAGATAGAAATTCCATTTGCTCGTTTTGCCAATTATTCATTTTCCCTCTGAAACACAATGCAATTTATTTGACATTTGCTGCAAATCATTCAGGATCTCATTCAACAGAACATCATCTGCATATTAATTCACATCCCTAATCAACCTGCTTATAGCATCATCATAAGCCTTCTTTACACACTAAAAATGAAAGATGTCTTTTTTTCACACATCTTTATCTTACCTCCTGTTCAATGTTGAAGCATTCCTGAAGCATTCCTGATGCCTGCTTTCCTTCCATCATCCACTGCTGTGATTGTATTCAGCAAGCAACTTTCAACACCCGTATTCCACTGCTTAAGGCTATGTACCGGTACTTATTTTATTTATTTATTTATTGTATATATATTTCCTTCCATACATCAGGATGACTTGACAGAATAAACATATATAACCCTTTCCTGGTGAAGAGCTGATTGGGAAGAGAACCTTGTGGCCTAGAGGTTAAAATTTCTGCCTTACAAGCAGACTGCCCAGGTTCAATTCCCACTAAGGGTATGGCTATCTGAGGAGAGCAAAATAGCTCGAAATAGATCTATAATAGTCTCCCTTTATTTTCATTTATCAGCAAAAAATGTTACACACACACACACACACACACAAATATATATATATATATATATATATATATATATATATATATATATATATATATATATATATATATATATATATATATATATATATATATATATATATATATATATATATATATATACACACACACACACATGTCAAGCATGTATTAGATTACAGATATAGGTAATCTGGTTATTAATACATGAAATGGATACGAATAAAGGGGGACATTAGGACAGGGGATGGTAAGCACATTGGTGCGCTTATGTACGGCCCTTACAGACCTCTTAGGAATGGGGTGAGGTCAACAGTAGACAGTCTAAGGTTAAAGTTGTGGGGATTTGGGAAAGAAACCACAGAGTCAGGTAGTGCATTCCAGGCATTGACCACTCTGTTGCTGAAGTCGTATTTCTTGCAATTGAGTTTGGAGGGGTTTACCTTAAGTTTGTATCTATTGTGTGCTCGTGTATTGTTGTGGTTGAAGCTGAAGTAGTCATTGACAGGTAGGACATTGTAGTAAATAATTTTATGTACTACGCTTAGGTCAGACCGAAGGCGGCGTAGTTCTAAGTTGTGTAAGCCCAAAATTTCAAGTCTGGTGGAATAAGGCATTCTGTTTTGAGTAGAGGAGTGGAGGACTCTTCTCGTGAAATATCTCTGGACTCTCTCAATTGTATTAATGTCCAATATGCAGTGCGGGTTCCAGACAGATGAGCTGTATTCGAGAATTGGTCTAGCAAATGTTTTGTATGCTCTAGTTAGCAGTACAATATCACCAGAGAAGAAGCTACGCAAGACAATACTTTTACCCTTCAAAAAGACCTAGACCATGTATCACAATGGTCTGATAACTGGCAACTTCAAATCTCAACCAACAAATGCTCTGTCTTACACATTGGCAAAAAGAATCCGAACACAAAATACAAACTTGGAGGACACGACCTTGTAGACGACCCTCACTCTGTTAAGGACCTTGGAGTACTCATCTCTAATGACCTAAGTGCCAGAGCCAATTGTAACAACATTGCCAAAAAGGCACTAAGAGTTGTTAACCTACCATATTTTTCGGAGTATAAGATGCACCGGAGTATAAGACACACCTTAGTTTTGGGGGAGGAAAATAGGGAAAAAAATCTACCTACTAGGTATTCATCTGGCTAGCGTCCTTAGTCTGTTCAGCTTCAACACATTATTTTATTCCCTGGTTAGGGCTGAAAAAAAATATTCTTTGAAGGGAGTAAGAATGAAAACAAGCCTGCAAAGACTTAGGGCTGGTAAAAAAACTACTTCAGAGGGAGTAGGAATAAGAAAATGCTGCAAGCCGGTAAGATCGGTAGCACCTCGTTAGGGCTGAAAATACCTTTTTCAGAGGGAGTAGGAATGAAAACAAGCCTGCAAAGACTTAGGGCTGGAAAAAAACTTCTTCGGACGGAGTAGGAAGCCAGGAAGATCGTTAGCACCTTGTTAGGGCTGGGGGAAAAAGCTTCGAAAAAGCTACATTCGGAGTATAAGACGCACCCAAATTTCAGCCTCTTTTAGGGATGAAAAAGATACTTATCTTATACTCCGAAAAATATGGTAATCTTACGTAGCTTCTTTTCTGGCAATATTACACTGCTAACCAGAGCATACAAAACATTTGTTAGACCAATTCTGGAATACAGCTCACCTGTCTGGAACCCGCACTGCATATCGGACATTAATACAATCGAGAGAGTCCAGAAATATTTCACAAGAAGAGTCCTCCACTCCTCTGCTCGCAACAGAATACCTTATTCCACCAGGCTTGAAATTTTGGGCTTAGATAACTTAGAGCTACATCGTCTTCAATCTGATCTAAATGTAGTTCATAAAATCATCTGCCACAATGTCCTACCTGTCAATGAATACTTCCACTTCAACCATAACATTACACGTGCACACAATAGATTCAAACTCAATGTAAATCGCTTGAACTCGACTGCAGAAAATACGACTTCAGCAACAGAGTGATCAATGCCTGGAATGCACTACCTGACTCTGTGGTTTCTTCCCCAAACCCCCAAAACTTTAACCTTAGACTGTCTACAGTTGACCTCACCCCATTCCTAAGAGGTCTTTAAGGGGCATGCATAAGCGCACCATCATGCCTACTGTCCCTGTCATACTGTCCTATTGTCCAAATGTACCTATACCTGCTTTGCTTTTGTTTATATTTATATCATACCTGTTATCTTGTACACATTTTGACAAATAAAATAAAAAAATAAAAAAGATTAGGTTAACAACTCTTAATGCTTTTTTTGCAATGTTGTTAAAGTGGGCTCTGGCACTTAGATAATTAGAGATGAATACTCCAAGGTACTCAAAACTTTACCATACACTTGCTCTAAATCAACAAATATACAATATTTGCAGACCTGCATTTCTCCATGATCATCTAAGAGAATAAATCTGGGTGAAATACCTATCTGCATGGCCCAAAGCTTTACTGCAATTCCAAATTTTGCTCACTGTCATCTTTCGTACCCTTGCCATCTGAATTCTGCCAAATCCCTGCCCAGATGCACTTAGCAAACTTAATGCTTCTTTAGTTTGGGCATTCACACTGGCTACTTTTTCCCCCCTTCTCTGAATAGGGGAACAATACCAGCACTTTTCTGATCATCAAGCACAGATGCAGTCTTCGTACACATGTTAAATAAGTCATAAGCAAACCACTGCCTAAGCAAACCATAACCAAGCTCCATTATTTTCTCTAGTGTCATTATCTCGAGAAGAGCAACAAAGATGATTAGGGAGGCTAAAACATATAAAGTACAGCTGCAGGAATTGGGTATGTCTAGTTTAATGAAAAGAAACATGACAGCAGTGTTCCCATATCTCAGGGGCTGCCATAAAGAAGAGGGAGTCAAGCTATTCTCCAAAGCACCTGAAGGCAGGACAAGAAGCAATGGATGGAAACTAAACAAGGAGAGAAGCAACCTAGAACTAAGGAGAAAAAAACCCCCAAATAGGTCAATGAATAAATTAATCCCCAGAGTAGATATGACCAGGTAAAAATTATCCTACTTTGGACATAATATGTGAAGAGTAGCTCTCTAGAGAAGGCTTGGATGCTGGGACAGCTAGCAGAAGAGAAGAGAACCACCAGTAGCAAGAAAGATGGATGCAATCACAGAAGTTGATGGGTGCACAATTGGAAGGCTTGAAAGACCAAATTGAAGACAGAGTCGACACCAACTTGATGGAACGTAACCGATCAATCAAATATTGCTAAGTATTGTGTTTAAGTTTGAGGTGACTAATTTGCGAGGAAGTCAGTATCAGCGTTCACTATTCATGTAGGTAAACCATTAATATTAGCAAGGAAGAAAGCACTGGTTTGGCAGAAATCGATAAACCATTCTTCTGCTAAGTTTCTTTTTTTCTAGGCATCCGGTGTTTTTCCTCGTTACTATTTTCAACTTTGGCATTACAATCTGCAACCATAAACAGCATGTCATGCTTGAATGTTCTGTTGATTTCAGATTGGACTTGACATTAAAACCTGTTCTCCTCTTCTTTCTCTGCATCAATGATTATTAAAGGGTTATCAAATAATTGGTATTATTTGATCCTTGACTGCACTGCATCTAAGTGCCGTCTTTGCTGTATACTTCCTCACTATGAAAGCAATAATGTTCCTCTGAATATGGAGATTCTCAGCCATCCAGATCATGATTGTCACAAAGGTACTTTTTAAAAAGGCAACTGGATTTTGTTTTTTCCTTGAAGACGTTTTGCTTCTCATCCAAGAAGCTTCTTCAGTTTAGGATAGGATAGGATAGGATAGGATAGGATAGGATAGAATAGAATAGAATAGAATAGAATAGAATAGAATAGAATAGAATAGAATAGAATAGAATAGAATAGAATAGAATAGAATAGAACAGAACAGAATAGAATAGAATAGAATAACAGAGTTGGAAGGGACCTTGTAGGTTATCTAGTCCAACCCCACTACCCAAGCAGGAGACCTTACAGCATTTCTGACAGATGGCAGTGCAGTCTCTTCTTGAAAGCTTCCAGTGATGAAGGTCTTCAAGGGGGGGGGGGGAAACAAAGAAAGCCCATTTACCTTTTGGAAAAGCACCTTTGGGACAATAATGTTCCACCTTTGTTTTCTGTCACCTGAGTGGTAAGCAATATAATTTTCTGACTGAGGGTGTCCAATTCCAGTCAATTTCTATTTGCTGGTTCTTATTGTAGTGTGTACTTGTAGTTGATTTATTTCATCTTTTACTAGGTTGAACTTTCCTATGCTTTATGGGGTTGTTGTTGTTGTTGTTGTTGTTGTTGTTGTTTTTGTTGTTGTTGTCCATGATCCCGCTGTAATTCTGTGCAGCCTCAGTTTTTGTTTTCCTGCATGGCAAAATCAGCAACCAGATGATTCAAGGTCTTTAATCTACCTTCATCATAAACACCATTAGTATTCTAACACACACACACACACACACACACACACACACACACACACACACACACACACACACCAAAAAAAACCATGACAACTTTAAGACTTGTGGACTTCAGCTCCCAGAATTCCCCAGTCAACATGCTGGCTGAGGAATTCTGGGAGTCCACAAGTCTTAAAGTTGCCAAGTTGAAGACCCCTGCTCTAAACTTTAGGTAGGAAAGACTTGAAAAAAAATCCCCATCCAGAGAGATTACAGTTAGATACCGCTCGTCCTGAGGCAGACTGTTTAAAGCAGTGTTTTTCGAACTTGGCAACTTTAAGATGTGAGGACTTCAATTCCCAGAATTCCCCAGCCTGAACAGCTGGGGAATTCTGGCAGTTGAAGTCCGCACATCTTAAAATGGCCATGTTTGAAAAACATTGTGTTCATGAAAAGACCAAGACCCTCTGTTCATTGTTTATGGTAGAAAAATAATTTATCCAGAGGATCAATTTTCACAGTTCAATGAATAGTACTATGAATCTAATTGAACTAAAATGTTGAGCATAATTGTTACTTGTATTGATTTGGCTTTCTTCCTGTTCCAATATAGGTTTGTGAGACTCATTTGCAAATAAATCTAATTATAATTAAGACTGAAAGACAGGCAATTAATTGACATTTACAGTCCTGACAAAAATGGTTTGGTCATCGGTCTGAATTAAACCAATGAGGAAGGAAACACTAAGTGAAAAATTCATCAAAGATGAACTATGTTTGGAAAAAAGTATGGAAAATGCTCTTCCAGTTACACAATATCCTTTACAAAGTCAATTAAGAATGGAATAACTACCACAAAAGTAAAATTGATAGACACTGATAATCATAGCAGACACACGTAAGAAAGTTGACTGCAAGTGCATGAAAAGGCAGAGGTAGCTTTACAGATTAATAGAGTTGGAAGGGACCTTGTAGGTCATCTAGTCCAACCCCTGCTCAAGCAGAAGACCCTATACCATTTTTGACATATGGCAGTCCAATCTCTTCTTGAAAGTCTCAAATGATGAAGCTCTCACAACTTCCAAGGGCAAGCTGTTCCATTGGTTGATTGTTCTCACTGTCAGAAAGTTCCTCCTTATTTCTAGGTTGAATCTCTCCTTGATCAGTTTCCATCCATTATTCCTTGTCTGGCCCTCAGGTGCTTTGGAAAATAGCTTGACCCCCTCCTCTCTGTGGCAGCCCCTCAAATATTGGAACACTGCTATCATGTCTCCCCTGGTCCTTCTCTTCACTAGACTAGCCATGGCCAGTTCCTGTAACCGTTCTTCAAATGTTTTAGTCTCCAGTCCCCTAATCATCCTGGTTGCTCTCCTCTGCACTTTTTCTAGAGTCTCAACATCTTTTTTATAGTGTGGTGACCAAAATTGGATGCAGTATTCTAGGTGTGGTCTTACTAGGGCTTTATAGAGTGGTATTAGTAACCTCACTTGATCTTGATTGTATCCCTCTGTTAATGCAATTTAGGATTGCATTGGCTTTTTTGACTGCCGCTGCACACTGCTGGCTCATATTTAGCTGGTTCTCCACTAAGACTCCAAGATCCCTCTCACAGTCAATGCTATTAAGCCTGGTTTCACCCAGTTTATATGTATACTTTTGGTTTTTCTTACCTAAGTGTAGGACTTTACTTTTCTCTACATTGAATTTCATTTTGTTAGATAGGGCCCAGTGTTCAAGTCTGTCAAGATCCATCTGCATCTTGAGCCTATCTTCTAGGGTGTTAGTTATTCCTGCCAGCTTAGTATCATCTGCAAATTTGGTAAGTTCCCCTTCCATTCCCTCATCTAATTCTGGGAGTTGAAGTCTGCCAGGCTTAAAGTTGCCAAGGTTGGAGACCCCTGAATTAGAGCATTATAATGTGTGTTCTTCTTTTCAAAGGAAAGTATACGCAGAAGCACTTTGCAGTTCAGGAATACTGAACCAGAGCACTGCTTGTCCATAAAATATGCACTAAGATTGGAGGTTTATTTTAATGGCAAGTTTAAGATGCATGGACTTCAACTTCCAGAATTCATCAGCCAGGACACTGACTGTGGAATTCTGGGAATTGAAGTTCACACATCTTAAAGCTGACAAACTTAAAAAGCACTGCTTTAGGTTGTCACTGAGCCATGAAATTCCCTTTTCCCTTCTCTCATCCATTTACAGTATGTACTGTCTGATCCTGACCCAATAGATAACCATCCATTATCTGTTACTGAACTCGGTGGCAAGCCCAACAAATCTTCAATTGAAGTTAGTTTACTGAGAAACAAGGAAGTATCTACCTCCAAAGGAAATTTCAAGCTTTATGTTGGTTAAATATAGAGCATCAGGTTACTTCTCCCACATTGACAAATCAATAATTCAATAAGGACTAAATGGCTCAGTCATCTAGAGTAGACAAACAGAAAAAATAACAACCAAATAGTAAGATATTATGGAATGGTCTCTCCCAAAATATGGTATGGATGGTTGGGGAAGAGGAATAACTTCCTTTCCTTTCCTTCTTTCCTTTCCTTTCTTCTTTCCTTTCCTTTCCTTTCCTTCTTTCCTTTCCTTTCCTTTCCTTCTTTCCTTTCCTTTCCTTCTTTCCTTTCCTTTCCTTTCATTCTTTCCTTTCCTTTCTTCTTTCCTTTCCTTTCCTTTCCTTCTTTCCTTTCCTTTCCTTTCCTTTCTTCTTTCCTTTCCTTTCCTTTCTTCTTTCCTTTCCTTTCCTTTCCTTTCCTTTCCTTTCTTCTTTCCTTTCCTTTCCTTTCCTTTCTTCTTTCCTCCTTTCCTTTCCTTTCTTTCTTTCCTTTCCTTCTTTCCTTTCCTTTCCCCTTTCCCTTTTCCCCTTTCCTCTTTCCTCTCCCCTCCCCTTCCTATTTCTTCCCCTTCCTTTCTTCCTTGAGAAATGGGACTGCTCCAGAATTAAAGCAGTTTTAAAGCAGTTCTTTCCACATTTTTGAAGGAATCATCTAAGCAAGTAATATATATATGGAAATTTACAAAGTTTATAAATTAAATTACATGTCAAAAATTATATACATACAGTACATACATACATACATACATATGTATGTATATAACTTATGATTAAGGATTGTAACTATGGTTATGACATATGACCTGTTACTTACTGTTTACAGTATATGTACAGTACACTGTGAGCTTATGCACCCCAGACAAATTCTTTGTGTGCCCAATTACACTTGGTCAATACAAAATTCTATTCTATTCTATTCTATTCTATTCTATTCTATTCTATTCTATTCTATTCTATTCTATTCTATTCTATTCTATTCTATTCTATTCTATTCTATATTCCATTCCATTCCATTCCATTCCATTCCATTTCATTGATAGAGAGATAAATATATAGACAGATATAGATATACACATACATACATACACACACATACAAATACATAATGTTCTGCTATTGCAGAGTTAGTTTGATATAAGGTAAAGGTAAAGGTTCCCCTCATACATATGTGTTAGTCGTTCCCGACTCTAGGGGGCGATGCTCATCTCCATTTCAAAGCCGAAGAGCCAGCGCTGTCCAAAGACGTCTCCATGGTCATCTGGCCGGCATGACTAAATGCTGAAGGTCCATGGAACACTGTTACTTTTCCAGCAAAGATGGTCCCTATTTAACATGCTTTCGAACTGCTAGGTTGGCAGAAGCTGGGACAAGTAACGGGAGCTTACTCCGTTACGCGGCGCTAGGGATTTGAACTGCTGAACTGCCGACCTTTCTGATCAACAAGCTCAGCGTCTTAGCCACTGAGCCACAGCGTCCCAATTGGTTTGATATAGGGGCAGTCTAATAGCCTTATAAATAAAACAAAACAAAACAAAGACGATAAATTGGCCTGAGTAGTACCTGTGAACTTTGAAAATGCTGAGAGACAAAAAGGATTTAAAGAAATCGGGAATTAAGAAGATTCTGTGAGTCAATCAATTATATCTCTTGCTGAGAATAACTGAGTCAAGAAATGTGAAGGAAGTCATTTGGAACTGCAACAATGAGTGAAAAAAGAAATTAGATTAGAGAGAGGGAGAAAAAAATGGTCTGCTTAAGCCTTTTTTTGTAGTAATTTGAATTCAAAAATGCACACTCTGAGATTAATAAAGTCCTTTCTTCCAAAACTGACAAGGTATGTCTTCCATTTTCCATGTTCCTGAAATTCGTGGCTTGTCTGCTTTAAAATTGTCTAATTAGAGAAAAGTCTTTCTTTCCACTGCTACACAGTATTAGAATAGAATCACAGAGTTGGAAGGGACCTTGGAGGTCTTCTAGTCCACAGGTCACCAACCTGTGGTCCGCGGACCACTGGTGGTCCGTGAGAAAAATTTGGTGGTCCATGGAGAAATCTTGGACCCTGGGCTGGATATGGCCGAGAGCAATTAATCCAGCCTGTGCGCAGGAACACAAGGCTGCACTGCCCAACATCACCCCACCCACATGCCAGCCCCCACTCTTAAGGCTAAGCGCAAATCTCACCTTGAGTATAGTGGTGCAAGCCACAAGAGCTGGAACAGGAAAGTAAGACCAAGAACTCACCGTGCCCAGCCGAATGGCTGCCTGAGGGGGGGGAGGTTCAGCTGCCTTTCGGGCCTACATCTCTCCTGCAAGGCCTCTGGTTGGGAGGCCCGTGAGAAAGTACCTGCTGCTTCTCTCTGCTGTAGTGCAGCATCAGCATTTACATGGCATCCGCATTCCACCGCTGCCGGTGCCCAGCAGAGAAGTGCGGTTGAGCGGGGCCGGGGCAGCACAGCCTATTGCGTGGATGGGCCTCATGGTGGTGGGCTTCGCTGCAAGCCAGTGTCTCTGCCTGACCCGGCTTAGCATCCAGCTCATCTGCCCCACGGTGTGAACGAGACAATCGGCTGTGCCCCCCGCCCAGCCTTCCTTGCCGGGCGCTGCACTGGCGGCTCCGCCCTGCCAAGCTCTGCCCGCCACCGCTTCCTGTGAACTTCCTAGGAGATGGTCAGAGCGAGGGGCGGGCGGGAGCACCCATGGGTCTGGCCGGCGCTCTGTTTACCTTCCTGGCGAGGCTCGGAGACCTATCCGGCACGCCCATCCGACGGCTCTCCAGGCAGCGCCACTGTCTCCCTGCCCTGCCAAGGCATCTGCCAGCCCCGGAGCCTGAGGCCGGCGGAGCTCCGTAGGTGCGCGCCCCGATGAAGGAGAGGAGAGGAGAGGAGAGGAGAGGAGAGGAGAGGAGAGGAGAGGAGGGGAGGGGAGGGAGAAAGAAAGAGAGAGAGAGAGAAAGAAAGAGAGAAAGAAAGAGAGAGAGAAAGAAAGAAAGAAAGAAAGAAAGAAAGAAAGAAAGAAAGAAAGAAAGAAAGAAAGAAAGAAAGAAAGAAAGAAAGAAAAGGGAGAAAGAAAGAAAGAAAGAAAGAAAGAAAGAAAGAAAGAAAGAAAGAAAGAAAGAAAGAAAGAGAAGGGAGAGAGAGACAAGAAAGAAAGAAAGAAGGAAGGAAAGAAGGAAGGAAAGGAAAGAAGGAAAGGAAAGGAAAGGAAAGGAAAGGAAAGGAAAGGGGGGAGGGAGGGGAGGAGAGGGGAGTGGAGGGACTACAGCTACAGCTCTGGAATATGGGACTGACTTTCCCAACAATATCAACAAGCCACCGTCAAATAAGCTTCAATTATTTTGTAATAATTACACTAACTTTAATAATTTTGTTACAATTAAAACCTTTAAAGATTTTGTTATGATTTAATAAGCATTTTAAAAAATTTATAATTAAATAAACATTTATAATTTTGTTTTATTAAATTGGTGCATTTCATATTAATAAAATGGAAGTTCTCTGATCATTATTTTACAAATGTATGTATCTTTTTAAAAAAAAACCATATTAGTGGCCTGCGGGACTTAAAATTATGAATTAGGGTCCGTGGGATTTAAAATTATGAATTTGGTGTTCCACGGCATTCAAAATTATGACCTTGGTAGTCCCTGTGGTCCAACTGCTCTCTACGCATTTGATTTTTCTTGCTCATGGGCAAGGATTTGTGAACACTGTCCTGTTGGATTTAGCCCAAAGTTAAAATCGTTTGAGGTCATTTTGAATGGTGACTTCAGAGAGAAGATTATTCTGCTTTTTCTCTGGGAAGCTAATACTGATCTTTCATAGCTCTTTAATGGGAGGATTATTCTTGGGCTGCTCCTCATGTTCACTCTTTCAAGTGCAGCCCGGAAATAGTAGAATTCCTTCTGAGAGAAAACATCAAAGAAAGCCAGTTTGGGCTAGTGGTTAAAGTATCAGGCTAGACACAGGGGTGAAATTCAGCAGGTTTGGACAGGTTCTATAGAACCAATAGCCATGCCCACAGAACCGATAAGGGAAAAACTTGAATGTCACCCCTGGCTAGACACCAGGAGACTGTGAGTTCTAATAAAAAATAAATAAACAGAAGACCCAGAATTGCACTTTTCCACTATAGGTAGTCCCCGACTTACAATCACAATTAAGTCCCAAATTTATGTTGTTAAGCAAGATAGTGGTTAAGTGATTTTTGCCCCATTTTACGATCTTTCTTGCCATCGTTGTTAAGTGAACCATTGCAGTTGTTAAGTCAGTAACGCGGTTATGAAGTGAATTGACTTTGCTTGTCCGAAGGTTGCAAACGGTGATCCCAGGACCTTGGGACACTGCAACCGTCATAAAAAATGAATAACTGAATAACCAAGTTGGAAGGGACCTTGGAGGTCTTCTAGTCCAACCTCCTGCTCAGGCAGGAAACCCTATACCATTTCAGAGAAATGGTTGTCCAATCTCTTCTTAAAAACTTCCAGTGTTGGAGCATTCACAACTTCTGGAGGCAAGTTGTTCCACTGATGAATTGTTCTCATAGTCAGGAAATTTCTCCTTAGTTCTAAGTTGCTTCTCTCCTTGATTAGTTTCCATCCATTGCTTCTTATTGAACAGAAACACGACTGTAAAAGTTATTACATAGATGGGAACTTTTATGGAACCTTCTATTGTATATGAACCTGTCTTGGTCAGGATCAGCTGCACATGGTCAAGTTAACCCAACAAGGAAGAACATTTTGTCAAGATGCCACCAAGGTCTCTTGAACTAGCCACCTTACTTACTTATAAATGTGAGTCAGTTGCCAACGTCTGAATTTTGATCATGTGACCATGAGCTGCAACAGTAGTAAGTGGGAAAATAATCATCAGTTACTTTTTGCAGTGCCATTGTAACTTGGAACGGCCACTAAAGGAACTGTTGTAAGTTGAGGACTACCTGTATTTCTAACATAGCCTAACCGGTGCAGAGGAGAATGGAAGTACTACCTGTAGAGGTAGAGGGAATGTCCTTAAGGGACAGGAGAAAGAGGTCAAGTCATCTCCTGCAGAAAAGTTGATATCAAGAAAAAAAAGTCAGATGAGTCCAGGGAGAAAAAGTAGCCCAAGTAAACATCTTAAGCAAGATTTTTCTTACTTCTCAAGAAGATAAAAGGAGGGAGGAGGGAAGCACTATTAAAGTTACAAGATTCTTTTTTATTCTTTTTTAAAACTTTGTTTATAATATAAAATACAAAAAGCTGAGGAATACCTGTACTAGTTGGCACAATGTAAAAAAGATGTTCTAGAACAGTGATGGCGAACCTATGGCACGGGTGCCACAGGTGGCATGCGGAGCCATATCTGCTGGCACGTGAGCCGTTTCCCTAGCTCAGCTCCAGCGTGCATATGCGTGCCCACCAGCTGATTTTTGGCTTGCGCAGAGGCTCTGCGAGGGCAATTTCAACCTCCGGAAGGCCTCCAGGGTGGCGGGGGGAGCGTTTTTGCCCTTCCCAAGCTCCAAGAAAGCCTCTGGGGAGGGCGAAAAATGCGTCTGCCGGGCCCCCTGGAAGTTGGGAAATGGGGGAGTGGGGGGCTAGTGCACGCATGCGCAGGGAAGTGAGGTGAGTGGAGGGCTTTGAATTATGGGTGTGGGCACGCACGTGCGTGCAATAGCGCACGCGCGCACTATTTCGGCACCCGAGGAAAAAAAGGTTCGCCATCACTGTTCTAGAAAGAGTGCAGAGAAGAGCAACAAAGATGATTAGGGGACTGGATGCTAAAATATATGAAGAACGGTTGCAGGAACTGGGTATGTCTAGTTTAATGAAAAGAAGGACTAGGGAGACATGATAGCAGTGTTCCAATATCTCAGGGGTTGCCACAAAGAAGAGGGAGTCAAGCTATTCTCCAAAGCACCTGAGGGCAGGACAAGAAGCAATGGGCGGAAACTAATCAAGGAGAGAAGCAACTTAGAACTAAGGAGAAATGTCCTGACAGTTAGAACAATTAATCAGTGGAACAACTTGCCCCCAGAAGTTGTGAATGCTCCAACACTGGAAGTTTTTAAGAAGATGTTGGATAACCATTTGTCTCTGAAGTGGTGTATGGTTTCCTGCCTAAGAAGGGGGTTGGACTAGAAGACCTCCAAGTTCCCTTCCAACTATATTCTATTCTATTCTACTCTACTCTACTCTACTCTACTCTACTCTACTCTACTCTACTCTACTCTACTCTACTCTACTCTACTCTACTCTACTCTACCCTACCCTACCCTACCCTACCCTACCCGTCTAGTCTAGTCTAGTCTAGTCTAGTCTAGTCTAGTCTAGTCTAGTCTAGTTGTTTTAACACCATCCAGAACTGTTTGCGACTAGCTAACCGTACCCTGCCTTAAGAGGCTGTACAGATCGGATCACCCTGTTGTACCATACTGACTGCAGAGCATAAACAGAGGGATGAGGTGGTTGAAGCAGCTCCCTTTCACAGAGCACCTGGTTGCAAGAAAGCAATTTGAAGAAGCCACCCTCCCTCCCTCCCTTATCTCCCCACGCAACATTGTGACAGTGGTATCATGAGAAGCGGCTTGAATAAGGTACATTAAAAATGAAAAGCACAGATTAAAATTGTATGCATGCATCATTAGCAGAATACAGCAGGTCTTTCTTTTTCTTTTTTAATCTGTTCCAGACTCAGCGAGAACTATTCACACTACAGTACAGTAACACAGTCCCCTTAGGTAATTCAAAAGAAGTCTTGTTATATCATGCCAAGTGTTAAAGTACACAGCTATCAAAGGGGGGGGGGGGAAACTTGCAATGAGCAGTCGGCTAGGGATCATACAATACCGGTGGGACCTAAAAACCTCTCCCCGTACTTATAAATGCCTTTAGCTGCAGATTGGCAGAATCACTATTTTCCGGCACATTTTCATCGGTGTACTAAAATCAGGATCAACATCCAGGATTCAGAAGAAAACTCAGACATTTTTTGGGGGGAAGCTAGATTAAAAAGAATACACAAAGCTACATTGTGTTATTTTGTTTTCCTCTTAATTTATGATTTATTTTTAAATGTCCTCACTAAAAGGCGAAAGCCAGTTTGGCATAGTGGTTAAGGCATGAGGCTAATAATATCGGCGAGGCCAGGAGTTCTACTCCTATGTTAGACACAAAGCCAGATAAGTGACCTGGGGCCAACCACTGTCATTTAGCCCCAGCAAGAAAGCAATGGCAAAACACCTCTGAAATCTTGCCAAGAAAACTGCAGGGCAGGGGTGAAATCCAGCAGGTTCGGACCAGTTCTGGAGAACCGGTAGCGGAAATTTTGAGTAGTTTGGAGAACCGGCAAATACCACCTCTGGCTGGCCCCAGAGTGGGGTGGGAATGGAGATTTTGCAGTATCCTTCCCCTGTCATGCCCACCAAGCCACGCCCACAGAACCGGTAGGGAAAAAAAATTGAATTTCACCCCTGTTGCAGGGTCTTGACCAGGCAGGAGTCAACGTTGACCTGAAGGCTCAGAGAAACAAATGAAAACACCCAAAATGTAGCAGCACATAGCAGCACTAGGTTAACCTTGCCTGGGTTCAGACCATAGGGGCATTCTGCTGGTTCGGACCGGTTCGAGTGAACCGGTAGCGGAAATATTGAGTAGTTCGGAGAAGTGGCAAATACCACCTCTGGCTGGCCCCTGGAGTGGGGAGGGAATGGAGATTTTGCAGTATCCTTCCCCCAGGAGTGGGGAGGGAATGGAGATTTTGCAGTATCCTTCCCCCAGGAGTGGGGAGGGAATGGAGATTTTGCAGTATCCTTCCCCCAGGAGTGGGGAGGGAATGGAGATTTTGCAGTATCCTTCCCCTGTCATGCCCACCAAGCCACGCCCACAGAACCGGTAGGGAAAAAAAATTGAATTTCACCCCTGTTGCAGGGTCTTGACCAGGCAGGAGTCAACGTTGACCTGAAGGCTCAGAGAAACAAATGAAAACACCCAAAATGTAGCAGCACATAGCAGCACTAGGTTAACCTTGCCTGGGTTCAGACCATAGGGGGCATTCTGCTGGTTCGGACCGGTTCGGATGAACCGGTAGTGGCGACTGAGGGTGGTCCTGCCCACCCGCCAGGACATAATACCGTCCTATTTAGCCACGTTTTCAAGCCTAGGCGCATGCGGAGAAAGCGCATGTGTGAGTAAAGTGCATGCGCGGGAGGCTGTGCGCATATGTGGAGGTGCGCATGCTCCATGGGTGGGTTCCTCCTGGTTCGCCTGAACTGGTAGCGATCGGTTGGTGATGTCATGATGACATCACCGACTCGGTTCGGTTGGTGCCAGTCCGTGGGCGCCGCCATCTTTTTAATTTTTTAAAATTTTTTACATTATTTTTTCTGAGCATGCGCAGAAGCTGAGTTTCCTGCACTGTGCATGCGGTCGCCATTTTATTTTCGGCTTTTTATTTATTTATTTATTTTTGGATTTTTTGGCACTGTGCATGCACGCGTGAGCGCCCACAAGGCACGCCCACACGGCGTGGGAGGAAGTGAACCGGCAGCGAGGTAAGTAGGAACCCACCCCTGGCATGCTCACATTTGTGAACCGGTAGGGAAGGTAAGTGAATACCACCCCTAGTTCAGACATCAAAGAAGTAGGGGACCTGGTTTGGAGACCACAAAGAAATCCCAGAGCTATAAAGTAGACTAAAATTAGAAGAAGATAATAGTGATCAGCTTCCATGTTGTTGCAACAAAAGTCACACAGATATACCCATAAAATCACCAGAGTGACTTTATCCAAGGGTGACTGCTGTCCCCCTAGGACAGGGGTGTCAAACTGGATTTCTTCAAGGGCCGGATCAACATTGTAGTTCTCCTCCACGGGCCTGCCGGGGGGGGGGGGAGGAGACAGGATGGATGCCTCCTGCAGCACCTTGCCAGCCAAAACAGGGCATGGCATGTGCATGAAGCCCCCCTACGCCCCATTTCGGTTGCCATAGGCACCACGGGCTGGTCCTTTGCTATTTCCAGGCCGGCCCCACGGGCCAGATTTAAGCACCCCACGGGTCGCATTCGGCCCATGGGCTTTGAGTTTGACACCCCTGCCCTTGAAGAAGCAACTGTATGGAATACTTATGGAATACAATCTCAATTCTCTCTTTCTCTGGAGAGGAATTACAAATTGCCAGTGTAATTGCCGGCTCATCATTCTGCTGTAGAATCGTGGTACAGTCATTCTGCTGCAGTTATCAGTTCGCCAGTTCTTCCCTAACAATCCAAAATGTTAGTGACCTTCTGATGAATCATGTGACATTTAGAAATATTTTATATGAATCTTGTTAAGATTTGGGAATATTTTTTTAAAAAAAATGCAATATTGCTCATTGGAATTCCTGCCTTAAGAGGAAACTCATTCATTATTTTTATCTTTAAAAAAGATTCTTGCCATCAGACATCCTACAAGTGTTGTATTATTTCATACAATATAAAAACTTCATACAGTGGGAACAGCATACCCCAATCAAAAGGAGGGGGTAGCAGATACTCAACCTTACTTACAAGTTCCTCCAAGAAAAAGAGTTGGTGCTACCGAGCAGATAGAAAGACAAAATTTTCATTCGAGAACTCCGGGCCAGGCATGGAGCATACCTCCCTAACACTCATTACTCTGAGAATCAGTACCCTGTACTTGTTAGGTTGAAGTACAAGAAGAATATTTGCAAGCTTTTTTAATCAACAATGACTCCAAGTGATGCTTTAGCTGCTCAGAGTTACTTGGTTGAGTTGGGTGGCTACAGAAAATGAATGAATCAATGAATCAATGAATGAATCTATGAATCAATGAATCAATGAACGTTAAATTAATGAAGCCATTTTAGTTTTATAAGCCATGATTCAAAGCTTTGTTTGTCATATATCATATATCCCATGGTCTAGAACAGGGTGTGAACTGAATCTAAAAAACTTGGAAGGAACCTAACTTTTCCCTTCTAATAAATCTTGGGTTCTTACAAGTTTAACCTAAGAGTTAATGTAAGTTTAACCTAAGAGTTATTGTGATGCCACTTGTACAGTGGTTGCTCTGTCTGCAAAACACACAAAGATTGCATTCCCTCAATCCATTCAGCCTAGTTAATGCCTTACCTCATTTTGTGACTTTGTGTAATATATCAAACCATATAGTGAGTAGGGGAATGAGTGCAGGCAATACACTAACCTGCAAGCAACCAATTAATCTTAGTGTTGAGATCTTTCACTCACTAAGTAACTTCCTGACTTGATTATTATGTAAATGTGGCCAAAGGGTATCTTTGCAGTCTGTTCAGCTTCCAAGGATAATTTTGCATCCTCTCTTTTTAGGCTGTCAATCAACATAGCCGAAAGCCAACTAGGGAATTACATGCATCCATAAAATTAAACAGATGTTTATCCTGTCTTTCCATCTTCTGACAATAACGTCTACTATAATGACACTGTAGAGTTGCCTCAGCAAGGGTGATTCCATCTACTAATACTCCCCCTCTCCCAGGGGTGAAATCCAGCAGGTTCTGACAGGTTCTGGAGAACCGGTAGTGGAAATTTTGAGTAGTTCGGAGAACTGGCAAATACCACCTCTGGCTGGCCCCAGAGTGGGGTGGGACTGGAGATTTTGCAATATCCTTCCCCTGGAGTGGGAAGGGAATGGGGATTTTGCAGTATCCTTCCCCTGGAGTGGGGAGGGAATGGGGATTTTGCAGTATCCTTCCCCTGGAGTGGGGAGGGAATGGGGATTTTGCAGTATCCTTCCCCTGGAGTGGGGAGGGAATGGGGATTTTGCAGTATCCTTCCCCTGGAGTGGGGAGGGAATGGGGATTTTGCAGTATCCTTCCCCTGGAGTGGGAAGGGAATGCGGATTTTGCAGTATCCTTCCCCTGGAGTAGGGAGGGAATGGGGATTTTGCAGTATCCTTTCCCTGGAGTGGGGAGGGAATGCGGATTTTGCAGTATCCTTCCCCTGGAGTAGGGAGGGAATGCGGATTTTGCAGTATCGTTCCCCTGGAGTGGGGAGGGAATGCGGATTTTGCAGTATCCTTCCCCTGCCATGCCCACCAAGCCACGTCCACAGAACGGGTAGTAAAAAAAAATTGGATTTCACCACTGCCCTCTCCCCACTTGCTTGCTACTTGGAAATTTAGAGGAGCAAAGGCAGAATTCAAAAAGGAGGAGGCTGCATAAACCTTTTGGGCCCAATGGGAGAAAAGCCAACATTTCAAGCTCAAACAGCACTTCAGCTGCCTGAATTAATTTGCTCAAGCCAAGACATCCTTACCCACATGCTACATATTTAAACAGAAAGCCTTCTAGCACCTTTGAAGCCTCTAAAGACATTTGTTATGGATGGCACATCACTTTCAACTTGGCCATTTTCTCCCGAGTTACGCAACTTAATATCAACTAATGTAGCCCTCCGTGAGTTAATTTCCTCTGGAATTATCAGAGTGCTCTTGAAAAGAGAGGGAGGAGAAACCTCTAACAAGAAATTATAATGTGCCTTTTCTCTCTGAAAGAAAGATAGATTTAAAACATCAGATTGGGGGTAAAAAAAACCCTACCTCCGTTACTTTATTATTCCTGAATTGAAGATTATTTTCACATGAAAAGGTAAGATGTACTGAGGTTGATCTCAAATAGCTAAGATGCAGTTAATACTTGACTAGAAAGCACGAGAAATCATAAAGCCATAACCTGAGCTGAGAAAAGTTCCATAAAATGGCAATGGTATATCAGTTCCACACTTCAGCAACAGAGTGATCAATGCCTGGAATGCACTACCTGACTCTGTGGTTTCTTCCCCAAACCCCCAAAACTTTAACCTTAGACTGTCTACAATCGACCTCACCCCATTCCTAAGAGGTCTGTAAGGGGCGTGCATAAGCGCACCAACGTGCCTACCGTCCCTGTCCTTCTGTCCTATTGTCCTCTATTATCGGTACTTTTTACTTGCTATGCTATGTTTATACAAACAACTTGCTATGCTATGTTTATACAAACAACTACTATCCTGTACATGTTTGACAAATAAATAAAATAAAATAAAACTATATAAACACATTTGTGTCTTTATTAGGAATTGAGCTCACCTTTATGCTTGCAAAAAATGAGGGTAGGTGGGGAATGCCAGTCCACCTTCCAGGTAAATACAGCAAAATAAATTGCTCCAATTTGTTCTACAAAGAAAGAAATGAGCTCTACTCCATTACTCTCTGAGTTGATAATCTTCTTTAAAGGCTAAGGTAGGTATTGCTCAACCACATTTCTCAGGAGACAGTTCCTGGGATTTTTTTTCCTGTTTTCACACCTCACTAGGAAAAAAGAAAAGTTTACAGACTTTTCCCCAAATGGTTTGCATGTCTTTTTAGATGCCATTATACAAAGAGGGACGTTTTAGTCACAGAAGGCTGTAGAACAATCAAACAAATCAAATCTAAAAGTCTGTAGAGATTCTCAGTCATCCAGGTCATGGTTGTCCCAAAGGTGCTTTTTCAGGAGGCAACTGGAATTTCTTGTTTTTTTCTTTTGAAGGCATTTCGCTTCTCATTCAAGAAGCTTCTTCAGCTCTGACATTATAGTGGGGATAGTCCAGGGCTATTAAACTCCCAGCCTGTGGGCCGGATGCATCACGTGCTGGCCACGCCCATGCCCGGTTTAGCGAAGGGGGAAAAAAGTCCTGATACATCACGTGATGCTGCTGTGACAATGTGAGTTTGATACCCCTGGGATAGCCCATTCCCCAATATCCTGTCAGAGCTGAAGAAGCTTGTTGGATGAGAAGCAAAATATCTTCAAAAGAAAAGAAAAACAAGAAAGTCCAGTTGCCTCCTGAAAAAGCACCTTTGGGAAAATCAAATCTAAATTTGCCCAACAGTTTACCTGATGTCACAAATGAACAGCAACAAAATTCTCACCAGGCATTGTAAAGCAGTTGACGTTGCTAGTGTGAAAGAGTGAGTTAAGCCTCTACAGCAGAAGTGTCCAACCTTGGCAAATTTAGAACTTGTGGACCAACTCCCAGTATGTATGTATGTATGTATGTATGTATGTATGTATGTATGTATGTATGTATGTATGTATGTATGTATTTATTTATTTATTTATTTATTCATTTATTTATTTATTTATTTATTTATTTATTTATTTGTGAGATTTATATACCGCCTCATAGTGCAAGCACTCTCTAGCGGTTTACACCATTAAGCAATGTATATATTTACATTGCCCCCAACAATCTGGGTCCTCATTTTACCTACCTCAGAAGGATGGAAGGCTAAGTCAACCCTGAGCCGGTGAGATTTGAACAGCTGAACTCAAATGATCAGTCAGCTAAAGTAGCCTGCAGTACTGCTCTCTAACCGCTGCGCCACCTCGGCTCTTAATATCATTCCCTAGCCAGCATGGGGAATTCTGGGAGTTGAAGTCCACAGATCCTAAAGTTGCCAGTGTTGGACATTCCTGCTCTATAGCTTGTCCTCTTCTTACCTAACTAAAGTTGTGGCTTCTGCCAAACGTCTGTAAAACCTTCCTTCAGCTATGTCTGATTTCTAAAAGGACAAAGTTCCCTGCCAGCTGTAGTGACCATACACCTGGGTTCTTTTGGAAAGGATTCCATTGTCACTGTTCTGCAGAAACAAGCTATTTAATATTGCAGCAATGGTGAATGGGGAGGGACAATCATGTAAGCAAAATATAGGTAGTCCTTACTTAATGACCAGTCACTTAATGAACATTGGAAGTTCCGAAGAACTTTAAAAAAGCAGCTTAGGTCTGGTCCACAGAGTTAAGACAGCCATTGTTCCCTGGAGTGACGCCACTGCCTTTCAAACACTTGGCAACCAACTTGTATTCACAATCAGTTGTAGTATCCCCCCCATCACATGACTCCAATTTGCACAAAATGGTTCAAATGCCTATTGCATATGCTGGGCTTAATTACCACGTGGTTCCCTTAACGATGTGATTCGCTTAACAACTACCCTAAAACAGTCATACAACTGAGTCAAATCACATGGGGTGACCCACTTCATAACCACAGTGACTTGTAGCCAAAATCCCAGCCCCATTGTGATCGTAACTCGAGGATTATTTATTATTTTATTGGTGAGATTTATATACCGCCTCAAAGTGCAAGCACTGTCTAAGCGGTTTACACCAGTAAGCAATGTATATTTATATTGCCCCCAACAATCTGGGTCCTCATTTTACCTACCTCGGAAGGATGGAAGGCTGAGTCAACCTTGAGCCTGGTGAGATTTGAACAGCTGACCTGCGGATCACAGTCAGCTAAAGTGGCCTGCAGTACTGCACTCTAACTGCTGTGCCACGTCGGCTCTTAATAATTACCTGTAGACAGGACAGTATCAGGAGTCTGGAAGTTGCTTAAATAGGGAATGGCTGCTCTGAAAGTCTGTAAAGTTGCGCTGGTTTAAAGCTTCTCTTAAGTCTGGCCATTTGGAGGAGGCCTAGATGCCACTGTCCGCCATTCTTTTCAGCCACTATGCAGAATACCTCTAGATCAGGGTGTCAAACCCAAGGCCCACAGGCTAGATCCAGCCCGCGGGGTGCTGAGATCTGGTCTGCAGAGCCACCCTGGAAACAGCGAAGGACTGGCCCGCGGTGCCTCTGCCAGCAAAAATGGAGCTCGGGAGGGCCACATGCAGGCCCCCCCAGGCTCCGTTTTCGCTGTCAGAGGGCTAGCAAAACAAAGTAAAAACAAAATGAAAAAGGAGAAACGTTTCCCCTTTTGCATTTGAGCATGCAAGAAGGGACAGGAAAGGATAAAGGGAACGAGGAAAGACAAAGAAAAAGATGGAAAGAGAGCAAGGAAGGAAAAAGAAGGAAAGAGGGGAAGGAAGAAGAAAGGAAAATGAAGAGGGAAGGAAAAAGAAGAAAAGAAAGGAAGAAAGGAGACTATAATGAGAGGGAGGGAGGGTCTGAGGGAAGTCCTGCCTTAGCACTTGGATGCCACAGGTGCCCCTGACATGAGTGACATTGAGCTGGCCATGTCCCACTGGCCATGCCCCCCCCCCCAAGGTCAAACACAACCCTGATGCGGCCCTCAATGAAATCGAGTTTGACACCCCTGGTCTAGATTAACCCCTTACCACATGAAAAGCGGGCCTTGGTTGGATTCTCCTGTAGATTTGCAGTGAAATGAAAAAAAATGCGTCAGCATCTGATGTAGAGTACAAAAAAAAAGGCCAAACACAGTTGCTCTCGCGGGAGACAAATGAGGTTATTTTTTACCCCACTGCTGCTTATAGCTTGCTTTGCCTCCATCATCCACTGTTGCTAAGTGAATCGCTGCAGCCTTTAAGTTAGTAACACGGTTGTTCAGTGAATCTGGCTTCCCTATTAATGTTAAATTTATATTTACTGACAAAGAAATAAAGGGAGACTAGTATAGATCTATTTCAAGCTATTTAGCTCTCATCAGCTAGCCATACCCTTCTGGGATTTGAACCCAGGTTACTTACATATTAGGTAGATGTATTAACCTCTAAGCCACAGGTTCTCCTCACTTTGGCAGCTGTACCAAGGGAGAAATTAAGTGGTTTTTTTTTCTATCAGGGCAATCTGGTGCACCCAAATATGGGAAGGGGAGCTTGGTAGGCGTGGCCATGATGGATGGGGTCATCTCGACGTCACTCATGTCAGGAGCAGCTGTGGTGGCCCAGGTGGGGCTGGGGAAATCCACTTTTGCTAGTAGTTTGTTTTGCTAGCACTCTGTCAGCTCAGGGGGGGGGCACTCAGCCCCCAGGCTCCATTTTTGGCTGTGACGGCCTCCTGCAGCCCTCTGCCAGTGAAAAGGGCTATCATGTGCAGCCCTCCAGAGCTCCATTTTCACTGGCAGAGGCACCGCGGGCCAGTCCTTCACTGTTTCCAGGGCGACCTCACAGGCCAGATCTAAGCACCCCGTGGGCCACATCCAGCCCCTGGGCCTTGCATTTGACACCCCTGCCCTAAGCTCTCACTGAGGCACTCCTTAAGATTTTCCCAGCTGTGTAGAAATCTTTCACTTGAGTTTTACACACACACACACACACACACACACACACACACACACACACACACACGTCATTCCTACACATGAGGAGTGGGGCAGAGTTTATTATTAAAAGAAATGTCCCCCCCCCCATCTCATCTGAATACAAATCACAGAGAGCAAGATACTTTTCCTTCGATCTAAGTGAAACTCTTCCTTTTCACCTTAGATTGTTGAAGTTTCCACAAAGCAGCAAAATTTCGGTTTAGCTGAAAACCTGGAACGTTGCCAGAAAGCGAAGATCTGCAATAAAAACAGTGCTAGGAAAGGAAAACAGTGTTGGGATTCCCACGAGAAATCTGCTGCCTAACAGGTGAAGAATAAATAGGCTATTAGCGGAAAAGAAGTGTGGTGTTGTGCAAGGAACGTGCAGCAATACATCCTCACAAGCAAGCCCGAGACAAACAAGGCATGAAAGGATGGGGTGTACTGGATCTCACAGCTCTTACAAATAATCTGCCACTTATCTGTTTCCGTAATGGGAGGGCATTCATAATTTCTTCCCATATAAAAATAAGTTCTAAGACAATTTAAAAGTCCGTTTGCAACTGTACAACTTCAAATGTATGGGAAGGAATACCGTGTTTGGTTTCTAAAGCAGAGATCAGAAATCTGCCTTCCCCCATATATTCTATTAGCATCATAAGAACAGGCATTATCTATCTATCTATCTATCTATCTATCTATCTATCTATCTATCTATCTATCTATCTATCTATCTATCTATCTATCTATCTATCATCTCTATCTATCTATCTATCTATCTATCTATCTATCTATCTATCTATCTATCTATCTATCTATCTGTGTCTGTCTGTCTGTCTGTCTGTCTGTCTATCTATCTATCTATCTATCTATCTATCTATCTATCTATCTATCTATCTATCTATCTATCTATCTATCTATCTATCTATCTATCTGTGTCTGTCTGTCTGTCTGTCTGTCGATCTATCATCTATCTATCTATCTATCTATCTATCTATCTATCTATCTATCTATCTATCTATCTATCTATCTATCTATCTATCTATCTATCATTATTATCTATATCTATCTGTCTGTCTGTCTGTCTGTCTATCATTCTCTCTCTCTCTCTCTCTCTCTCTCTCTCTCTCTCTCTCTCTCTATCTATCTATCTATCTATCTATCTTCTATCTTCTATCATCTGTCTATCTGTCTTATCTATCTGTCTGTCTGTCTGTCTGTCTGTCTGTCTGTCTTCTCTATCTATCTTTCTATCTTCTACCTATTAAATTTATATTGCCGCTTACTCGCACAAGGTGGCTTACGGGACATAAAACACAATATAAAAGAAACAAAAATCATAAAATCATAAAATCATAAAATCATAATGAAATAATAAACCCCCACCCTTCTGACACAAACATTCACACCAGCCATTGAATGGGCTCCATCCCGCTCTGGGTTCCCCAGGCCTGCTGGCAGAGCCACATCTTCAGGGCCTTCTGAAAGAGTGCTAGAGTTTGCCCCAGTCTAATTTCCGGAGGGATGATTTTTCCAGAAGGAAGGAGCCACCATGGAGAAGGCCCTTCTTCTGGGTCCTGCCAGGTGTATCTCCTTAGGGGACGGGCCCTGCAACATTCCTTGCTTTCACGCTCTAGTGGGTTGGGTAGCTGTGACTGGAAAAAGACGGTTCCCTCAGATAACCTGCTCCCAAGCCATGAAGGGCTTTAAAGGTGACAATCAGAACCTTGAATTGCAACCAGAAGGAAATCGGCAACCAATGCCAGTCACACTCCAATCACTCTCTCTCAGTCCAAAAGATCTGAGAGGATTGTTGTTGTGGAGAAAATAGGAGGAGGAAAGTGTGTTGAACATGTTCAACACCTTGCGTTATTTGTAAAAACAATAAAGACAGGATACAAATAAGTATATGAGTCATAATGTAGTATGGCTAGCAAACTGACCTAGTAGAAATGGATAAACAATAATAAGGTCCCACACATGGTTTTATTTAAAATATTCTTGTGTCAGTAAAATGAGGACCCGGATTGTTGGGGGCAATATGGTGACTCTGTAAACCGCTTAGAGAGGGCTGTAAAGCACTATGAAGCGGTATATAAGTCTAAGTGCTATTGCTATCATACTTTAACGGCATTTCTCAATCTTGACAACTCTAAGATGTATGGACTTCAACTCCAAGAATTCTGGGAGCTGAAGTTCATACATCTTAGAGATGTCAGGCTTGATAAACACTGCAGTACAACATCCACTCTGTCTGATTATTTATTTATTAAACACATTTATATGGCCACCTCACTCACAGGTTGTAACTCTGAACAGCTTACATTAAAATTCCAAAAAGTAAAAATTCAAAATGCACACATACATCTCCTCTGTGGCAACAGGCACAATAACACCCACTGCTTGATAGTCTCTGTATCAACCTGGAGTCTCCAGTCTTGCCTTGGCCATATAGTGAGCCAAAGGTCTTATTTTGTTCATAAATTTTGTTTAGTAAAATAGCACCAGCAATAGCACTTAGACTTAGATACCGCTTTACAGTGCTTTACAGCCCTCTCTAAGCGGTTTACAGAGTCAGCATCAGAGGTGGTATTTAGCCGGTTTGGACCGGTTCCAGCGAACTGGTAGTAGCGACTTGCAGGTGGGGCTGCGCGCATGCATGGAAGTGTGGTGCGCACGCTCACATTTTCGGTGCTGGGCGAACCAGTAGGTAAATGATGTGAATCCCACCTCTGGTCAGCATATTGCCCCCAACAATCAGGATCCTCATTTTACCCACCTTGGAAGGATGGAAGGATGAGTCTAACCTTGAGCCTGATGAGATTTGAACTGCCAAATTGTAGGCAGATGGTAGTCAACAGAAGTGGACTGCAGTATGGCACTCTAACCACTCCGCCACTATGGCTAATGCTTTTTTTTGCTGGGCGCCCAATATTTATTTATTTTTATTTATTTATTTTGTCAAACATGTACGGGAGAGTAGTTGTTTGTATAAACATAACATAAATAAAAAGTTCCGATAAAAGAGGCTAATAGGACAGTAGGACAAGGATGGTAGGCACAGTGGTGCGCTTATGCACACCCCTTACAGACCTCTTAGAAATGGGGAGAGGTCGACTGTAGACAGTCATTTATTTATTCAAAAAGAATGAATTGATTTCATGACGCATTGCTTCAGTTCTCAAAGCATCGTCATGTAATGAGTCAGTGACCATTTGAAAGAGAAGTTATCTAAGTTTTGAATGGCTGCCACAGGGGCGACGTAGTCACGTCGTTCTTCTGGCAACATTCAGCTGTTTGTTTACCCTCGGAATGGCGAGTCCTCAGGAAAAGGCATTCTGCGTTGGGGGGCCCAAGACCTTGCTCTTTGTGCTTGGCCTGCGAGATCCCCAGACCTAACCCTGTGTGATTTTTTCTTGTGGGGATATGTAAAAGACCGCATTTATGTTCCATTGCTACCCACTAACCTCGTTGACCTTAAACATCAAATAACAACAGCAATCAACTCAGTGGATTGTGATATGCTGATACGTGCCTGGGAAGAATTCTCTTATCGCATTGATGTTGCCCGTGCCGCAGGTGGTGGCCACATTGAACACTTGTAAGACAGGATATAAAAGTTGGTTGTGAGCAGAATACTTGTGACTTGGGCTGGAGTTTTGTATCACTTTTCCTTAATAAAATATTGCGTCATGAAATCGGTTCATTCTTTTTGAATAATACTGTATAGTATTAACAAAATTATGCTGTATCTTCAGAGACCTTTGGTTGTTTTAGATGAGCGAGGTTTCGGCCCCATAATGGACAGGTAGTCTTCGACTTACAAAAGTTAGTAACCCTTCGAAGTTACAACAGCACTGAAAAAGTGACTTATGACCATTGTTTCATACTTATGACCGTTACAGCATCCTCATGGTCACATGATCAAAATTCAGAGGCTTGGCAACTGACTCATATTTATGACGGTTGGAGTGTCCTGGGGTCATTTGATCCCCTTTTGCCACCTTCTGACAAGCAAAGTCAATGGGGAAGCCAGATTCACTTAACAACCGTGTTGCTGACTTAACAACTGCAGTGATTCACTTAACAACTTTGGCAAGAAAGGTCAGAAAAAGGGAGGAAAACTCACTTAACACCTGTCTCGATTAGCAACAGAAATTTTGGACTCAATTATGGACTACCTGTACATATGTGGCTCTGAATTTATGTCTCTAAGGGCCACTGGAGGCATGTTCTGGGGATGGAGGGTTTTGTTTTGTTTTTTTACAAAATTGCCCTCTTTTGGAATAATGTGGGAGATGATTCAGCCATTTTAAATATCAGCATTGGAGGCTTAAACTGTAATGCTCCCATTCATTCTGTCCTTGCAAGCATCCCTTCCCCCAAGTCTTAAATAATGCACTGAAGAAATTGGCTTTTTGTAAATTAAATTTGGACAAAGTGGTCCCAGATTGTCAAGGAATTGGAAAGTGGAGGCTGGGGTCAGACCGTGAGCTATTCTTTGATTGCAGCAATAAGGCAGGACTGCAGAGAGCAGCCAATATTCCAAAGGGAATACTGGAAAAATAAAAATGTTGGGAAAAGGGAATAATAAAAATCCAGTGTGGGAACATAGGTGAGGTGTAAAGGATTATGCATGTCATGGAAAAAGTGAGTATAGCAACTCCGTGAATCACAAATAATTTTAACAAAGCATTCCACTTCAAAAATGTCAATGGAAAGGTGGCAATTCTATGCAGATACATATTTTTAAGTAGACATTATTCCAAAACACACAAAAGCTGATCAAAATTGAACTTAGTCATGGAGTTAATTACACTTCAAATAGACTCAGGGAAATCAAGGGCTCTTAAATTAATTATAGCTATGTCCCCTTGATGCCAAGGAAGGGTCTCTAAGTATGATCAATGTTATTATTGTGATATCAAAATCCCTGATTGTAGTTTTCCTTCCTTCCTTCCTTCCTTCCTTCCTTCCTTCCTTCCTTCCTTCCTTCCTTCCTTCCTTCTTTCCTTCCTTCCTTCCTCCCTTCCTTCCTTTCTCCCTTCCTTCTTTCTCTCCCTCCCTCCCTCCCTCCCTCCCTTCCTTCCTTCCTTCTTTCCTTCTTCCATCCTTCCTTCTCTCTCTCTTCTCTGTCTCTCTCTCTCCTCCCTCCCTCCCTCCCTCCCTCCCATTTCTATCATTTCCTCCTACTTATATATTTTGGAACTGATAGCTTTTGAATCTGAAGCAGGCTTCTTTGGTTTCATAAATTATATGCAAGCATGGTACTAAGGGAGTATTTGCTGTTCCAAAAAAGGACCTAGATGTTCACCTTTGTTTTTGACTTCAGTAAATCCTGCAAATTCTGTGCAACTGATACATAGATAAGGGAAATTCAGTCCCCATGAATATTCTCTCCTGTTTTCTTTCACTGCAATGGGTTTAATTCTTGACTTCACCCTCTTGTATATTTGAGTTCCAGAAAAATGAAGTGTTAATTTTAAAAAATCCATATCCTATAAATTGGTTTAAACCTCAGCAACCAATACTAGATTCCAATAAAAGGGAATATAAAATCACAAAACTAAGTTTCTCTTATTTTGGCCGTGTCATGTGGGGGAATTCACCAGAGAAAGCAATTATGTTTGGAAGAATTAGTGGTAAAAGAAAACCAGACTGTCAAAAAACACAGCAGCTGGACACGATACCAGCCAGAGCATAGAAAAACTCAGAGAAGTAGAGCAAGATCAGAAGTTGTGGAGAGACCTGGCCCATAGAACCGCCAAGAATCAGACACAACTGAATGGATGACATCATCCCCAGAAGGAAATATATGTAGTTCAGGGATTAACTATGAAGTCCTTGGTACTCTCTGAGCTTGGTTGTTTGCTTGCAGACAGTTCATTACCCAACTAGATAACATCATCAGTGTTAATGGATGTGGGACTTCCTCCATATATATATATATATATATATATATATATATATATATATATATATATATATATATATATATATATATATATATATATATATATATATATATATATATATATATATATATATATATATATATATATATATATATATATATATATAATAAATATTAGCTTGGCCTGTCCGTGCTTCTGGGGGTTTTCTTCTTGGTAGTTCCCTGATTAGGGTAATGTTTTCTACCTGGTTTTTGTCTGGTGTTAACCCTATCTTATCTGGGTGTTGATGCTTGAGATAATGTGTTCTGGACTTTTTGTTTCCTTCTTAGCATTTTTACTGTCTCTTTTCAATGGTGTCTAAATGTGAACTACTGATGACTGGTTTATCTCTATGGGATATCTCTTTAAGCCAACTCACAAAGCTCAGGCTGCCCAAGAGGCTGTTGATCCACTTCTACAGAGGAATTATTGAGTCTGTCATCTGCACCTCTATAAGTGTCTGCTTTGGCACTGCAACCAATCAAGACAAACACAAACTTCAGCGGATAATTAGAAATGCAGATTATTATTATTTTTTTGCTACCAATCTGCTTCTGTTTAAGACCTGTATACTGCACGAGTCAAAAAGAGGGCTGTGAAAATATCTAAAATATCCTTGCATTCTGGACATGAACAGTTTCCACAGCTACCCTCAAAATGATGCTATAGGGCACTGCACATCAGAACAATTAGACACAAGGACAGGTTTTTTCCCCCCATGCCATCACTCTGCTAAACAACTAATTCCTACAACACTGTCAGACTATCTAAAAAGGCAGTATTACCATCATTATTCTCATCTTCCCTATTACCTATCTCCTTATCTTATGACTGTAACTTTGTTGCTTATCACTATTGTTGTATGTACATTGAGAGCTTACCCACCGGAAACAAATTCCTTCTGTGTCTAATCACACTTGGCCAATAAATAATTATATCTACCTTCTATGTATCTATCTCTTTATGTCTATTATGGTTGATTTATCTCTATGGTTTATCTCTATGTGTCTATTGATCCATTATCTCTGTGTGTCTATTGATCAGCTTTTTCTCATAAAGGAATTCAAGCTCCCACGTGCATATGTAATTAATTTTGGATAGCGCCTTGAGTCTTCTAACTTTTAAAGAAAAATCATTTCTAAAAAGTAAATTTCCAAAAACTACAGTATTCAACAGGGATGTTGAATTTCCTGTCACCATACCCTAAGTTGAGTCCTTCATATCTTAGTTTTCAAGTCTGTAAGACTTAACGAATTATTTGAAAGAATAAATGAAAACAGATCCCTATTTTCCTCCCTACCGAAAGTTTAGTCAATCCTTACCATCCAATTCTTCCACTGAAATATTGGCCAACTGTTCACTGTCGCTTCCTGCTGAGAGGGACCGGTTCAGATAGTTTCCCTTGTACAACAGCCCAGCCGTGACATGATGGAATGGCATCTTCTCCCTAATGGTAGAAAGACAAGAAAAGATTCTCACATTCTCATTCATCTCTAGAACCCAAAGCATGGCATATTATTTATTTATTTATTTATTTATTTGTGAGATTTATATACCGCCTCACAGTGCAAGTACTCTCTAAGTGGTTTACACCAGTAAGCAATGTATATTTATTTTGCCCCCAACCAGGAGTGGGTTCCTACTGGTGCGGTCTTGCCTGTTTATCGCCGCAGAGCCGAAGAAGCTGTTGGCGTTCGCGGCGCGGGGCTTCCCCTGCCTGCTTTCCCCGGCTGCCGGGACGCCGCCGTTTGCATTCTTTTGCCCTCTGCGCATGCAAATGGCAGCGTCCCGGCGTCCGGGGAAAGCAGGCGGGGGAAGCCCTGCGCCGCGAACGCCAACGTCTTCGGCTCTGCGGCAACGTACAGGCAAGACCGCACCGGTAGGAACCCACCCCTGCCCCAACAATCTGGGTCCTCGTTTTACCTACCTCGGAAGGATGGAAAGCTGAGTCAACCTTGAGCCGGTGAGATTTGAACCGCTGACCTGCGGATCACAGTCAGCTAAAGTGGCTGCAGTACTACACTCCAACCGCTGTGCCACCTCGGCTCTTTATTGCAAATAGCAAATAACAAGTGATGGAAATAAAGGAGCGTATGACTAGTCATCGTTTAATGACTGTCACTTAACCCAAAGGTGCTTTTTTAGGAGGCAATTTATATTCTTTGCAGACAGCTGGTCATTTGCATCCTTTTAGAGGATTGTTGAAGCACTTGGAGGTTGATCTGTGTCCTCAGGGTCACCTGAGTAGTGCTCCTGGTTCCTGTAGTCTGCAGTTTTTTTTCCCTTCTGGAAATCCATTCCTACTCCCACACCATCCAAAGGGTGTTCATCCCAAATTGTGTAGCTAAACGTCTGTAGATATTCTCAGTCACCCAGGTCATGGTTGTCCCAAAGGTGCTTTTTTTTTAGGAGGCAAACTGGACTACAGAAAAAATAGCAGACTACAGGAACCATTTGCACTACTCAGGTGACCCTGAGGACACAGATAAACCTCCAAGTGCTTCAAAGACCCTCTAAAAGGATGCACATGGCCAGCTGTCTGCAAGGAGCATAAATCCTTCCATTCCCCACCATCCACTCAGAGCTGAAGAAGCTTCTTGGATGAGAAGTGAAACGTCTTCAAAAGAAAAAACAGAAAGTCTAATTGACTCCTAAAAAATCACCTTTGGGACAACCGGGATCTGGATGACTGAGAATCCATCCAGACTGTCACGTAACAACCATTCAAACTTATGATAGATTCCAAAAAAAACATCACCCATTTTTGAATTTGTGACTGCCACTCCCCTGTTCCCACAATCCCATTTCAGGTGCTTGGCAACTGGCTTGCATTTACAATAAGTGGCAGCATCTGTGGTCACATGAATGTGATTTGTGACAGATTTTGCCAGTTCCAAGCATTTTTAGGCAAAGAAAACCCCAACCATTCAGGAAAATGGATTTGCTTAATGACCATATGACTTTACCACCGTCCCAAATGTTCGTAAAATCAAGTCAGATCATACAGAGTCCAGCTTAAAGATTGCAATGACTTAAGACCAGGGGTGGGTTCCTCCCGGTTTGGACCGGATCCCCCGAACCAGTAGCGACTCACTGGTGATGTCACTGTCGGTGCCGTTCCGTGCGCGCCGCCATCTTTTTTTTTTTATTTTGTGCAAATTTTTCCCCTTCTGCGGCTTGAAAAAGGGCCCTTCTGCCCACTTGCGGGTGAATTCTGACCTTTATTTCTTCGCCCGAAGCACAGCTGATGAGCTCCTCAGCTGTGTTTCGGGCTAATTCCTGCTTCTGAGCATGTGCGGAAGCCAAATTGCACAAGGGGACGCTCAAACGCGCAGGCGCGAAATGTCACAATGCGAACCGGTGGTGAAGGTAAGTGGACCCATCCCTGCTTAAGACCAAATTTCTCGGTTCACTTGTGATTGTTAAGTGAGGATTACCGGGTAACAGTATGACTATACGTTTAAAGCAATATATTTCTAAAACTGGTTGTGGGTTTATAGCATTCTATTTGTATGTTCTTTAATTAGCCATTTTTCCTTCTTTAATGCATTTAGTGTGCAATCCAGAAAAAACATCTTCGCCTATTTTTTAAATTTGAAATAAAGAGCAAAATGAGAATAAAAGAAGTCACTACCCAAACTACTTGATGCTGCCTCCTGATAGGAGATACCTGGGCTGACTACAGGTAGTGCTCAACTTATGACCACAATTGAGCCAACATTTCTGTTGCTAAGCAAAACAGTTGTTAAATGAGTTGTACCCCATTTTATGACCTTTCTTGCCAGAGTTGTTAAGTGAATCTCAACCATTGTTAAGTTAGTAACACAATTGTTAAGTGAATCTGGCTTCCCCAATTTGCTTGTCAGAAAGTTCCAAAAAGTGATCACATGACCCCGGGCATTGCAACGGTCATAAATATGAGTCAGTTACCAAGCATCCAAATTTTGATCACATGACTATGGGGAATGTTTCAATGGTTGTAAATGTGAAAAATGGTCATAAGTCACTTTTTTCAGTGTTGTTGTAACTTTGGACAGTCACCAAATGAATGGTTGTAAGTTGAGGGCCAGGGGTGGGTTCAGGGGTGAAATGCTCCCGGTTCGCTTGTGCCTGTCAGTCGTTGGAGAGCTGATCGCGAAGGCAGTGCGAGGCTCCGCCTACACGCCCGGCTTCCGCCATTTGGGTTCTTTTACCCTCTGTGCATGCGCAAAGTGTTCTGTGCATGCGCAGAGGGTAAAAGAACCCAAATGGCGGCATCCAGGCGGGTAGGCGGAGCCTCGTACTGCCTTCGTGACCGGCTCTCCGACAACCGACAGGCACGAGCAAACCGGGAGCATTTCACCCCTGGGAAGGTTCCTCCTGGTTCGGACCGGATCGCCCAAACCGGTAGCGACCCGCTGGTGATGTCACTGAACTGGACTGGCTAGTGCCAGTCTGTGGGCGCTGCCATTTTTTTTGGGGGGGGGGGTTGTGAATTGTTTGACTTTTTTGAAGCTTTTTCTTGTTCTGCTGCTTGTGAAAGGGCCCTCCCGCCCACCACTGTGTTTAAACTGACCTTTATTCCTTTGCCTGAAGCACAGCTGATCAGCTCCTCAGCTGTGTTTCGGGCCGATTCCAGCTACTGAGCATGCGTGGAAACCAAATTGCACCGGGGAATGTGCGCACGTGCGCAAGTGGAGCAAGCACACGCGCGCAAAACGTCTCGATGCGATCCGGTGGCGAAGGTAAGTGGAACCCACCCCTGTTGAGGACTATCTGTACTTCACAATGTGCCATATTCCTGCACTGATTCAGGTGATTAACTTTACCAAGGGAGAAAAACAGCATTAAAGATATTACTTCACAAGCCATCTCCAGCAATCAACCCTTCCAAACTCTTCCCCAATGGTGCCACACACTGCCAAAAAAAAATACTGTCTTTTGAAAAATATTTCACATTTTGAGAAAAAGTTCTCAATCAATTTGAAAGGACGAGAATCCCCCCCCTCCAAAAAAAATACATCAAAAACAAATCAGACGCAGGCATAAGTGTCCAATGTAAGTCACAATGATATCAAAATGATGAGAAATTCATCGCAATGTCATTGCATAAATAATTAAGTAATCTCCATCAACTGCATGCTGCCTGATACCGAACACAAAATTTTCATCATTTGCATGACAGCATTGTGACTCACAATGTCATTTACTTCTCTCCTGAAGCCAGCAGATATCTACAAGTTAACAGGATAATAGAATAACAGCTTTGGAAGGGACCTTGGAGGTCTTCTCATCCAACCCTCTACTCAAGCAGGAATCCCTATATCATTTCAGACAAATGGATACAAGTCATTCCACTGATTAATTTCCTGACTGCCAGGAAATTTCTCCTTAGTTCTAGGTTGCTTCTCTCCTTGATTAGTTTCCACCCATTGCTTCTTGTTCTACCCTCAGGTGCTTTGGAGATTAGGTTGACCTCTTCTTCCTTGTGTAAAGTGACCAGATTTTTTTTTTAAGCGGGACATGGGAGGGGCGGGGCCGCAATTTGAGTTTTGCCCTCTGCGCATGCGCAGAACGCTACGCATGCGCAGAGGGCAAAAGACGGCTAATGTCGGCATCCAGGTGGGGGGGGAGGCGGGAGGCCTTTCCTCGCCTCCCGCCTCCCCTTCGGAAGCCGGCAGTGGCTTGGGCTGGCTTGCGAAGGGGAGCTCTCCTCCTCCCTCCCCCCCGCCCGCCCGGGCATCCCGCGCCGCCCGCTGACCTCGCAAACGTCCTTGAAGGCTGCGAGAAGCGGAGCACGGCCCAGCCGGACATCGGCCTCACCTTCCCTCACGGCCCTGGCACCGCGGCCGCTGCTTTAACGCGACCCACTCGCCGGAGGACGGAGCGCCCGGAAGCTGGCCGTCGGGCCTGCGCTTCACATCCGGCGCGGGGTGATGACGTCGCGCGAGGGACTTTTTCCCGCCCTCGCCTTCAGCAGCATCTCAATTTAAGCTCGTAGGTGACCAGACGTCCCGATTTTGAGAGGGCCTGCTGCTGCTGCCCAACCTGGCTGTCCTCGAGTGCCTGCAGGCCCGATTTTTTGAAAGAATGCCCTAGTCGTGCATTCTTTTAAAAAATCGGGACTTTTTAGAGGGCGGGCGGGACGCGGGACAAAGCATTAAAAAGCAGGTCTGTCCCGCCAAAATCGGGACGTCTGGTCACCTTATCCTTGTGGCAGCCCCTGAGATATTGGAACACTGCTATCATGTCTCCCCTAGTCCTTCTTTTCATTAAACTAGACATACCCAGTTCCTGCAACCCTTCTTCATATGTTTTCCTAAGTAACCCATGCAAGTTGACCCATTAGTTGTCATGTGAAACCAGCTAAGAGCCTGCCAATGCTTTGGTAAAATTCCTTCCTTGAACCTTTTTTGGGTTAGGAAGCATGGTAGCTTCCAAGATTGCAGCGTGTTTGGGCACAATATAAAATGGGTAGAATGGGGGATGGGGTGGGGTGGAATCCTCAGCAACTAGATATCAGGAGGAGTAATACTCAACCTAACACTTAACTGCTAACAATGTTAATGTTTTACCAATAGAAGATATTATTTGCAACTCAGGGTTTAACGGTGGGGTCAGCAACAGCCTAACTGAGGAACAGCCTAACTGAGGTAAAGTGTCCAGAGATACTTTACAAGAAGAGTCCTCCACTCCTCTGCTCGCAACAGAATACCTTACGCAACCAGACTTGAAATCCTGGGCTTAGAAAGCTTAGAACTACGTCGCCTTCGGCACGACCTAAGCATAACTCATAAAATTATCTGCTACTATGTCCTTCCTGTCAATGACTACTTCAGCTTCAACCACAACAATACACAAGCACATAACAGATACAAACTCAAAGTGAACCGCTCCAAACTTGACTGTAGAAAATATGACTTTAGCAACAGAGTGGTAAATGCCTGGAACTCACTACCTGACTCTGTGGTTTCGTCACCAAACCCCCAAAACTTTACCCTTAGACTGTCCACTGTCGACCTCACCCGATTCCTAAGAGGTCAGTAAGGGGCGTGCATAAGTGCACCAGTGTGCCTACCGTCCCTGTCCTAATGTTGCCTCTTTCAGTACCAATCTTATGTATATAAACAATGTTACATCTATGTATATTACCAACACGTACTTGACAAATAAAAATAAATAAAATAAATAAATAAAAAATAAACTACCAAGAACACTCCCACCAATACTGGTATATAAACCAAGAGTGAACCCCACTCCCTTCTAGCACTGATGATGTTACCTAGTTGGGTAATGAAACATCTGCAAGGAAACAACCAAATTTGGAGAACACCAATGTTTCACATCCAAGGTCATGCTCTATGAATGAGTGATCCGAAACAAAGCAGGCTGACTGGATTTTGCTCGCTTTTCAAAATCTGAAATCAAATGCATCCTCTTTGAAATAGGAGGGCTCCAGTTTGATAGGCAAGGAATGTAAGAGAAAACTTAGAAGCTTGTTATTATATATGCTGACAGTGGCAAGAATCTTATATGCACAAGATGGAAAGAGCCATGAATTTCCACAATGGAAGAGTAGATGGTAAAAGTGATAGAGAGCCGGTGGAGATGGCAAATCTAACGTCTTTTAACTAAAGAGAAGATTTTTATCTAGTTTGGTTTCTACTTGGAAACCACTTCTGGACTTTTTGCTCAAAACTGAAAAAAAGTGAAATGTCGATTTTAGGTTTGGATGATTTGGATGATTTTTGTTATTACGGAAATGGTTTGAAACGTTGCAAAATGCAGCACAAAAGATGGAGGTTGTAATTTTGGTGTTTTACTGGAGTGAAAAAAGTCAGAAATTGCTACTTTTCTCTCTCCAATTGCACTTTTTATTTCTCTTACTTTTCTAACTTTGGGGGAGGGGGTTCTGTATTTTTATTTTATAATGAAACTCAATAAAAGAATTATATATAAAAGAAATAGGAGGGCTCCTTAAGCCCTTTTAACCCCGTCTAAATTTATTTAAAGGCACCACAATGCTTGAAATTGCCTGGAAGTGTTTCTCCAGCAGCTACATAAATTTATCTTTCAGCTTTAAAATGCTATTAAATTTGAGGCTGTTAATATATTTTTTTCCCCCATTTCTGAATTACAAAACCGCAGTGGCTCTGCCCGCCTCAGGCCTACTTCTAACTACCCTGCTGCTGCCAATGAGGCCATTTTGTGTCACAATTCATCAAAACTAAACTTCCCAAGTGCCAATATATGAATTAAAGAGGGCATCACAGGTGAGGCCCCATTAATGGTTTGCCAATTCCAAATTGCTGGCTAAAGTTAACAATAACAGTGGCTGTTGTGCTTAAAAATTTAATTTAATTAACATGAGTTGGAGCAGGATATTAAACACTTATGACTTAAATTAAAACACAGTACAGAATCACACCCTCAGCTGATTGCTTCTTCTTTGGCATCTTTGATCTATTTGGTGACAATATTTTCAGTCTTCAGGGGCTTTTATTACTTCAAAAATATCCTGAGCCCGTAGAAGGATGCATAATAAAAGACACTTTATTTCTTAGCAAACAGAAGTGGAATCTACCTGCTAAGCTTATCACAGTATAGACTAGGGCAGGGGTGTCAAATTCAATTTCATTGAGGGCCACATCAGAGTTGCGTTTTACCTCAGGGGGCCGGGGTGGGCGTGGCTGGGGGTGGGTGTGGCCAGCTCACCATCACTCACTGAGGCTCCATTTTCGGCCATGATGGAGGCTCCATTTTTTGCTACAACAGTCTCCTGCAGCCCTCTGCCAGCAAAAATGGAGCTTGAGGGGACACGTGTGGCCCACCTGGGCTTCGTTTTCAGCCACGACGGCCTCCCCAGGCTCCATTTTCACTGACAAAGGGCTGCAGGAGGCCATTGTGGCCAAAAACGGAGCCTGGGAGGCCTCCCAAGCTCTGTTTTCATTGGCAGAGGCACCACGGGCCAGTCCTTCGCTGTTTCCAGGGTGGCCCCACGGGCCAGATCTAAGCACCCTAAGATCTTCTAAGGCCTTGAGTTTGACACCCTGGACTAGGGTGTAACCCTGATGTACTTTGAAGAGTCCACATTGTTCTAACCTTAGCAATCTTTTTCCGTATCTTTTTAAGAATCAAAGAAAAGTACAAAACTGAAATGTCCCCCCATTGAAGTAAAGCTGAGAGAGCTACCTGCTTTATTCTAGACACTAGTTTAGGCATACACAGATGCTTTTTTCAACTGGACTGAAGTGACTAGCCAAATCAAGCAGGCCGATTCAAGCTGTCAGAGTAGAGCAATTCTTTTGAGGCACTGCCTCAAATTAATAAAGGGGAATATGTGTAGCTTGGGGTTGAAATGAAAGGTCCTTGGCACCTCTCTGAGCTTGATTGTTTTCTTGGTGCCTCTCTGAGCTGAGATTGTTTTCTTGATGTTACCTAGTTTGGGTTAAAAAAAAAACAATGTCTGCAAGAAGACAACCAAGTTCAGAGACTTGGATCCCTCACTGCCTCAAACTGGATTGGTCCAATTCAAGACAGTGAATCAGGATGGAGTACAGTAGCTGTACATAGGCTGTTATGACTTTAGCTTAGCTCAGAAAGCTAAGGAGCATTAAACTTCATTAGGAATTGGATGGGGACCACCAGAAATCCCAGAGCAGTTGACCAGACTGGGAGGATGGATGGATGGATGGATGGATGGATGGATGGATGGATGGATGGATGGATGGATGGATGGATGAATACATACATACATACATACATACATACATACATACATACATACACACACACACACACACACACACACACACACACACACACACACACACACATACTATTGCCTCTGTTCAGAATGACTGCCTGCCGGCCGGCCTATCATCCATCTATCTATCTATCTATCTATCTATCTATCTATCTATCTATCTATCTATCTATCTATCTATCTATCTATCTATCTATCTATCTATCTATCCATCCATCCATCCATCCATCCATCCATCCATCCATCCATCCATCCATCCATCCATCCATCCATCTATCTATCTATCTATTTATCTATCTATCCATCCATCCATCCATCCATCCATCCATCCATCCATCCATCCATCCATCCATCCATCCATCCATCCATCCATCCATCCATCTATCTATCTATCATCTACTATCATCCTCTATCAGAGACCTGGCAGTTTGAGGGTTCTGCACAGTATCTTAGCCATTCAAAGCACTGCACTCTTCTGGACAGGAAGCTCTGATGTTGTTCCTGGGATTTACCAAAGCACCTGAAGGCAGGACAAAAAACAATGGATGGAAACCAATCAAGGAAAGAAGCAACCTGAAATTAAGGATAAACTTCCTAACTGTGAGGACAATTAACCAGTGGAACAGCTTGCCTTCAGAAGTTGTGGGTGCTCCATCACTGGAGGTTTTAAGAAGAGACTGGACAGCCACTTGTCTCAAATGGTACAGGGTCTCCTGCTTGTGCAAGGGGTTGGACTAGAAGACCTCCAAGATCCCTTCCAGCTCTATTCTGATTGACATCTGTTGGAGCCCTTCTCCCGACTCAGGAGTCACAGCCCCAAGTGCTCTTCCACCACTGCAACCACTTCGGCCTTTTCTTTCCACATGTTGTCTAGTTTCTCCTCCAGGCTGTGGTACTCCTCCAGCTTCTCATACTCCTTCTTCCAAACATTGCTGTTACTTGGCACCAGTACATCTATCACTACTACTGTCTTCTGGTCCTTGTCCACTACCACAATGTCTGGTGGATTAGCCAGTACCTGCCTGTCTGTCTAAGTCTGGAAGTCCCATGCAATCTTAGTTTTCCTTTCCTCCACAATCTTTTGTGGGATCTCCCATCTAAACAGGATTTAACCCACATTCTGTACAGATGTTCCTGTACACAATGCCAGATATTTGATGGTGCTGTTCAGTGTGTGCTGTTCCTGCCTGCATTTTTACACCTTGCCGGTAATAGTAAACCCTTTCTGACATTGTTGTCAAAGGAAACTGAATGGACAGGTTCACGTACTTACCAGGTATTGAGTTCAACTCAAAAGGAACTGTAACTGTAACTCTGTGGACTGTTGCACTGCTCTCATTTTAAAGCTCAGAAAATTGTCTTACTTGATTTGGACATTTGATCCAGCTAGTTTAGTACAGTGTGGCTTCTGAATGAAGGCGAATATACGCGTCCCAGGGTAATGTTGCAGGAACCAATCTGGGTCAATCAATGGGACCAGAGGTTTAGTCTTCCAGGCTTTCAGACTTGCGCTGGAGTCCATCTTCAGGGACCTTTTCTGTCACCATATTCTGGTAGAGAGAAGTTCTCTGAAGATGGGTGTCATGCCCCCATTGAAGCCTGAATCTGTGGGGGAAGACGAGCTGGAACTGGAGCTGACAGAGATTGAGGGGGAGGCTTTGTTGGCTTCAGAGGAAAGTGGGGAGGAGAAGACCCAGTCAGGCCAGGGTCTTTCAGGATTGGGATGGCTTGTAGGGGAGGGAGGCAGGGAGGAATAGGGGCAGGATGACCCAAAGAGACTAAGCAGTGAACATGAGAGACAGAGCTCAGGCGATGAACAGGGACTGCCCCCTCCTGATCCTCGAGCATGGAGAGTGGAGAGAAGGCTAGAACAGACTGACTCAGCAGACTGACTCAGCTACTCGGGAGGAGACCGCCCCATCCCTCTTTACAAGGCACACCTGGGGACTGAGATTTAAGGAGATGCTGTGGGGAGGGGCATTGTCAGGAACAAACGCTGAATTCTTGGAGTGTTGAATGCTGACTTTTAAACTTTCCTGGATTCCTTGCATTCTTTCTGAATTTCTGGATACTTGCCTTGCTCCTTTGCTTCCTGAACTCCTCGACTTGTTCTGCTGGATTTCTTGCTTTGCAGCTGTGGTGCTCACAGCGTTGGGCTGGATTATTTGCAGCCAGAGGCTGTTTGAGGGGGGGGGTGTTATCACTGCTCTGGGACTTGCAAGAAATGTGGGGGTGTTTGGGGAAATTTGGAGCAATAAAGGGCAGTTTGAACTGCCAGCTGCCTGTGTTGCCTCTGTGCCATGCCCTGGGTCATTACAATGGGTTCCAGCACAAGTCCGAAAGTTCAAAAGATTAAATCTCTGGTCCTGGTGATTGATCCAGATTGTATCCTGCAGTATGACTTCCACTATGAATGTCTGGGAACCTATTTCAGATTCTTTTGCAAAATAACTTGGGGAATGACTTGCCTATTTTCAAAATGAGTTCATGGGTCATATAACAAGTGATGAAGGACAGATTTATCAGAAGGGTATCTGCTACTTTCCACTATGCTATTCTTCAAAATATTCCTTTCTACACCAGCTTAAAGCACAATTTATATTTACTGCTATTGAACTACAAATGCCCTTTAATATAAGTCTAATTTTCACATCCTGAATATAAACAAAAAGTGAAAACATTGGTATTTATAGAATTCTGAATCTTGTCATTCATTTCATTCAAATGTTGTCAATTACAAGAGAACACACAAACAAAAGTTTATATGTACTAAACTAGGAAAAAGAACTTGGAAACACATAAATTAGAAAAGATCCCCATGGATATTTATATAGATTTTTGTGGGATCATAGAAAAAATGCAAATTTGTAGGCTCGTGCAGAAACAGGGTGGAATGAACTAAAGTGTCAGGCCGAAGCCATTTAATTTGGGAGCTTGGGCCTGCCACACTCTATACCGGTGATGGCAAACCTTTTTTGGTTTGCGTGCCAAAAGGTGGGGTGCGCGTGCTAGCGCGTGCACACATGCCCACACCCATTCCCTCCAGCCCACGCATGCGCACAACCCCCCCATGCTGCCCCCTGCGCATGTGCACACACTCTCACACACACGCACACACAGGCAAAGGCCTTACCGAAGTCTGGGACGGTAAAAAACGACGAAACGGGCAAACTGGAAGTTTGGAAAAATGCACTTCTGGTTTGTCCGTTGGGGTGTTTTTTGCACTCTGGAGCTTCAGGAAGCTTCCCTGAACCCTCCGGAGTGCTAAAAACAGCCCAATGGCAAACCGGAAGTGCGTTTTCTGAACTTCCGGTTTGCCCGTTTCATCGTTTTTTGCATTCCGGGGCTTCAGGAAGCTTCCCTGAACCCTCCGGAGTGCGAAAAACAGCACAATGGCAAACCGGAAGTGCGTTTTTCCGAACTTCCGGTTTGCCCATGGAGCTGACAGGGCAACGCCTCGCGTGCCCTCCGATATGGCTCCGCGTGCCACCTGTGGCACGTGTGCCATAGGTTCGCCATCACTGCTCTATACTATTATATTATGCATTTTCTATTGTGGGAAAATGGGAAGGGGGATAGTATGAGGTTGTTAGTATGCAGCCATAACAAATTCCTTTTAGAAAGCCAAGGTCATCCTTTGTCTCTGGGCCTCTGCACCTGCACGGAAGGAGATGGGTAGACTCTGCCACCATGGCACTTGAAGATTGGACAATGTGATGGATTTGTGGGTATGGACACAAGGGCTTGAACTTTCAACTGGGTGGTGAAACCTGGGGGACTTCAGATTCGGGTTTCACCCAGATATACCAACATGGCTCTATTAATAAATTGGGACTTTGAGGAATATTTTGCCTTGAACTCTGATTTGATTTTGGATGCTATTTGGAACCCTGACATTAACTCAAATCTCCTTTTAAAAGACCACCCAGCTACCCCAAGTCCTCAGGGCACTGTATGGGGCCATGAGCCCCAGCAAGACACAGCAACGGGTGGTGCAAAGACTCAGGGAAGATGGAGGAAGAAAAGCAAGCCACGGAGAAGCTGGTAGATGATGGATCACGTGTTCACATCGAGACCATCTACTTGCCTTCCCAAGCCGTGGTAGAAGCCGAAGAGGACGCGTAGAGGGAGCGCCAGTTGGGGGCTCGATGCAAACAGCTGACCAAGCCAAGGTCATCCTTTTGTCTGCGCCTCTGCCCCTGCAAGGAAGGAGATGGGTGGACTCTGCCAGCACGGCACTTGAAGATTGGACAACGTGATGGATTTGTGGGTGTGGGGACAAGGGCTTGAACTTTCAACTGGGTGGTGACACCTGGGGGACTTCAGATTCGGGTTTCTCCCAGATGTGCCAACATGGCCCTATTAATAAATTGGGACTTTGAGGAATACTTTGCCTTGGACTCTGATTTGATTTTGGATGCTATTTGGAACCCTGACATAAAGACTGGGAGAGGGGGAAGGAGAAAGAGACTGGACAACCATTTGACCAAGATGGTATAAACTAGTCTTCTGTTTTGAGCAGGAGGTTGGACTAGAAAACCTCTGAGTTCCCTTCCAGCCCTATGATTCTACGTTCTATATATTGGAAAGGGAAGGGGAGAGGGAAAGAATCAAATTTTGCAAGTTGTCTCTTGAAAGTGATTTCTTAAGCCTTTTTTAAATTTAATTGATCTAACCTAAGAAATTGTCCTTTGCTGATACAAGAATATCAAGATCACATTAGAGCTTAGCTCTATTATGAGGTACCTAAGAAACCAGTTATTTCTCAGTGACCTACTCAGTGATTTCTTTCTTGTCTCAGTAGACCCCATCAGCCAATTATAAACTTCAAAGTCTCTTCTACACAATTGCCAACCAGCAACTTGTCAGAACACCACATTCAGCACAGCTTCCACTTAGGTCTAGTTGTAAAGATCAGTCCAAGGCCATTAAATGCAGATGAGGACCCAACTTCTCTAAGCCTAACCAAGATTCCCTTCCTTGTTTTTCCTCTATGTTTGAGGGGCAATCACCAACTACAGTTACCACCATATCCTTTGTCTTCTCCAGTGCAAGCCATCTTAGGCAGAATGCAGAAAAAGAGTAAGAAACAGTACATTAAAAGCATGAAATGAGAAAAGGAAACACAAATAAATCTAGGTTACCCCATCATAATTCACTATACCTCTCCATACCTTTTCATCCTTATAAACCATTCTTACTTGAGTCATGGTAACGCGAATGCAGTATTGCAGGCTAGCTCTGCTGACTGCCAGCAGTTCGATTTTGACCAACTCAAGGTTGACTCAGCCTTCCATTCTTCCGAGGTCAGTAAAATGAGGACCCAGATTGCTGGGAACAATATGAAGACCTCCAAGGTCCCTTTCAACTCTGTTATTTCTATTCTATTCTATTCTATTCTATTCTATTCTATTCTATTCTATTCTATTCTATTCTATTCTATTCTATTCTATTCTATTCTATTCTATTCTATTCTCTGTAAACCACTTAGAGAGGGCTGTAAAACACTGTGAAGTGGTATATAAGTCTAAGTGCTATTGCTATTACTTCTACAATGACTTTTTAAAAGCTTCTCAACTCTTTCTTTCTTTCTTTCTTTCTTTTCTTTTCTTTTCTTTCTTTCTTTTTAAAGAGAATTAACATTTAATACACATTGAGAATTATAAAAAAGGTTAGTGACTATTGCCAATATTTGTAAAGGTTTATCTTCAGATCTACAAATTAGATGCAATATTCTTATGTTCCTTCCTCAACTCTTTTTTTCTGAGGATCGCATCAATTTCATCCAACCATAACTTCTCCAGTCCTTCCCTTCTACTTGTCTCATTTTCCTTTGCCGCGGTCCTCATTCAGAGCAGACCCACAAACTTGGCATGTTACTTTTAAGAAACTCTTTAGCTAACTGCGTTCTGAATGATGCTGTTTAGATTCCCATCATTGCAATGCCAGGCACAAAACTAACAGAGGAATGGAGATAGTCAAGCTTCAGCACTCACAATCAGCAGTAAATTGTGATATAGATCAATCAAGACTTGTCCCAAAGCTGTGGCTGCTTGTGATTTGTTGCAACGGTGTAACTCAGTAAATTTTTATGTTCTGGATTTAATGGTGTTGGTGGGCAGGAAGGAGGAAAGCTCCGTTTCAAATCTCCTTTTCGACAGCCATGCATTTTTCTTGACAATGAGCACCATTAGCTCTTCACTCATGTTGCCAAGGGGGAAAAAAGGTTCTAGTTTTGTGCTATTTTATAAAATAATAAAAAAGAATGCTGCATAGAATAGTCCCATTTCTGGATAGGAAACTCTTGTCATCTAGACCAGGGGTGTCAAACTCGATTTCATTGAGGGCCGCATCAGGGTTGTGTTTGACCTTGGAGGGGGGGGGGCAAAGGGGCATGACCAGGTCAATGTCATTCGTGTCAGGGGCGCTTGTGGCGGCCCGAGTGCTCTGCCAGAGAAAACAGGCTCCCAAGCTCCATTTTTACCTGCGACGGCCTCCTGCAATAGCAATAGCAATAGCAATAGCACTTAGACTTATATACCGCTTCATAGTGCTTTACAGCCCTCTCTAAGCGGTTTACAGAGTTCAGCATATTGCCCCCAACAATCTGGGTCCTCATTTTACCCACCTCAGAAGGATGGAAGGCTGAGTCAACCTTGAGCCTAGTGAGATTTGAACAGCTGAACTGCTGAACTAGCAGTAGCCTGCAGTGCTGCATTTAACCACTGCACTTAATCACTGCACCATCCCGGCTCTGCAACCCTCTGCCAGTGAAAACGGAGCTCAAGAGGGCTGTGTCCGGATCCGGTCCGCGGGCCTTGAGTTTGACATCCCTGATCTAGACTTTTATTCATAAAGCCTCTTTGGATTCCAGCCCTGAACATCGTAACTGCACCACTGACTGCTTTTGAGGTTAAGCTATCACTTGGGAGAAGATATTTACTGACCCCTCACATCCTGGACATAAATTGCTTCAACTCCTACCCTCAAAACGAGGCTATAGAGCACTGCACACCAAGACAACTAAACACAAGAACAGTTTTTTTCCCGAACGCCATCACTCTGCTAAACAAATAATTCCCTCACCACTGTCAAACTATTCACTAGGCTGCATTACTATTACTATTAGTTTTTCTCATCGTTCCTATCACCCATCTCCTCCCACTTATGACTGTATGACTGTAACTTGTTGCTTGTATCCTTACGATTTATATTCATATTGATTGTTTCCTGATTGCTTACTTGAACCCTATGACAACCATTCTTGACGGACGTATCTTTTCTTTTATGTACACTGAGAACGTATGCACCAAAGACAAATTCCTTGTGTGTCCAATCACACTTGGCCAATAAAGAATTCTATTCTATTCTATTCTATAGCCATCTCATTAAGGAACATAGAAGGAATTAAGGAACAACAGAGTGATCAATGCCTGGAATGCACTACCTGACTCTGTGGTTTCTTCCCCAAATCCCCAAACCTTTAACCTTAGACTGTCTACAGTCAACCTCACCCCATTCCTAAGAGGTCTGTAAGGGGCGTGCATAAGCGCACCTTTGTGCCTACCATCCCTGTCCTACTGTCCTATTGCCTAATTTACCTGTACCTACTTTGCTAATGTTTATGTTTATATCAATACCTACTATCTTGTACATGTTTGACAAACAAACAAATAAATAAATAAGTAAAACATATAGGTTTGCACAAGCAAATACTTCTGCACTAGGCTGAGTGGCGAACAAGGAGAAGGCAGTTAGCAGCTTTTCAGTGGTTTAGAATTAGACTATAAATCAGGTAACTCGACAGATAACGCTGGGACTCAGAGACCATAAATTAGGCAAGAAAAAAATCTGCAGAAGGAACAGATAAAGCTTGCATAAAGTTCATAGCTGTTGCTTGAATAGGCTGCGAAGAAGAAACCCATTACAGTCCAACTGTCTAGAGCCAACCAAGACTATAATATCCAACCCAGGGCTAGTAAGCCTGTCACGATGAATATCGTGAATATTGCCAGTTGAGCACCTCTACTATTTCTAGGTTTACTGTATTTTCTAATCAAGCAGACGTGATATTTTTACTGCGCATGTGTGCATTCCAGGAGTCTCCTCCTTCCTTCTTCTCCTGTGAGCCTCGCCCGAGGCAGACGTGAATTCTTAGCTGAGAAAATGTAGCTTATTTAAGGTTTATATTCTTTTGTTACTTTTGTACTAAAATAAATATTTTATTAATTAGAATTGAATCTCGGTTTTATTTTCTAAGTAAGAATGACTTCAAGGAAGCAAGATCCTATATCACCTCTTTGATAGGAATAATTTCCTATCCGTCAAAGCCAAAGATTTCTTTGTAGGGCATGGAACCAGGAGAAACCAAGAATGAGAGGTTCAAGAAATATAGATCTTGAAACGGAAGATTGTTTCCAGCAAGGTGAGAGAGCTGAGAAAGCTGACACTTTTCTCTTTAGACTTGCTGATCGCCACTGTTCCCAGGACTGCTGTTCTTCCCTTTTTTAAAATGTCCTTTAGAAATACTCTGTATTTTGCTTCATTTGAAAAACAGAGAGATTGACACTGTTTAAAACAAGGCTGTTTATAGAAAAATGTGGTTTCTGTGTATGTAGGCATGTGTGTACATATGTGAATGAATATACATAGGACAGTATTAAGTCAATATTATGCAATTCTTCCGTGTCTTGATCAAACTTTAAACTGCCAGAATGAAGCTACCTTCTTGGCTTTGTTGTTGGCCAAAATAAGTGCATGTTTTTGGTAGTAGCAAACATACCAGCAGATGAGCTGGCCTCTGTGTCTCTTCACATTCACATAGCATATTGTAATCCCCTAAAAGTTTCTACTTGAGATATTGGTTTTACATTTAGGCTCTCCAACTATCAATCTATTCTGGGTCCTCCAAGCAGTATGTCAGATCTTCAGCCATATCCTCCTTTAATGTTATTCCTTGCTCGATGGTCTCTTCCCTCGATCTTTTAATTCGGTTTGGTTCTTGTGTACCCTCAAGAATATTAGTTCTTCTTAATAAAGAAGATACCTATCTGGTAATACACGTCTTGACAACCTTTGCACAAAAATGGAAAGGAACTAAGGTTCCATCTGAAGAGGATTTGATAAAAAAAATTCGGACTGTGCTGATATGAATAGAGTAACAATGAAAATTAAAGACAAAGAGGACTCAGAATATTATAATGTTTGGATGAAATTTTACAGTTGGTTGGAAAATGAATATAGTGGAAAATCAAGTTAGAATAATTATTGTTTATAAAAGATAAGAAAATGAACATAGATAAAAAACCCAGGTGACAAAATGGACATGAATGAAGAAGTAGCAATACAGTAATATAAAAATATACCAAAATTTAAGCATTTTGAAGTAGATTTTAAACAATAAGATAGATTTCAAAGAGTAAGTTAAAATGTTAATTGAAGAGATATATTGGCTGTCTATCTGTTAAAAGAAAATTAAAATAATAATAATAATACACTCAAGAAAGGAGAAGAAGGAGGAAGAGGAAGTAGAGGAGAGGAGGTGAGAAGGTAGAAGGGGCAGTAGGAAAGGGGAGAGAAGGGGAAGAAGGTAGAGGAAGGGGAGAAGGATAGAGGGAAGGGAGTGATCAGATAAAATATGTAGGATAGATGGGCAATCTAGTAGTAATATTGGATGTGGGGGGAGATTAGAATAAATCGTTGTTAATGTATTATGGTATATGTATGGATGTTTTATGTGAAGAATACTAAAAGAAAATAAAAAATTTTTTGAAAAAAAAAGAATATTAGTTCTTGTCATAAATATTACGTAACAATGATGTGCAAAGGGACATAATATGTCTAGGCTTTTTTTCATCTTGCCATCTCTACCCTTCTTTTTCTCTCTAGTTTTTTTCTTGTTTTTAATGTTTTAAGTAATTTGTAAAGCTCTTAGAGTTGATGGAAATCAGGTAACATAAAACTTAATACATTGTTGTTATGTTGATCAAACAATCAGTCATATGTTTAGACTGGATTTGGCATTTTTATCTACCTACTAGCTGATAACCTGGCATTGCCCGGGTATTTATTTATCCCAATCCTGTATTAGACAGGAAAAGGAATGAATTATATCTATAGTGTCAAATCAAAGTAACTTGCTGTAATCTATTATTATGAAATACAATAAAGTAAATGTAAGAAAAAGACACTTGGGCCTGGCCCTGTTACCAGTTGTAGAAGAAAGCTGCCTCAACCACTGTGGTGAGAATTAGAGATCTAATTGCCCTGGCCAACAACAGCCTGGGAAAAATTCTACAGGGAACAGCCTTTGAGGGGATTATCTGCATTAGGAGGCACCTCCCCTGACCACTTGCCCTCTTTGCTTGAAGCTGTGGCCACAGACATCAAAGCCTTTGTCTGACAGGGAGCCATTGAGGGGGGCCTTTCTTCTCCCTACTCCCATGCCCATCATCCCTGCCTTCTGCCTTCCCCCTCCCATGCGCTCCTCTTTCCCGCCCTTTCTACGATCCTGGCACTTTGCCCCAAATCCACCAGGGGGCGCCTTCTGCCAAGAGAAGGGAATATCAGGCACTTCCCCATTAGTCCAGTGGTGGGCGAATGTCATGGCTGGCATTTCAGAGGAAGCTGCGACAGAAGTGACATCACAAACAATTGCCGCTCTAGGACGCCACACTTGCTCTCCTTAATGGCCCAGGCGTTCCAGAGTTATGCTGGAACACACACACACACACACACACACACACACACACACACCGAGGGGTGTTAGGGGTGTCTTACCCACACAGTATTTCTTTCCAGAGGGTAAGTCATCTGTATACCAAGTTTGGTTGAAATTGCTCAAGGCGTTCCAGAGTTATGCTGGAACATACACATACACACACACACACACACACACACACACACACACACACACACACACACACACACACACACACACACACACACACACATATATATATATATATATATATATATATATATATATATATATATATATATTAGGCAGATGTTATTTGATGATGTTAAAGGTTCTTTCGAAGGATGTAAGTTATTATTAGGTTTCATTGCACAGTTAGCCAGATGTTGTTTGATGGTGTTAAAGATACTGCCACAGGTTATTATTATTATTTATTACATAATACAATCCTGTCCTGGCTGGCTTTTCTTCAGAGAACTGAGTTATCCTCCTATAATCCTTTTAAGCAAAGTGCTTGTTTCTAACATGTTTCCTAAAATGAATATTTCATCTTGGTTTATGTACTTTAAAAATTGTGTTACAGGTTTCTCCAAATGACTTGTATAAACAGTTTTAAAATTTAATCTGGAGGAACTCAAACATGGTCAAATTTCAAGCAAGATTTAAAAATTGGCAACCACTGTGTTCACCTATGGACTCTGAAGAAACAGAATAGTAACAGCATCGACTCTCTGGATGTTACAGAAGACTCCTGAGAATACCATGGACCACAAATGGATCATGGAACTGATCAACCCAAAGTACTCATTCGAGGCGCAAATAACCAGGCTCAAATTATCCCACTTTGGACATATTAGGAGAGGACTTAGTCCTCTGGAGGCCAATTATAATGCTGGGAAAGGTGGAAGGAAAGAATAGAAGTTGATAAGGTGCATTGTTGTAAAGACCTGAAGTGGGAACAGAACACCCTGGAGAAGATCTTCTTTGTGGTCACAAAGAGTCAACACTGATTTGATAATACATAATCACCATCAAATTGTGTATACGGACACATACAAAAAAAATATATGAAGGAAGCAAAGAACATCTGAGAAAATGACCACAAAATGTATTATCGGAGCAGAAGAAACAATTTGAGTGGAGATTTCAAGGCGGATTTCAGCCAACACCAACAGTGACACTCAGTTGCGTTGCTTCCCCCACACACTCTTTTCATCAGAACAGACCGACAATTAAAACAATTACCAAAGGGTCACATTTCAAAGAGATATCCTACTGATGAACAACAGAAGCTTGTGAGATGCTCATCTCCCATTCAAATGTTGCAGATGGAGAGATGGGGGGAGAAAAATTGTGACAAGATGTCAGGTCAATGCATTCCGCGGTGGGAAAAAGGGATGTAGGCTGCCGCAGGGCAAAAAGAAACACTGTCGCTTTTAAGGAATTATTCAGACATACATGTTTTCTCAGCCTAGAAAACCTCACCCCAGAATATAAAGCAGGTGGGCCAAGAATTTTAGTGCTGGGGTTTGGTTTGATTTTAAATCCATCTACCGAAGCCACATAAGGACAAGAAAGAATTGAACTCAAATATCTCCCATACAACATGATTGTCTTCTCCTACAGAATTAGGTTTGTTCTATTCAGCACAGGGTTTGTGGCCATAACAGACCCAACTAATATTTGTGTTGGACACCATACTGTCTTCTATTCAACCTTTCAGCCACCCGCATTGGGTAGAAAGCATTGGCCTCACTCTGATTTGTCTTTACCCATCATCTCTGCTGTGATACTGGACAGAATTCCCCTAAACGTAACTATACCGCAGCGCCGAGGAGCCTCGGTGGGCCTCGGATAGCTGGGCCGCCCGGCCCAGTGCGGAGAGCCGTCCGTCACGGGAGTGGAGCACGGCCGGAAGGGGACCGCCTCTCGCCCGCAGTGAAGTGCACGTTCGCGGGGAACCCGATTAAATCATTCGTAGACAACCTGTTGTATGCCGCCCTGAGTCCTGGATGGATGGATAGATAGGCTATATCCCAGTTACAGAAGAAAACTAATTTATTTTATTTATTTATTTATTTTAGTGTTCTTATATGCCGCCCTACTCCCTGGGGACTCAGGGCGGCGTACAACATGTCAAGAACAAGTAAACAATATAAAAGTTTAATAACAATTTAAAAAAGAATTTAAAAAACAAAACCATACAAAACCATACATACGTGGGGGAGACCTAAGATGTGAAATTGTCTCAAAACTCCACCTGCAGGAAGAGCCAGGTCTTAATGGCTTTTCGGATGGCCAGCAAGGTGGGGATAATTCGGATCTCTGGGGGTAGTTGGTTCCAGAGAACAGGTGCCCCCACAGAGAAGGCCCTCCCCCTAGGCCCCGCCAGTCAGCATTGTTTGATTGTATATTTATTTGTATGTAGACTATGAACATTCTTCTTTTTTCTTTTTTTTAAACTTTTTTATTTTTCACCAAACATACACAAATATACATACATATACCATATTATCAAAACATCCATAATAATATATTTCTATCCAAAATGTCCTAAACAAATATCCTTAGTTTGTTCCTTTTATATTGTTATCTCCAGTCTGCTTTCCTTCTATATTTCATACTACTTCTTTTTTCTAGAGAGGAAAACTGTATACAGTATATGCTTACCGTACACTTATGCAAGTTTAATTCTAAGCCTCAGAAAGATTTGAGACCAAGGCAAGGAACAGAAGCTTCTGAAAAATGGTTCCGAATGTGTAAAAAAACTGGGACGATTCAGGGAGATAGAGTGGATCCTTTGATTTAAATTTTTGTTTCTGAGCCATTTTTTTCTTAACCTTGGCAGTTTTAAGATGTGTGAACTTCCAGAATTGTGAGTTCTAGTTCCACTTTAGGCATGAAAGTCAACTGGGTGACTTTGAGCCATTCTCCCTCAGCCCACAACATCAGGCTTGGTAACCAGCCAGTCAGTTGATCAATGCCTGTCACAACCGATGCATAAAAAGTCAGCTGATTCTGCCCCCCAAAAGAAAGTAGAACCCTAGTAAGGGGACTCTATTCTATACATTCTATTTTTTTCTATGCTAGATGTTATAATTGATGAATTCAGTTAGAATGGAACGTGAAGTTGATCTAGATCAGTGTTTCTCAATCTTACCAACTTTATATCTGGCCTTCAATTCCCAGAATTCCCTAGTCGGTCCCATCCCTAGATTCTGGGAGTTGGAGTCCAGATAGCTTAAAGTTGCTAATGTTGAGAAACACTGATCTAGAGGATGCAGACTTGATAACTTTAAGACGTGTGGACTTCAACTCCCAGAATTTCCATACATCTTAAAATTGCCAAGTTTGGGAACCCTTGTTCTCTATACAGTATACTATGAAGGAATAGGTTATGTTTGGCCATGAGCAGGGGAGGGTTCCTAATTTTTTTTACTACCACTCTGTGGGCGTGGCTTATTTTGTGACCAGGTGGGCGTGGGCCTCGTGAGCTTGGCAGTGGCCAGAGAAGCAGGGGGGCATTGCCCACACACAACGCAGCCCCCCGCAGCGGGAGCAGCAAGACCGCGGCAGTGGTTCTTCTAGGAGGCTCCGTCCGGCCTGAATGCTTCTCCCCATTCGATGATCCTAGGCTCCTGCCGCCCGTTCCCCCTCCTCTCAGCAGCTCGAGAAGCCTCGAACTTGCAAAAATTCCTGGGATCATCACCGCACGTTCGTGGCTTCTCAGATTGCTGAAGGGAGGGGAATGGAGATAGCTCCTGCCACCCGTTCTTTCAGTGTCTCATGCGCTTCCTCAGCCATCCTCCCCTGCTTGGACTCACTGTGGGGTAGGAAGGCAGGACATGCGCAATGCCGGAAGCTTGGCTTCTGGGCATGCGCAGAAGAATTTTTTTTAAAAAAAAATATTATTTTAAAAAATGGCGGCGGCCAGGCACCGGTAACCGACCGCACCGGTACTGTGACGTCACCAGCGGGCCGCTACCGGTGCTATAAAATGGACCGCACTGGTAGGAACCCACCACTGGCCATGAGAAAAGACAAATAAAGATAGTTGTGCCAGGAGGAGAGAAATCTGAACACTTATCACAACAAAGATGGCAATTATCTACCTCCTATTTTTTCAAGGGCAAGGAACAGAAAGTTAGATTCCATCTGAATGCTAGGAAAGACTTCTTAGAAGGTAAAAGCAATCCGACAATGAAATTACTATGTAGAGAGGAATAAATTCCCCTTGATTAATATGTTCAAACAGAGACCAATCAACCATCTGTCAGGAACGCAATTTAAATTCCAGAATTGGACATATTTGCCCACATGGTACCTTCCACGTTCGTGATAATACAGTCACGCAAATAATGTTAAAAGCCAGAAATATTCCTTAATGAACATGCAGAAAACATTCATTATACTGTTTTCATTTAAATCATTTATTTTAATCTTTTTTTCTCCTACCACACTAATTCTCCCTCTCCCTTTTCTGGATTGCTCCATGCTTTTGGAACTGAGCAAAACTTTCCAAAACACAGTATGCAACATGCTCAGATTGCAACCTATGGACTGAAAATTAATAATTATTGAGTGCTTGATTTGGCTGCCATGAATGGAACATGGGTATGAACAACTAAAGTCAGGATTTATTTTATTTATTTTATTTATTAGTTTGTCAAACATGTACAAGATAGCAGGTATAAATATGAACACGAATGAAGGAAATTAATAATAATGATAATGATAATGATAATGATAATGACAAGGTTTTGGAATATAATATGCCAGACCTTACGATTGTGGAAAAGAAAAAAGTGTGGATCATTGATGTCGCCATGCCAGGTGACAGTCGAATTGATGAAAAACAACAAGAAAAACTTAACCGATATCAGGACCTTAAAATTGAATTACAACGACTCTGGCATAAACCAGTACAGGTGGTCCCAGTGGTAATCGGCACACTGGGTGCTGTGCCAAAAGACCTTAACCGGCATTTGAAAACAATAAACATTGACAAAATCATGATCTGTCAGTTGCAAAAGGCCACCGTACTTGGATCTGTGTGCATCATACGAAAATACATCACACAGTCCTAGACGCTTGGGAAGTGTTCGACTTGTGATATACGTTTTTTGTTAATAAATAATAATAATAATAATAATAATAATAATAATAATAATAATAATAATAATAATAATGATGATGATGATGATGATGATGATGATGATGATGATGATGATGATGATGATGATGATGATAATAATAATAATAATAATAATAATAATAATAATAATAATAATAATAATAATAATAATAATAATAATAATAATAATAAGTATTTCTCTTTAATGTCCTTATGGATTGTTGCCAGTTGACAGATAAAGTTCACAAAGCCATTTATTAGGATATATTAATTATTGTAGCAAGACAGAAACTACTATGGGAAGCCACCACCATCCCTCCTAGAAGAATGCAATATTTTGAGGAATATTTTTAAAAGCCAGGATAAAATATTTCCCCTAAAAGAGAAATAAAAAATCTTAAGGGAGACAGAAACTCAGAGCCCCAGCTCCCTGCCCCCAAGCAGATACTGAGCTGGGGCAACTTTAGAAATGCAGATTTGGTAATGGTAATCCAAAGTAATGGATTCAATAGGAATTATAGCATCACCCTCAGAAACTTCAACCAAACTTAGTTCAAACAAATATGTAGGATTTGTACTCTGCCTATAGAGCCTGCTATGACCCCTTAATAACCCCTACCTGGTCCCATGGGAGTCTGACAACAGCCAATAGAATACATGTTCTTGCACAGGAACAGGAAGTTCAAGTGCAAAGCCCAAGAGAAGGTATAAAAACCCCTCACTCTCAACTCCATGTGTCAGCTGCCCAGAACCACCCGTGTGCTTCTGCTTCATCATTAAACCATCTTTCCAATCAGCCTCCAGCCTCCATTTTGTCTCCAGTGCCTTTCTCTCGGCGTGGAACTGAACCAGATGGATATTTCTTCCAACACTACTAAACAGTATTTGATAAAATCCAAAATATTCTATATTAGTATTAAGATTATTGAACTCTTCCTACAGTTATTTAAATTACTCAGTAAAACAAAAATTGTCACCTTTGCCCCCCAAATATCTGGTATTTTTACACAGAAAAAAAGCAAAATCCTCTTTCATACGCTTTAAAGCGAAACTATTCCATTTCACTAAAATTGTTGCACAGATAACAGTCATAAATGTTATGTTTTTTGCTTACTTGCATATGAAAAAAAAGATGCTAATAAAACATTTTATTTTTTACCTCGGTGACTTACATGACACTTCTTTTGCTGACTTTAAAGTACAAAAATAAATCCCAGGTGGGAGGGATAGAAAGACTTGCTTCAATTTCTGATTAAAACTTCCCTTTGCTTTTTTTGACAACAAATGGTTAAAGCAAAATTTTTTGAATAGGTTTCCTGCCTCATAGATCATCCTCTGCTATGCATAACCTGCTTCCATAGTAACAAAAGGTGAATTCTGTTTGAACGAAGATCTGCTACATGGAGTTTTAAGCCGCTTCAACTTAGTGCCCTCCAGGTGTGTCACATATTCTAAACCAGAATCTTACAGGAATTGAAATCCAACATATCTAGAGTATGTCAGGCTGCAGAAGGCTATTGTAATGGGTTTTCCTTCCTCCCCCCTCTCTCTACCTAAGAACTATCCCCTAATCCGTGTGTGTGTGTGTGTGTGTGTGTGTGTGTGTGTGTGTGTGAAACTTTATTTCATTGAGGGCTGCATCAGGGTTGTGTTTGACCTTGGGAGGCAGGGGGGCATGGCCAGGGGTCATGGCCAGCTTGACGTCACTTGTTGGGGGCATCTGTGGCGGCCTGAGTGCTCTGCCAGTGAAAACGGAGCTGAGGAGCACTCCCGAGCTCCATTTTCACTGGCAGAGGGCTGCAGGAGGCCATCACAGCCAAAAACGGAGCTCGGGTGGGCCACGTATGACCCTCCCAAGCTCCTTTTACGCTGGCAAAGGGCTGCAGGAGGTCATCACAGCTGAAAAAGGAGCTCGGATGGGCCCTCCCAAGCTCCGTTTTTGCTAGCAGAGGCATCGTGGGCCGGTCCTTCACTGTTTCCAGGGCGGCCCCGTGGGCCAGATCTAAGCACCCCAGATCCGGCCTGCGGGCCTTGAGTTTGACACCCCTGCCCTAATCCTTCTGGCCAATCATTTTGTTCAATACTTCTAGTCTTGAACAAAGAATGGCAACCACAGAAATATTTTATCATTATTCCCAAAGCATTCACTGTTATGCTGTCATAGAACACAGAGATTTTGTTTAACTAGCAAGACTAACAGGCCCAGGGAGATGTCTTCTCCACTCATTCATCTAATTGTCTCTTTTATTTAAAGCCACCTGAGCTGCTGGCCAACTTCACCTCTGAAATCAATACCAAAGGTGAGCCAATTCTGTAACATCTATAGACTCCTTCTATGAAGTCTCCTATATCTTCATTAACAGTACACTTGTTCTTCTGTTGCCTGATGACTTTCCTAACAGATTTTTTACTTCTATTGCTCTGAAATAGACAGCCAGACCTATCACTAGGTAGAACAAAGTGCATGTTTCTAGCAGCAAATTGAGGCAGGTAACATAGTAGATGCACACCTCCATCAGCTGCGCTCCTAACCTCCTGACCAAAATTACCAATTACTTGAATTGAAAGGGCTTTTTGGGGGGGTTGGGGTTTTTGTTGTTGTTGTTGTTTTGTAATTTGGAAGTGTTTTGGGACACAGGAAGTGGAAGCAAGTGGAAGGAGTCCTCTTTCCATCTGAATAGAATAGAATAGAATAGAATAGAATAGAATAGAATAGAATAGAATAGAATAGAACAGTGGTGGCGAACCTTTTTCGGCTCGCGTGCCAAAAAAGGGGGGGCGCTCGCGCGCGCTCGCATGCCCACACCCATTCCCTCCCCCCACGCATGCGCACAACACCCCCCATGCTGCCCCCTGCGCATGCGCGCACCCCCCCACCCCCGCGCAAAGGCTTACTGGAGCCTGGAACGATGAAACCGGCAAACCGGGAGTGCGAAAAAACGCACTTCCGGTTTGCCGGTATGCTGTTTTTTGCACTCCGGAGGGTTCAGGGAAGCTCCCTGAAGCTCCGGAATGCAAAAAACTACAAAACGGACAAATCGGAAGTGCAGAAAAGTGCACTTCCGGTTTGTCCGTTTTGTAGTTTTTTACATTCCGGAGTTTCAGGGAGCTTCCCTGAACCCTTCGGAGTGCAAAAAACAGCACACCGGCAAACCGGAAGTGCGTTTTTTCACACTTCCGGTTTGCCGGTGGGAACCCTCGCGTGCCGGCTTCTATGGCTCCGCGTGCCACCTCTGGCACGCGTGCCATAGGTTCGCCACCACGGGAATAGAATAACAGAGTTGGAAGGGACCGTGGAGGTCTTCGAGTTCAACCCCCTGATTAGGCAGGAAACCCTATACCACTTCAGACAAATGGTTATCCAATCGCTTCTTTAAAACTTCCAGTTTTGGAGCAGTTACAACTTCTGTAGGCAAGCTGTTCCACTGATTAAGTGTTCTAACTGTCAGGAAATTTATCCTTAGTTCTAAGTTGCTTCTTAGAACTTAGGTAAAGTCTTAGGTAAAGTCTCTTAACAGAATAACAGTGTCTTCTTGGAACATCCTAAACTGTTGGACTAAATTAATAGTCCATCAGCATATGGCCACCTGTTGGCCTGTAGACAGGAATCCTCATTCAGTTATCAGTTGTTAAAGCTCACTGTGTTATCTTGGGCAAAACATCAATCCAGAGAGTTTAATCTCCCTTGCAGAGCTCTTGATGGAATAAACAAGAGACATTATATACTAAGGCTTATAAGGAGAGAATGGGAAAGCATGACACCTTTACCTTTGAGAAGACAACTGACTGTGCTGTACAAAGACTCAAAACTATGTCGCACAAAAGGAAGCCAACATCTATTCTCCATTATCCCTACCACAGAATTTATTCATTTCTTGATTTTGATGTATACATGGAATTAAGAGACCAGATACAAAAAGGAAATTCCAATGGCATATTATAAAATTCTCAACAGTAAGAATAGTTTGACTCTGGAGCTCATTAACAATTGAGATGGTGAGAATCCCTTTATTGGATATCATCAAGGAAAGGTCAGAAAGTTGTCTGTCAAGAGTGCTTAAACTGGATTCTTGCATCAAGCATCTCTGAATAAACCCTGCCAACTCTGGAGTTTCAAGGTCTTTAAAAGATAGTCTGTCTTTTTGCAGTAATCTCACTGATTCTACCTACCCAAGGCCATCTCTTCTACCTGCTTTGAAGTGCAAACAAAAGCAGATGACAGCCACAAAGAAAGGCAAGTAAAATAGACAAATAGAGATCATTGCCATATAGCTCCACCATGCAGCTGCCATGTATCTGGTAATGCTATCTTAACACAACATGAAACAATTGAGTTAGCAATAGTTCACCATCTCTATTTCTCAGAAACCTGCTAGAATGCAGGAGCACTTTGCAGAAAGGATCAATAAGCAATTAAGGGAAGGAAGGATAAAAATGGTTGCATGATCTACTTGAGTTGGTGGGTTCTTCTTTTTAAAAATAAATGGATGACACATGAACAAAAAAAAGGTATAACAGAGTTGGAAGAGACCCTGGAGGTCTTCTACTCCTGCTCAAGCAGGAAACCCTACACCGCTTCAGACAAATGGTTATCCAACATCTTCTTAAAAACTTCCAGTGTTGGAGCATCCACAACTTCTGGAGACAAGCTGTTCCACTGATTAATTGTTCTAACTGTCAGAAAATTTCTCCTTAATTCTAAGTTGCTTCTCTCCCTGTTTAGTTTCTACCCATTTTTTTCTTGTCCTGCCTTTAGATCCTTTGGATAATAGGTTGACCCCCTCTTCTTTGGGGCAGCCCCTTAGATATTAGAACACTGCTATCATGTCCTAGTCTTTCTTTAGATTAAACTAAACATACCACATGTTTTTATTTATTTATTTTTATTTATTTATTTTGTCAAAACATGTACAAGATAGCAGGTATGGTATAAACATAAACAAAAGCAAAGTAGGTACAGGTAAATTTGGACAATAGGACACTAAGACAGGGATGGTAGGCACAATGGTGCGCTTAGGCACGCCCCTTACAGACCTCTTAGGAATGAGGTCGACTGTAGATACCGTACTTTTTGGAGTATAAGAAGCACCTTTTTCCTCCCTAAAAATGGCTGAAAATTTGGGTGCGTCTTATACTTCGAATGTAGCTTTTTTATCCCAGCCCTAACTAGGTGCTAACAGATCTTCCCAGCTCTTACCTTGCAGGCTTTTTCATTGTTACTCTCTCCAAAGAATGGTTTTCCAGCCCTAAGTCTTTGCAGAATTCTTTTCCATTGCTCTACTTGCTCCAAAAAAGTTTTTTTCTAGCCCTAACCAGGTGCTAACTATCTTCCCAGCTCTTACCGGCTTGCAGGCTCTTTCATTGTTACTCTCTCAGAAGAAGTTTTTTTTAAGTCCTAACCAGGAGATAAAATAATGTGCTGAAGCTGACCAGACTAAGGATGCTAGCCAGATGAATACCTGGTAGGCAGATTGTTTTCCCCTATTTTCCTCCCCAAAAACTAAGGTGCGTCTTATACTCCGGTGCGTCTTATACTCTGAAAAATACGGTAGTCTAAGATTAAAGTTTTGGGGGTTTGGGGAAGAAACCACAGAGTCGGGTAGTGCATTCCAGGCATTGATCACTCTGTTGCTGAAGTCGTATTTTCTGCAGTCGAGTTTGGAGTGATTTACATTAAGTTTGAATCTATTGTGTGCTCGTGTATTGTTGCGGTTGAAGCTGAAGTATGCATTGACAGGTAGGACATTGTGGCAGATGATTTTATGAACTACATTTAGATCAGATCGAAGGTGATGTAGCTCCAAGCTATCTAAGCCCAAAATTTCAAGTCTGGTGGAATAAGGTATATAATAAGTATATAATAAGGTTTTCTGTTGTTAGCAGGACTCTATTTTCAGAATTAAAAATGTTTTTTTCCCACCAATTACAGAGTTTTCCTTTAGCACGCAGACAAAAATTAAACAGGTAAACATCTTGATGTTCTCTATTTTCTTGGGATTCTGCTTTTTAAAAGGAGAGTTTCGTATCAATTTCCAGTCTTCTAGTCATCCGGGGGAAAAAACAAAACAGATCCCTCCAATGTAATAATTGGTTTCATCACTTTAGTTGATGCAGTTGTAGTTTTTGTCACAACCGTGTTAAACACCATGCACGGCTGCACCTCGGTGCAATTCAATGCTGGCTTTTTAATTTATCAGTCAAGTTCTGTGGTGATATTTAAAAATATAGCTCTCTTGATGCACTACATCAAAGGAAAACAATGAGGCCATAACTACCCACCCCAACACTGCAGCTACAAGAGCAGTTAATTTTAAAAAAAAAATCTTGTTTAGCTTTTCCATAACACCATTCTTCTTCTACAATCTACTTAAGCACCCCCATCTGGTAACTTCCATCTTCCTTGGGTCACTGCTTGCTTGCCATAGGGGAACAACACCAACCGCTGATTAAGAATCATTCAAATGAAACCTCGTAAACTTTCAAGATGAGTAGATATACGGCAGGCTAGGTTTGGTGGATCTGTGCCCATTTTACCAGATGTCTGAACATACTGCTGTCAGCCAGCTGCCTTCCCTGCTCTTTATCGCCTTAGAGAAGAAGCATCATTAAAACAAAAAAAGATTAAAATATATCTAAGTCGAGCAAGGTTGAGCAGGAGGGATAATTCTCGGTGATTTGCAATATCTCAAAAAAGTTTTCCTACTTCCCAGTTAAGGGACTCGGTGGCTCCGTGGCTAAGACACTGAGCTTGTCGATCAGAAAGGTCGGCAGTTCGGCAGTTCGAATCCCTAGCGCCGTGTAATGGAGTGAGCTCCCGTTACTTGTCTCAGCTTCTGCCAACCTAGCAGTTTGAAAGCATGTAAAAATGCAAGTAGAAAAATAGGGACCACCTTTGGTGGAAAGGTAACAGCGTTCTGTGCGCCTTTGGCATTTAGTCATGCCAGCCACATGACCACGGAGACGTCTTCAGACAGCTCTGGCTCTTCAGGTTAGAAACGGAGATGAGCACTGCCCCCTAGAGTCGGGAACGACTAGCACATATGCACGAGGGGAACCTTTACCTTTACCTCACTTCCCAGTTAATTAGTTATTGCAATTGATTGTGCATATGTCTACTTTTCTTCTGTCTTGTTCTCATCATACCCTAAAGTCATTTCAACTACAGGTAGCCCTGGACAGACCCACAACAGTTTGTTTAGTGATGGTTCAAAGTTACAACAGCCCTGGCAAAAGTGACATATGACTGTTTTTCAGTTATGACCTTTGCAGCATCCCCATGATCATGTGATCAAAATTCAGATGCTCAGCAATTGGTTCACATTTATGGTGGTCACAGTGTCCCGAGATCACATGATCCCCGTTTGCGACCTTCTGATGAGCAAAGTCAAGGCCGAAGCCAGATTCACTTAACAGCCGGGTTACTAACTTATCAACTGCAGTGATTCACTCAACAGCTGAGTTAAGAAAAGTCGTAAAATGGGGCAAAAGTCAACATAAATGTCAAATTATTTAACACCACAGACAATCCTGCTACCCTTCAAAAAGACCTTGACTATGTATCAGAATGGTCAAACAAGTGGCAACTTCAAATTTCAACCAACAAATGCTCTGTCTTACACATTGGCAAAAAGAATCAGAACACAAAATACAAGCTTGGAGGACATGACCTTCTAGACGACCTTCATTCCATCAAGGATCTGGGAGTACTCATATCTAATGACCTAAGTGCCAAAGCCCACTGTAACAACATTGCCAAAAAGGCGCTAAGAGTTGTCAATCTAATCTTGCGTAGCTTTTTCTCTGGCAATATTACACTGCTAACTAGAGCATACAAAACATTCCCTAGACCAATTCTCAAATACAGCTAACCTGTCTGGAACAAGCACTGCATTTCAGACATTAATACAATCGAGAGAGTCCAAAAATATTTCACAAGAAGAGTCCTCCACTCCTCCGCTCACAGCAGAATACCTTATGTCACCTGACTGGAAATATTGGGCTTAGACAACCTAGAACTATGTTGCCTTCGAACTGATCTAAATGTAGTTCATAAAATTATCTGCCACAATGTCCTACCTGTCAATGACTACTTCAGCTTCAACCACAACAATACATGAGCACACAATAGATACAAACTCAATGTAAACCACTGCAAACTCGAATGCAGAAAATACGATTTCAGCAACAGAGTGATCAATGCCTGGAATGCTCTACCTGACTCTGTGGTTTCTTCCCCAAACCCCAAACACTTTAACCTTAGACTGTCTACTGTCGACCTCACCCCATTCCTAAGAGGTCTGTAAGGGGCGTGCATAAGCGCACCAGCGTGCCTACCGTCCCTGTCTTATTGTCCTATTGTCCTCATTTATCTGTACTTACTTTGCTTATGTTTATGTTTATACCTATACCTGCCATCTTGTACATGTTTGACAAACAAATAAATAAATAACTAATATCTCACTTAACAACAGAAATCTTGGGCTCAATTGTGGTCGTAAGTCAAGGACTACCTGTACTCTTAACTTGGGACAATTTGTTACCAAAGAACACGGTGATAGCCATTAACGTGAATGGCTTTAAAAGAAGATTGGATAAATTCACGAAAGACATGTCTATCGAGAGCTATTAATCTAGCAGCTCTCTCAGCAATTACAGATTGGATTAACTTAACGGAAGAAAGTGTATTAAATATTGAGGGATATGGTTTGCTCTATGGGTGGCATGCCTATTTAATATATGATAAAAAGATAGACAAAGCTTTTAAGAGTCATATATTGAGAAATGCTTTATTGCGTGTCTGGAAAAAGTACCAATGTAAGTTAAATGATAAAATACCTTGGTGGACGGTACCCAGACACGCGATAGAAAATATAAACTTGGAACAAAACATAGATAAGATTACATATAAAGAACTTCTTCTTGAAGATGGAACACTATCTCAATTAAAATCATTTGAGAAATTAAAAGAGGAAGGAATAGTTAGGACCTGGTTCCAATATAGACAAATACAGGCCAGATGGAGAGATGATAGAAAAATTGGTATTGTGCAAAATGAAGACAACTTGATTGTACAAATTAAAGATAATGGTCCAATGCATATAAAAAGATTGTATAATATTTTATTGGAATTGGATTCAGAATCAGAATTGGTTAAAGATTGTATGATAAAATGGGCTCAAAACTTTGGAGAACCTATAATGATGGACACATGGGAAAAGATATGGGTTACAAATGTTAAATTTACGCAGGCTCAAAATTTGAGGGAAAATTTTTATAAAATGTTTTACAGATGGCACTTAGACCCAAAAAAATTGGCATGTATGTATCCCAACTTACAGCTTAAATGCTGGAGATGTGAATGTGATGATGCTACATATTTTCATGTATGGTGGACTTGTAAAAAAATTAAGGCTTTCTGGATAAAAATCTGGTGGATTATACAAAATATTTTAAAGAAAAAAATTAAATTTACACCACAGTTTTTTCTACTGGGAATAACAACGGATTGTACACCTATAGAGACTAAGCTGATTTTGAATTTTATAACGGCTGCCAGATTGCTGGTGGCACAATATTGGAAGAAGGAAGATATACCTACAATTGAAGAATGGACATTGAAAGTGACACATCTGGCCGAAATGGCTAAGGTTTCATCTTACCTTAAGGACCATTCTAATGAAAAATATGTGTTGGAATGGAGTAAGTGGACGGAATATATTCAGAAAAAGTTTCAGATTAATATAATTTAAATAGTATATTTTGTTTGCTGTTTGAAGAAATAATAGATTATACTTTCAAGCTTATGGATAACAAAGAGTTAAGAAAGGATAAGATATTTTTGAATTAACAATCTGTTTTAGTATTAGGTAATTTTATATTTTTTGTCTTGAATTTATACCTTGTGTTTTTCTCTGGGAAGTCCGGGAGGGGGGAGGGTGAGGGGGGGGAGAAGGGGGGAGGGTGGATGGGGGGGGTAGAAAAGATAAAAACTGTATGTACTTTGTACTTGTAAAACTTTTCAATAAAAAAAAAGAGAGCTATTAATCTTAATATTACCTCCAGGTTGGTCGCACGTGTTATCAAGGGCTATAAATTTATAAAGGCACAATGTTATCTCCCAGTTGGGAACAGCACTTCAGAACGTATCACTGTTTGGGTTCTAGAGAAGAGAAGGAACAGAATGATGCCTCACGCTACTGTCTTTCTATCATTAGAGCAAAGATTCCATTCCAATATGTCCTAGCTGGGCTACTATGCTATGCATAGAAAAACGGGTCACTCCAAGTAAGAAACATTAGTGAACAGTTCATGGGTGGGTTCTGGATCGTTTTGCTGCCAGTTAGATCAGAGTCCCGCTGCAATCAAAAAAATAGCTTCTGCGCATGCGCAGAAGCAAAATCCAAGATGGTGGTGCCCACGGACTGGCAGCGACAGAACCGGCTCCATGACATCATCGGCAATTTACTAACGGTTCTAAAGAACCGGTTAGAACCAGTAGGAACCTACCTCTGGAACAGTTCTCAGTGGAGGCTATATGATAATAGCAATAGCAATAGCACTTAGACTTATATACCACTTTACAGTGCTTTACAGCCCTCTCTAAGCCATTTACAGAGTCAGCATATTGCCCCCAACAATTTTGGGTCCTCATTTTACCCACCTCAGAAGGATGGAATCAACCCTGAGCCTGGTGAGATTTGAACTGCCAAATTGCAGGCAGCCGGAAGGCAGCAGAAATAGCCTGCAGTACTGCACTCTAACCACTGTGCCACCAATGGCTCATGGATGACAACTCAGTCCACCGGAGGAAAAGGCTATTCTACTTTTTCATTTTTAATAGGTTTTTTTTATAAAAATCTTGCAATTTGAAAATCAAGATACGGACTCGAGCTTAGTGTAAGTAGATAAGATGGAATGATGAGAAAATGATGAGTTCTCTATTCAAAATTAATTAGATATACTGTACATATGAGGCCCCGAATACCTTCCACACAAGAAAAGACTAGAACATTTGAGACACTTTATCTCGGACAAAAGACGATTAAGTGGCACAGGCCAAGATGTATAGAATCATGTATCGCATGGAAAAAAGGGGATATGGTAAATTCTCCTTCTTCTCTCAAAAGAACAGGTCATTCAAGACTTCTTCACACAGCTTATGGGAGGGAGGGAGGTTGGTTTAGAAAGGAGAGATTTAGAGCAGAGGTGGGTTCCTCCCGGTTCGGACCTGTTCTATAGAACCAGTAGTAACTTAGCACCCTTGGTTGCTAGAACCAGAAGCAACCCCGGCCTGCCATGCCCCTGAGCCGGTTCTCCTGGTGGCGCCTACGGTGCCTCAACCTTGTTTTTTGCTTCTGTGCATGTGCAGAAGCTTTTTTAAAGTATTGCGCATGCATGCACGCACGCAAGAAGCGTGCACATAGCACGCAGCACCTGCGCGTGGCGTCATTGATCAAACCAGCAGCAGGAGAATCCAGAACCCACCCCTGATTTAGAGGCAACAACAAAGTTGCCAAAAATGATACTTTTGCCTCTGAATTTTAGAAGCATGGACTAACATTTATTTTTTCCTCTCTTTTTTCTTTTTGTCCTTTTATGTACTCTGAGAGCATATGCACCAAAGACAAATTCCTTGTGTGTCCAATCACACTTGGCCAATAAAGGATTCTATTCTATTCTAAAATGGTTCTAGATATAGCAAAATTACCTTTGGGAATCAGGAATGCCTCATCTCTGAATTAAAAGGTAGCTCTCTTATTGGAAGGAAGTGTAGACCATGCCTTGTTATAAATATTGTCACGATGTGAATATTGCCAGTTGAGCACCTCTGCCATATTTCTAGGTTTACTGTATTTTCTAATCAGCAGACATGTGACATGACATGTATTACTGCGCATGTGTGCATTCCAGGAGTCTCCTCCTTCCTTCTTCTCCTGTGAGCCTCGCCCAAGGCAGACATGATTTCTTAGCTGAGACAATGTAGCTTATTAAGGTTTATATTCTTTTGTTACTTTTGTACTAAAATAAATATTTTGTTAATTAGAATTGAATCTCGGTTTTATTTTCTTAAGTAAGGATGACTTCAAGGAAGCAAGATCCTATATCGCCTCGATAGGAATAATTCTTATTCCGTCAAATATAATATTAAATTATATTAAATATATAATATTTCCTATAAAGACTCAAGTTGGTGCATTTCCAACTTCCCTTATTTTGAAGGACGAACCAATTGCGGCTTCATTTTGCCTCTTCTATTTGATTTTTATTTTAGGGTTTCAAGAACCCATAAGATAGTCCACTATTTTGTTCTTCCTTTTTTTGTAAATTGCTGCCCCTAATTTTATATCAGTTATGAAGAAATCATATGCTTTTCATTGGGCTTTATCTCTGGAGTTGGGAACAATGAGCCACAATCAGCACAAATAACAGACAGATAAATCGTTTCTAAAAGGCACATGATCACTAAAGCATTTTTTTTTTAAAATTGAGAGTGTTCGATTGGGCTTTAACTCTGCAAGATTCCATTTGGGTCTTAACTCAGTTCTCCTTGGAGATGCCTGGAACTAAACCTACACCATGATTTGTCTTTTTTTGGTAGCTCCGAGATGCTAAAAGGCTATAAGGCTTACAGCAGGGACTGATTTAGGACATCTGAAATCAATAGAGCTAATTTCCGTTTAAATTAAGGAGCAGTCACTTAACAAGCTTCTGATTCAAAGCTTATTCAGTTTACAGCTTGTCCACATAAATAATAGAAATGATGTGTGGTAGGCACTTTCCCGTAGATTTCTTCGCTGAGGTCCAAATTAAATTGGCTGAATGCACCATTGTGGATGTTTACCTATAGAGAGAAGCAGAAATGGCCTTGGGGGACAGGAAGAAGTGTCACTGCCAACGAAAAGTCAGATAAAAGGGAGTCTGGACCGGATCTGCAATCTGAGTATACCTCAGACAAGGCCCTCTCTAGTTCTCATGAAGATAAAGGGAGGGAAGAGGAAACACATTATGTTGACCAGGAATCTAATGTTTCTATTGAAAGTCTTGAGGGAGCATATGTGCCAATGTCACCATTACCTTTGCAGGCCTTCAAGATAATGAAAAGTTCCTCAGGAAACACCCAAAGTCCCTGAGAAGACACCCAATGTCCTTGGAGGACCTCCTGTTCTAACCTAGGTGTTCCCAAACCACGAAGCAGACTCCTTGTCCCGACAAAAATCCCTTTTTATTAAGTTACTGTGAATTCTTCTCATTTACATCCAGCAAAGTCTCTCAAGGGTAAATTCACAGTCACAGACCTTATCTGGCTTGGAGAGCTGCCAGGCCGATATCTTCAAAACTTGGCAAGAAGTCGCTGAGAGTCACAAACCAATTAAGTGAACTAATTGTCTCCTGCAAACTCCCCTCCCCCTTTCGCTCCTCTTTTATTCCCTATGAGAGGGGCCATTCATCGTCCATCTGTGGCCTTACTCCCAAGTCGACCCTTGTTCCTTAGCTGTTCCCTTCATCTGGCAGCTCTGCGCATGCGCACACTGGGAACAGGCTCCAGCTGTTCGTCTGCCTCACTGATGTCTGACTCCAAATGCAGCTGATAACTGTCAGACCGCCCTGGCCCCATCTCTGCCTCTGACGCAGAGCCTTCCCCAGACTCCACGACTGGCCCATGTTCTTCCCCAATCTCCTCACTGTCCAAATCTGCTGCCAGCTCTGCTGGCTGCTGGTGGGCCACAACACCTCCAAGGGGGTGGGTGGCTATTTCTGTACTTCTTTATCTTATCTAGAGTGTGCCAGCCTGTCTGGGTGGAGTGTGCCAGTGCTTCTGGGTGGAGAAGTGGACAATGTAGCAAACATATAAATATGAGTGTCAAAGTGTGTTCAGGGTTCTCTCTTGCTGAGCGAGGCCCATCCTTATTCAGCTGGCTAAACATGTAAAAAGCTTATTGAAGTAAAAACCTGATCTCTGTCTTTCTTTATACCAAGCCACACCTGAAACCAGCAAAATAATTCAGACTTAGAAGAGTACCAGCCCTTCAAGGTAGGTCAGACTAGAAAACCAGTGCTATGTAGGTCAGCACCAGTAGTGGGTTCCTACCGGTGCGCTCTTGGCTGTCCGTCGCCGCCGAGCCGAAGAAGCTGGCGGCGTTCGTGGCGCGGGGCTTCCCCCGCCCGCTTTCCCGGGACGCTGGGACGCCGCCATTTGCGTTCTTCTGCCCTCTGCGCAAGCGCTTGCGCAGAGGGCAGAAGAACGCAAATGGCAGCATCCCGGCATCCCGGGAAAGCGGGCGGGGGAAGCCCCGCGCCACGAACGGCGCCAGCTTCTTCGGCTCGGCGGCGACGGATAGCCAAGAGCGCACCGGTAGGAACCCACTACTGGTCAGCACTATTTTTATTGTAAAGCCATAGTAGTGAAAACTTGCAGAACTAAATGCACTTCCTCCTGCCTCTCAAGGCCATTCCTTCTGTCCTTTGCACTGCTATTTTCCTCTGTATTTGTATTTGTTTATTTGTCAAGCATATATGATTATAAGCAAAGTATAAACAGTAAAACATGATTGAATATACAGTATATGTAATAGTACAAGAATGAATAAGAGTAAAAGAGGTATGAATATATGGGACATTAGGACAGGAACGGTAGGCACGATTGTGCACTTATGCATGCCCCTTACCGACCTCTTAGGAATGGGGTGAGGTCGATGGTAGATAATCTGAGGTTGAAGTTTTTGGGGTTAGGGGAAGAAACTACTGAATCAGGTAAAGTGTTCCAGGCATTGACCACTCTGTTGTTGAAGTCGAATTTTTTGCAATCAAGTCTGGAGCAGTTTACATTAAGTTTGTATCTATTGTGAGCTTGTGTATTATTGCGGTTGAAGCTGAAGTAGTCGTTAACAGGTAGGATGTTGTGGCAAATAATTTTGTGAGCTACACTTAGGTCAGATTGAAGGCGGCGTAGTTCTAAATTTTGAAGTCCCAAAATTTCAAGTCTGGTTTCATAAGGTATTCTGTTGCGAACAGAGGAATGTAATACTCTTCTTGTGAAATATCTCTGGACTTTCTCAATTGTGTTAATGTCTGATATGTAGTGTGGGTTCCAGACAGATGAGCTGTATTCAAGAATCGGTCTAGCAAATGTTTTGTATGCTCTGGTTAAGAGTGCAATGTTACCAGAGAAGAAGCTATGCAAGATTAGGTTAACCACTCTTAATGCCTTCTTAGCTATGTTGTTGCAGTGGGCTCTGGCACTTAGATCATTAGAGATGAGTACTCCAAGGTCCTTTACTGAGTGAGGATCATCACCAAGGTCATGATCATCAAGTTTGTATTTTGTGTTTTGATTATTTTTGCCAATGTGTAAAACTGTCATCCAACACATCTCAGGTCTCCTTTCTAAGAAAAAATGTCCAACCCCAAATACCAAAAAGGGTGTCAGTGCCTGGCCACAGAGGCTGGGTAAGCAGCACTCCCCCCCCTGTAACTACCTTCTAAGAGCAGGATAGCACCTTTTCCACTTCCCCAGCGAACCAGTACAACGAAAGGCAAAGGTAAAGGTTTCCCCTGTCCAGTCGTTTTCCGACTCTAGGGGCCAATGCTCATCTCCATTTCTAAGCTAGAAATGGGAGCTAGCATTGTCCAAAGATGCTGACTAAAAGCAGGAAATCCTAGGGATCTGATTGGGTGGCAAGTTTGGGGGAACTAGGCAGGTCCTTGTGTCTGTGTACTTGAGCTTAGTTCTATTGCAAGGTTAAATGGGCTTTCAGGAGGACACTGTCAGATTGTTATGGAGATGGAATGTTGAGACAATGGGGGGGGGGGCGTGTCCCTGACTGAGAATTGAATCTTGAGGTTTTTCATCTTATTAAAAGGTAAAGGTAAAGGTTTTCCAGACCAGTTGTCTTCGACTTTAGAGGTCAGTGCTCATCTCTATTTCCTAGCCAAGGGTGCCAGCATTGGTCAAAGATGCTTCCATGGCCATGTGGCCAGCATGACTCTATGCCAAGGCTCACAGAATGCTGCTACCTTCCCACCAAAGTGGTACCTTTAGTTTCGTTTATTTAGAGTTGGAAGGGACTTTGTAGGTCATCTAGTCCAAACCCCTGCTCAAGCAGGAGTCCTTACACCATTTTGGATAAATGGCAGTCCAATCTTCCTTTGAAAGTCTCAAGTGTTGGAGCTCTCAAAACCTCCACAGACAAGCTGTTCCACTGGCTGATCGCTCTCACCGTCAGAAAGTTCCTCCTTATTTCCAGGTTGAATCTCTCCTTGGTCAGCTTCCACCCATTATTTCTTGTCTGGCCTTCTGGTGCCTTGGAAAACAGCCTGACCCCCTCCTTTCTGTGGTAGACCCTCAAGTATTGGAACACTGCTATCATGTTACCCCTGGTCCTTCTCTTCGCCAGACTGGCCATGCCCAGTTCCTGCAACCGCTCTTCGTATGTTTTAGTTTCCAGTCCCCTAATCATCCTGGTTGCTCTCCTCTGCACTTTCTCTAGAGCTTCAATGTCTTTTTTGTAGTGTGGTGATCAAAACTGGATACAGTACTCTAGTTGTGGTCTAACTAAGGCTTTATAGAGTGGTATTAGTACCTCCCTAGTCCTAGATTGTATCCCTCTGTTAATGCAATTTAGGATTGCATTGGCTTTTTTTGCTGCCGCTGCACATTGCTGGCTCATATTTAGTTGGTTGTCCACCAAGACTCCAAGATCCCTCTCGCAGTCGCTGCTATTGAGTGTGGTTTCACCCAGTTTATATGTGCATCTTTGGTTTTTCTTACCTAGGTGTAAGATTTTACTTTTCTCTGCATTGAATTTCATTTTGTTTGATTGGGCACAGTGTTCAAGTCTGTCAAGATCCATCTGGATCCTGAGCCTGTCCTCTGGGGTATTAGCTACTCCCGCCAGCTTGGTATCATCTGCGAATTTCATCAGCATCCTGATCTCTGCTAGGAGAATGCCCCATAAAATGGGAGCTACAGCAGAAAATATACACCTTCTGAGCCCCAGCAGCCTGCATTTATTTATTTATTTATTTATTTATTTATTTATTTATTTATTTATTTATTTATTTATTTATTTATTTATTTATTTATTTATTTATTTATTTATTTATTTATTTATTTATTTATTTATTTATTTATTAAAATTTCTATGCCGCTCAACTCCCGGGGGACTCTGGGCGGCTCACAGCAGGTATAGAAACATATAATAAGTAAAAACAATAAAAAAAAACATGTTAAAATACTATCCATGATTTAAAAAAACTTTCACTCATACCCCGCCTGCCGGAAGAGCCAAGTTTTTATTGCTTTACGGAAGGCCAGCAGGGTGGGGATAATCCTGATCTCTGGAGGGAGTTGGTTCCAAAGGGAGGGGGCTCCCACAGAGAAGGCTCTCCCCCTCGGCCCCGCCAACCGGCATTGCTTGGTCTTTAGCCAACAGGACTGAGGTCCTTAGCCAACAGGACTTGGTGCTTAGCCAACAGGACTTAGCCAACCTGGTCCTTAGCCAACAGGACTGACATCATGTCCATCCTACCAGACTGGATCAGAAGGGTAGGAATAAGCAGTGACAGGATTCCTCTAGTAGTCCCAAGCTCGTATGAAGGGCTTTAGAGGAGACAGGCAGCATCCAGAATATCAATCTAGCTAGTGAATAAGCCAGTCCCTGCCATTCCCTGTCCTATATTCTCTTGTTTTTTAGCTCAGCTGATTCACGCGGCAGAGCGCAGCTGACACCGAGGGCGGTCTTTGAGTGCTGCGAGTGCGCTCTCATAGAACCGGTAGGAAAAGATTTGGAATCCCACCACTGCATCTCATCCCCTGGAATGATAAAGAAAAGGTCCTGTTCTCCCCGGAACTCATTCAAAGCAGAAGCTGTCTTGCAAACAGACAAGATGTCTTTTTCCACCTGCACAGAGATCCTTCTTTCCGGCCCCATGAAATCAACTGCACCTGGAATCATTTTATATGGATAGAGCTCCAAACAAATCATTACTAATGCTTGATTCAAAATACAGTAAATGTGCCACCACAATACAACCAATGTTTAAAAGTCATGCCATTAACAATAGATAATAAAGAACAGAACGTTGCAATCTTTTTTATGCGACACCCTTTAGTATTTGCTATTATATCTTTCCTCAGTCTTCTCTTGTCAAGCTAACATTCCCTGAGTCTCTTTTTACAGGACTATGCTACACCATCTATGGAGTCCTCCACCACCATGCTGTCTTCCCATTTGTTGGAACAGGAGGTTTGTTCAGAAGACCTTCAGAATCCCTTCCAAACCAGTAGTGGGTTCTGAATTAGTTTGCTACTGGTTCGTGTGCGCACTCGCATGCGCAATGCTTCTGCACATGCGCAGAAGTATCCTGGGCAGGTGGGCGGAGCCTCCTGCCACTGCTGCTACCAGTTCTAAGAACCGGTCCGAACCGGGAGCAACCCACCACTGTTCCAAACCTATGATTCTCTGAAATTTCTCTGAATCCTTTTTGAGGAAGGGGAATGAGAAAAGCAAAGGTGGGTGGGTAGGTAGGTAGGTAGGTAGGTAGGTAGGTAGGAAGGAAGGAAGGAAGGAAGGAAGGAAGGAAGGAAGGAAGGAAGGAAGGAAGGAAGGAAGGAAGGAAGGAATTCAAAATAAGCTAACCATTATGTGATTTATGTGATCTTGGTTCAACAAGGGATCTTTAGTCATTGTGGCTTGGGAAAAAAAATATTGATTCCAACTATAGAAGAATGGTTGCAGAAGCTGATGGAGTTGGCTGAAATGGCAAAATTGACTACTCTGCTCAAAGAAAAGAACATAAGTACTTTTGTTTCCACATGGAAACCGCTTCTGAAAAAGTATTGTGGAAAGAACCACTAGTGGAAAAGAACGAAATTTTGACTTTGGGTTTTGTAGATTAGACTGGTAGAATTTTGCAGAAATAACTGGTTCATACTATTATGGCAAAACAAAAAGTTGTGATTTTTTTTGATAATGTCCTTTTCTACTGTTTCTTTTTTCTTTTTCTTTCCCCATCCTTCCTCACTATTCTTTTCCCTTTTCCCTTTTCCCTCATTGTCCTCTTATTTGCTTTTGTATTTTATAATATTTTATAACTTAATAAAAATTGTTTAAAAGGAAGGAAGGAAGGAAGGAAGGAAGGAAGAAAGGAAGGAGGGAGGGAGGGAGGGAGGGAGGGAGGGAGGGAGGAAGGAAGGAAGGAAGGAAGGAAGGAAGGAAGGAAGGAAGTCAAAATAAGGTAAGCCATTATGTGATTTCTGTTATCTTGGTTCAGCAAGGATCTTCAGCCATTGTGGAAAAAAATACGTGAATCAGTCCACTTGCTCATTAAAATATGACTGAAAAACACCGTAGCTTAGGGTGATGTGTAAAACTGAGCACTACAGAGGAGCAATACAAAGAATTCTCCAGAGCCAGATTTTGTAAGTAATTGTGGATAAAGTTATTCATGTACCTGCAAAATGTGGTGGTTACAGTCTCACAAGGCTGTCTTGGGAATTGACAAATTGATTCATTCTCTTTAAGGGAACTGGAGCCCCCTGAAGGGATTCAGCCACAAGAATGCACACACATGCATATACCTTTAGTGAACTGAATTGTTAAATCAAGCCGACTCGGGTGAAAGCCAACCCACGGATCACAAACTGCCAATGAACCTGATCACTAATCGCAAATCAGATCTTGGCTGACATGCCTCCCTCACCGGTGGCATGTTTTGAACTACCCCTTGCATGGACTGGAAGTATATCAGGGCAGCACCTGCTTTAGGGGAAAATGAGATGCTCGGAAGAAAAGCAGATGACAACCCATCGGTGACAAACATAATGCCTTGTTGTCTGAAAGCTGATCAAAACTAGGACACAACTGAAAGAGTTTGCTGCTAATTTGCCAACTACTAAGCAGTAAATGTCCAGTAACCACCAAGCAAAATGGTTTGCAAGCACATAGAGAAGATGAAGGACAGTATACGCACGACTATTGTCTGCCTTTTTAAGTATACCAGACTCAAAACACAACTACGTAAGCTAATTCTACTTTATTGCAACACTACATTACAGAATCTTGCAAATCTAAATGTATAAATCCCCTGGTTTCCTTTACAACAGGGATTTCAAACTCAAGGCCCACAGGCCGGATCCGGCCCACTGGGTTCTTAGATCTGGCCCACGGGGCTGCCCTGGCCTGCAGTGCCTCTGCCAACGAAAATGGAGCTCGGGAGGGCCGTGTTTTCAGCTGCGATGGCCTCCTGCAGCCCTCTGCCAGTGAAAATTGAGCTCCGTTTTTGCTGGCAGAGCATTTGGGCTACCACAGTCGCCCCCGACACGAGTGACATCGAGCTGGCCATGCCCCCCCCTGAGGTCAAACACAACCTTGATGCACAACCCTGTTGTGGCCCTCAATGAAATCGAGTTTGACACACCTGCTTTGCAGCCACAGAATTTAGGGGGAAATCCCTTATGAGAAGACTCTTGAGAGTCCCTCGGACTGCAAGGAGATCAAAACTCAAGAAGATCCTAAAGGAAAATCAATCTGATGTCCTTTGGAAGGACAGATTCTGAAGCTGAAGCTCAAATATTTTGGCCACCAAATGAGAAGAGAGGACTCATTGGAAAAGACCCTGATGTTGGGAAAGACGGAAGGAAAAAGGAAAAAGGAATGGCCTTTCATTCACACAATGAACATGAATTTGGGCAAACTGCGGGAGACCATGGAAGACAGAGGAGGACAGAGGGGCCTATCATGCTATGGTGAATGGAGTCTGAACTGAACTGAACCGGTAGTTACAAGGATTGGCTGACCCCACCCACCCTGCCCCTCCCCTCCCAGGAGTCTCCATGTGGCCCATTTTGGATGTGAGGTAAGCTGAGGCTCTGGGAGGGCAAAAAATGGGCCTACCGGAAGTACCGGAAGTCCGGAAATGGGCCCATTTCTGGGGAGGCCGTTTTCGCCCTCCAGGAGGCTCAAAGAAAGCCTCCAGAGCCTGGGCAGGGCAAAAAACGGCCCTATCGGAAGTACTGGAAGTTCAGAAATGGGCCCGTTTCCGGCCTCTGGAGGACCTCCGGAGCCTGGGCCAGGCCGTTTTCGCCCTCCCAGAGGCTTGAGGAAAGCCTCCAGAGCCTGGGGAGGGCGAAAACACCCCCCCCGCCGTGGTGCAGGAGGCCGAGTAGGCCACACTTCCATGGCCACGCCCACCCAGCAACCGGGAAGAGAACCAGTTGCTAAAAAATTTCAATCCCACCCCTGCATATAATGACCAACCAGATGCTTCTGGGAAGCCCACCAGAAGAACCCTTCCTCTAAAATTGAGACTGTATCCTGCCTCTGCTATGGTAGGTAGTATTAGCATAGGTACATTCAGTGATGCTAAGAGTGGACAACCTTGTATCGAAAAGCCTGTATGGATTTCCCAATGTTCTTTTGTTGGGACCCTAAAAATCCCTCCCACCAGTACAGATAGTCCTTGACTTACAACCATTCCTTTAGTAACTGTTCGAAGTTACAATGGCACCGAAAAAGTGACTTATAACTGCTTTTCCCACTGACCTGCCCACGGTCGCGTGATCAAAATTCGGACGCTTGGCAACTGGCATGTATTTATGAGGGTTGCATTATCCCGGAGTTAAATTATCACCATCTGGTAACCTTCCCAGCGGGTTTCCAACAAGCAAAATCAAAGGGACAAGCTAGAGTCGCTTAACAATGGCATGATTCACTTAACAACTGTAATGATTTGCTTAACAACGGTGGCAAAAAAAAGGGTGGTAAAATGGGACACCGCTCACTTAACAATTCTCTTACTTAGCAACATACCGTCTTTTTCGGAGTATAAGATGCACCTTTTTGCCCCCAAAAGAGGGTGGAAATGTCAGTGTGTCACGGTGTGAAAATTGCCAGTTGTATGTATATGCAGGGTGATGCATCCCTATCCTAATATTATGATACATTCCAATACAAGGAGGACACATGATGTGATCTTCTGCGCATGTGTGCATACCTGATTCTCCATTATTTACTTCTGCCTTTGATTCTGACTGGAGCGGTCACAATTTATTAGCAAAGATGTAACTATTCATGATTTATTGTTTTTGTACCAAAATAAATATTTTCTATTAGACTTTTAATCTCGGCTTTATTTTCTAAATGTCTGAATTCCAAGAAAAGTTCCACTTTGCCTCTATGAGATTTATTCTCACTTTAACACAGTGCGTCTTATACACCGAATACAGCCATTTTTGGCCTCCCAAAGCCCCGCCCCTGCATCACATTTTTGTAAAAAACAGGCCATTTTTTGCAAAAACTGGGGCGTTTTTGCCTTCCCTCACCCCCTAGGAGCGCTCTGCAGGCTTCCCAAACCCTCTGCATGCCCTGTTTTTGCAAAAAAAGATGGCCGAAAAACGGGGGTGTTTTTGCCTTCTAATTACCCCATCTAGCATGACTGGAGGAGGAATTCTGGGAGTTGAAGTCCACTAGTCTTAAAGCTGTTAAGTTTGAAGTTTGTAAAAAGTGTACATGGTTGTAAAAAGTATTCTGCTACACTGGTATTTCATTAAATAATATATTACTACACCATTTGGTTCAGAATACTTTTTTCCTTGTTTCCCCCCTCTAAAATCTAGGTGCGTCTTATACTCTGAAAAATACGGTAAATGTCGGGTCCAATGTGGTTGCAAATCGAGGACTACCTGAATTACCTAAAATGAGTGATTTCATTTCCCATTTTGAAGTGGGTAATCTAAGGCAGCAGGGAAAAGCGACAGGAACAGGTCGTGAAGAGCTTAGCTTTTCTGAAGTAAAAGCTGTCACTCGGACCGCAGAGGTGACGGTTTTATTAATATGCATCTGTTTTATGAATCTGTCTTACAGATATTATGATGTCGATGCTCTAAACCAGTGTTTCCCAACCTTGGCAAGTTGAAGATATCTGGACTTCAACTCCCAGAATTCCCAAGCCAGCATTCGCTGGCTGGGGAATTCTGGGAGTTGAAGTCCAGATATCTTCAACTTGCCAAGGTTGGGAAACACTGCTCTAAACCACTGGGAGTTGTTCCAGAGCACATCGGTATCATAACCCAAAGAGAAAGGAAGAAGCCTAAATTCAGCATTAAGAAGAACAATCCCAAATCTCAGTGGTGGGTGGAAAATATAAGGACACACCCCCCCCCAAAAAAATCCCATCCAATGCATGAGTTGACCTTAGCCAGCCAGCTAGCCATCATTTACTGGTCATCACAGTATTCTACACACAACCTTCACAGAGATTGTCCAGATGGTACTAAGCCATAATGTGCTTTATTTCAATCATAGAAGTTAGAACCACAGAATTATGGAGTTAGAAGGAATTATAAGGATACATAGTCCAGCCCCTTGCAATGTAGGTGTATGAAAACCAATTGAGCTATTTTGAGGGGTCACTGTCCGGCCAGGACAGCATCTGAGGCCTCGGAAGTTATGAGTGGTGGCATGGATACCCCTCCCCCCCCAAAATCCCCAATGCATGTAAAAGAGGGGGCAGAGTTTCATAGTCGCAGAACACAACACTGGTGATGGCACCTAGTTTGGGTAATGAAACATCTGCAAGAAAAAAAAAAGATTGCAAATAACCAGCTGTCTGCAAGAAGCATAAATCCTTCCATTTAAGAGCCGAGTTGGTGCAGTGGTTAAATGCAGCACTGCAGACTACTGCCAGTTCAGCAGTTCAGCTGTTCAAATCTCACCGGCTCAAGGTTGACTCAGCCTTCCATCCTTCCGAGGTGGGTAAAATGAGGACCCAGATTGTTGGGGGCAATATGCTGAATTCTGTAAACCGCTTAGAGAGGGCTGTAAAGCACTATGAAGTGGTATATAAGTCTAAGTGCTGTTGCTATTGCTATTGCTATTGCATTCCCCACTATGCAGCAAGAGCTGAAGAAGCTTCTTGGGTGAGAAGCGAAACATCTTCAAAGAAAAAACCAGAAAGTCCAGTTGCCTCTTGAAAAAAGCACCTTTGGGACAACCATGACCTGGATGACTGAGAATCTCCATAGACATTTACTATATGAAAAGAGAGCAAAGCCAACTCCCTCCTAACGTTGATGATGATACCTAGTTGGATAATGAAACATTTGCAAGAAAACCACCAAGCTCAGAGAACACCAAGGACCCCACAGTTCAATCCTGAGCTACAAATATTCTCTTTTATTGGTATCACAGGACAGTCACTATCTAGACAATTGTTTTTATTGAACACAGTCATGATCTAATTTTTTATTATTCTATTCTATTCTATTCTATTCTATTCTATTCTATTCTATTCTATTCTATTCTATTCTATTCTATTCTTTCCACAAACATCTAATGCTCTGGAAAATCATTTGTTCTCTCTTGTAAATGCTGCAATTAAGTTAGTATGGTTACTAAGTGAATCTAGCTTGCCCATTGACTTTGCTTGTCACAAGGTCGTAAAACGTGACCACATGACCCCGGGACACTACAACCGTCATAAATATGAGCCAAGTTTCCAAGTGTCTGAATATTGATCATGTGACCATGGAGATGCTGCAACGATCGTAAGCGTGACACTTTTTCCCAGCGCTTTTGTAACTTCGAATGGTCACTAAACTGTTGTAAATCGAGGACTACCTGTATTTGAATTTGGGGTTTATGTGAACCCAACCAATGACTTTTAAAACAGAATGTGGACTATAATGCCTTGGTAAGGCCACACTTGGAATACTGCATTCAGTTTTGGTCGCCACGATACAAAAAGGATGTTGAGACTCTAGAAAGAGTGCAGAGAAGAGCAACAAAGATGATTAGGGGACTGGAGGCTAAAACATATGAAGAACGGTTGCAGGAACTGGGTATGACTAGTTTAATGAAAAGAAGGACTACGGGAGACATGATAGCAGTGTTCCAATATTTCAGGGGCTACCACAAAGAAGAGGGAGTCAAGTTATTCTCCAAAACACCTGAAGGCAGGATGAGAAGCAATGGGTGGAAACTAATCAAGGAGAGAAGCAACTTAGAACTAAGGAGAAATTTCCTGACAGTTAGAACAATTAATCAGTGGAACAGCTTGCCTCCAGAAGTTGTGGATGCTCCAACACTGGAAGTTTTTAAGAAGATGTTGGATAACCATTTGTCTGAAGTAGTGTAGGGTTGGACTAGAAGACCTCCAAGGTCACTTCCAACTCTGTTATTCTATTCTATTCTATTCTATTCTATTCTATTCTATTCTATTCTATTCTATTCTATTCTATTCTATTCTATTCTATTCTTCCACTTCCAGATGGGTATATCACACTAGTTTTACATGTGTATCCTACTTTATTTATTTATTATTTATTGAAGAGATTTATATGGCAATCCAACTCACAGTGACTCTAGACAGTTTACAAAGGTAAGTTCTCAAATGCAAAAGCCAAAACACTCTGAGCTCTCTAGGGACAACATTCAGACAAACCATTTGATGGACTCTGTTATCAGCCTGGGATTCCAAAGCCCCCTGGCAAAACCATGCCTTTTAAGGCCTTTCAAAAAAGTATCTTATGGGTCTTATTTCCATGGGGATGATGTTCCACAGGCAGGGAAACACCATGGAAAAGACCTTCTTGGTTCCACTGCATGGACCTCCTTAACGGTATTGAAGGGGAAGATCCATAACATACCTGCCTCCTTGATCTACTTGGTCAGGTAATAACTGGGAAATGAGAGCCTTTCAGATAACCAAGCCATATAGGGTTTTAAAAGAGATTCAGGAAGGCTTCTACAGATTAACAGAGTTGGAAGGGACCTTCTAGGTCAGTGATGGCGAACCTTTTTTGGGGGAATGTGGGGATCATGTGTGTGCGTGCCCACACTCATAATTCCATGCATCCCCGCACATGCATGCATGACCCCCCTGCTCCCAGCATGCAATGGCATGCCCATTTTTCGCTCCAGAGCCTTTCTAGGAGCCTGGGGAGGGCGAAAACGGCCTTCCCCACCCCCTCTGGAGGCTGGAAACAGCCTGTTTCCTGACTCCCAGTGGGCCCAGAAGGCCCAAAAATCAGCCGGCTGGTGCACACATGCACGCCGGACCTGAGCTCGCGTGCCCACTGATATGGCTCTGCGTGCCACTTGTGGCACCCGTGCCATAGGTTCGCCATCACGGTTCTAGGTCATCTAGCCCAACCCTGGCTAGTCCCTCGGGAGTAGGGCGGCATAGAAGAACCAAATAATAAATAATAAATAAATAACACCCCCCCACACCCAAGCAGACCCTACACCATTTCTGACAGATGGCAATCTAGTCTCTTCATGAAAGCTTCCAGTGATGAAGCTCCCACAACTTCTGAAGGGAAGCTGTTCCATTGGTTGATTGTTGTCACTGTCAGAAAATTTCTCCTTATTTCTAGGCTGAATCTCTCCTTGTTCAGTTTCCATCTACTATTCCTTGTCTGGCCTTCTGGTGCTTTGGAAAATAGCTTGACCCCTTCCTCTCTGTGGCAGCCCCTCAAATATTGGAACACTGCTATCATGTCTCCCCGGTCCTTCTCTTCACTAGACTAGCCATGCCCAGTTCCTGCAACCATTCATCATATGATTTAGCGTCCACTCCCATAACAAACAGGCAACCAATTCAGCTCTTGCAACACAGGTGACATTAGATTCACATGCATGAATCTAAGCTTGCACAAAACCATGCCAGGTGCAGGAGTTCATGGCAGCTTGCATAGAAATCCCTTCTCCATTTTTTCCCAACAGTCCTCTGAAATTGACTGAGAAACTGATTGATAACAGAATAACGGAGTTGGAAGGGACCTTGGAGGTCTTCAAACCCCAGCTCAAGCAGGAGAACCTATACCATTCCTGACAAATGGCTGTCCAATCTCTTCTTGAAAGCCTCCAGTGATGAAGCACCCACAACTTCCAGAGAGCAAGTCATTCCACTGATGAATTGTTCTAAGCTGTGAAGAAATTTCTCCTTATTTCTAGACTGGTTCTCTGGTCAATGAGCTTTCCATGACTAAAAGTGGATTTGAACCTGGGTCTCTGGAGACCTAATCCAATGGATTACACCAGGGGTCCCCAAACTTGGCAACTGTAAGACTTGTGGACTTCAACTTGAAGAATTCTGGGAGTTGAAGTCCACAAGTCTTAAAGTTGCCAAGTTTGAAGACCTCTGGATTACACCGATGCTGCTCAGTTTTAAGCCTTACCCCAGATTGTCAAGTGTACATGGATTTTTTGGACTCTTTCTAGATATTAAACAGAAATGGTTTCAAGTGTAATGGTAAGACATGCAACTTAGTGGAAATAACTGGTTCTAAAGCAGATGGGCTGAGCCGGTGTTTATTTGGGAATAAGCAGAGTAGAAGAGACTACTGTATATCCCAAACCTGGGACGATGGACTGCAAGAACAGCTCAGATAGTGTGCACCACAATACTTGCTCAAGGAAAAAAAAAATGTTCCTCATCAAAATAAAAGCCTTAAGCTCAGGATTTCCCATTTCTCTACAAAATCACCTTGCACGGTGTGGCTTTTTAGAATATCTTATGTCTAGCTCTGGGTACGAATTATAGCAGATTGCAATTCCTTTCCCCTCCCCATCCGTTCGCTGCAAACATTTGCTGCTTCTCCAAGTCCCGAAATGAGTGGGTGTTAGGTACCGTGCATGTTGGCATCCAATCATCGTATGACACATCCTATCCACAAAATAAACATCGACCAACACATCTCTGCACAAGTTCTTAAGATCAGAAGGTCAGGGCAGAGATATTAGAAGCACCCTTCTGCATTTACAGGCGTGCAAGTCCCCAAATTACATACGTCTATCCTAACAAGGATGTCAGCTCCTAACCTAGGAAAGGTCACTTCTTGAGACCTTGCAAAGGAACAACAGATGGCTTGGTGCAATAAAAAGACAGCTTGCCTCGGGGGGGGGGGGACCTGATATTCACCATCTACACATACCACAACATTACCCAAGGATCATTCAAGTTGAAGGAAGAACATAGATCCATCCACACATCTAATGGTGGGGAGGGATGAACAGCAGAAGCCATGTCTCCATGGAAGATTGAAAGCTCACTCATGTCGGTGCAGAGCAATTAGACTGAGAAACATCTGAGGTTTCTAGAGAGCTGTTTTAACCAGCAGAGCACGGTCAGTTCAGTGCAACAATCTGTCTGATCCTGGATAAGACGCCTTCCAGGACTCCATATCACACCACCACCTATTGCTTGTTTTTTCTCCAGCACGCCTCTTCCTCCTCCCTCAGCTGTCCATTCTTCTCTGGAAGGACAGCAGCCATGGCTCCAGAGCCTCCTCTTCGGAGGGCTTCCAGGATGCACTTGGTGCTTTGCCTGGTAATCCAATCCAAAGGGTGAAACCAAGATGACACTGGGAGTGTAACTGAAGGGTAGCGAAGCTTCTTCTGACATTCCTATGTGAAGTTAGAGGCAGCCTTTCCTCTTTAAATCAAGAGTGGGAACAATCATCTCTTGGCATAATGTTGTACTTTGAAATGTTAGCCCAGCAAACCAGGGTGGACAGAAATCGGGGGTGGATTAGCAGGTGTTTAACAATAAAAGCCACCAAAGGTTAATCCACCCAAAAGATAGATCCATCTCTGAAAGGTCAGAGATTTGGGAGGCGGCGGGACAACCATGTACGTGCGAAAAACATTTGGAATGGGATCCACTTCCATACTGGAAGTCTGTTTCTTGAGAACGTTAATGATCAAAGATCCGTGGCAGATCAGTTTAGCAACATGTCATAGTTTTTACTGGGCTCTGGCTGGAGAGATCTCAAGGTTGCTTTGCAGCAAGCAAAACACAAGGTAGATACTTTATGCCTGAAGCTCCCACTCCCCCGCCCTCCCTTGTGTAAGAATACTATAGAGTAAATGCATACAATTCACACATACATAAAAAATCCCACAGCAAACAGCTATTAAATAAATAAATAAATAAATAGAAAGAAAGAAAGAAATGCAAGAAAAATAAGAAAGCAAGCATCACAGGGCCAGGGTGCAGACCTGAGTACCCCATTTTTCTACTTGCCTCTATGCTAGTCACACTCTTCTTTCCTCCTGCCCTTAGCAAAGAGACCATCCTACCTGAGGCTTAGCAACTTTGTAGTTATTTTTGGGAAAAACAACTCTCTCTTTGGGTATACCATCAAGCCCGCTGGCTTCATTGAAGCACAGAAGCAGGCTTTTCTCCAGCAACCTTTCAGCTCTCCATCGGTTGGGAAAGGGAGGAAATGTCATGTATCTGTTATGTGTATCTGTGGGAGGAAGCGAGGAACCTTTGCAGGGGGTGGGAGGTTCAAGACCTGCCACACATTTCTCTATCCCCTTCCGTTTTTTGCCACCTGTCTAGGGCAGGATTGCTCAAGTGTTAATAATTATGCATGCATACACACACACACACACACACACACACTGATAAGGATGGAGAGAAGCACAACATGGAAAGGAGAAAAGGGAAGGGGAGAAGAGCGGAGGTCTTGGTACATCTCCCTTCCCCAGCTCGAGATTTTTCTCATGCTAACACTCAATACCCCAGTTGAGAATGATGGGCATTGCAGTCCAAAATATGAGATGAACACCAGGCTGTGTGTGGGGGGGGGGTCGTTTGGTGGCCCGAGATCTTGAAGAAAGATTTGCCTTTTTTTTACATTTAGAAGTCAAGAGTGTTCAAGAGAAGGTGGCAAAGCTCCGATCCCGAGGAATTATTATTATTATTATTATTAATAATAATAATAATAATAATAATAATAATAATAATAATAATAATAATAATAATAATAATAATAATAATAATAATAATAATAATAATAATAATAATAATAATAATAATAATAATAATAATAATAATAATAATAATAATAATTTGCCTTTTGTGACTCCGGTAGCAAATTCCCACCACCCAAAGATTACAGTTCTCCCCAAAAACCATCTTCAACCAAGTCTTCCGCCGGCAATTGCTTCGCCCCGGGGCCAGTTCCCGAACCTGAATGCCCCAGCCCCGCTTGGAAACGGTGCCGCTTTAGACTCGCACCACACAACCACCACCACTCCATACACACAAACACACACAGACAGACACACAGAGGCGTTAAGAGGTGGAAAAAAAACTTGAGCACAGACCTCCCCGACTGGATGGCGCTTGGTCAACTCCAGCGGCTCCTTTTCCCCTCTCTAACCGGCGGCTTCGAGCACCAACAGGTCTCTCCGGTCGGCCGAGGTGAAGCTTCCTCCCGCGCCAGGTGCCCGATTCCCGCGCCCGCAAGAGAACCGAACCAGCCCGGACGGCCGCCTTGCCCTAAAGTCACGCCCCCCCCTTGCCTCCTTCTTCTTCCTCCCCCTCCTCTTCTTCCTCCTCTCCTCCTCCTCCTCTCCCCACGAGCGAGAGCATCTCCCGGCACCCCTTTTCTCTCCTCCCCTCCCCTCCCCACCCGTTTCTCTAAGGGAGAAGGTCTCTCGCAAACGGGACAAGGGCGTCGGACCGGCGGGGCTCACCTTCCAGGCAGGCGGCTCTGCTGCTCCTACAGGTTCTGCCTCCCGCCTCCCCGGCTGCTCCTCCGCGGTAGAGCTTGACACCTTCCTCCTCGCCTCCGGTGATGCCGATGCCGTTAAGGGGGCCGCCGGCCGGATCTTCCCTCCTCCCCGACCTCTTCCACCCCCCCAAAGCAGAGACAGAGGAGCCCACGCCGGCCTCCAAGGGGGTCTCGGAAGCCTCCACATAAAGCCCCTTCGGGGAAGCGTGCGAGCGCCCGGCTGGCTGGCTGGCTGGCTGGCTGAGTGGGTGGAAGGCGGGGTCCGTTCGGTTCAGGTGCGCCCGGCTGCCCCCCGAGCGCCAGGCTGGTCCCGGACGTGCGTGGAGCTCGGCGGCGAATCCGCGCAGCAGGTGGCCATGGCCGAGGGCCCCGCCCGCCTCCGCTCGTCACGGGGGTGGGTCGGTGGGTGGCAGAGAGAGGGGGGGGAGATGCAGAGCGGGGGAAGATCGCAGCAATGGGGGGGCGAGGGGGGGTTCGCCTTGGTCTGGCAGCGGCTCAGCCAAGCAGCCGGCCGGCCGAGCGCCCCTGGCAGCCGAGAAGATGGAGGGGGGGCGGTGGGAGGCCAATCCTGCCTGGAGTCGGCAAGCCCTCCAACTCCTCCCGGTTCGTCTCGCCCACGTCAAAACTCTGCACGCGAGGAGGAAGAGGAGGAGGAAGAGGCAGATCCTCGTGGTTCCCGAATATTGGGGTCTTCGGTAACCCTTTCGGCGCCTGCTGTCATCCGCCACCTCTTAGAAAGGGTTTCACTGTTTCACATCTTGCCTTCACCGTTCTTCTACTCCGGGTGAATGTAGGGATGGGGTTATGGAAGAGAGGAAGGAAGCCCACAAGGATGATGATGGTGATGGCAATAGCACTTAGACTTATATGCCACTTCATCAGCCTTCTCTAAGCGTGTTACAGAGTCGGCCCCTCTTGCCCCCAACAATCTGGGTCCTCATTTTACCGACCTCGGAAGGATGGAAGGCTGAGTCAACCTTGAGCAGGTGACAATCGAACTCCTGGCAGTGGGCAGAGTTAGTATGCAATGCAATCATGATGATAATAATGATGATGTTGATGACGACATTTGCATTTCTGTCAATCTTAGATCTTGTCATTTGGTTTCAAATTCCTAAAAATCAGTGCCAACATCTCTCACCATCAAACGGACATTCAGAATTCTTTGAATCCTATTTTCCCCCCTTAGTGTGGCTTCTAGCTCCTTAGCCCAATAGTAACAATAATATTAATATTATACTAATGTTCAAGAGCCACCTCTATTAACACAGCCAGAACTCCGAGACCTAGCTCTGTAGTGTAATAATCATAATAACAGCCTGATGTCTTTCGATCCCATTTATCTTAGTCAACTTTCCAAAATCTGTATCAGAGTATATGGATAATGATATTGAAATAATAAATACAGCACTTTGGGTGACAACCTCAAGACAAATGGGTTTATTATGGCGTGAACTTCCTTGGGCTTGAGCCCACTTCATCAGATGTATGGAGTACGATCCGTGGTTGCCAACGAGATGGATAGAAAGCAAATGGGTTGAACAGGAGGCAAGGAAGGCTGAAGTGAAATGGGAGTACAATGCATACATTTTTTCCCCAATGACATTTCAATTAAAGCCTTAATGCAGGCAAAACAGCTGGTGAGCAGGGATTGATCAGTTCTGCTGCAGGTTTTAATGTCAACCTACTTAACCTGTGGTCCCGACTCCCTTTTTTGGGACCCTGTAGTAATTGGGGTAACTGGAAATAGCTGAGCATTTACTGGCCAGATGCCCTTCCTGATGCCTATGCAGAGTGCGCAGCAGGATTTTTTTTCTTTGTGCCCTAGGAGAGAAACATCTGCTGCTACCTAGGATTGAACTCTCAATCTTCTGAGTGGGAGGCAAGTATCTTCACCACTAGGCCACCACACCGTTCAACCTGTTGTCCTTATTGAGGTTAAAATAGAAAGGGTAACCAGGATCAGATTTGGTCTGTTCTATGAAGAACCAAAGGTGGAATCTATTCTAGAAACTTTTAAAAAAAATGGAAGAAGGAAATGGTAAATAATGTCTGTATTTTTGCCAAGAAAACTACATAGACATGCCCTTTAGGTCACTAGGGATAAAGGATTTGCCTGGGGTGCTGTGGGGAAGAGGGAACCATTAATTCTATTTGTAACAAATTCTATCTCCATCCCACTTGTTTCCTTCCATCCCCAGATGTTCACCCCCATCTTCCCTGACAACACGTTTCTTAGCACTTACCATGGAAATCAAGCTGACCATTGGTTGCAGTTGAGATTGCATGGCTCCCAAATCAACAGGCAGCTGACCAGCGGCATGGCATCTCAAGGAACGTAATCCAGATTGTCTATGGAGATGCTCAGTCATCCAGGTCATGGTTGTCTCAAAGGTGCTTTTTCAAGAGGCAACTGGACTTTCTGGTTTTTCTTTGAAGACGTTTCGCTTCTCATCCAAGAAGCTTCTTCAGCTCTGAGAGTCTCCAAAGAAAAACCAGAAAGTCCAGTTGCCTCTTGAAAAATCACTTTTGGCCTAATCCAAATTGCTTTTTCCTATCACAAGGATGCAAGATTAGGGAGGAGAGAGATGGTAAATGCCATGCTACAGCTTTCAGAATGAAGGACTAACATTGAGCAAATATCTTTATGGAAGTCAAAGAAACCTTCTGAGCCTCTTTCAGAATTTACAGGATTAGAATAACAGAGTTGGAAGGGACCTTGGAGGTCTTCTAGTCCAACCCCCTGCTTAGGCAGGAAACGTCAGACAAATGGTTATCCAATCTCTTTAAAATTTCCAGTGTTGGAGCATTCACAACTTCTGGAGGCAAGCTGTTCCACTGATCAATTGTTCTCACTGTCAAAAGATTTCTCCTTAGTTCTAAGTTGCTTCTCTCCTGTAATTTAATGTAGTGTTTCTCAACCTTGGCAACTTTAAGATGCATGGACTTCAATTCCCAGATTTCCCCAGTTTGTATGTTGAGTTGAAGTCCACACATCTTAAGGTTGCCAAGGTTGAAAAACACTGGTTTATTGTCGTACCTTTGAAACATGATGCCTACAATGATCTTGGTATACTTGCTCCCCACTCTTGCTCAAGTTTACAAGTAAAAATTATCCATCCCATCAAATGTGCAATTGTGCAAGTGGTCCTTCGTTCATTTAACAGTTATTTGAAGTTACAACAGCACTGAAAAAAGTGACTTTATGACTGGTCTTTGCAATTATGACCAGCGTAGCATCCCCAGGGTCATGGGATCAAAAGTTGGACACTTGGCAATGAGCATGTATTTACTATGGTTGCAGCATCTCAGTGCAATGTGTCTTCCCATTTGTGACCTTCCCAGCCATTTTCCAACAAGCAAAGTTAATGGGGGAAGCTTGATCTTTTCATGACTGCAGGTTCACTTAGCAACCATTGTTTTAAAAAAAGGTCATAAAATTGGGCAAGACTCACTTAACTGCCTTATTTAGCAACAGAAATTCTGGTCCCGATGATTATATGTTGAGGACTCTCTGTATGGCCTCTCAAAAGGGGGAAGTTTTCTTTCAGCTATTATTCGGTTAGAGTGCAGTACTGCAGGCCACTTTAGCTGACTGTGATCCGCAGGTCAGCGGTTCGAATCTCACCGGCTCAAGGTTGACTCAGCCTTCCATTCTTCCGAGGTAGGTAAAATGACGACCCAGATTGTCGGGGGCAATATAATTATACACATTGCTTACTGGTGTAAACTGCTTAGAGAGTGCTTGCACTGTGAGGCGGTATATAAATCTCAGAAAATAAAATAAAATAAAATAAATAATTCAGTCTCAGGTCAAGCAACAGCTATTTTCCCACCTTACCATCTAGTTCTGAATGAGGAAATATGCTATCACTGGCCAGTATTCACATAGTGAATATTGTCAGTTGTATGTCTATGCAGGGTGATGCACCCCTATCCAAATATTATGGTACATTCCAACATGAGCAGAACACGTGATATGATGAGTGCGCATGTGTGCATTCCTAAACCACCATTAATTCTTCTTCTGCCTTAGCTGTTGACCTGAACGGTCGTGTTTTCTTAGCGAAGATGTAATTACTCAGGATTTATTGTTTTTGTACTCAAATAAATATTTTCTATTAGACTTTTAATCTCGGCTTTATTTTCTAACTGTCTGAATTCCAAGAAAAGATCTAAATCGCCTTTATGAGATCTTATTCTCATTTCAACATTCTCTCAGCATTTTTTTCTACAAATCAACTGGCAAGTATTTTCTTTTCCCTTCCTTTCCAGGAGCAGTGCTCCACTATCTATTTTAATTGTGGACTCCCTCTGCATTTTAATTTATTCTTCTTCTTTATTTGCAAGACAAGTTTGACAAATTATGGAGGGCTGTCCCTACGTTCCTTATAGTACTATTATTATTTAAACTACTTCCCCTGCTGATCCCTATCTTTCTTTCCAATTCTTCTTTCTTTTTGTGTTCGATATTACTCACTTGGGGAACTGTTTTTAACCACAGTTTTCCAGACTCTTGTAACCATGCTGTTCTTCATCCTTTGTTAAAGGACCCCTGCTTGCACCCTTTTTGTGATTAAGTCACTGATATATGTCTCTGTTTCCTCTTTTCTTCATTAAAATCCTTGAGCAAGTTCCTGTGATGGCACGTGGGAAAGATCTCTCGGTACACTGGGCAAAGAGATCCTGCCAAGAGGACACTCAGATAAGAGAGAGCTTAGCCCACAATTAGATAATAGGAAGGGTCAGAACTTGCAGGGGTGAAATCCAGCAGGTTCTGACAGGTTCTGGAGAACCGGTAGCGGAAAATTTGAGTCGTTTGGAGAACCAGTAGCAGAAATTTTGAGTAGTTAGGAGAACTGCTAGCGGAAATTTTGAGTAGTTAGGAGAACCGGTAGCGGAAATTTGGAGTAGTTAGGAGAACCAGTAGCAGAAATTTTGAGTAGCTCGGAGAACCGGTAGCAGAAATTTTGAGTAGTTAGGAGAACTACTCCTAGCAGAACTACTCCTAGTTAGGAGAACCAGTAGCAGAAATTTTGAGTAGTTCGGAGAACCAGTAGCAGAAATTTTGAGTAGCTCGGAGAACCGGTAGCAGAAATTTTGAGTAGTTAGGAGAACTACTCCTAGCAGAACTACTCCTAGTTAGGAGAACCAGTAGCAGAAATTTTGAGTAGTTCAGAGAACCGGTAGCGGAAATTTTGAGTAGCTCGGAGAACCAATAGCAGAAATTTTGAGTAGTTAGGAGAACTGCTAGCGGAAATTTTGAGTAGTTAGGAGAACCGGTAGCGGAAATTTGGAGTAGTTAGGAGAACCAGTAGCAGAAATTTTGAGTAGCTCGGAGAACCGGTAGCAGAAATTTTGAGTAGTTAGGAGAACTGGCAAATACCACCTCTGGCTGGCACCAGAGTGGGGTGGGAATGGAGATTTTGTAATATCCTTCCCCCAGGTGTGGGGAGGGAATGGGGATTTTGCAGTATCCTTCCCCTGGAGTGGGGTGGGAATGGAGATTTTGTATTATCCTTCCCCTGCCACGCCCACCAAGCCACGCCCACCAAGCCACACCCACAGAACCGGTAGTAAAAAAAAATTAGATTTCACCACTGGTCAGAAGAGACCCTCCTTAGTTTACCCAGGTATAAAGGGGATAGTGTATGTGTGTACTTTTAGACTTGCAAGACTCTGTCAATGTAGCTCTGCAATAAAGTAGAATTAGCTTAACTTTTGATTCCGATCCAGTTCATCCCACACAGCCGACATCAATCAGAATACCATAATAGTATTACATCTTGGATGCCTCCCATTGTTCCAGTTTGAACAGGGATGTAAGAATTGGTTCCTTGACTGATGAAGATTCAGAAAATCGCTACATAAACAGCCACGGGCAAAGTTGTTATTTTTAGAAGAAAAACCTGCCTTTTTAAAGAAAAAAAACAAGTTCATAGGAAGGCTATCAAAAAAAAAGTCTCCACGATAGTGTGCACGTGTGCACTTTTGGCATCCGAGGAAAAAAAGGTTTGCCATCACTGGCTTATGGGCTGTAAGTTGCTCACCCTATCTTTAATCGTCAATGATAAACCTCTGTTTTGAATGAAGAAAGTTCCATGTTCAATTCCTGGTATCTACAGAAATGCTGGGGAAATTGTCCTTTCTGAAAACCAGCATCACTACCAGGAGTGGTTAGGGAAGGGACATGGGGATGGGTCATGTGTCTAGTGCAGTTGTGGGTTCCTACCGGTGCGGTCCACTCTATAGCACCGGTAGTGGCCCGCTGGTGACGTCACAGTACCGGTGCGGTCGGTTGCCGGCCATTAAAAAAAAAATTTAATTTTTTTTTAAAATTTTCTTCTGCGCATGCCCAGAAGCCGAGTTTCCGGCACTGTGCATGCGCTGCCTTCCTACCCCACAGTGAGTCCAAGCAGGGGAGGATGGCTGAGGGAGCGCGTGAGACGCTGAAAGAACGGGCGGCAGGACCTATCTCAGTTCCACTCCCTTCAGCAGTCCGAGAAGCCATGAACGCGCGGTCATGATCCTAGGCATTTTCGCACGTTCGAGGCTTCTCAAGCTGCTGAGGGGAGGGGGAATGGGTGGCAGGACCTATCTCAGTTCCCCTCTCTTCAGCAGTCTGAGAAGCCACGCCCACCCGGTCACATGGCTGGCAAGCCACACCCACAAAATAAGCCACACCCACAGAGTGGTAGTAAAAAAATTAGGAACCCGCCCCTGGTCTAGTGTACTGTTTCTCAACCTTGGAAGCTTGAACAATGCCGGTTGGCGGGTCCAAACGGGAGAGCCTTCTCTGTGGGAGCCCCATCCCTTTGGAACCAACTCCCACCAGAGACCCGAACTATCCCCACTCTACTGGCCTTCTGTAAAGCCGTGGACACATGGCTCTTCCGGCAGGCGGGGTGAAGAAGATCGGATTCCCCCATGTATGAATGGTTTTAAAGTAGTGTAATGTTTTAAAATTATTTTATTGTATTGTTCTTATTTCTGTTGTACGCCGCCCTGAGTCCTACGGGATTGGGCGGCCTATAAGAACTTTTAATTAAATTAAATTAAATTAAATTGAAGATGTGTGGCATGTCCCAGCATCCTGGCTGTGGAATTCTGGGAGTTGAAGTCCACACATCTTCAAGGTTGTGAAATTCTTGTCTGGTTTAAGGACCGTGTCTCAGTATATGGTAAATTGTGAAATATTAGGGAGTGAATTATTTTGTACCTGGGAGTCAGATCAGAGGTTGAACAAACAACACAATATTTGTTGATTCTCCAACAAACATATCTGGTAAAATTCCTCTTTGAAATCTAGATATGACTGCCGGTCATAGTTGCTCATATTGAGCTAAATGGATTAATGGTCTGACTCAGGGCTTGGTGTTCCCCCTCGCATACAGCTATGACTTACTTAACTATGGTTTCTTAGCTGAGTTCATGCATATACAGTCTAAATAGATAATAATATGACTTAGCAAAATGGGCAGACCAAATCAATATGTTGCTATCCCAGTCAACTTTTTGTGCAACACATCAAGAGGAATATTCTCCTTTTTGTAGCGAGGGAAACATCCTTTGGGAAAGATGGTATATTTAAGAATAATGGGCATGCTTGGTCCCTGATGAGAACCATCTAAAACTCTTTAGAATCTATTATCTACACACATGAGACTTTATTTATTATTCTGATTTTATACCAGATCCCTCTGCCTTCATGAACAAAGGACACAAATTGTCTGTGGAATTCATTAAGACATGGTGATAGCCACCAACTTTGATGACCTTGGGGATTTAAAGGAGGACAAGGCATCTATCAAAGTCTATTCAACTTGAGGATTCAATTTCTCCCACAGACGCAGAGGTGTGTGTGTGTCTCTTATCACTTGCCTGAAAATACAGATAGTCCTCAACGTACAATAATTCATTCACCAACCATTCAAAGTTACAACTGCACTAAAAACTCGGCTAACAATTGGTTGTCCCAAAGGTGCTTTTTCAAGAGGCAACTGGACTTTCTGGTTTTTCTTTGAAGACGTTTCGCTTTTCATCCAAGAAGCTTCTTCAGCTCTGACTGGATGGTGGGGGAATCCTTCCATTCTCCACCATCCAGTCAGAGCTGAAGAAGCTTCTTAGATGAGAAGCGAAACATCTTCAAAGAAAAACAAAGAAAGTCCAGTTGCCTCTTGAAAAAGATCCTTTGGGATCTTGATCTGGATGACTGATCCATGATCTGGATGACTGAGAATCTCCATAGAGACTAATTGGTTCTTACACTTCCAGCCATTGCAGCATACCCATGGTCACATGATCCAAATCCGGGCGCCGGGCAACCAGCATTATATTTACAATGGTTGCAGCATCCCAGGGTCATGTGATTGCCAATCGTGACCTTCCCGGTCATCTTCTGACTAGCAAAGTTAATGGGGGGAAATGGATTCACTTAGCAACTGCATGAATCAAATATAACTGCAGTGATTCGTTTAACAACCATGATAAAAAAAAGATTGTAAAATCAGGTGTGACTTGCTTAGCAAGGGAAGTTCTGGTCCCAATTGTAGTTGTTAATCAAGGATTATCTGTGCTTTAAACTATTATTGGATGTAACCAATAATAGTTTAAAAAGTTTGCCTATTACCAGATGGCAACCAAAAAGTTAGAATTTTCTCTCCCCCCCCCCCCCCCTTGGTTATTAACTAATGTTCACTCAGATTGTTGCAGCCAAGATCTGACAAGAAATATTGGGTGGAAGATCATTAAAGAGAGATCCAACCTAGAACTAAGGAGAAATTTCCTGACAGTGAGAACAATTAATTAGTGGAACGGCTTACCTCCAGAAGTTGTGAATGCTCCAACACTGGATGTTTCTAAAGAAGAGATTGGACAGACATTTGTTCAGAATGCCTGAGCAGGGGGTTAGACTAGAAGACCTCTATGGTCCCTTTCAACTGTGTTAATCTATATTCTGTACTCTACTGATAACCATCACACACCCAAGGCTTTCTGGAAACCCCTTATTTTAATGTTCTTCCTAATAACAAGTAGGATATGGAGTAAGGCCAGATAGGATAAAATTAAATTTTAGGTAAATGTCTATGGAGATTCTCAGTCATCCAGGTCATGGTTGTCTCAAATGTGCTTTTTCAAAAGGCAACTGGACTTCCCTTGTTTTTCTTTGAAAATGTTTCACTTCTCATCCAAGAAGCTTCTTTAGTTTTGATTTATGGTGGGGGGGAATGGAAGGATTAGCTCATTAAATATTATCAATATTTTGATAATATTATATTTGAGGGCCTGCCACAGAGAGGAGGGGGTCAAGCTATTTTCCAGCGCACCCAAAGTCCAGGCAAGGAATAATGGATGGAAACTGATCAAAGAGAGATTCAACTTAGAAATAAGAAGAAATTTTCTGACAGTGAGAACAATCAACCAATGGAACAGTTTGCCTTCAGAAGTTGTGGGAGCTTCATCACTGGAAGCTTTCAAGAAGAGACTGGACTGCCAATTGTCAGAAATGGTATAGGGCAGTGATGGCGAACCTTTTTGTTATGGGAACAGTCCATCTGAGTTGCACAGAAATGTCGTGTGTGCGCGCTCGTCGGGCCCGCGCTCTGGAAAAGCTGAACTTCCAGGTTCTAGTGCGCATGTGCGCCCGATGATCAGCTGGCCTGTGCACATGCACAGGCCGGTTTTCAGCACTGCCATGTGCGTGAAGGGATTGCACTCCAGAAAAGCAGAAGTTCTGGGTTCTGGCGTGCATGCGCACCCAACAATTAGCTGGCTGGTGTACATGCGCACACCAGTTTTTGGCACTGCCACGCGCGCGAACGGATTGCACTCCGGAAAAGCCAAAATTCCAGGTTCTGGCACGCATGTGCATCCCGACAATCAGCTGGCCGGCGCACATGTGCATATCAGTTTTTGGCACTGCCACGCAGGCAAAGGACAGCTGATCATCATGCATGCATGCGCGCCAGAAACCTAGAAGACAAACAGGCAAGGCTGCGTGTGCCGGGTGACATGGCTTTGCGTGCACTTTGGGCACGCATGCCATAGGTTCGCCATCACGGGTATAGAGTCTCCTGCTTCGGTGGACGGGTTGGGTTGGACTAGATGACCTACAAGGTCCCTTCCAACTCTGTTAATCTGAACAAGATTATAGTCCTAGAATATTTAAATTATTAAATTTTAGGTAACATTGGCCAGATTAGGTATACCAACAAATGAACCTGGCTGATTCACCAACCTTCTAGATATTGCCAAATCCTTAGTATAATAGGCACCGTGTACCATTGGGTTAAAATGTTGCAACTGAACAATAGCAATAGCAATAGCACTTAGACTTATATACAGCTCCATAGTGCTTTCCAGCCCTCTCTAAGCGGTTTACAGAGTCAGCATATTGCCCCCAACAATCTGGGTCCTCATTGAATCCAGATTCAAGCTCTAACTTGGCCATGGAGTTCCCTGCATGATTTGGGGCCAGTCAGTCTCAGCCCAATCTCATGAAACAGAACTCAAATGAAGAAAGATACCTATATATAGTAGCTCATGTTGTGGTCACTTCTCGTCGTTGAAACACACCCTACATGGACTGCCCTTGAAGGCCACCCAGAAGCTACAAATAGCCCAGAATGTGATGGCACACACAGTGATGAGTGTCTGTAGGTTTACCCACGTAACATCTTTGTTGCGTGAGCTTCACTGGCTTCTAGTTTTCCTCAAGGAAATTCAAAGTGATGATTATTAGCTGTAAAGGCCTATATGGCACGGGACCAGGCTTGTGGGGCCACCATTCCCTAACGACATCTGCCTGGCCTACAAGATTGAATAGCATGGGCATAGTCCTAGCCCCCTCCATTAAATGCTGCCATCTTATGGGACCTAGGAAGCATGCCTTATCCATGGCAGCCCCTGCCCTATGGAACACCCTTCCCCCTGAAACTCAGCAGGCCCCCTACCCTTTTAACCTTCCAAAAAGTACTTAAGATCTGGGTTTTTCACCAAATGATGGGATAGGGTGAGATTGATGAGATGAACTTGTTGTGAGCTGCACGTGAAAGTTCAACTATGGTGCCAAGTTTGGTTTTGGTTTTAACACTAGTGGTTTTATTATTATTTTATTGTACATAGATGTTGTTTTACCTTTTGATTGGGAATTACCCAGAGTTTGGTACAAGATGGGCAGCTATATAAATGTTTTAAATCAACAAACCAATCTCATTGAACTCTCCAGAAGAAAAAGTGGGGTAGGAGATGACCAGGCTGATCTTGAGGAAGGGGTCAAACGAGTCATCAGTCATGAGTCCTTGGGCACCCACAAGATATCTTAGTCCAGCCCACATTGAAATCCTTTCTATTCTTAACTCCCGTTAATTTCCCTTGACCCTTAGTAGCTCAGATTCTTGTAGGGAGCTTAAACTTGCAATAAATTTTTATAGCTATTTTTATGCCTGAATCTCCAGATTTCCCCAGTGCTTGACCGCTAGGATATAAATGCAAAAATAAATATGTAGACTCAGAAGTGGATTCCAGAGATCCTAAACAGATGTCGTATTTATTTATTTACTTATTAAATTTCTATGTCATCTATATGCCCCTTATAAGGTGACTTTTAAGGTGCAAGAAGAGACATCTAATCCACAGGTAGAACAGGAAACTCTCCATACAGTGAAAAGCCACCATGTAACTTCTTCATATATACTAGGGAGAAAGTGATGTACAAAGAACATTATGCATTCTTTATTATTTAAAGGGAATTTTAAAAATTACCCCAGTTATGGGATGGGTAATTTGCAGTCTTTTAGTTGATTTTCCCGCAGCTGTTGGCCTAATAATATCAAAAGCCCTCTACAACAAATCAGTTCAAATCTCGGGTAAGAGCCATCTGTCCTTTTCTACAGCCCTGGGAGAGCGAGAGATGTCAAAATTAAAGAAGAAGAAGAAGAAGAAGCCAGAGAGAATGGATAATCTGTCTTAAATTTGGCCCTGGTCCCACGCATCCTGCCTGCAGCCCTGCCCACCCCTGCCCTCCAGCCTAGGAGCTTTTTTGGGGGGTTGCTTTGAAATAGCTCAAGTAGCATTTGATGCAGGGAGAGGAAATTTTCAGTTTGGGATCACATGCAGAGTTCCTGATTTCTCATTCCAAACTTCTGTGCAGAGCTGAGGATGGATGAGATGGCTGAAAAAGGCTCCTTCCAAATCTGTACTTCTATTTCCCATTTAGTTGATGAGGACAAAATCCACTCTGCAGCCTCCTGGCTATGGTCTCATTTCCTTCATCTAGAAAATTGCTAATGTTTTGTACAAGATGCAAGTGAATATATATATATTCTAGCTGATGAGAACTAAATAGCTTAAAATAGATCTATACTAGTCTCCCTTTATTTCTTTATCAGTTCTTTGTAAGTTTGAAAATATGGTTTGTAACCTGGATGGCCCCTGGAGTGGGGCTGAAAGGCAAAAGGAAGCAGTATGCTCCCTCCCATATTTGGGTATACCAGGTGACTCGACAAAAAACATTTAATCTTTCCCCTGGCTCAGCTGATAAGGGAGGAGAACTTGTGGCTTAGAGGGTAAAAGCACTGCCTAACAAGGCAAGCAACCCAAGTTCAAATCCTAGAAGGGTATGGCTAGCTGATGAGAACTAAATAGCTTGAAATAGATCTATACTAGTCTCCCTTTATTTCTTTATCAGTTCTTTGTAAGTTTGAATATATATATATATATATATATATCAGGGGTGGGTTCCACTTACCTTCGCCACCAGTTTGCATCATGACATTTCACACACGCGCGAGTGAAGTAAGCATGCACGCATGTGTCCCCTCGTGCAATTCTGCTTTCGCGCATGCTCAGTAGCTATAATCAGCCTGAAACACATCTGAGGAGCTGATCAACTGTGCTTCGGGCGAAGGAATAAAGGTAAGTATAAACACGGGGGCGGGCGGGAGGGCCCCTTTTCAAGCAGCAGCAGAGGAAAAAACTTCCAAACAATAAAAAATTCAAAAAAAATTCAAAAAAAAAAGATGGCGGCGCTCACGGACTGGCACCAACCGAACCGGATCCATGACGCCATTGTGACATCACCAGCAGGTTGCTACCGGTTCGGGCGATCTGGTCAGAACTGGGAGGAACCCACCCCTGATATATATATATAGTGTCTATATATATATATAGACACCCTTTATCCACCATCTCACTACAGGCAGTCCTTAACTTACATCCATTCATTTATTGACCTTTCGAAGTTACCATGGCACTGAAAAAAGTGACTTATGACTATTTCTCACATTTACGAACATGGTGATAATCTTTTGGGACCTTCTGAGAAGCGAAGTCAGTAGGGAAGCAGATTCACTTAACAATCATCTTACTAACTTAAGAACTGCAGTGAAAAAAAAAGGTTCCCCCCTCCCTTCAGTAAGGCCAAAGAATTTGAAAGAATACAATAAATTTTGCAAATAAAAATGGTGATAGTTCACAAGAATTACTAGGTGCAAATAGAAGTACATATGATTTCCATAGCAAAGAAGATAAAGATTAAAGCAGGAATGGTTAAATTGAATACTTTATTTAAAGAAGAAAATAGGTTCTTATTTGGATATCGCTTCTGGGATTTGTGCTTGTGAAGAAGAAAAAACGAAACTTTGATTATGATTTTGTTGATTAGAAAGATTTGGTGTTATAGAAATGGCTAGTTATACATTAATATGTAAAAGCAAAAAGTTGAGGTTGGAGTATATTCACTCACGTCCTCATCACCTCACGGCTGGACTACTGTAATGCGCTCTACATGGGGCTACCCTCAAAGAGTATCCTGAGACTGCAACTGGTGCAAAATGCAGCTGCGCGAGCTGTGGTGGGTGTTCCCGGATACACCCATGTAACACCCATTCTCCGCCAGATGCATTGGCTGCCCATTAGTCTCCGGACGCAATTTAAGGTGTTGGTTTTGACCTTTAAAGCCCTACATGGCTCAGGGCCAGGTTACCTCCGGGACCGCATCCTACCACATACCTCCCTACGACCGGTTAGGTCCCACAGAGTTGGTCTCCTCCAGGTCCCATCAACCAAGCAATGCCAGTTGGTGGGACCACGGGGGAGAGCCTTCTCTGTGGGAGCTCCGTCTCTCTGGAACCAACTCCCACCAGAGATCTGGATAATCCCCACCCTGCTGGCTTTCCGCAAAGCCGTGAAGACATGACTCTTCCTGCAGGCGGGGTGAAAGAGATCTTAATTCCCCCATGGATGACTGGTTTTTAACTTTTGTAATTTTTTAAATTGTTTTTATTGTATATCCTAATTGTTCTTCTCTCTGTTGTACGCCGCCCTGAGTCCTACAGGATTGGGCGGCCTATAAGAATAATAAATTAAATTAAATTACATTATTTATCTTGTACTGTGCTAGGAATAGTTGGAAGTCAAAGCCCCCTTTTATTTCTTTTTCTCTTCCCCCTTGTATTTTACACCCCCTTTTCCCATTCCCTTTCCTTCCCTTAATTTCCTATTTTCTTTTCTTTCTTTCTTTTTGTTTTTTATACAACAACAAAAAAATGAAAGAAAAAAGAAGAACTGCAGTTATAAACTTAACGATCGCGGCAAGAAAGTTCATGAAAAGGAGCAAAATATACATAACAGCTGCCTTGCTTAGCAATGGAAATTTTGGGCTCAATTGTGGTCATAAGCTGAGGACTACCTGTGGGAGAGTTATACCTACAATCCATTTGGAATTCTGCCCTTGATCTCATCAGCTAAGGTAGCCTCTCTTCTCGGCTTAAGTTTAAATTCTCCATTCTCTTGTGAGATGCCAGTCCTCTCACCTTCAAGATGAATTTGGCATTCTTACCTTATAGCTTCTGACAACTCGAGCAAGCACGCTATGATTTCATAAGATTTTGACTGCCTTTAATTTAAACTATTTTTTTTTTCTATTTAATTCAAGCAGAACAAGCTGGATCCCATCTAAGTATGTCAGCGCTGCATCGGCCACTCGATAGCATTTGAAAACAGCTTCAATCTGCCTGAAACTTTAACATCTGGATGGATCATAGACCATCTTTATATTAATCTATTTTTATATATAACATAATTGGGGTGATTAGATAGATAGATAGATAGATAGATAGATAGATAGATAGATAGATAGATAGATAGATAGATAGATAGATAGACAGACAGACAGACAGACAGACAGACAGACAGACAGACAGACAGACCGATATCGATATCGATATCGATATCGATATCGATATCGATAGATAGATAGATAGATAGATAGATAGATAGAGATAGATAGATAGATAGAGAGATAGATAGATAGAGAGATAGATAGAGAGATATAGATATAGATATAGATATAGATATATATATATATATATATATATATAGATAGATAGATAGATAGATAGATATAGATATAGATATAGATATATATTGATAGATAGATAGATATAGATATAGATATAGATATATATTGATAGATAGATAGATATAGATATAGATATAGATATAGATATAGATATAGATATAGATATAGATATAGATATAGATATGATATAGATATAGATATAGATATAGATATAGATATAGATATAGATATAGTGCTCTTTCTTTTAGGATGTTACAAAGGAAGGGAATAAAAAAAATAGGAAGCCAAATAAATTAATATGAAATTGTCAGGTGCAAGAACTCAGAGATAGAATTCAAAAGCGTTGTAAGTTTATGTCATGCTACCTATACACAAGAATCTGAACTACTAATGGTCAAGGCGAATTGGTGCCAGGTAAGAGTCAACAGACTTCAAAAGGAGCTGATGTTTTATTAGGGCATAAAGATTCCAAACTGATGATGTGTTTGACTCCACCCTCGGGCCCAGTTTGGTCATCTCCTACAGAAATGTAGCTCAAATTAGATTACACCAGTAGTGGGTTCCAAAAATCCATTGCTACCAGTTCGCACATGCGCTTGTGCCCAATGCGTCCGCACATGCACAGAAGCTTCTGCACATGTGCAGAAATGTCCTGGGCAGGTGGGTGGAGCCTCCCGCTGCCACCATTTCCGGTTCGCAGAACTGGGCCAAACCGGGAGCAACCCACTACTGGATTACAAACATAGATTACTTATTTGCGATACCTCTTCATACCCTTCTACTCTTGCAAGCCATTATTGTGTTGACCATGACAATATGCATTGCCATCTCTGTTTTTTAGACTTCTCTCTCTTTTTGAAGATCTCATTAGCTCCATCCATCAATGGCTGTCTTGGTATTGCTGTTCTCATCCCATTTACTCTTAGAATCAAAGAATTGTAGGATGGAAAACGACCTTGGAAATCTTTTTAGTTTAATCTCATGTCCAAGGCAGGAGTTCTTATTCTATCCCAGACAAATTATTGTCCAATCTTTTCTTGAAAACCTCCAGCAATGGAACACCTACAATTTCAGGAGGCAAGTGATTCCATTGATCAAGTGTTCTGTCAGGAAATTCCTCTTGTTTCCAGGTTGGATCTCCCTTTGACAAGCTTCCACCCATTGCTTTTAGTTCTGCCCTCAGGTGTTATGGAGAGTAAATTGACTCCCTCTTCCCTATGACATCCCTTCAAGCATTGGAAGATAGCTATCATCTCTCTCCTATGTCTTCTCTTTCTCACGCTAAACATACCTAGTTCCTTTAGCTATACATTGTACGATTTAGCATTCTCACCCTTTGTAGTCTTTGTAGCTCTTCTCCATACTGGGTGGAGCTAGCCTCCAAAAATGGGTTAAATCTGCCCTCTAGCCAATCAGGACCGAAGTAAAAGAGAAAGTAAAAGTACGAGAAAGGACGTATCAGGTGAGTACCAACGTCTCTTCTCTGCACACTTTCTGGGCCTCAGCATCTTCTGTCATACATTTGTTTTCTATCCAAGAATTAGTGTATTCTGGTGGAATATAAATCTCTCTCTGTGTGTGTCTCTCTATCTCAGGGGTGTCAAACTGGTAGCCCACGGGCCAGATGCGTCATGTGCAGGCCATGTCCACCCCAGCTCCATGAAATGAAAATTTTTTTGCGATACGTCACATGATGACAATGTGACGCGGCGAGATTGACACCCGTGCTCTATCTCATCTCTCAATCTCTCTATAAACTCCCCCTTTATGACTGACCCTTTAATCCCTTAATTCAGGGTAAAGTTGGGATGATTGGATGGAGCTGAGCATTTACTGGCCAGATGCCCTTCCTGATGCCACGTGGAGTTCACAGCAGATATTTTTTTCTTTGAGCCGCCGCAGAGAACTTCTGCTGCTACCTAGGATTGAACTCTCAACCTTCTGAGTGGAAGGCAAGTATCTTCACTATTAGGCTACCACACTGCTCATCCATCCATCCATCCATCCATCCATCCATCTATCTATCTATCTCTATCTATCACCTTTCCTGCAATTTTATCTTCATTCAGTCTTCATATGTCCAATCTATTGATTACTCACTTTTGTATTCAGTCCACATTCATTCATGTGGAACTTCTGCTGCTACCTAGGATTGAACTCTCAACCTTCTGAGTGGAAGGCAAGTATCTTCACTATTAGGCTACCACACTGCTCATCCATCCATCCATCCATCCATCCATCCATCCATCCATCCATCCATCCATCCATCCATCCATCCATCCATCCATCCATCCATCCATCCATCCATCCATCCATCCATCTATCTATCTATCTATCTATCTATCTATCTATCTATCTATCTATCTATCTCTATCTATCACCTTTCCTGCAATTTTATCTTCATTCAGTCTTCATATGTCCAATCTATTGATTACTCACTTTTGTATTCAGTCCACATTCATTCATTTATTCATTCATCTATTCATTCATTCATTCATTCATTCATTCGTTCATTCCCCATTTCTTGTTGATTCTAACTTCCTGTTTTACCCCCACATAGTTTTTAACTCTCATTTTTTTTTAAACTTTCAACATACTTCGGTGTTTCTCCTGACATAGCCCACTTTTGCTCCTGCATACGAAAGTGGGCAGAAATCCTCTCTTATACATGACCATTTTCCCTCTGTTGCTTTTTATGCGATACTTTAATATCCTGTTTTGTGAAATTGTCAAAAAAAAAGAAGAAGAAGAAAAATTGCTATTAATTACGAATGCAAGAAACTACGCAGGTTAATGCAAAATAGTATTAGAGAGTTTTCTCTGAGAAGGTTCCAATAGCACAGAGTTTCAATGCAGACAAAGAAAGCTCAAGATTTTTCTAAGTAGAAAAACTGAATCACAACCAAAGTTATAATCTTTAACATGCAGGCAAGCATTGCTAGTTTCAACAAAAATGGGTTTTTAAGTATGTTTGTTCTTTTAAAAGCCTTGTTTCTGCTGCTTGGCTGTAATTAAATTTTTTGCTGTTGAATTGATTTATTGTATCTTTCAATTTGAGTAAAAATATGGGAATCAACACTTTTTCTTCTTTATTTATGTTTACATTAAGTACATTTGCTGTGTGTAAAGCTACTTTGGGCTGTTTTCATTTCTTTATATCTTTCCTTCCTTTTTTCAAATTAGTTCTACAGTTGGCTTCACTCCTACCAACCTCATAACGTTGAAAACAAGAATGGAGCACCCAAAGTCTGTCAGTGCTTCATCTTCAACAAATAATAGAGGACAAAACTACCAATCCCCACGACAGGTAGTCTTCACTTAGTGTCCACAATGGGGACTGGCAACTCAGTCGCTAAGCGGAAAATCACATGACCATGATGAGCTTATGCCTTCATGTCATTTGGTGGTTAAACAATGTGCAGTCACTAAGTGCAAAATCACATGACCATAACTTGCAACTCCAAGAAATTCTGAATTCTCCAACACTGGAAGTTTTTAAGAAGAGATTGGACAACCATTTGTCTGAAATGGTATAGGGTTTCCTGCCTGAGCAGGAGGTTGGACTAGAAGACCTCCAAGGTCCCTTCCAACTCTGTTATTCTGTTCTGTTCTGTTCTAATTTAGGATTTTACTTCTGCCTTCTGTAGGAACTCTGCTTGTCACAAGTCAGTTGCGAAGCACACAAATGGCAATTGCATGACCGTGGAACATTGACAGTTGTAAATAACGAAGATTAGTCTCAAAGTCATTTCTTTAGCATCGTTGCAACTTTGAATGGTCACTGCGCGAGACAGTCAGTAAGCCAGGACTACCCTGTCCTGCCAAACTAACCGCACATCCTGTGGGGAAAAAATCTTCACCCGTTCTCAATTTCATGCCAAAATAAAATCAATTGCTAGCCAGCATCCTATATGTATTTTTTTAGTTCTGTGTGTTTAGTTTTGTGCAGGGTGTCAAACTCGATTTCATTGAGGGCCTCATCAGAGTTGTGTTTGACCTCAGAGGGCTGGGGAGGCGTGGCCATGGTGTGCATGGCCAGCTCAATGTCACTTGTGTCGGGCACCTGTGGTGGCCAAGTGCTAAGGCAGGACTTCCCTGAGACCCTCCCTCACTCTCATTATAATCTCCTTCCTTCCTTCCTTCCTTCCTTCCTTCCTTCCTTCCTTCCTTCCTTCCTTCCTTCCTTCCTTCCTTCCTTCCTTCCTTCCTTTCTTCCTTCCTTCCTTCCCTCATCATTTTCCTTTCTTCTTCCTTCCCCTCTTTCTATATTTTTCCTTCCTTGCTCTCTTCCCATCTTCCCTTCTTTTTCTTTGTCTTTGTCTTTCCTCTTTCCTTTTCTCCTTTCCTGTCCCTTCTTGCATGCCCAAATGCAAAAGAGGAAACATTTCTCTTTTTGTTTTGTTTTTAGTTTGTATTGATAGCCCTCTGCCAGCAAAAGCAGAGCTCGGGGGCCACGTTTTCAGCCCCCTCTGCCAGTGAAAATGGAGCTCTGTTTTTGCTGGCAGAAGACTGCAGGAGGCCAAAGCAGCCCAAAATGGGGTGCGGGGGGCTGCGTGCGACCCCCGAGCTCCATTTTCGCTGGCAGAGGCTGTCACGTAGTGAATATTGTCAGTTGTATGTCTATGCAGGGTGATGCACCCCTATCCTAATATTATGGTACATTCCATTACAAGCAGGACACGTGATGTGATCTTCTGCGCATGTGTGCATTCCTGATTCTCCATTTTTTTTCTTGTGGTTTTGGCTCTGACTGGGAGTGGTCGCATTTAATTAGTAAGAATGTAATTATTCAGAATTTATTGTTTTTGTACCGAAATAAATATTTTATTAGAACTTTAACTTCGGTTTTATTTCTAAATGTCTGAGTTCCGAGAGAAAGATCAAACATCGCCTCTGTGAGATTAATTCTCACCTCTAACAGAGGCACTGTGGGTCGGTCCTTTGCTGTTTCCAGGCCAGCCCCATGGACCAGATCTAAGCACCTCGCAGGCCGGATCCGGCCCGCGGACCTTGAGTTTGACACCCCTGGTTTTGTGTGTTTGAACTAGCACAGGGATTTTTAAAAAAACCTTTTTGTATCACAGATCTCTTTAATAGTATGGTAAAACTCGATGTGGTGAAATCTACATACTCTTTTCCAGAAAGAAGTATTTAAACATATAAAATGCACTGGTATAGACTGCAATAAAAAGGAAACTGCTGGAGCTTAAATGTACCTATCAAAATGTTAACAATAATTGAACTAATTTTAGATGGTTAAATTTGTTGAAGTTAACAAGTATGTTTGAAGTCCAGGGCCCATAAATGACTTAGTTGCCTACATTCATTCTGGCATGAAAAGCAAAATTTCAATTAGGGGTTTTGTAAAAAATAAAGTTGCAAGTTTTCCCCACCCAATGGGATCCAATGAAATCCCATTTCGCTCCTGCAATTGTCTCTACTCCTACAAGCACATAACTCTAAGAATTCAATTCAATTAATTAAATTATTGCCGTTGGCTTTACTAGCGCTATGGGTAAAAATCCCAGTCTAGAATGAACGAATGAGGGAAAAGAGAAGCTGCTTAGCTACTAAGCCATTTTTCCTCCAGCCTACTGAGAATAGTCAAAGTGAAAGTGTGAGTTTTCTTAATGCCTCTAATCTTGGTTATAATCTGCAGCTGTGGGGAATAAATTTTGAACAATGGCAAGAGCCGGTGCTTAGAATGGATTCGGTAGGCTGTGGTTTGAGGGACATCAACATTCGTGCTGTGACTGCTTAAGCGGATGCAACACAGGAATTTGTAGTCTCCATAGTTTTCATAGGCCTCGCACAGACTGCTTGAGAACCCACCATGTAGCAGGGAATATCTTTGAACTGCTTTTGTATTGGAAAGAACAGGCCTTCATTCAGAGGTCTGAGAGTGATATCCATGCAATGGAGAGACCACTATCTGGTGACGTTTGGACTGTTGCAGTGTATTTCCCTCTGTAAAAAATATAGAGATCATATTACATTGGACCATATTCAAAAACTGATTTTAGATTTAGATTTTAGATTTAGATTTATTATTAGAGTTGGAAGGGACCTTGTAGGTCATCTAGTCCAACTCCCTGCTCAAGCAGGAGTTCCTACACCATTTGAGACAGATGGCAGTCCAGTCTCCCCTTGAAGGTCGCAAGTGTTGGGGCTCTCACAACCTCCGCTGGCAAGCTGTTCCACTGGTTGATCGCTCTCACCGTCAGAAAGTTTCTCCTCACTTCCAGGTTGAATCTCTCCTTGGTCAACTTCCATCCGTTATTCCTTGTTTGGCTTTCTGGTGCCATAGAGAAAAGCCTGACCCCCTCCTCTCTGTGGTATCCCCTCAAGTATTGGAACACTGCTATCATGTCAGCCCTGGTCCTTCTCTTCGCCAGACTGGCCAAGCTCAGTTCCTGCAACCGCTCTTTGTATGTTTTATTTTCCAGACCCTTTATCATCCTGGTTGCTCTCTTCTGCACTTTCTCTAGAGTTTCAATGTCTTTTTTGTAGTGTGGTGACCAAAATTGGATGCAGTACTCTAGGTGTGGTCTGACCAAGGCTTTATAGAGTGGTACTAGTACCTCTCTGGTCCTTGATTGTATCCCTGATGGATCTCATTGGATTCTAGGATGCTTTGAGGATATATATTTTTTATTTTGAGGATATTTTTGGGTGACAGCCAAAAAAGCCAATACAATCCTAAATTTCATTAACAGAGGGATACAATCTAGATCAAGTGAGGTACTAATACCACTCCATAAAGCCTTAGTTAGACAGCACCTGGAGTATTGCATCCAGTTTTGGTCACCACACTATAAAAAAGATATTGAAACTCTAGAAAAAGTGCAGAGAAGAGCAACAAGGATGATCAGGGGACTGGAGACTAAAACATATGAAGAGCGGTTGCAGGAACTGGGCCTGGCTAGTCTAGTGAAGAGAAGGACCAGGGGAGACATGATAGCAGTCTTCCAATATTTGAGGGGCTGCCACAGAGAGGAGGGGGTCAAGGTATTCTCCAAAGCACCTGAAGGACAGACAAGGAATAATGGATGGAAACCAGAGTTGGGTTCCTCCTGGTTCGGACTGGTTCTCCCAAACCGGTAGCAACCCGCTGGTGACGTCACGATGATGTCATGGAACCAGTTCGGTTGGTGCCGGTCCATGGGCACCGCCATGTTGTTTTGAATTTCTTTTGAATTTTTTAATTTTTTTCTTCTGAGCATGCACAGAAGCCGACTTTCCAGCACTGTGCATGCGGTCGCCATTTTGTTTTTGGCTTTTTGGGGCTTTTATATTTTTCGGCACTGTGCATGTGCCACCTATAGAACATCTCGTAAATATTTTCTTTGTATGCTACAGACATCGTCAATTTATAACTTTTATTCCAAATTTTCTCCCATTTCTCCAATTCTATGTTGTAGCCAAAGTTTTTTGACCATGTTATCATCACCTCTTTCACTACTTCCTCTTCCATTTTATATCTCAGCAAATAATTATAAACTATCCAGACATCTTTGCCTTTCTTATCAACAATTGCTAAGTCTGAGCTGTTGTGTGGCAGATGCTTGTCCGTTTGAACTCTTAAATTCCCGCAGCCTTTTTTAGCTTCTTCATTTTCTAGTACTTTGTCTATTTTGTGGTCCTCAGTTCTTATTTGCAGGCATTATTATGAGGGTTATTATTGATTTGATCCATATGGCCATCTCATCAAAGAGACGCCGGGAAGCTCACAACAGGCAAAGGACAATACAATAAAAGCAAGTTAAAAACCACTGTACAAACATATACAACTCATCCACAATCAATTGGAAATGGAGAATTGTGACCAGTGGCAGAATTTATTGTGTAGTGGGCTTCAGTAGGCAAGAAGCAGACCAGCATAGCTGCAACAGCCTTTATTGACTCAAAACTGGAGCTGAGGAACAGCAGGCAAAATGCCTGTAATTTATACTCTAGGCCACTGGTTCCCAACCTTTCTAATGCCGTGACCCCTTAATATAGTTCCTCATGTTGTGGTGACCCCCAACCATAAAATTATTTGCGTTGCTACTTCATAAATGTAATTTCATTACTGTTATGAATCGTAATGTAAATATCTAATATGCAGGATGTATTTTCATTGTTACAAATTGAACATAATTAAAGCATAGCGATTAATCACAAAAACAATATGTAATTATGCCAGATCAGAAATTCTCGGGCCAGTCTTTGCAAGAGCACAAGGAATATCATCTTCCACAACAAGTCTACTTCTGTATTTAGACTTGATAACCAACAAGTGTACAGCAATATTTCTCAATCTCCGCAACTTTTAAGGTGCCTGGACTTCAACTCCCAGAATTCAAAGCAAAGCTAGCCCCTTAGCTGATGCTGCAAAAGCTCAGCCGCCAGGCGTCACAAACGCCTCTCACCGAATGGCACCTCTCCTGACCAATCGGAGGGCTCGGGCGAATTGAGTTGATATGGCCAGGCTTGTGGCAGTGGGGGGGGGGGAGCTGAGGATGCTGGGGCGACCCCTGGGAAATGGTCATTCGACCCCCAAAGGGGTCCCAACCCCCAGGTTGGGAACCACTGCTCTAGGCCCACAGGGCCTCAACCAAACATAATACTTGAAAAAGCCCGCCCAAATATGAATGTTCTAAGTTTCCCTCCAAAACAGTTGGAGTTAACAGTTAGGATCATCTACTGTAAAGGTTAGTTTCACTTTAGCAGGGCTTAACACAACCATATATATTCAATACATAACAGAATTCATCTCAAGACAGCTCAAGGGAGTCATTCTTAAAGGCTGGGAGGATTGGGGCTAAATCTGGTTCCAGGGAAGATGTTCCATGTGGCAGAAAAGGCTCTCTTCTTGGATCTCACCAGATAATACTCTTTCATAGATGGGAGTCCTACTTACCTAATGTTTCAGCCTTCCATTTTCCCTACTACAACAACACTGTGAGGTAGGTTGGGCTGAAAGAGAGTGATCAGCCCAAAGTCACCCAGGTGGCTTTCATGCCTAAGGGAGAACTAGAACTCACACTCTCCTGGTTTCTAGACCAGCACCTAGCCACTACACTGAACTGGCTCTCTTTTCACATCAATCTCTTTTCTCTAGGCTATTGTGGGCAGAAAGACAAGGATTTGTAGAGAGAAAACAGCACAGATGGATCCCAATTGTGCTTTATAATGTGATATGGTGATATTTGTTTGTATGGGGGAAAAAATCCAAAGCAGTTTGCTGAGAAGGAGGACATCTGCAGCCTGCGAGCTATATTTCCCCTCGAAAGACCGTAGAATTGAATGTAAATGTCAGCTGAATCCTGGAACCTGGGAAGCAGGAGAAGGTAGAGTTCCAGCCAATGTGAAAACCTTTCAGACTTTTATTGTTGCAACAAATGATTGGGTACAGGTAAGCTCGATAGAATTTCCTCTGTGTGCTGATTTTTTTCATGTTCCAGTTTACTCAATCAAAAACCATCTATGGCAGCGGTTCTCAACTTGTGGGTCGCAACCCCTTTGGGGGGGTCGAACGACCCTTTCACAGGGGTCGCCTAAGACCATTGGAAAACACATATTTCCGATGGTCTTAGGAACCAAGACACCGCTCCTCTATCCGTCTCCAGGTGGGTCCACCCACATGCAAATAGACTACTGCAAAAAAAAAATCTGTACCATGGGAACTTCTGAGCATGCGCAGAAGCCGAATTTCCGGCACTGTGCATGAGTCGCCATCTTGTTTTCAGCTTTTTTTTTTGCAATGTTTTTTAAATTCGGCACTGCATGTGCGTGCGTGCGCAAAGCGCATGCGCGCCCACAAGGCGCGGCCACGCAGTGCAGGAGGAAACAAACCAGCAGCGAGGTAAGTTATTTATTTATTTATTTATTTTGTTATTCTTATATGCCGCCCAACTCCCGAGGGACTCGGGGCGGCTTACAGCAGGGAAAAATACAAGAATAAACAAAAAATTACATAAGATTTAAAAACAGATACGAAAATTTAAAACAATTATTTAAAACAGCAACATCCATTCGACACATACATACTTGGGGGGTGGGCTCAGGTGGAATTAAGCTGTTAGAAGTTAGAACCCACCCCTGAGTTTCCCAATAATTTTATTATTTTATGGTTGGGGGTCACCACAACATGAGGAACTGTATTAAAGGATCGCGGCATTGGGACGGTTGAGAACCACTGATCTATGGTGTAACTTAAGCCAGAAATAAAATTGTCCTGAGAAAGTCTGTTTCTCTGTTGAACAGCTCTTAACATTACAATGCTTTTTCCTGATGTCCAATTGAAATATATTCCTTGCAATTTCAGCCAGGTGTTTCTTGTTCTGTTTTTTCTTGACATCTTTATCTTCACCACCCTCACCACCCACAGTCTGTAGCCTATCAGCACTTTGCTGTGATTTTAAATTCCTTCACTACACGGATATGCTTGTATCTACAGTATCTCAGAGCACGGAGGAAGGAAACGAAATGCGGTGAGTGATGATCTGAGCCATCATCATCATCAACAACAACACCATAATGAATAGGTAATGAATGCATGAAATGAGGAGTCTTAATAAACACATCTTGATGTTTCTTTCCTCCCTCCCCCCTTTCAAATTGAAGCTTTTCTCTGCCAAATTAGAGCCAGCAAAACAACCTTATAATAACTGCATTCCAGCACACCAGTTGGATCTGTATCAAGCCGGTTTCTCCTTGAAAACACACAGAACATAATGTACTTCTGGCAGCCTATTTGAAGCAAAATCTTTGTTTGAGACATGGAAGGAGCATTATCATCTCTCTCTCTCTCTCTCCCTCTCTTTAACAGTTTGATGGGTGCACTTCTACATGTGTATGTGAACATATGCTGGAAACCTGACTCTTCCACAGTAAAAAATTATGGCTCACCCTCAAAGCAACTTGACACTCTGGAAAATAAGGATTCAGAAGGCAAAGATTTACCTACATCCAGTTTTGGTTGCTGTAAAATGTTAAAAAAAAGATGTGGAGACTCTAGAAAGAGTGCAGAGAAGAGCAACAAAGATGATTAGGGGACTGGAGGCTAAAACATATGAAGAACCGTTGCAGGAACTGGGTATGTCTAGTTTAATGAAAATAAGGACTGGGGGAGACATGATAGCAGTGTTCCAATATCTCAGGGGTTGCCACAAAGAAGAGGGAGTCAAACTATTCTCCAAAGCACTTGAAGGCAGGACAAGAAAGAATGGATGGAAACTAATCAAGAAGAGAAGCGGACTTCCGGTTTGGAGCGCTCCATCGCGGACGTCCCTTCGTTGGACGCCTTTCCGATCTTTGTTAAAAGCCGCCAGAATAGCTGTCTGGCGGCTTTGAAATCTCTTCCCCGGGCAAAGGGGAGAGATGAGAGCCTGACAGGTGGGGTAGAGCCCCCCCAGCGCCCTAGGAGCCATCTGGTAGGGGGCGAAGGGAGAGCTCCCCATGCAGCCTGTCTCCAGCTCCGAAGATCAGGAAACCTCCATTTTTTGCGGAGCTAGATGGAGTGACCAGCCTCTGCTTCAAGAATGGGATTTATAACTACATTTAAACTATAGAAGCAGACAGAGAGAAACAGGCGTGAGATGGGCAAGTACTGAAACCTCTTTTTTTCTTTTTTTTTTCAACTCCTGGGTAAGCTTTCACTTCGGCAAGGGAACAAAGGAAACAGAGTAACAATATGGTGATTGAGAAGTGAAAGTGACTTTCGTTTCCCCAGAGGCTTTTTTTTTCTCTCTCTCTCTCTTATGGAAACTTTTAACTTGGAAAAATGGTTTTTTCTTTCTCTGTCTCCTAACTCTGGATTAAAGTTATAACAGAAATATTTCCAATAATAAAAGACTACCTGATTTTTAAGCTGGAAAGAACTTTAACAGGCACCTGGCTTTCTTTCTTTTTCGTACTCTTTTGAAACACCAATGGCTTCAAAGTCTGGAAAGATTGTTTTGACTAAAAGAAATGACTATTCATCTGGATATATTTCTAAAATGCAATTTAACACTGAGCTAACACCTCCACAGCCTTTGACACCTGAAAATTTATTAAATAATTTAAAGATTATGAAACATGAACTTACTTTGGAATTTAATCAGAAAATAAGCGAGATAGACAAAAAAATGCAGGCTGCTTTGAAGAATATGAATCAACAACTCAGATTTGATGTGTTAGAGGTTTGCAAAGGTTTAGCAACAAATATTGAAGTTTTGGCAGAACGTATTGAAACAAATAAACAAGCTTTGGCAACCTCGGTGAATTACATAGACAAAATCCAAAATGATATTGCAAACTTTGAAAAAGAGGTCTTGATGACACAGTTCAGATCCATGGAAGTTGCTATAAGGATCAGAGGTTTGAAAGAAGGATTATATGAAAATTTAAAAGGCAGGATGGTTGATGTACTGGATCAGGTGTCTGGAATCTCCAAAGTGGAATTGGCTACACAAATCGACAAAATATACAGAATCAATTCGTGGTACGCTAAACAAAAGCATTTACCAAGGGACATTGTCATATATTTTACCACAAGAGCTTTACGGAATAGAATTATACAAGCAACGTTTAACAATAATCTTATGGTGAATGGTCAGGAACTAAAGATTTGGAAAGAAATCCCCTCTAAAATGCTTAAAGCCAGAAAAAGCTATACTTTTTTGATTGATGAATTTAAGAGATTAAATTTACAATATAAATGGGAAGCGCCAGTTGGAGTAGCAGTAAAATTTTCTGGAAAAAGATATCGGCTCAACACGATAAAAAAAGCTACTGAATTTTATGTCAATGTTTTAAAGGCTGATATATCCAAGATACCTCCAGAGGAAGGATGTATGAAAATAAAAGAGGAGGAGGAGGGGAAGCCATCTTTGATGGATCAAAAGGAAATAGATTCAAAAACACAAAAGGAGTGCCAGAACCAGATAGCTGGGGAAAAGGAGATGGAGATCTGGGATCAGATGGGAGACGAGTCGACAAATCTGAATTTACTGAACTATTAAAAGATGAACTATCAAGATACAAAACGATGTGATGTTGAAATATATTGGACGGATAGAGATTAATATGATGGCATTTTTCCTTTTCCCTACTTAATGATTACCTATGCAATATTTAGCTAAGTTTTATATATCTTTGAGGTTACTTTTAATGTTAATTATATTAGATATATATAGTTTGTTGAAGATTTGTTTATTCTTTTTTCCCTTTCTTTTTTGTTTATTGTTTATTAGTAAGTTAATTTAGAATAATATTATGTTATTAATATTATGATGAAATTCAATATTTAATGATTACTTATGTAACATTTAGTCAAGTTTTATCTTAGAGGTTATTTTTAATGTCAATAATATTAGTTTAAGTATAAGCCTAAATGTGTAAAGTCTATCACAAAATATTAGTTTTGCTACTACAAAATATTTTGCTACTACTCATGTAATTTTGTACTAATAAAACTTTTTGAAAAAAAAAAAAAGAAGAGAAGCAACTTAGAACTAAGGAGAATTTCCTGACAGTTAGAACAATTAATCAGTGGAACAACTTGCCTCCAGAAGTTGTGAGTGCTCCAACACTGGAAGTGTTTAAGAAGAGATTGGATAACCATTTGTCTGTAGTGGTGTAGGGTTTCCTGCCTAAGCAGGGGTTGGACTAGAAGACCTCCAAGGTCCCTTTCAATTTTGTTATTTTGTTTTCTGCTTTTATCTGCTGATTTATATCCCTTTTGTGGGGGGAGTTTTATTCTAACCAAGGTGTTGGGAAGGAGGTCAGGCAAGGTGAAGGGAAAGAAAGAAAGAAAGAAAGAAAGAAAGAAAGAAAGAAAGAAAGAAAGAAAGAAAGAAAGAAAGAAAGAAAGAAAGAGGGAGAGAGAGAGAAAGAAAGAGAAAGAAAGAGAAAGAAAGGGAAGGAAGGAAGGGAGGAAAAGAAGAAAAGGAAAGAAAGAGGGAGAGAGTGAAAGAAAGAGAGAAAGAGAGAGAAGGAAGGAAGGAAGGAAAGAAAGAAAGAAAAAGAAAGGAAGGAAGGAAGGAAAGAAAGAAAGAAAGAAAGAAAGAAAGGAAGGAAGGAAGGAAGGAAGGAAGGAAGGAAGGAAGGAAGGAAGGAAGGAAGGAAGGAAGGTTATGAATATTGATTGCACTTCTAGTAATCCACTGGCCACCTCTGTCTTTTCCCAGTTATCTTCTCAACTCCTCTTGCCTCTGAACAGCTGTTTCCTTGCCAGAAAGATTTGTCATTATTAGAGTTATTAAGGAAGATATCATCCCACCCAAAAAGAAAGTTGCAACCCTGCCTGCCCAATTAAACCTTCATTAGATTAAATTTAAGGCAACACTGAGTAAGGTCTCTGCAGGGGCCTCCTCTAACTTTTGATGGAATTCTTGTCACTTATTAATAGAAGAGAATATTTGCAGTTTAGGGTTAACCTGTGGGGTCTCTTGTGCTCTCTAAGTGTGGTTGTTTTCTACCTAGTTGGGTAATGAAACATCTGCAAGAAAACAGCCAAGCTTGGAGAGCACCAAGGAGCCCACTAGTCACTTACTGGAAGTATTGCAAGAGATTTTGGCATATGGGAAGCCCTAGCCCTCAAAAGCAGAAGGAAGCAAAGCAACAAGAAAACTTATTTTCACTTTTGTAAAACAGCTTGTAAAAGCGGCTTTGAAGTCATGCTACACTCAAAATATTGCTGCCCTCTTGGCAAACTCTTACACCTTCCTAATAACAAATTACTGGTAATATTTTGCAGCCAAAATAATATATAAAGTCATCAGTTTTCACGAGGCTGCATGGATTCTAACAGTCCCATGCTGGTTCTGCGATCTTACAGCATCTTGCAAGAGAAAGCAACCTATGTAGGACTGTAGATTTCATATAAATTTCAGGTGAGAGGATAATCCAGACCACACAGCAAAATTGCAAAGATGGTTAGATACTAGATGTTAGTTAAATGCAAGGTGTAGTTTTGGAACTGACTTCCGATACGAGCTTTGAAGACATAGCCTGGTTTCCCCTAACTTTGAGCCAGCCTGATGTTGTGAAACTGCACAACCATGAGTTTTAGTCCTGACTTAGGCACACAGCCAGTTGGCTGACCTTAAGCCAGTCCTTCTCTCTCAACCCTAGGAAGAAGGCAATGGCAAACTACTTCCAAAACTCCCGCCAAGAAGACTGCACGGACTATTTGCCAGGAGTCAAAATTAGAGTTAAAGATAAAAAAAAGCAAAAACAAATAAACGTAGATGTGCAATATCATGGAGGTAAAACATCACATAAAGCAACTTTGACAGCATTCAATGTGCAGTGTCATCAAGGTTGTTTTTCAGAAAGTGTTTTGTCAATAAAATCAAGGCTCTTTTGAGTCAAGTTCAGTGTGACTTATCAGAAAATATCTATGCAGGCTTTCTTCTGGAAGGTCTATCTATATCTCTGTATCTCTGATTTCTATATCTCTGTATCATATCATATCATATCATATCATATCATATCATATCTATCTATCTATCTATCTATCTATCTATCTATCTATCTATCTATCTATCTATCTATCTATCTATCTATCTATCTATCTATCTATCTATCTATCTATCTATCATCTATCCATCCACCCACCCACCCACCCACCCATCTATCTAGCTATTTGGCTATCAAGCTATCTAACTGTCTAGCTATCATCTAGCTACCGCAGGGGTAGGCAAAGTTGGCTCTTCTATGACTTGTGGACTTCAACTCCCAGAACTCCTGAGCTAGCATGATTGGCTCAGGAATTCTGGGAGTTGAAGTCCACAAGTCATAGAAGAGCCAACTTTGCCTACCCCTGAGCTACCTAAACAGCTACTTATCTGTCTGTCTATTTAGTTATCTAGCTATCTCTAGGAAGGCCAAAGCCTCCCATGCTCAACAAAGATGTTGAGACTCTAGAAAGAGTGCAGAGAAGGGCAACAAAGATGAGTAGGGGGCTGTAAGCTAAAACATAGGAAGAATGGTTGCAGGAATTGGGTATGTCTAGTCTAGTGAAAGGGACTAGGGGTGACATATCAGTGTTCCAATATTTGAGGGGCCGCCATAAAGAAGAGGGGGTCAATTTATTTTCCAAAGCATCAGAAGGCAAGATAAGAAGCAATACATGGAAAGCAGAGGTGGGTTCCTGCCTCTGATTGCCGGTGCGGTTAATCGCTGAGTTCGGCGCAGAGCCGAAGACGCTGCTCGAACCTGCTCCCGTTCGTGGAGCGGGAGCTTTCCCTGCCCGCATGGATGCCGCCAATTGCGTTCTTTTACCCTCTGCGCATGCGGAACGCTTTGGGCATGCGCAGAGGGCAAAAGAACGCAATTGGAGGCATCCATGCTGGCGGGGAAAGCGCCCGGGGAAAGCTCCCGCTCCGCAAACGGGAGCAGGCTCGAGCAGCGTCTTCGGTTCTGCGCCAAACTCAGCGATTAACCGCACCGGCAATCAGAGGCAGGAACCCACCTCTGATGGAAAGGAAACTAAACAAAGAGAGAACCAATATAGAACTTTCCTGTCAGTGAGAACAATTAACCAGTGAAACGGCTTCCCTTCAGAAATTGTGGATGTTCCATCACTGCAGGCTTTTAAGGAGATTGGACGGCCACTTGTCTGAAATGGTATCGGGTTTCCTGCTAGTGCAGTGGGTTGGACTAGAAGACCTCCAAGGTCCCTTCCAACTCTGATGTTCTATGGTTATCTTTATTCTTTTTCCTTGCTGACCTCTTAATGAATCCCAGACCATAAAACAAAGGCTTAAGCCTTTTGACAGCTAGACTAAAACTGACAAAAAGGCAGCTTAAAATACAGTTGGTGAAATTGGCAAATATCACCAACTTAATTAAATAAGAAAATGCACTCAAGCTATTAAAAGTAATAATAGATTTCCTCACACAAACTCTTTACCCCAAGGTCACCACCTTTAATTTCAATCAAAGTTCAGGCAGTGTGAGGCAGGAAACTGAAATATTTAGTCTGCCTAAACATTTAGTCCATCTCTGATTTTCAGATATTTAGCTACAACATCAGCAATAATAATATGGGTGCTTTGTTGTGTTCTTTATAGGGATCCTGCTGTTCAATCAAACATATCCATTAGGATAATTTTGAATGGTAATTCTGAATTGCTAAAAAGAAGCAGAACTAGGCCAAAGACCTTATCTTATATTGCTAGGATTTTTTAAATTTATTTTTTCGGTAAATGAAATTTTATTTCTTTATCACAGTGCGTAGATTGCTTTTCACTTCTGCATTGCACAATGAATCACTAATTAGGGAGGTCATCCAGCCATTTTCTTTCAAGTAGACTCAAGAGAGGGCAGGCTATTGATTTCTTCTAGACATCTGGGTCTCCAATTTCCAAAATCCCACTCTGAAAGGATGCCAGATGGGACTGGTAAGAGTCAAAGACTCTTAACATCTGGAAGGCATCTGGTCACCTACTGCTTTTCTTAAATTATTGGAGGCAAGAGAGCTCTTTCAGAGGAAAAGGAAAGATCCTTAACTAAGACTGTGTCCCACCTTTCAAAAAAACAAAAACAAAAAGTTACTTTCTTCTAAGAAGACATTTACAGGGGCTTGATTATTATGCTATTTTATGGAGAAAGTTTTATTAAGTTTTATTGTCTTACTGCATGACCCGTCCAGACTTTTTCTACCAGTGGTCTTACCAGTTCAGAACCAATGTTGTGTACTCAATAGGTTGTTCAAGATCTGGCTAAGAAGATCCTCCTGGCTTGTCCTCCATCTACACATTTTTCTATTAGCAGCAGTGCCAGAAAGCAAATTACATTGAGTGCAGAGCTGATTCTACCATTAGAGAGTGAGGCCATAGTTTATCCCACTTTATAACCCATATTACAGTATTATCTACATTATCATCAGCCACTCAGGATTTCAGATTGACTTGAAGATTCCAGAAACTGAAGATGGGCTCTTATGCCTATTCTTGAGTGGTACCTCTGTATATGAACGCACACTGCTCCTTATTCAATTAGTTTGTAGAAAAGTTAGGAAATCTCAGCCCTATTATTAAATCCATCCTGCCAGACCAACTGTCAACCCTAAAACTGACCTGGCCGAAGCCATCTTGGAGCTTCAGTGTTGCCACACTGGAACTGAGGGATAGGGAGGGGGGATTAAAGATAGCTGGGGTTTTGTATACTTTCTCTTGGGAACCAAGGACATTATCACATCTGGCCAGAGGAAGAAGGAGTGATGTCACCAGGCAACAAGACAGCACCTTGATTGGACCATGTGATTGATTGTTTGGGGTTGAGGGGAAAACGTTTGCTTTTAATTCGGTGGAAACCGTGGGAACCTTCAGAGTCGGTTTTCACTAGATCTGTGCCAATATGATATATCCAATAAAGCTATTCTTTGAGGAATTCATCTGCCTCGGAGTTTTGCTTGGTATGGGTCTATTACTTGGAACCCTGACACCAACTCCTCCATGAATTCCAAACATCATCCAGCCCTTTAATGTAGGTGGGAATCTGGATCAGGCTTTCAAATCATCCGCATCCCAGCTCTAGGGTTAAGTCTTCATTCTCTATTGTCATTCCCAAGGCCATAAAAGGCAAAGAATTGGTATGTCAATGTCAAGCGCAAGCAATTACATCCATTCATAAAAGGCTCAAAACAGCTGCTTTGTTGCATTCTACCTGCATTACAAGAATCTGCCCAGGCTGCTTGCCTTCCCTTAGGAACAAACACATAACATCCCATAGAACAGCAGTTCTTAACCTGGGGGTTGCGACCCTTTTGGGGGGTCAAATGACCCTTTCACAGGGGTCAGGAGACTTCGCCTGGATGCCGCCATTTGGATTCTTTTACCCTCTACGCATACGCAGAACTCTTTGCGCATGCGCAGAGGGTAAAAGAACCCAAATGGCGGCGGTGGAGCAGGGGTCGCAGTGGCGGTGGTGGCGGCAGGGTGGGTCGCAGTGGGGGTCTGGGAGTGTGGCACGGGTCACGGCATTAGGAAGGTTGAGAACCACTGCCATAGAACTTAGGAGGAGTCAGGCTTATGCCTCTTGAGACTCTGCAAGGACTCAAGGATAGTTCCCTGCTTGACTCCTCCTCCTTGCTTGGCTGGGAGTTTCCCAACAGTCCAATAGGAATTTTAGGGCTGCCGAAAAAGTGTTACATCTTCTGAAAGGGAGAAGGAAGCTGATGAGAATCAAAAAGAACAGAGAATCCACCTCGTCATCTGAAATGGTCAATCATTGAACCAATGATGCATTGGCTCCTTTCACACAACATATATTCATAGAGAATAGATACCTTGAAGTTGGCAGGCTAGCAATTTCTTGGATTATTCTCCCTTCCACTACTGTTGTCCTCTTTCAGACCTTTCAAAGAGCCTAAAGTTGTTCTATTGTGTTGCCAAGTTGTCTTGATCATTTATAACATGGCCTGTGTAATGAAGATATAGTTGGGGATGGGATCAGTGAACCACAATGGGCTTAGTTCCTCCCAGCTGGGAATCCTGTAGGGTAAAATATGTTGTTCTCACTCAGTCAGTGAAAAAAATGTGGTCACAAATCTGACAGTTGGAAAAACAAAAGACAGATGGAAAGAGGCCAACCCTCTCAAAAATGGGAGCCAAGTAGCCCATTACCTAAATGGCAAGCAAAAAAAAATACATAAGTGGCTTGAATACTATTTCTATATAAACAGCTTGTTTTTGAAACATAATTGCTGGCATTCTTTAGTTATTCTTCCTATATTTATATGCAATAAATATGACGTAACGGAAGTTCTTGGGTTTCTTATGAACTGGCCTAAGTGGTTGAGTCCTGCTAATAGGCTGAAACTTGACAGTTCAATCCACAGAAAAATATCTTCCAGACTACCTGTGAAAAGTATCTTTCATGCTGCCTGTGAAACAATTGATTCATATTGAGTGTGGATCCTTTATCTTGGGAATGGGAGTAGACTAGAGATTCTGTTGCTATACTGCTATTTTATTGCCTAATAGATTGATAGCACTCCATGAACTGAAACTCGTGATGCTCAATTACTTCAACATGTACTTTAGGGCAGCAGTCTGCACCATTTTTGGCACTGGGGCCCAGTTTTGTGGGAAACAATTTTTCCACGGACTTAGGGGGAGTGGGGGAGAAGGAGTGTGCAACCGAGATCTCCCTCAAGAGCAGTTTTCAGTAGGATTCAAGCTCCCATTAGAATCTAAAGCAGTGTTTCCCAACCTTGGCAACTTGAAGATGTCTGGACTTCAACTCCCAGAATTCCCCAGCCAGCGAATGCTGGCTGGGGAATTCTGGGAGTTGAAGTCCAGACATCTTCAAGTTGCCAAGGTTGGGAAACACTGATCTAAAGCCTCCGAGGTGGAGCTCAGGCAATGATGCTAGCACTGGGGAGTGGCTGCAAATACAGTTGAAGCTTCATTTGCTCACCCACCTCTCACCTCCAGCTGTGCATCCTGGTTCCCAACAGGTAAGGTGACCAGACGTCCCGATTTTGGCGGGACACACCCGCTTTTTCGCCATTTGTCCCGCGTCCCGCCCGCCCTCTTAAAAAGTCCCGATTTCTTGAAATTTTTTGAAATTTTTTGAAATTTTCAAAAAATCGCCCTGAAAGGCAGCAGGCCTCTCAGCTCGGGCCGGCTGTGGGCAGCGTTGGCGGCGGGCGGGCGTCCCGCGTTGTTGACTCCTCCGGCGGCGGCTGGAAGCTGGGGGGAGGGGGAAGGGAGGCTGCTCCTCGTCTCCTTCCCCCGCCCCATCCCTAGCCCCGCCCTCGGAGGCGCCGCTGCTGTTGGGAGGGGTGAGGGACAAGGAGCCGTCGCCACTTTGAATTTACGTCACGAGCGGCGCAAACAGCCCTTCCTCGTCCCCCTCCCCTTTCTTTCCCCCGTCGCCTCGCTGCCGCCGTTGCCCTGGGGCCGGGCGGGCGACCGGGAGACCGCGGCGCTTGGATGCTTGTAGCAGGTAAGCTGCCGGCTGCTCCTTTCCCCGTCTCCCGCCTCCCGTTCGTTGCTTGCCAGCCCGGCCGAAGGGAAGGCGGGAGGCGAGGAAAGGCCTCCCGAAAGGAGGGGAGGCTTCGGGAGCCCGCCTCCCTTTCAGGCCGAAAGGGAGGCGGGCTCCCGAAGCCTCCCCTCCTTTCGGGAGGCCTTTCCTCGCCTCCCGCCTTCCCTTCGGCCGGGCTGGCAAGCAACGAACGGGAGGCGGGAGACGGGGAAAGGAGGCAGCTTACCTGTCGCGAGCTGCAGGCATCCAAGCGCCCTCCCCCCTCCCCCCCACCTCACCTGGACGCCGACATTTGCTGTTTTGCCCTCTGCGCATGCGCAGCGTTCTGCACATGCGCAGAGGGCAAAACTCAAATGGAGAAACCCACCCCCGTCAATGGTGTCCCGCTTGAAGAAAAAAAAATCTGGTCACTTTACAACAGGCCATGGTTGGGGACCCCTGCTTTAGCGCTAAAGTATCTAGAGCAGATGAGGAGTTCATAGTAGATATTACAAGTATAAACCTATGCCAGTTACAACAATCAAACAATGGCTGGAAGAAATATTAAAAATAAAATTGGACCTCAAACCAGAACTCTTTTTATTAGGGATAACATTAGATAAATATGACAAAAACATAATATACTTAATGCTACATATATTGACTGCCGCAAGGTTAACTTTTGCTCAAAATTGGAAAAAACAAAAGATACCCACAGAAGAAGAAATTTTACGCAAAATATTAGCATGTGCTGAAATGGATAGGTTAACGTTAGAAATGAAGGGAAAAGGTGAAACAGAATACATTGAAACCTGGTACAAATTATATCATTGGTGGGGAGAAAGGAGAACCAAGATTAAAAATTAAAATGGTGGAGATGAAAGGAAAACTATAACTCATTCTTTGCAATTTAAGAGAAATAACGATGTATAAATTAGCGGAATGTAAATATGTATACTAGATTACGATTCGTCATGTACTTGTTCTTTACGTTTATTGTATGTTTTGTCTCTTTGTTCTTTTATCTGTTTTATAAATAAAAAACTTTTTAATAAAAAAAAACCTATGCCAGTTGGTTTCATGGCAGAGATATGATGAAGATCACATACTTGATTTGAGCTTTCTGTTTTGAACTGGGAAATACTTAGGATCTTCCCAATGTGATGGCCACAGGTAGGTCCTAAGTAGTTTTGGAAAGCCCCACCAATGACTTTACCAATATCCTGATTCGTACCTGTAAAAAGGACATAGCAATAGCACTTAGACTTATATACCGCTTCATAGTGCTTTACAGCCCTCTCTAAGCGGTTTACAGAGTTCAGCATATTGCCCCCAACAATCTGGGTCCTCATTTTACCGACCTCAGAAGGATGGAAGGCTGAGTCAACCTTGAGCCGGTGAGATTTGAACAGGTGAACTGCTGAACTAGCAGTCAGCTGAAGTAGCCTGCAGTGCTGCACTATAACCACTATGCCACCTCGGCTCAGACATTGTTAATAAACTACTTCCTTTAACACATGCCAGGGGCAGGAAATCAGGAGCCATGATAGAGTTCAAAAGCATTATGAGTTTATTCTATGCAACCTATACATAAGACTTTGATACACTAATGCAGTGTTTCCCAATCTTGGCAACTTGAAGATGTCTGGACTTCAACTCCTAGAATTCCCCAGCCAGCGAATGCCATCTTCAAGTTGCCAAGGTTGGGAAACACTGCACTAATGGTCAAGGCAAATTGGCACCAAATAAGAGTCAATGGACTTCAAGGGGGGCTGGACTTAGCTCCGTTACAGGGCTAGTGACTCTAAACTGATGGTGTGTTTGACTCTGCCCTTGGGCTCAGCCAGGTCATCTCCTATAATACCTTGTCTTCTATGCTTCGAAAGGGTAGTATATAGGTAAACTGCAGGAGTTGAGATGCCAAGAAAGCAAATGGAAGGAGATCTGACTCAGATTCAATAAGATGCAATCAAGCCCATTTGAAGGTTTATACGATGACGATATTTACAGCAAACATTTTTTAATGTAATGCATTTGTCAGCGCATAGAGTAATCATTCCACATTGCAAGGGGCTGATTTGTGTCCCCATAAGTTCCTCCCCAAATTTGATCATAGAACTTTCAGGATTTTTTATGATGTTTTCAGTAAACTTTTATAGGCACAATCACGGCACATTTCAGCCAGACGGGAGGCTGCCATTGATGGAGTTAATTATCGAGAGGTCTGATGAATCCTCCTATATAATTAAAACAGAACCAATTTCAATTTGTGGACAAGCTGTTTGGCACAGTACATTTCACCACTTGGATCCTTGCCCAGCAAGTTCTGTAACTTTTAACTAGGAGGTTATTTACCATATTTTTCAGAGTATAAGCCGCACCTTTCCCCCCTAAAAGGGGCTGAAAATTTGGGTGCGTCTTATACTCCGAATGTAGCTTTTTCAAAGCTTTTTTTTTCCCCAGCCCTAATGAAGTGCTAATAATCTTCCCGGCTTGCAGGATTTTTTCATTGCTACTCCCTCCGAAGAAGTTTTTTTCCAGCCCTAAGTCTTTGCAGGCTTGTTTTCATTGCTACTTGCTCCAAAAAATGTTTTTTCCAGCCCTAACGAGGTGCTAAGGATCTTCTCAGCTCTTACCGGCTTGCAGGCTTTTTCATTGCTACTCTCTCCAAAGAATTTTTTTCCAGCCCTAAGTCTTTGCAGACTTTTTTTCATTGCTAATCCCTCTGAAGATGATTTTTTTTAGCCCTAACCAGGGGATAAAATAATGTGCTGAAGCTGACCAGACTAAGGACACTAGCCAGATGAATACCTGGTAGGTAGATTCCCCCCCCCTATTTTCCTCCCCTAAAACTAAGGTGCATCTTGTACTCCGATGCGTCTTATACTCCAAAAAATACGGTAGTTAACATCAAAGTGCTTCTTTCCGGAAGGATAGGATGTAGCCCTTGTTTAAAGGAAGCCATACTTAGATTATTGGAAATAAACTTGTATTGGACCCATAATTCTCTAGCTATCCTTGACTGGAGAAGGTGTACTTATCTCTGACGATTTATGCTCCAAAGCTCACTGTAACAGCCTTGCTAAAAAAGCATTAAGAGTTGTAAACTTAATTTAGCGAACTTTTTTCCCCCCTGGAAACATTGTATTACTAATTAGAGCTTATAAAACTTATGCTAGACCAATTTTAGAGTATTGTTCAACTGTTTGGAATCCCCACCATATATCTGACATCAGTACAATCGAGCGGGTTCAGAAGTACTTCATGAAAAATGTCTTGCACTCTCCTGGACACAATAGAATTCCTTATGCTACTAGGCTCAAAATTCTCGGTTTGAATAACTTAGAACTGTGTCGCTTGAGGTCAGACCTAGGTATTGCATACCAAATTATACGTAGTAATGTTTTACCTGTAAATGGCTTTTTCTGTTTTAATCGCAATAATAGGCGCCAGAACAACCGCTTTAAACTCAATGTAAATTGTTCTAAACTTGACTGTAAAAAATATGATTTCTGTAACAGAGTTGTCGAAGTCTGGAATGGCCTACCTGATTCAGTTGTCTCAGCTACAAATTTTCACAGTTTCAGTCACAAATTGACTTCCGTGGACCTTACTTCATTGTTAAGTGGTCAGGAGGGGGCGTGCATAAATGCACTAATGTGCCTATCGTCCCTGTCATTGTATTTTTATTCTCTTATTCTTGTTCTCATTTTTGTTTGACACATTCCAATAAATACATAAAATAAATAAAGGTGTTCGAGACATTGATGGTTTCTTAGTGTCAGGAAATACTGTAGAAAGACTCCATTTCAAACTAGGCTTTTGAGCAGATTATGGAGTTGTGATTAGTTTGGTTAGTTCTGTTGTGGGAGATTTAGTCAGTGTACAATAGACTTCCTCTTGATGCTTTAGCTTTCAGTACTACTAACCAGGGGTGGGTTCTGACTTACCTTGCTGGGCGTGCTTCATGTGCAGGTGCGCGCAGGCGCAATGCTAAAAAACGGTCTTCTGCGCATGCGCAGAAGCAAAAAACAAGATGGCGGTGCCTATGGCGGTGCCAATGAGCCAATTCAGGGGCGTGGCAGACCAGGGTCATTGCTGGTTCCAGCGACCCAGGCCGCCAAGTTACTACCGGTTCCATAGAACTGGTCCGAACCAGAAGGAACCCACCTCTGCTGCTAACCATTGATCAAGAAAATCAAAGAGAACTTTGAGCTCTTTCTGAACATCATACAGACCAAGCTCATGACCACTGCAAGGAATGGAAGCATCAAAATAACAATTGATAATGAAGAGATAGAACGTGTGGAAAAATTCGGAGATTGCTCCATCACAGGGCTGCTGTGAATGCAGCCCAGAAATAAAATATTGTATTGCACTGGATTGTACAACAATGATGAACATGAGCCAAATATGGAAAAGCAAGGACATCATGTTGACAACCAAATGTACTGTAAGTTAATCCGCTCTATTATATTCCCTCTTAGACTTATGGTTGTAAAAGTTGAACCTTAAAGTTGAACCTTAGAAAAGCACGACAGGAAGAAAATCGAATCATTTGAGCTGTGGTGCTGGAGAAGGCTCCTGTGTATTCCTTGGACAGCAAAGGTGATTAACGAGCAAGTACTGGAGGGCATAGCACCAGGAATGTCACTAGAAGGCAAAACCACAAAACTCAGGGGTGGGTTCCTCCTGGTTTGGACCGGTTCGCCTGAACTGGTAGTGACCCGCTGGTGATGTCATGATGACATCACCGACCCGGTTCAGTTGGTGCCGGTCGGTGGGCACCGCCATCATTGAAATTTTTTTTTTGAAATTTATGTATTTATTTTTTCTTCTGAGCATGCGAAGAAGCCGAGTTTCCGGCACTGTGCATGCGGTCGCCATCTTGTTTTTGACTTTTTTTAAAATTTATTTTTTTTATTTTTCGGCACTGCGCATGCGCACCCGCGCGCCCACAAGGCACGCCCGCGTGGGAGGAAGCGAACCGGCAGCGAGGTAAGTTAGAACCCACCCCAGACAATACTGTACCTTGCTTACTTAGGCCATACATGGGAATTCACTGGAGAAAGCAATTATGTTTGGAAGAATTAGCAGTAAAAGGAAACCAGGCCATCAAAGAACATGGTGGCTGGTCACCATCAAAGCTGACACCAGTCAGAGCATAGAAAAACTCAGAGAAGTAGTGCAAGATCAGAAGATGTGGAAAAACCTCACCCAGAATCACCAAGAGTTGAACATCACTGAATGGATAACATCATCATCATCATCATCATCATAACCACCACAAACAATGGGATTCTTTTGGCTTACCAGAGAGATCTGAAAATAGTAATCACTGCTTTGCAGTAATTCCATTTGAACCTCTCATAATGTCAGTAGCATCATGTATGACAATTGTTGCTCAAAATGTTGTCCTTCAGGGCCCAATTCTGTCTTCATTGTTTTCCAATATTTATGGGAAACATAATGGAGATCACCAGGAGACCTGGAATTGGATACTATCAGTGTGCTGAAGGCACCTACTCTATAACTCAATCAGGACAATATTTATGGAGATTCTCAGTCATCCAAGTCATGATTGTCCCCAAAGGTGTTGAAGAAACTTCTTGGGTAAGAAGCGAAATGTCTTCGAGGAAAAACAAAGAAAGTCCAGTTGCCTTTTGAAAAGGCACTTTTGGTTTTCAGGACAATGATATTGCTCCTTTGAATGCCCACCTAGAATTGATATTAGGCTAATAATAAAATGAAACTTAATCCAGACAAGATGGAGATGCATATTACGAAGGGTTACAATTTCAGAGAGATCTTCCTTTTTTGAATGAGATAATATTATCCAGTAGTGGTGTCACGATGTGAATATTTGCCAGTTGAGCCTCTGTGCTATATTTCTTAGTCTTCTACTATATTTCTAGATCTACTGTATTTTCTAATCAAGCAGACATAAGTTATGTGTTTCTACGCATGTGTGCATTCCAGGAGTTTGTCTCCTCCTTCCTTCTTCTCCTGCAAGCCTCCGCCCGAGGCAGATGTGAATTCTTGACTGGGACAATGTAGCTTATTAAGGTTTATGTTTTGTTACTTTTATACTGAAATAAACATTTTGTTAATTAGAATTAAATCTCGGTTTTATTTTCTACGTAAGGATGACTTCAAGGGAACAAGATCCATATCGCCTCGGTAGGAATAAATTCCTATCCCATCAAGTGGGTTCTAAAACCCTTTACTACCAGTTCGCGTGCGCGCGATGCTTCTGCACATGCGCAGAAGCTTCCGGATAGGTGGGTGGAGCCTTCCACCACCAGCACTACTGGTTCTAAGAACCGGGCCAAGCTGGGAGCAACCCAGCGCTGATATTACCTCAGAAAGAGATATTGAATTTTGGGGTACCACAAGATCTTCCAGACTGACAGATTCTTCCCGAACCGAGACAATTATCTTTGGTTGATATAACAACCCATCCCTTCCTAAAAGACCTTAGAACAATATGGGAGCAGCAATATCCCAGTGTTTACATCTGACACATGGAGCTGCTTTTAAGCCTGATACAGAAACCAACTGGAGTGGTAATCAGCAGTCAAGATGATGGTCTTTGGAAGAGCTCAAGGAGACCATGTTCACTGAAGCTAAAAGCATTACATTTGCTGTAATTTTGCTTCCTGGGGAAATATAAAGTGCAAATTATGTACAGGGTTCTTGAGAGAACACCTTTTCCTACCAGATCCTCATGTTTCTGCTCAGTGACCTTAACTGAGGTTTATCTACAGTTGCTGCATGTTCACCCAGGGCAACTTGAAAATAGGAAAAAGGAGAAAAAAAGGAGAAAGGAAAGAAGGAAAAAGAGAAAGGAAATATATAAAGATCCTTCCTTCCTTCCTTCCTTCCTTCCTTCCTTCCTTCCTTCCATAATAATAACAACAACAACAACAACAACAGAGTTGGAAGGGACTTTGGAGGTCTTCTAGTCCAACCCCCTGCTTAGGCAGGAAACCCTACACTACTTCAGACAAAAGGTTGTCCAAAATCTTCTTAAAAACTTCCAGTGTTGGAACATTCCTTCCTTCCTTCCTTCCTTCCTTCCTTCCTTCCTTCCTTCCTTCCTTCCTTCCTTCCTTCCTTCCTTCCTTCCTTCCTCCCTCCCTCCCTCCCTCCCTCCTTCCCTTCCTTCCTTCCTTCCTTCCTTCCTTTATTTATTATTTATTTATTTGTCAAAATGTGTACAAGATAGCAGGTATGATATAAACATAAACAAAAGCAAAGTAGGTATAGGTAAATTTGGACAATAGGACAGTAAGACAGGGACGGTAGGCACAATGGTGCGCTTATGCACGCCCCTTACAGACTTCTTAGGAATGGGGTGAGGTCAACTGTAGACAGTCTAAGGTTAAAGATTTTGGGGTTTGGGGAAACCTTTTTGGTGTCCAGTTCTGGAATGCTTGATAAAGTTAAAAGGCATAAATCATTGTGGGTTTTTAAAAGCAGCCTAAAACCATACCTTTCCCCACAGGTTTTTAATTGTTGGTTTAAGTTATTTGTATTCCTGTTTTTAATTTTCTTAGTATCTCTGGGTTTGATTTCACTATTATATCTTTTTCTGACTTCAATAAATTCAGAGAAATTTCAGAGAAGCTGACTTCAATAAATTCAGAGAAAACCTGGGAAAGATCTCTTGGATGGAAGTACTAAAGGGTAAAACAACTCAAGAAGCCTGGGAGATCCTGAAAAACACGATCATAAAAGCCCAGAACACCACAATACCGATGAGGAAGAAAAACAAGAAATCCAAAAGGAAACCAGCATGGCTAAACAAAAATCTCACCGATAAACTGAATGAAAAAAAAGATAAATACAAAAAATGGAAAGAGGGGCACATAACCAAGGCAGAGTATCAACAGACAGCCAGAATCTGTAAAGAAACAATCAGGACAGCAAAGGCCCAGAATGAACAAAGACTCGCAACAAAAGTCAAAGACAACAAAAAAAGCTTCTTCCAACACATTAACAACAAGAAAAAAATCAAAGAAACAGTTGGTCCACTAAAGAGAGAAGACGGCAAAGAAGTAACAGACAACACAGACAAAGCAGAGCTACTGAACACATTCTTCGCATCAGTCTTCACACAAAAGGAAACTGCAGCTCAACTACCCAGCAACACAAATATAAAAAACAGATTCGAAGCAAGACTCAACCTAAGCAAAAATACAGTAAGAGATCACCTATCTGAACTTAACGAATACAAAGCACCAGGACCAGACGGATTACATCCCAGAGTCCTAAAAGAACTAGCAGAAGTCATTTCAGAACCACTGCACCACATCTTCCACAAATCCTGGAACACAGGGGAACTACCCGAGGACTGGAAAAGAGCTGACGTGGTCCCCATCTTCAAAAAAGGTAAAAAAACAGACCCAGGAAACTACAGACCAATCAGCCTAACATCAATACCTGGGAAAATACTGGAAAAAATAATTAAAAACCAGATCTCCCATCATCTAAAAACAAACCAAGTAATAACCAACAGTCAACACGGATTTGTTAAGAACAAGTCATGCCAAACCAACCTCATTTCATTCTTCAACACTGTGACCAAATTAGTAGACCAGCGTAATGCAGTAGACATAATATACCTGGACTTTAGCAAAGCATTTGACAAAGTAGACCACAACCTACTCCTTCATAAGCTAGAAAAAAGCGGGATAGACAGCTACACAACCAGATGGATTAACAATTGGCTGACCAACCGTACCCAGCGAGTAGTCCTCAATGGCTCTAAGTCCACATGGAGAGAAGTAAACAGTGGGGTACCACAAGGTTCCGTCCTAGGCCCAGTACTCTTCAATATCTTTATAAATGACCTAGATGAGGGAATAGCAGGAGAACTAACCAAATTTGCAGATGACACCAAGCTGGCGGGAGTAGCAAACACCCCAGAGGACAGACTCAAAATCCAGAGGGACCTCGACAGACTCGAACACTGGGCCCAAACCAATAAAATGAAATTTAACACAGAGAAAAGTAAAATTCTGCACCTAGGCAAGAAGAATCAAAAATACACATACAAACTAGGCGAAACCACACTCAATAGCAGCGATTGCGAAAGGGATCTTGGAGTCCTGGTAGACAGCCAACTAAATATGAGCCAGCAGTGTGCAGCAGTAGCCAAAAAGGCCAACACAGTCCTGAGCTGCATAAATAGAGGAATACAATCAAGGACCAGAGAGGTACTTGTACCACTCTATAAAGCCATGGTCAGACCACACCTAGAGTACTGCATCCAGTTTTGGTCACCACACTACAAAAAAGACATTGAAACCCTAGAGAAAGTGCAGAGGAGAGCAACCAGGATGATAAAGGGTCTGGAAAATAAAACATACGAAGACCGGTTGCAGGAACTGAGCTTGGCCAGTCTGGCGAAGAGAAGGACCAGGGGTGACATGATAGCAGTGTTTCAATACTTGAGGGGCTGCCACAGAGAGGAGGGGGTCAAGCTGTTCTCTATTGCACCAGAAAGCCAAACAAGGAATAATGGATGGAAGCTGACCAAGGAGAGATTCAACCTGGAAGTGAGGAGAAACTTTCTGACAGTGAGAGCGATCAACCAGTGGAACAGCTTGCCAGCAGAGGTCGTGAGAGCCCCAACACTTGCGACCTTCAAGGAGAGACTGGACTGCCATCTGTCTCAAATGGTGTAGGAACTCCTGCTTGAGCAGGGGGTTGGACTAGATGACCTTCAAGGTCCCTTCCAACTCTAATAATAAATCTAAAAAATCTAAATCTAAACCTAAGATTTACAAGACAACCATCCACCCTGTTGCACTCGATGGCACTGGATGCTGGGCAGCAACAACAGGGACCAAAAGCTATCTTCATGCCATGGAAATGACAATGCTCCGTTGGATATCGGGCATCTCCCTTCTTGACCACATCACAAATGACACCATTTGACAGCATTTTGGTGTGGCACCAATTATAGAGAAGATGAGAGAAGGCCGGCTCCGCTGGTATGGACATGTCCAGAGAGCAGCACCTTCCACCGTGGGCAAGACTGCCTACCAACTAGAAGTCAATGGCCAGCAACCTCATGGGTATCCAAAACAGAGATTGCAAGACACCATCAAGCTGTGGCCTGTGCCCTGGAGATGCAGCTGACCATGTAAAGTGGTGTTCAATGATCCAAAAAGCAGACCCTGCACCTGCGGGGGAAAGTAGAAGTAGAAGTAGAAGGAGGAGGAGGAGGAGGAGGAGGAGGAGGAGGAGGAGGAGGAGGAGGAGGAGGAAGGAGGAGGAGAAAGAGGAGGAGGAGGAGGAGGAGGAGGAGGAAGAAGAAGAAGAAGAAGAAGAAGAAGAAGAAGAAGAAGAAGAAGAAGAAGAAGAAGAAGAAGAAGAAGAAGAAGAAGAAGAAGAAGAAGAAGAAGAAGAAGAATTTTCTTCTAAACATACCACAACTTGTGGTAATTTTAAGACACTTTGTGACTCCTACTCATTATCTAAGTGAGGTCCTAGTTTTATAAAACAGGTATAATAAAGTTAATAAATAGACAAGCAAAACCAATTGAGGTTACTTAAACACAATTGGAGAGCTCATATAATATGCTATTTTTTTGCCTTAACATGATGGACTGGTTCAGACAGACAGTTAAGGTAATGGCTGAATTGACCACAACATATCCAACTTTAATGTGCCCATTTTGGCCTTATCTATCATGCTATGTGAACCTCGATCCATCCATCCATCCATCCAATTTTGAAGTCATCTAATTCCATAAGATTAAGCAGTTTACAACATTAAAAGCAATAAAACAATAAAACACAAAGAACAAAAATCCTGTTTGGCTAAAAGAAAGCATACTTAATTAAATAAAATTTCAGAGGTTGACACCACCCTAACTCACAGATAGGGGGAACAGCCAGGTTTTCAACAACCTTTTGAACATGATCAGGGTGGAAGCCATACATTGCTCTGAGGTGATGCTGTTCCCCAGGGCAACCTTCACAACAGAGAAGACCTACTTCCTAGGTCCCAATAGATGGTGTTGTTTAATAGAAGGGACCTGGTGTATACCTGCTTGATCTTTCAGAATGGGCAGAAACTACAGAGATAGGCAGGCCCCCACTCAGAAGTCACAAAGAGACTTTATTCGTAATTCCTGCTCATTCTCTTGCATTTACTATCCAAATTCAATTTCTTCATTTGATTCATATACTTTCTTTCATCCAGGAGCTCAAGAGGACTTACATGGGGATCCCATGTGTTTTATCCCCACAACAAAGCTTGTTTTCCAGGAGCATTCTGACAAATCCCAGATAATTTTTCTTGCAGTAATCCAATCCTGAGATTAGCAGTGCATGAATAACCCTCCATAGACAACTATCTTAATACCACTTTATAATGCCTTGGTAAGGCCACACTTGGAATACTGCATTCAGTTTTGGTCGCCACGATATAAAAAGGATGTTGAGACTCTAGAAAGAGTGCAGAGAAGAGCAACAAAGATGGTTAAGAGACTGGAGGCTAAAATATATGAAGAACGGTTGCAGGAACTGGGTATGTCTAGTTTAATCTTCCATCCTTCCGAGGTGGGTAAAATGAGGACCCAGATTGTTGGGGGCAATATGCTGAACTCTGTAAACCGCCTAGAGAGGGCTGTAAAGCACTATGAAGTGGTATATAAGTCTAAGTGCTATTAATGAAAAGAAGGATCAGGGGAGACATGATAGCAGTATTCCAATATCTCAGGGGCTGCCACAAAGAAGAGGGAGTCAAACTATTCTCCAAAGCACCTGAGGGTAGAACAAGAAGCAATGGGTGGAAACTAAACAAGGAGAGAAGTAACTTAGAACTAAGGAGAAATTTCCTGACAGTTAGAACAATTAATCCGTGGAACAGCCTGCCTCCAGAAGTTGTGAATGCTCCAACACTGGAAGTTTTTAAGAAGATGTTGGATAATCATTTGTCTGAAGTGGTGTAGGGTTTCCTGCCTAGGCAGGGGGTTGGACTAGAAGACCTCCAAGGTCCCTTCCAACTCTTGTTGCTGTTGTTGTTGTTGTTATCATCATCATCATCATCATCATTGACTGGCACGTGAATTGGATTAAAGTGAGGGAGAGGTGCGCATAGTCAGCCTCACTCTCTCTTCCCAGATTCCATCTTGCTCCAAATAGCAGGACAAGAGTCGAGACAGTTGGAGATGGGCTGGGTGCAGTGGTTGACCAGGGCGTCTTTCATGTTTCGCCGTGCTCTTAGCATACCACATCGCTTGCAGAGATCGCCTTCATGACCGTTGTCCTATTCTAGTAGGTTTCATCCACTCAGTCAGTCGGAATCTGTCTTCACATGCTCTGGATAGACAAGTCCCTATCTCACAGAAGGTCGGTGACCCAACGGCTACTCTCAACCTGGTTTGGCCAGCCTGTCGAAGCTGTTGCCCGGGGTTCACACGCAAGTCTTGACATCCTCCCCCCTCAGATGTCAAGGTCCTCTTCGAACATGATGAACGATCATCATCATCATCATCATCATCATCATCATTATTATCATCATCATCATCATCATCATCATCATCATCATCATCATCATCATCTCTATTCTGATTACAGGGAAAAAAAAGGATGAATCCGTCCAAGTTGGTATCTTAGGACTCATCTCATATTCAATGAAATTGAACAAAGCACCTTCGGAGAAGGGCATCAAGGACAATTAGGGAACAAAAATACAAGTCTTATGAGAATTCGGTACGTTTAGACTTGAGAAAACATGATGACATGGATGGATAGCAGTTCTCAAGTATCTAAAAAGATGTCAGATAGAAGGTCTCCTTAATCTAAGGGTATAGGAAATGGAGCAATGATGTTAAGTTAGAGGAAGGCCAGTTCCTATGTTGTTTACAAAAGACCTCCTGGTTATAAGAACAACTTGACAGTGCAATTAATAACCCAGAGAGGCATGATCTCACCTTTGCTATATATGTTCAAGGACTTGATTGCCTAAATAGCCTCTTTCAACTTTCAAATGAACACACAAAGAAAGAACGGAAGAGTCACACACACCAATATCTGACCTAGTTGAAAGTACAGGTAGTCCTTGACTTAGGACCACAACTGAGCCCAACAGTTCTGTTGTTAAGTGAATTTTGCCCCATTTTACCAGCTTTCTTGCTGCAGTTGATAAGTGAATCACTGCAGTTGTTAAGTCATTAACATGGTCGTTAAGTGAATCTGGCTTTCCCTTTGACTGAAGGTTGCAAAAGGTGATCACATGACCCCGGGACATTGCAACCGTCATAAATATGAGTCAATTGCCAAGTGTCTGAATTTTGATCATGTGACCATGGGAAATGCTGCAAATGGTCTTAAGTGTGAAAAATAGTCATAAGTCACTTTTTTCAGTACTGTTGTAACTTCGAACTAAATGAACTGTTGTTAAGTTGAGGACTACCTGTATACATATCTGTACAAAAGGGAAGGGCTGCTATTTATGAAGATAAAGACTCTGTGTGACAATTGGGACCCTACAAACATTTGTGCATTTTCCAAATTGTAGTCATCATTATAAGGATGAAGGTTTGTTCTCTGAGCTTGTGGGTTGGTTTCCAAACGTTTCATTACCAGGCTAGGTAACATCTTCAGCGGATGATACTGACATCTCATAAAATCTGCTGAGGATGTTATCTAGCCTGGTAATGAACCATTCGGAAACCAACCCACAAGCTTGGAGAACCAACCCCCATCCTACACCCGAGCTACATATATTCACCACTATTGCAAAGTCATCATTATGTTAAAGGAAACCCTAAAATATTTGCAAATAAAGAGAAATTTTAAAAGGAATAAGAACATAAGAATACCCTGCTGGATCACATTATGGCACATTCTTAGTCCAATGATCATTCACCGTATTGACCAACTAGATGCATCTAGGGGTAAGAGAAACTTACTACCAGTTGATCTCCTGAAACTAATATTTAGATTTAGATTTATTATTACAGTTGGAAGGGACCTTGTAGGTCATCTAGTCCAACCCCCTGCTCAAGCAGGAGTTCCTACACCATTTGAGACAGATGGCAGTCCAGTCTCCCCTTGAAGGTCGCAAGTGTTGGGGCTCTCACAACCTCCGCTGGCAAGCTGTTCCACTGGTTGATCGCTCTCACCGTCAGAAAGTTTCTCCTCACTTCCAGGTTGAATCTCTCCTTGGTCAGCTTCCATCCGTTATTCCTTGTTTGGCTTTCTGGTGCCATAGAGAAAAGCCTGACCCCCTCCTCTCTGTGGCATCCCCTCGAGTATTGGAACACTGCTATCATGTCACCCCTGTTCCTTTGAAGCCACATGATCCCAAATCAAGAGATATCATTCTCACAACTAATAGCTCTTGGTTGTCCTTTCTCTATTAATTTGTCCAGTTGTCAGGGTTCCAAGTAATACACCCATAGCAAGCAAAACTCTGAGGCAGGTGGATTCCTCAAAGAATAGCTTTATTGGATATATCATATTGGCACAGATCTGGTGAAAACCGACTCTGAAGGTTCCCACGGTTTTCACCTAATTAAAAGTAAAAGGTTTCCTTCAACCCCAAACAATCAGTCACATGGTCCAATCAAGACGCTGTCTGGTTGCCTGGTGATCTCACTCCTCCTTCCTCAGGCCAGGTGTGAGAACGTCCTTGGTTCCCAAGAGAAAGTATTTTATTTTGGCTACAAAACTCCAGCTATCTCTAATCCCCCCTCCCTATCCCTGAGCTCCAGTGTGACAACACTGAAGCTCCAAGAGAGCTTTGGTCAAGTCAGCTTTAGGGTTGACACCAATCTTGCTTTAACGCCACCCAAGACATTCCACATCAACATCCATGTCATGTACGTGGATATGCAGGAGACGTGATTTGAAGGGTTTTGGAGAACTCCCATACAGTTGCATGCCTTTCCGCTCTTCTGCCAAGATCACAGAGGAACAGAAGTCTGACCAAATGAATGAAATGGGGAGGATTTTACGTTCATCAACTGTTTCAACTCCTACCCTCAAAACGACGCTATAGACCACTGCACACCAGAACAACTAGACACAAGAACAGTTTCCCCCCGAACGCCATCACTGCTAAACAAATAATTCCCTCAACACTGTCAAACTATTTACTAAGTCTGCACTACTATTAATCTTCTCATCGTTCCCATCACCCATCTCCTCCCACTAATGACTATATGACTGTAACTTTGTTGCTTGTATCCTTACAATTTATATTGACTGGTTCCTAATGTGATTTGATTGCTTATTTGTACCCGGACTATCATTAAGTGTTGTACCTTATGATTCTTGATGAACGTGTCTTTTCTTTTATGTACACTGAGAGCATATGCACCAAGACAAATTCCTTGTGTGTCCAATCATATTTGGCCAATAAAATTCTATTCTATTCTATTCTATTCTATTCTATTCTATTCTATTCTATTCTATTCTATTCTATTCTATTCTATTCTTTCATTCATTCATTTATTAGTGGGACTTAATGTATATACTGCTTCAAAGTGCAAGCACTCTCTAAGCGATTTACACCAGTAAGCAATGTATATTTATATTGCCCCCAACAATCTGGGTCCTCATTTTACCTACCTCGGAAGGATGGAAGGCTGAGTCAACCTTCAGCCTATTCCATTCCATTCCATTCCATTCCATTCCATTCCATTCCATTCTATTCTATTCTATTCTATTCTATTCTATTCTATTCTATTCTATTCTATTCTATTCTATTCTTCTTTCTCTCCAGAACTCTTTGGCTTCCTGGAAAATGAAATAGCTTCAGGAAACCAACAAAGAGAAAATAAAAGGTAACACTTGCCAGGTAGAGAACTCCATTGACCGGTCCCTCTGCAAAGATTCTTCTGAGATCTTCTCCTTGACAGTAGGAGACTCTTCCCTTTGATCTCCTTCTGGTTTGGGATGGCCTTCTCCATGTTGTGCAGTCAACCCCATTGGGCGAAAGAGAGAGAAAGAGAGAGAGAGATGGCCCTTCCTGGGAGAACCAGAAATCCTTCACCGGAACATCAATGGCAGCAATGTGACTCTGTAAAGAGTTGGTCAGAAAATATCACTGCACAGGTTGTCCCAGTCTATCATTTATTGAAAACAACCTAGTTTCTATTATTCATGATGTCCTTTCTTTCAATCCCTCTTTTGTTTTTTATTCTTATTTTTTTTAAATTATTATTTTTTTTTACACCAGCTCTTTGGGAATAACAAAATAGCAGTGAATCATTACCACCGTGTAGCAGATGTTTGGAAATTAATAGGAGCACAGTGCTATGAAAAGACATAACATTAATTGATGAGTAAATGGACCACATTTATGGAGACAGAATCTGATATTTACAAGGAATACTGAATATTTTTTTTTGAATGGTGCTTTATACATTTCATATTTGGAGAGAGCAAATCGACCGATAATTTATCAGAATGGAGGGATATACAAATGTGGATTTGGAAATGCACTACAGGTAATCCTTGACTCAGGGGCAGGTTCCTCTTACCTTCTCCTAACGGTGCGCATTGCGACATTGTGCGCGCATGTGTCCCATTGCACAATTTTAGCTATCTGCGCATGCGTAGGACAATTTCACTTCCGCGCATGTGCAGAGAGCCAAAAACCGTGAAAAATTCCCCAAAAAAGATGGCAGTGCACACGGACCGGCAAAGAAAGCACCAGAGCCGTTGCGCAATCGGCGGGCTCCTACCGGAACGGCGGAGTGCACTGCACCGGTAGGAACCCACTACTGCGACTTACAACAGTTTGTTTAATGAGTGTTTCATGTTATAACGGCACTGAGAAAAGTGACCTATGACTGTTTTTCACACTTATGACGGTTACAGCAGCCCCATGGTCACATGATGAAAATTCAGACGCTTGGCAACGGACTCATATTTATGACAATGGCAGTGTCCCAAGATCATGTGATCACCTTGTGGGACCTTCTGACAAGCAAAGTCAATGGGGAAGCCAGATTCACTTAACAGCTGTGAAACTGATGTGTTACATTCTGATGTTCTATGTTCTACTGACTTAACAACTGCAGCGATTCACTTAACAACTGTGTCATGGAAGATTATAAAATGAGGCACAATTCACTTAACAACTGTCTCATTTACAGAACAGAAATTTGGGCCATAATTGTGGTTGTTAGTCAATTAAGAAAAGACAACCTAGAAGGAGAAACCTGGCACGTCGCCATTTTTTTCACTGATTTTCGTTGATTTTCGGGCAATTTTGCTTCCGCGCATGCGCGGAAGCAAAATAGCGCTGAAATCTCGCGAGGGGATGCACGTGCACACGTCCCCTCACGAGATTTCGGTCTGATTTTGCTTCCGCGCATGCGCAGAAGCAAAATTGCACAAGGGGGCACACGTGCGTAGTGAGCGCCCCCCCCCGAAGTGTGGAGATGCGCGCACATGGCTCTGGCAGCGAGGTAAGTGAGCAACCCGCCCCTGAATCGGACCCCTGGCTATTGCCTTCCATTGACCCAATTTCCCTTCATCCTTTCTGGTTTGGAAGGGAGAAAACCAGGTGAGAGGAGAATTTTGAGAGCTTTGTTCAAGGCAGCTCCTGATGAAGAAGGACGCCTTACTGTTTCATTGAAGAAAGCCAAAGCTTGAAAAAGAAGCTTAAGAGGATACCTCAGAAGACTAATTGGATGGCTGGGCAGGTTGAATTGGGCCCATCAGTGAGTAGCTCCCAGACCATACTTTAAGATTTTGTCAAATATAAATGAGCTTATATTTTCCAACACTCCAATTTACTATTGCGTTTTTTTATGAAGGCCCCAAGGATCAAGAACGACATGTGGAGTCACTTCTGAGTAGTTTACTTTATTCTTCTTCACCTATAGAGAGATTCTTGCCCAGACTAAAGCAACTATGCTTTAGAAGCACTGATGATGTTATCTAGCTTGGGTAATGAAATGATTGCAAGAAAGCAACTAAGCTCAGAGAGCACCAAGGACCCCCTCCTATAGCAACTGCATAACTTTAGATATACTCTGAGAGTTGAGGAGGAGCCATTTTAACCCTTCTTCCTGCTGATCAAACTGTCCAAGCTCCGTTGGCTCTCTGCTCTGTGGGAAGCAGCCTTTCCCTCCTGGGAATCTAGACTACTTTCCACCCCAGCAATTCAGAGATCTCAAAACACAACATTGAGAAAGAAAAAGGATGAGAATCGATGTGTATTTTGAAGGAGAATCAATTGTGTATTTTGAAGGAGGAGGGAGCTGCCTTCATTTTATTTTGGGGGCACATCCATAGAAAAGTGTCGAACCCTCCTTGTTTCTCAATGATGATGCCAATCCCGTTGGCACAGGGACATCTGAGTTCACCATTAGAAGAAATGGTTCTTCTCATCTTCCGCCTCACTGACACTTTCCTTTCTTCTTTTTGGAGGGGGTGGGAGTGGGAAGGACCCTCCAATGAATGCTCAGGAGCAAAGGGCATGATAATTAATGTTGAAACAAGAGCAATGAAAAGTGTCTTTCACTGCAGACTCTCAAACTTTGCTTTCCTGGATTCATAGCAAAAAGCTGGAGTGAATAAGAAGAGGACAAACATTTGGATAACATTATATAAGAGGCTCGAGCAGCTATTAAAAAGGTGAAGAATGCATCCATGTATTTTCCCCAAATTAATACCAACAATCCCTTACCGTCAAGACAGCACCATAATACAGTATTTTTATATTACAGAGCTATCCCCGCCGACACCCCCAAAGCATTTCTTATGGCTTTAATCCCACCCCACCCCCCCAAAAGGAAACTTATATATTCTTTTCTCACCTAAAAGAAAGACTACATTACGTATGTATATGTGTACAGTATATACAGTATATATACCGTATTTTTCGGAGTATAAGATGCACCTTTTTCCTCCCTAAAAGAGGCTGAAAATTTGGGTGCGTCTTATACTCCGAATGTACCTTTTTCAAAGCTTTTTTTCCAGCCCTAACAAGGTGCTAACGATCTTCCCGGCTTCCTATTCTGTCGGAATAAGTTTTTTTTCCAGCCCTAAGTCTTTGCAGGCTTGTTTTCATTCCTATTCCCTCTGAAAAAGTTTTTTTTCAGCCCTAATGAGGTGCTAACCATCTTATCGGCTTGCAGCATTTTTTTATTCCTACTCTCTCGAAGTAGTTTTTTACCAGCCCTAAGTCTTTGCAGGCTTGTTTTCATTCCTACTCCCTTCGAAGAATATTTTTTTCAGCCCTAACCAGGGGATAAAATAATGTGCTGAAGCTGAACAGACTAAGGACACTAGCCAGATGAATACTTGGTAGGTAGATTTTTTCCTCTATTTTCTTCTCTAATAAAACTAAGGTGCGTCTTATACTCCGAAAAATACAGTACCTTTTAAATCCTGCAATCGCAAAAAGAGGTTAGACCTCTTTACTCTCACACTGATCCCCTTCGCCAAACCATTTAGTCTGCATCCAGGAGGACTCATTCACGGGGCCAAATCGTGGGGCCCCTAAACAGAGGCTTGCAAGCTCCTTTGAAAGTGATGCAGCGAGCCCAGAAGTCTGGAATTGGGATGTTGTCTATCATCGTTTGGCATTTTTGAGGAAGGAAATGAGCTGCAATCTCTACAAAGCTTTGCTTGTTTCAGAAGGGACTCTGCCCCCACCCCCACTCCTCCCCCCACCCCCAAGCTTGTCGCATGGAGCTGTTCGAAAGCTGGACTGGTTACCCAGCGGAACAAGCCAAAAGCTCGTTCAGCATTTCTTCATGACTGCATTCTTTCGACAGCAATTCATTAGAGCTTGTATCTACTATTTCCAGGACGCCAGGGAAACTGTGATACCTTGTCAAGACTGAACTAACTAGGTGGGAATGTCATCTATGACTTCTCTTCCACTCTCCCATTTTGCTCATTCGTATCCCAGGAAACTTTATTAAGTTAATATCTGTATTAATAATGCCCTGTTTCCCCCAAAATAAGACATCCCCTGATAATAAGCCCAATCGGGCTTTTGAGTGCATGGCAATAAGGCCAAGCGCTTATTTCAGGGTTCAAAAAAATATAAGACAGGGTCTTATTTTCGGGGAAACACGGTAGAACATATAATATAAAAACATAGGGCTGGAAGGGACCTTGGAGGTCTTCTAGTCTTACCCCCTACTCAGGGCAGGAGAACTTTTACCATCCAGGTCAAACGGTTGTGCATTCTATCTTTGAAAACCTCCAGTGATGGAGCACCCACAACTTTGGGAGGCAACCTGTTCCATTGATAAATTGTTTTCACTGTCAGGAAATTCCTCCTTATTTCCACTCTCGCTGACGAGTTTCCACCCATTGCTTCTTGTCCTGCCTTCAGGTGCTACGGAGAATAAGCTGACCCTCTCTTCTTTGTGGCAGCCTCTCAAGTAATGGAAGAGAGTTAGCATGTCCCCCAAAGCCTTCTCTTCAGCAGGCTAGACTTACCTAGTTCCCACAACCATTCATCATAAATGGTTGTGGGAACCATAAATTCATCATCCAGACCAGAGGTGAGTTCCTCACAGTTCAGACTGGTTCACCCGAACTGGTAGCGACCCGCTGGTGATGTCACAATGACATCACAGAACAGGTTCGGTCGGTGCCTGACAGAGTGAGAATTAATCTCACAGAGGAGATGTTTGATCTTTTCCTGGACATCAGACATTAGAAATGAAACCGCAGTTTAAAAGTCTAAGTAAAAATATTTATTTCGGTACAAAAACAATAAAACCTCATTTGTTTACATCTCTGATATAAAATGTGCGACTTCTCTCAATGGAAGCCAGAAGAAGAAGAAGGGAGTAGAAACTTTGGAATTCACACATGCGTACAAGAACATATCAATCATGTGCTCAGGAATAAACCATTATATTGAATAGGGATGCAGCTCCCTGCATATACATGTAACAGGCAATAAATCACACTGTGACAGTGCCGGTCTGTGGACGCTGCCATCTTTTTATTGAATTTTTCTTGAATTTTTATTGATTTTTTTTAATTTTATTTTTCTTCTGAGCATGTGTAGAAGCCAAGTTTCCGGGACTGTGCATGCGGTCACCATCTTGTTTTTGGCTTTTTTTATATTATTTTTTTTCTGCATTTTTCGGCACTGTGCGGCCATGTGGCGTGGAAGGAAGCAAACCAGCAGCGAGGTAAGTTAGAATCCACCCCTGTTCCAGACCCTTTGTTGCTCTTCTATGCATACTTTCCAGACTCAAAGGCCTGTCAAACTGGTAGCCTGAGGGGCGGATGTGTCACGCATAGGCCACACCAGGGGCGGGTTGCTCACTTACCTTGCTGCCAGAGCCATGCGCATGCATCTCCATGCTTCGGGGGGTACGCTCACTACGCACATGCCCCCCCTCGGACAATTTTGCTTCTGCACATGCGTGGAAGCAAAATCGCACCGAAATCTCGCGAGGAGGCACGCGTGTGAGATTTCGGCACTATATTGCTTCCGCGCATGCACAAAAGCAAAATCGCCCGAAAATCACGAAAAAAAAAATGGTGATGTGCCGGGTGGACTGGCAGAGAGGACTCCAGAGCGGTTGCGAAATCCGCCGCTCCCTACCGGAGCTGCATACTGGGCAGCTCCGGCAGGAACCCAGCTCTGGGCCACACCCTGGCTCCACAAAGGCAAAAAACATCATAATACATCATGATACGTCACGTGACACGATCGAGTTTGACACCCGTGTTCTAGAGTCTTGGTCCCAATACTTAGTCTAGCACCAGTAAAGCAATGATGGTAGATGCCCCCGATTGTTATTTGAATATTTTAACACTTCTTGGTTGATTCAGTATTTTATAGCTTTGTATTTGCAATTTAGATGCATGCACCCACAAGCAATGGTAACATATAAAGACATATAACACAGCTTATTTGATTTTGATTTAGTGCACTGTGCAGTTGCAACCCTGGAGGGTTTGTTTACTGTGATCTATGGTTTAGAAATATAACATTATGGCTTTTTCAATAACCATCGGTCGTAATGTCACCTGGCATTCACAAGATTGAAAGCTATTTCCTAGCTATCAAAACAACATCTCCATTCCAAGTAGGATCTTCCAGCCTGAGACAAAAAGCAAATTTGCACATACACACACACACACACACACACACACACACACACACACACACACACACACACACACACACACCCCTCGCAACCTTCCCTTTTAAGGAAAACAAAGGTTTTGTCTTTTAATATCCAAAGTAGAATCTGGCTACTGGGGCAGGAAGAAGAATTAATGTCATACTGCTTCTAAACCTCTGGAGCCTAATCCCCGACCTAGAATGAGTGGAATGGATGGTTTGCCAGAAGAGTGGGAGACCAGTGGGGGAGGGGAGGGGATCTCTGGTATAAGGGGGAGCGGGAGCATTATGGTCATAACAGGGAGAGGTAGGTATGGCGGGAGCAGAGGGGTAGGCCGCTCTCGGGGAACGAGAACTCGCTGTCTCCAAGCGATTCCTTGTTCTGGCCCCTCTGGTTTGGTTCCATCTTGCTCAACCCGAGGTCCTGGTAACCAGGGAGGTCAGGGCCCTGGGCTCAAGCTGCTGCTGTTGAATGCCAGGTCAATTACCAACAAGGCCCCCCTTGTACGGGATCTAATCCTGGAAGAGGGGGCGGACCTGGCATGTATCACTGAGACCTGGCTAGGCCAGGAGGGGGGGGTCCCCCTCTCTGAGATGTGCCCGGACGGGTTCTTAGTGCAGCATCAGCCGCGACCCCAGGGAAGGGGTGGAGGAGTGGTGATTATAGCTCGCCAGAACCTTAATCCTCGAAGGAGCCCTGCCCCGGAGATTGTTGGGTGTGAGACGCTCCTTCTGAAGTTGGACTTAGGGGTCCAGGTGGGCCTTTTGTTAGCGTACCTAGCTACGTTACAAAGGCCCTGCCTGTTCTGCTCGAGGCGGTAGCAGGGCTGGCGATTGAGTTCCCCAGGTTGATGGTGCTGGGGGACTTTAATTTGCCATCGCCCGGTGAAACCTCGGAGGCAGTCCAGGAGTTCATGGCTTCCATGACAACCATGAACCTGACCCAAGTAGTTCAGGGTCCGACTCATGAGGGAGGTCACACGCTTGACCTTGTGTTTCTCTCGGGGCAGTGGAGAGATGATCTGAGGCTGAGGGGTTTAGTCACAACACCCTTGTCGTGGTCAGATCATTTCCTTCTGAGGTTGGATTTCATGGCACCACTCCTCCACCGCAAGGAGGCGGGGCCGACTAAGTGGTTCCGCCCCAGGCGCCTAATGGAATCTGAAGGATTTCAGAAGGAACTTGGGGAAATACCTGACTCCCTGGTACACGATTCATCTGAGGCTCTAGTGGCTGCTTGGAACCAGGCGGCAACGGGGGCCTTAGATAGGATTGCGCCTTTGCGGCCTCTCCGTGGCAGCGGATCCCGGAGGGCCCCTTGGTTTACTGAGGAGCTCCGGGAGATGAAGCGCCTAAAGAGACGCCTAGAGCGACGATGGAGGGCCAGTAAAGCTGAGTCTGACCGGACACTTTTAAGAACTTACATTAAGTCTTACTTAGTGGCGATAAGGGCGGCAAAATGCACGTATTTTTCCGCTCTTATTGCGTCCGCCGACTCCCGCCCAGCCGCCCTGTTTAGGGTGACTCGCTCCCTCCTAGCCAAGGAGGGAGCTGAAGATCCCTTGCAGGGCAGAGCTGAGGAATTTTCTCAGTTTCTGGCGGATAAAGTCGTTCAGATTCGGACAGACCTGGACTCCATTTGGACAGGGCAAGCTGAGATGACAGGGGTGAGTCTTAGTCCTGTTATATGGGACGAGTTTGAACCTGTCACTCCTGAGGATGTGGACAAGGCCATAGGAGCGATGAGCGCCTCCACCTGTTTATTGGACCCGTGCCCCTCCTGGCTGGTCTCTGCCAGCAGGGAGGTGACACGCGGCTGGCTCCAGGCGGTTGTGATCGCTTCTTTGAGAGAGGGATCCATCCCACAGCCTTTAAAAGCTGCGGTGGTGAGGCCCCTCCTCAAGAAGCCTTCCCTGGACCCAGCGGATTTAAAGAACTTCCGTCCAGTCTCCAACTTACCCTTCTTGGGTAAAGTTGTCGAGAAGGTGGTGTCGCTCCAACTCCTGCGGCTATTGGAGGATACTGATTATCTGGATCCCTTTCAATCGGGCTTCAGGCGCGGCTACAGTACGGAGACTGCTTTGGTCGCGCTGATGGATGATCTCTGGCGAGCCCGGGACGGGGGTTACTCCTCCATCCTGGTGCTACTTGACCTCTCAGCGGCTTTCGATACCATTGACCATGGTATCCTTCTGCGTCGTCTTGGGGAGATGGGAGTGGGAGGCACTGTTTTACGGTGGTTCTCCTCCTATCTCTCTGACAGGACGCAGTCGGTGTTGACAGGAGGACAGAGGTCGGCCCCTAGGCCCCTGGTTTGCGGGGTGCCACAGGGCTCGGTCCTCTCGCCCATCCTGTTTAACATTTACATGAAACCGCTGGGTGAGATCATCCGACGGCATGGGGTGAGGTATCAGCAGTATGCTGACGATACCCAGTTGTATATCTCCACCCCGTGTCAGTTCAGTGAAGCAGTTGATGTAATGTGCCGCTGCCTGGACGATGTGAGGGTCTGGATGGGAGTGAACAGACTCAGGCTCAACCCAGACAAGACTGAGTGGCTCTGGATATTGCCTCCCAAGGACTATGTCGACTGTCCCTCCTTGGTTCTCGGGGGAGAAAAATTGACTCCCTCTGAACAGGTTCGCAATTTGGGTGTCCTCCTAGATCCACAGCTAAAATTGGATCAACATCTTTCAGCTGTGGCTAGGGGGACCTTTGCACAAATCCGTCTTGTGCACCAATTGCGACCTTACTTGGAGAGGGAGGCCTTGCTCACAGTCACTCATGCCCTTGTCACCTCACGGCTTGACTACTGTAACGTGCTCTACATGGGGCTACCCTCGAAGAGCATTCGGAGACTCCAGCTGGTACAGAATGCAGCTGTGCGTGCAGTAGTGGGTGTACCGAGATACACCCACGTAACACCTATCCTTCGCCAGCTGCATTGGCTACCAGTTAGCCTCCGGGTGCAATTTAAGGTGTTGGTCGTTACCTTTAAAGCCCTACATGGCTCAGGGCCAGGTTACCTGTGGGACCGCATCCTACCACATACCTCCCTAAGACCGGTTAGGTCCCACAGAGAGGGCCTCCTCCGGGTCCCGTCGGCCAAACAATGTCGATTGGCGGGGCCGCGGGGGAGGGCCTTCTCTGTGGGAGCCCCGTCCCTCTGGAACCATCTTCCACCAGAGATCCGAACTATCCCCACCTTACTGGCCTTCCGTAAAGCCCTAAAAACTTTTTTCTTCCGGCAGATGGGGTGAATAGGATAAGCAAATTCCCCCTGAATGTTGTGTTTTATAATGTCTTCTTTTTAATTATTTTTTAATTTAAATTTATGATTACTGTTTTAAATTGTACGCTTCTTACTTATGCTGTACGCCGCCCTGAGTCCCATGGGATTGGGCGGCTTATAAGAGCGTTTAAATAAATAAATAAATAAAATAAATAAAATAAGGTTGAAAAACTACGAGAATCTGTGAACATCACAGGAAAATCTATTGGTCTCTAAGGAATAGCAAAATAAGCTAGAAATATGCTTCAGAATCTTATGCTTTATTTGACTGTGGGTGGATTTGTTTGATTTTCTCTACTTTGCCAGCTCAATATTTTATTTATTTATTTATTTATATCGTTCCCCTGTTTTGTCCAACTCAAAATAGTTATTGTGTCTTTTATACTCTAGGGAAGGGACGGTTTCTGCAAATCAAGGTTTTTTATATTGTTAGCAAACTATTCTATCTTGCAATCTGATCTCAGCTTAAATTCTCCCCTTTCCCCCCCTTCCGAGGGAGCCGAGGTGGTGCAGTGCTTAAAGTGCAGCACTGCAGTTCAGCAGTTCAGCTGTTCAAATCTCACCAGGCTCAAGGTTGACTCAGCCTTCCATCCTTCCGAGGTCGGTAAAATGAGGACCCAGATTGTTGGGGGCAATATGCTGAACTCTGTAAACCGCTTAGAGAGGGCTGTAAAGCACTAGGAAGCGGTATATAAGTCTAAGTGCTATTGCTATTGCTATTCTGTTCAACTGTATCCGATTCTCAGAGATTGCCTGGTCAAATCCTTGCAGTTTTCTTATGAAGATTTCCATAAATGGTTTGCCATTGCCTCCTTCCTAGGTCACAGAAAGCATGACTGGCCCAAGATCATCCAGCCAGTTAACAATAAGAGCCAGTTTATTAATTCTTAATAAATTGCAGTTTATAGGAATAATTTAAATTAAGAGTGGAACAGGTTGCCCTCAGAGGTTGTGGGAGCGTCATCAGTGGAGGCTTTCAAGAAGAGACTGGACAGCCATCTATCAGAAATGGTGTAGGGTCTCCTGCTTGGGCGTGTGGGTTGGACTAGATGACCTACAAGGTCCCTTCCAACTCTTCTCTTATTCTGTTATTCAATTTGTCAAGCACCTGAATTCTGACCATGGGAATGCTTGTGATGATTTTATTTTATTTTGTTTTTTATCTAGAGTACCTGTTGTAAATCACTCTTCTCAGTACTGGTGCAATTCCAAACGGTCGCTAAACAAATAGTTTTAAATCAAGGACTACCTGTATTGAACCTTCCTGCTCCTTATAGAAAGAGATTTGACCACTGGATTATTTTTGCAGGATCCGAGGAGGTGAACACAATGCCTGGAATCCTCTAAGGAAATGGTGCTTAGAACAGCTGTTGCTTTCTGCTCCACAGTATTAGGAGTCTGATGCTGCTAATAAAGCTCAAAATTGCCCTAGTTTAGCCACACCATTGAACAGAGGTGAAAGTTGTTTCAGGGAGACAGAGAGGGAGGCCAGCTAGGAAAGAAAAAGAAATCTAGCTCATTAGTGCACACTAAATCAATCCCCACCCAGTAATTTCAAACACAAAGAAAGATCCTTGTTCCAAAAAGCTTACGAGCAGGGCTTTCAGTACTTTTAACAGAATAAGAGAATAACAGAGTTGGAAGGGACCTTGGAGGTCTTCTAGTCCAACCCCCTGCTTAGGCAGGAAACACTACACCACTTCAGACAAATAGTTATCCAATATCTTCTTAAAAGCCTCCAGTGTTGGAGCAGTTACAACCTCTGGAGGCAAACTGTTCCACTGATTAATTCTTCTAACTGTCAGGAAATTTATCCTTAGTTCTAGGTTGCTTCTCTTCTTAGTTTCCATCCACTGCTTCTTGTCCTATATTAGGATAGGATAGGATAGGATAGGATAGGATAGGATAGGATAGGATAGGATAGGATAGGATAGGATAGGATAGGATAGGATAGGATAGGATAGGATAGGGTAGGGTAGGGTAGGGTAGGGTAGGGTAGGGTAGGGTAGGGTAGGGTAGGGTAGGGTAGGGTAGGGTAGGGTAGGGTAGGGTAGGACAGGACAGGACAGGACAGGACAGGACAGGACAGGGTAGGGTTCTCTACTCTACTCTACCCTACCTACCCTACCCTACCCTGTACATAGGGTAGGGTAGGGTAGGGTAGGGTAGAGTAGAGTAGAGTAGAGTAGAGTAGAGTAGAGTAGAGTAGAGTAGAGTAGAGTAGAGTAGAGTAGAGTAGAGTAGAGTAGAGTAGAGTAGAAGAGAATAGAGAATAGAGAATAGAGAATAGAGAATAGAGAATAGAGAATAGAGAATAGAGAATAGAGAATAGAGAATAGAGAATAGAGAATAGAGAATAGAGAATAGAGAATAGAGAATAGAGAATAGAGAATAGAGAATAGAGAATAGAGAATAGAGAATAGAGAATAGAGAATAGAGAATAGAATAGGAACTGGAAGGGACCTTCTTCTAATCCAACCCCCTGCCCAGGCAGGAAGCCTTATACCATTTAAGACAAATGGTTTTCCAATCTCTTCTTAAAAATTTCCAGAGTTGGAGCATTCACAACTTCTGGAGGTTTTCATGATTGTATTTGTTTATTTTATTTATCAACATCTATTTATTAACATTTATTCTTGCTGTGTTCCTATTTGGGAGTCCAACCTATCAGGAAACACTTTTCCAGCATATCTCCTACATGGCAATCAATGGGATTCTCTCTCTCTCTCTCTCTCTCTCTCTCTCTCTCTCTCTCTCTCTCTCTCTCTCTCTCTCTCTCTCTCTCTCTCTCTCTCTCTCTCTCTCTCTCTCTCTCTCTCTCTCTCTCTCTCTGTGTGTGTGTGTGTGTGTGTGTGTGTGCAAAGGAGAAAATTTTCACAAATATTCTCCTATTTTTACCAATGTTGATGCTGATAGAATTCTACAACTGGGAAAGGATATTTAAGTCCTGGACTCCATCCCAGGCAGAAATCCAAATTAATAATAATTTATTAATATTGTATGTTAAAATCTCCCTATCAGACATCTGTCTAGGGTCTGCTTGAACACAGAGGTAAGTACAATCCATCACTTCTCTGGATAATCGTTTTACTGCCTAACTACTTTTGCCATTAGGAAAGTTTCATAACCTTCATCAAACAGCTGTTTTCCTGTCATTTAAGTCCCTTTTTGTCCATATCCTGCTCTCTGGGATGATCCGGAACAAATCTCAGCTTTATAGCTGAAATCAGATTTTCTCTAGGCTAAACATATTGGTTCTATTGTCATTTCTAAGGCTTATTAGTTTCAAATCCCCTGAACATTTTTGCACCTTTTCCAATTTGTCAAATCCCTTTGAAAGATCTTAAAGTCGGCTGGTTGCTCTCTTTTATGAATAGACAAAGCCATTTACGCTGCAGAAAGACTACATAGAGATAATGAATCAACTGTTAGCATTCGACAGATCTGCACTATCTGAAACGCTCAAGCTCATTTAGACTCATAAGAATCCAAGAATGGATTACTGGATCAGATTTAGACCGCTAGGTCAAAAAGCTCTTTCCCAAAATAGATGCTGAATTTTTTGTTACTGTGCATGCATACACGCGCGAAGCGCGAATGCCTACGTGGCGCGGGAGGGAGCGAACCAGCAGCGAGGTAAGTTGGAACCCACCCCTGGTAGGTAGGTACAATAGATAGATAGATAGATAGATAGATAGATAGATAGATAGATAGATAGATAGATAGATAGATAGATAGATAGATAGATAGATAGATAGATAGACAGACAGACAGACAGACAGACAGACAGACAGACAGACAGACAGACAGACAGACAGACAGACAGACAGACAGACAGACAGACAGACAGACAGATCAGATCAGATCAGATCAGATCAGATCAGATCAGATTAACAGAGTTGGAAGGGACCTTGCAAGTCATCTAGTCCAACCCCCTGCCCAAGCAGGAGACCCTTACATCTGCCTCTATCTAGGATTGAACTCACAACCTCCTGTTTATGAGGCAAGAGCTCCACCTCTAGGCCACAGCAGCTGGGTAGACAGACAGTAGATGATAGATAAAAGAGATAGATAGATAGATAGATAGATAGATAGATAGATAGATAGATAGATAGATAGATAGATAGATAGATAGATAGATAGATAGATGAAATGCTATTTACAATGGTACCTCAGTAATCGTCATTAATTGGTTCCAGGAGGTGCGACAAATACTAAAAACAATAAGTGCCAAAAAACCCCACATGACTTAAGATGTGACCCTTTGTTTTGGCTGAGTCACAAGGTAGTTGACACTAAGAAGTTCTACCTTGCATATAGAGTACCAAACAAACAATGAGTACTGGGACAAAATTGTCATGTCAAAACAAGTACCAAACTTCAACGAAGTTTGAAGCAGTTGAGTACTGAGATATGACTATAGATAGACAGACAGACAGACGGACGGACGGACGGACGGATGATATAGTAGATGGGTAGGTAGATGATAGATAAACCACTATGAAATCTTCAGGACTGTAGGCTAGATTGGCAACATTAAAGAAAAAAGTACTTGAAAGGTAGTGGCAAATCATTTTGGTATTATTGCCAAAAAATTATGTGGACATGAAACTTCGATGCTGGTTTGATTTTATAAAAGACTTCACCTTTCTTATAATATTTAGTTTTTATTGTAGCCTCATTTGTTTCCCTTTTCTTTTTCAAAATATAATTTTATTGAATATTTTAATTAGATTTAAAAAATACAAACGGAAGATTAATGACTAAGTAAGAAAGACAAGAGAGAAGAGATTATAAGGAAGCAGCTTTTGATCTTTTTAATAGCACTTAAAATGTGTTATATTTTACTTTCTCTCTCTAAGGTTACATCATAATTTCTTTCTTTCCACTCTTTCAAGACTTCAAACCTAAAAATCACAAGTTCATCGTTCTCCTTATTCAGAAAAAGAAAACATCTAAATGGGGTTCATTTATTTCCTTTTCTGACCCATTTCAGTTTTTGAAATGTGCCCATTCCAACCATATGCCACAGAAAAGCCAAGAGTGGTTGGCTTTTTTGCAATAATAATAATAATAATAATAATAATAATAATAATAATAATAATAATAATAATAATAATAATAATAATAATAATAATAATAATAATAATAATAATAATAATAATAATAATAATAATAATAATAATAATAGTAATAATAATAATAATAATAATAATAATAATAATAATAATAATAATAATAATAATAACCTGCCTTTTGCCATCAACAGGCAGTTAGATTGCTTCCCCCCCATCCCTGATCCTGCCTTTTGCCATCAACAGGCAGTTAGATTGCTTCCCCCCCATCCCTGATCCTGCCTTTTGCCATCAACAGGCAGTTAGATTCCTTCCCCCCCATCCCTGATCCTGCCTTTTGCCATCAACAGGCAGTTAGATTCCTTCCCCCCCCATCCCTGATCCTGCCTTTTGCCATCAACAGGCAGTTAGATTGCTTCCCCCCCATCCCTGATCCTGCCTTTTGCCATCAACAGGCAGTTAGATTCCTTCCCCCCCCATCCCTGATCCTGCCTTTTGCCATCAACAGGCAGTTAGATTCCTTCCCCCCCATCCCTGATCCTGCCTTTTGCCATCAACAGGCAGTTAGATTCCTTCCCCCCCCATCCCTGATCCTGCCTTTTGCCATCAACAGGCAGTTAGATTGCTTCCCCCCATCCCTGATCCTGCCTTTTGCCATCAACAGGCAGTTAGATTGCTTCCCCCCCCATTTCCGCTGTTGCCGGTCCCAAGCCCGGATGAGAAAGGAGGAGGGTTGGGGTCAGGTTGGCAACCTGGCCTCATAAAAAAAAACTTGCCAACCCATATAACATGGTGAAAGAAATGAAGAAAAATTCTATACCGCATCGGTCGTCATGCGTGTTAACAAGGGCCGCGGCGGATGTTGAGGTCCCTGGACATCCGTCGACAAGTGGGCTACAAGTGGACCAGCCAACAAAACGACAAAAATATAGTGCAGATGAAAATCGTGCCATAATGGCCTGTTATTACAACTCAGAGCCAGAAAGAAGAGGTTATTTGAAGCGAATGCATGAACTTTGGAAACAACAATATCCAGATTCAAATGTTAGCGAACAACGACTAGCAGATCAAAGGCGATTTATTATACGAAATAATGTGTTCAGTGAAATTGAACTTGAGAAAATTCAGACAAATTGCCAAATTAAGAAAATAACACCACCAGTGGAAACAACGGAAACTCACAAAACAACTGAAGACATCACACTGGAGCTTCCAACAGAAGAAACTGTTAGTGGAGAAGTAATAGCACCACTACCAGAACCAGTCATGATTGAACCAATTGATGAACTAACTGAAAAACAAAAGGAATTGAAGGACAAAATCATGGAGCATATACTGTCTAATGAGAAAAGGCAACGTTTACCATCATTAAAAACTGTGCCTAAGAAAAACTTGGCACCTATAATGAGAATGGTTAATGCAGTACTTTCAACAATTGAATCGGCATCCATCTTAGAAACAAATCAGTTAATGTACAGTGCAGCTGCAATAGTCACTAATGAACTAGGTTTTAAAAACAACGCACCTAGTCGCAAGGCAGAAAAAGCATCAAAACCAAAGTGGAAAATTCGACTGGAACAAAAAATAAAAAAACTCAGAACAGATGCTAGCAATTTAAAAAATATGAATGAACAACGGCTAAAAAATAGCAAGATCATGGATCAATTAGCCAGAAGATACAGGCTTGATACAAGGAAAATTGAAGAAGCACTTGAAATTGTAAAACAGCAAATAACAGCAATAGCCAGAAAAATTGAAAGATATGATGCAAGAATCATTCAGTACAAGCAAAATCAGCAATTTCGATCAGATCAAAGACGTTTCTACCAAAGCCTCAATGCAAATGACAATTTCAAAAGTGAAAAACCAGAAAAGCAAGCCACAGTTGAATTCTGGAAAGAACTGTGGGAAAATGCAAAGGATTACAATAAGGAAGCAAAGTGGATACAAGACTTTGAGAAAAGTGTTGGCAAGAAGCAAATGCAAGTATTAGAAATAACAACTGAGATGGTCAAAAATCGAGTAAAAAAAGTAAAGAACTGGACATCACCTGGAAATGACCAATTACATGGTTTCTGGCTCAAATATCTGACCAGTTTGCATGCAATATTGGCCAAGCAACTGAACGAAATGCTACAAAATGGTCAAATTGATGAATGGTTGACAACTGGAAAAACATACTTGATTCAGAAAGATGCAACTAAAGGAACAACACCTGGAAACTACAGACCAATAACATGCTTGCCAACAACCTTCAAATTACTCACCGGGATAATTGCAGATAACATAATGGATTATTTGGAAACAAATAACATCTTGCCAGTAGAGCAAAAAGGCAACAAAAGAAGGAGCAGGGGCACAAAAGATCAGCTCCTAATTGACAAAATGATACTAGAAAACTGTAAGAACAGAAAAACGAACTTGAATATGGTCTGGATTGATTACAAAAAGGCGTACGACTCACTGCCACACAGCTGGATCATCAAATGCTTAGAAACTATTGGCATCAGCAAAAATATTACATCATTCACTGAAAAAGCGATGAAACAATGGAGAACTGTGTTGGCAGTAGGGAATGAGAACTATGGAATGGTTAATATCAAGAGAGGAATTTTTCAGGGAGATTCACTTTCACCCCTCCTCTTCATCATCGCAATGATCCCACTATCAGTAATCTTAAAAAAAATGAAACTTGGATACCAAATAGCCAAAGACGCTGAAAAAATTTCACATTTATTGTATATGGATGATTTGAAACTGTATGGAAAGTCAGAAATAGAAATCCAATCACTGACCAACACAGTCCTAATATTCAGCACAGATATCTCAATGCAGTTTGGCATGGAAAAATGTGCCACTGTATCTATGAAAAGGGGCAAAATCACTACATGTGACGGAATTGAAGTGCCCAATGGCCAATTAATTAAATGCAATCAAAATGAAGCCTATAAATATCTGGGCATTCTGCAGTTGGATAACATCAGACATGGAGAAGTGAAAACTATCATTAGAAGAGAGTACACCAACAGAGTTAGGAAAATTTTGAAATCTAAATTAAATGGTGGAAACACCATCAAGGCCATGAATACCTGGGCAATACCAGTCATAAGATACACGGCTGGTATAATTAACTGGACACAAGCTGATTTGGACATTTTGGACCGAAACACCAGAAAACTAATGACAATGCACTACAGTTTACATCCACGTAGTGACATTGATAGACTTTACCTGCCCAGAAAATCAGGTGGCAGAGGACTACTACAAGTAAAGCAAACAGTTGAAGAAGAAAAGCATGCATTGGCGGATTATTTAAAAGAAAGTCAAGAACATCTATTAATTGAAGTAAAGAACAAAAATCTACTGAAGGTCCAACAGACGAAACAAGAATACAGAAAAAATGTGATAAAATCAAGAATGGAGAGTTGGCAAAATAAAGCATTACATGGCCAATTTCTGGAAAAAATAAAAGACAAAGTGGACAGTGAAAAAACTTGGTTATGGTTAACATCTGGTATTTTAAAGAAAGAAACAGAATCATTGATCCTGGCCGCACAAGAACAGGCAATTCGTACAAATGCCATAAAGGCCAAAATTGATAAATCTTCAAATGATGCTAAATGCAGATTATGCAAGGAAGCTGATGAAACTGTAGCCCATGTGCTCAGCTGCTGCAAGAAAATCGTGCAGACTGATTACAAATTACGACACAACTCTGTTGCACAAATGATCCACTGGAATTTATGCAAAAATTATAACATCCATACTGCTACAAACTGGTGGGAACACAAGCCTGAAAAAGTCACTGAAAATCAGATGGTCAAGATCTTGTGGGATTTTCGTATACAAACAGACAAGGTACTGGCGCATAATACACCAGACATCACGCTGGTCGAGAACAACAAGGTGACTATAATTGACATTGCAATACCAGGAGATAGCAAGGTCGATGAAAAGGAACACGAAAAAATCGCAAAATACCAGGACTTAAAAATCGAAATCCAACGATTATGGCACAAACCAGCAGTGGTAATTCCAGTGGTGATTGGAACACTGGGTGCTATCCCAAAAGCACTGGAATTACATTTAAAACAGCTCAAAATTGACAAAATCACCATCAGTCAAATGCAGAAAGCAGCACTGCTCGGTTCTGCACATATACTTCGAAAATACATTACGACTTCCTAGGCCCCTGGGTGGGGCTCGACTAGTAATCAATGCCAAATCCGGCGAAACAACTGGCCGCTGTGATACAATTGTATAATAATAATAATAATAACAACAACAACAACAACAACAACAATAATAATAATAATATTAATAATAATAATAATAATAATAATAATAATAATAATAATAATAATAATAATAATAATAATAATAATAATAATAACAACAACAACAACAACAACAACAACAACAACAATAATAATAATAATAATAATTATAATTGTGCAGCCCTGAGATAAAAGATTCTTTAACAGGCTCCCTATAAAGAATGAAAAAAAGCAGAAAGTAAATTGGTTTAGAGTGAGAATTTGGACAATGTTTGGAAAAAATAGCATTGATTCCTTCCTTCCCTCCCTCATTCCATCCCTTCCTTCTTTCCTCCCTCCTTTGCTCTTTCCTTCCTTCCTTCCTTCCTTCCTTCCTTCCTTCCTTCCTTCCTTCCTTCCTTCCTTCCTCCCTCCCTCCCTCCCTCCCTTCCCAAATCTCTATATTCCTGATCATAATATACAATGCCAGTACAATATTTTCTAATATTTTGAGTACAAATGCAGAGTGAAAGCTAACAATTCAAATGATTTATTTATTCAAATGTTTAAAGAGCTACCCAACTTGTAAATATACAACTCTGGGCCAGCATACAGTACATTCATAAAACAAGTCACAGTATCCTCCCACCCCAATCCCCATCAAAACCAAAAACCAAAACAAAACACTCTCAGCCCATTAGTTAAAACAAATCACTCAATTGTGGCACACCTACCCCCACTGAACCTTTCAGGACAGCTTACCTATCATCCAATACCTGAAGGAACAACAGGTCTTCAAGACTTTCTTGAGCTGCTGAGATCTTGGGGAGAAGTAAAGGACTTGCCCTGACCCTACTTATGGAAGCGAATGAACTAATTTCTAATTTCTAAATACAATTAAGGATTCCTAATCGTTTTCTTCAAAACAACTCGAAATAAGATAGCAGGCAACGAGGAGAAAGAAGTCCGATGCAGATAATGGGGGAGAAAAAAAGACTGTGAAGAAAGCCAAGGGAAATCAAACTGAAGAGAAATGATAAAGAGAGATAACGATGCAGACAATGGAAATCTTGTTTTTCAAAATACAACTGCCCAGCCACATAAAAGATACGTGGGAAAGGATTAAGGATTAAGCAAAAGTGACAAATTAAAAAGCAATGACTCATCAGCTGTCGGAGGGCAGTCGCTTGGAAATCCAAAAGAACTCAAGTGAGAAATTGCTGATTCTTGAACTAAAATATCTAATCATGTTAAAATGGGCCTTGAATAAATTAGAAAGGAACCAGGGGAGGAATTTTGAGCACAGATGCTCTTGTAGGTGAAGCCGGGGAAAGGATTAAGTCTTGAACTAACTCCTGTTGAGAAAAAGATCAAGAGAACTTCTTCAAATAGATTGGATCCTGTTCAATCATCTTCATTCGATTGTAAAATCAAAAGGGAGGAGGAGGAAGAGGAGGAGGAGGAGGAGGAGGAGGAGGAGGAGGAGGAGGAGGAGGAGGAGGAGGAGGAGGAGGAGGAGCTGGTCATCTTGACACCAATAATCACTGCTAACCTGGTAGCACCAACTAATTTAAGAAGAGTTTTAAAAAAAATAAAGTGGGTTCATACCTCATTTACGTTTAGAAGGAGGTCACTAGAAACCTCAAGCTCAAGGCTAGACTGAGAGAGAAAAAACATTGCAGAAGAAGACTACATGGTAGTATTATCAAGAAGAACTGCATAGACATCCATGTAGTCAGAAGGAACAAAATATAATTTACCGGAATTTAACTTTTTCACCTCCTGGGGTTGTGGGTTCTCCATCACTGGAGGTTTTCAAAAATAGACTAGACTGGGATTGTATAAGGCTCATGACTTGAGCAGAGGATTGGACTCTCTGATCTGGAAGGGATCTCAGAAGACCTCTGAGATCCCTTCCAGCCCAATGCTACTTTAAATATCCAAATGCATTTTAATGTAATTTAATTTAAAAAAGGAGTGGAGTGGAGTGGAGTGGAGTGGAGTGGAGTGGAGTGGAGTGGAGTGGAGTAGAGTAGAGTAGAGTAGAGTAGAGTAGAGTAGAGTAGAGTAGAGTAGAGTAGAGTAGAGTAGAGTAGAGTAGAGTAGAGTAGAATTGAATTGAATTGAATTGAATTGAATTGAATTGAATTCTTCATTGGCCAAGTGTGATTGGACACACAAGGAATTTATCTCTAGTGCATAAGCTCTCATGTACATACAAGCAATAAGTGATAAATCATGATCATAATCATCATAAAAATACATCCATCATAAATCATACACTTAGTGATAGTCATAGGATACTAAATAAGCAAACAACATAAATCATTCTGGGATACTAAATAAAACAATATAAATTGTAAGATACAAGCAACAAAGTTATAGTCATAAGAAGATAAAGAGTTTGGTAATAGGAAAGATGAGAAGAATAGTAGCAATACAGGCTTGCTAGATAGTTTGACAGTGTTGTGGGAATTAGTTGTTTAGAAGAGTGATGCCATGGAGGGGAAATATACATTAATATACATTAATGTACATTAAGGAAGATGGAGTTGAACTCAGCTCAACCCATCTAAAGCTACGCAATTGCACCATTCTCAGTAGTGATTTTCTAAATCCTGAATAACCTTCTCATCAATTGACTTACCACTGTCGGAACAGAAGGCCTGATTTAGATGTGTCAGCTAGTACCGCGTATATATAGCACGAGAGATAATAAATTTGGTTGAAGGACGTTCTACGGTTTTATGAACATTTTCAACTTACAAGGCTAATTCCACCTGGCAGATTTCTGGCAGATGTGTGGGCTTCATCTGAGATATGACCCTAATTCCACACAAAATACTGTGACTAGAGAGAACATATTGTATCTCATTCATAATTTGGGGTCTGTGTCTCACAGACACAAGTGTTATTTTTCAAAGCTGGTGCGAAGGATAGAACTGTTATGTATGTGTGACGACAAAACAACCAAGTTCTCTGTCAATGACTTAAGTTTTCAGTAGCAGGGTCAAAAGAAATGACAGAAAAGGGTAATTTTCATCAAGAAAATGACGGAGGGGGGAGAATTAATCCAAATCTGTCAGGACCGTTGCTTTTAATCTAATTTAGAGCATTCCACCTGTCTTTTTATTAATATATATATATAAAGATATCATCACCGATCTCCGGTCTAATCAAAACTGAGATACGATATCATTTTTTTAAAAAGGAAAAAAAAATGTTCAAAAGTCAAACAAGGACTTTGTGTGCCAATAAAAAAAGATGTAATGAAATTTTAAACTTCCCTTGTTTTTCTGCCAGTTTAACTCCAGTTTAATATTGGACTGTAATATCAATCTTGCCCTTTAATTCTTGGCAGGTAAAGGTAAAGGTAAATATATCCTCTGTCCATTTGTGTCCAAATTTTGTGGGCAGTACACATCTCAATTTTTTAGCCAAGGGAACCAGTGTTGCCCAAAGACACTGACAAAAAAATAATAATCCTAGGCATCTGATTGGCTGGATAGTTTGGGGAAACTAGGCAGGTCTGCGTACCTGAGCTTAGTTCTATTACTGGGTTAAATGGGCTTTCAGGAGGGCTGCAGGTGAAGCCCATTGTTATGGATATGGAATGTTGAGACAATGGGGGGCGTGTCCCTGACTGAGGATGGAATCTTGAGGTTTTTCATCTTGTTAAAAGATAAAGGTAAAGTTTTCCCTGATCAGCGTGTTCTGAGGGGCGATGCTCATCTCTCTTTCCTAGTTGAAGGAGCCAGCATTGTCCAAAGATGCTTCCATGGTCATGTGGCCAGCATGGCTATACACCAGAGACACATAGAATGCTCTTACCTTCCCACCGAAGTGGTACCTATTTATCTACTCACATTTTCAAGCTTTCAAACTGCCAGGTGAGCAGGAACTGAGGCAAGGAATGGGAGCTCACCCCATTGCGCAGCACTCAGATCTTGAACCCACAGGTCACCACACTATAAAAAAAGATGTTGAGACTCTAGAAAGAGTGAAGAGAAGAGCAACCAAGATGATTAGGAGACTGGAAGCTAAAACATATGAAGAACGGTTGCAGGAACTGGGCATGGCTAGTCTAGTGAAGAGAAGAACCAGGGGAGACATGATAGCAATGTTACAATATTTGAGGGGCTGCCACAGAGAGGAAGGGGGTCAAGCTATTTTCCAAGGCACCTGAAGGCCAGAAAAGGAATAATGGATGGAAACTGAACAAGGAGAGATTCAACCTAGAAATAAGGAGAAATTTTCTGACGGTGAGAACAATCAACCAGTGGAACAGCTTGCCTTCAGAAGCTGTGGGACCTTCATCACTGGAGGCTTTTAAGAAGAGATTGGACTGCCATTTGTCATAAATGGTGTAGGGTCACCTACTTGGGCGGGGGGGTTGGACTAGATGACCTACAAGGTCCCTTCCAGCTCTGTTAATCTGTTAAACCCTGTCTGTCAGCTTTCCAGCTGACAAGCTCAGCTTCTTTAACAGCTGAGCCATCGCACATAGGAGTTTATATTTACCTATAAGGCTTTGGAGTGAGGGCACAACTCTTACTCTGATTTGGCTTTGTAACGATAGTGCCCCTAGTGATTTACATGATCCCTTATGTGTTTATATGTGCAAAGCTGCAAGTTGACTTGCAAAGGTACAACTTCATACTACTCCCCACCCCCCCAAAAAAAGACAAGAATAGCTGTCGTGGTTATGCAAATTAATTATTCCAGAAATATTTGAGAGACCATATTAGTTAAAGGCATGACTACTTGAAAACATATTGTTAATTAGTACTGTAATGTATCGTGATTATACCATGAATATAACTGTACTGTTTTTAAATTACTGATTTTTATGATGCATGCCTAAACTTGGTAGCCACTTACAGAAGTCACCTGTAATTGAGGGGGCATTGTGTAGTATAAATGTATAAACAATAAACAATAAATGATTTCCTGTGAAATAACGGAAGGTGCTGTTATTGCAAAGCAATCCCTAGACTGCCAATGCTTTCTCCTCTTAGTCTAAAATAGACGTCCTTATGGGGGTATCCTCCAGATTTGGTAGGACTCCAGCCAGGGGCGGGTTCCTAATTTTTTTTACTACCACTCTGTGGGCATGGCTTATTTTGTGGGTGTGGCTTGCCAGCCATGTGACTGGGTGGGCGTGGCTTGCCAGCCATGTGACTGGGTGGGCGTGGCTTCTCGGACTGCTGAAGGGAGGGGAACTGAGATAGGTCCTGCCGCTCGTTATTTCAGCGTCTCACGCGCTCCCTCAGCCATCCTCCCCTGCTTGGACTCACTGTGGGGTAGGAAGGCAGCGCATGCGCAGTGCCGGAAGCGCAGCTTCTGGGCATGCGCAAAATAAAAAAAAATTAAAAAATTTAAAAAAATTTTTTTTTAAAATGGTGGTGCCCAGGCACCGGCAACCGACCACACCGGTACTGTGATGTCACCAGTCGGCCGCTATCGGTGCTATAGAGTGGATCATACCGGTAGGAACCCACCACTGACTCCAGCTCCTGCAATGACTCTGAAGGTTGGGACTTGTAATGGCATCTGAGAATGACCCTGGGAGACAGGAGGAAGAGCTGCAGACATGACGACAGTCTATGGATGTTAGTCCTTTGAGATAATTCTGACAATTCCCTTCCAGCCTTGTGATTCTATGTTCAATGTTCTATAAAAAGCATGACCATGAATACATACCACATATAATAATAGGGCTGGAAGGGACCTTGGAGGTCTTCTAGTCTAACTCCCTACTCAAGGCAGGAGACCTTACACCATCCCTGTCAAACGGTTGTCCACTCTATTTTAAAAAAATATTCAATAGGCAAGCTATTCCATTGATTACCGTATTTTTCGGAGTATAAGACGCACCGGAGTATAAGACGCACCTAGTTTTTAGAGGAGGAAAACAAGGAAAAAAGTATTCTGAACCAAACAGTGTAGTAATATATTTTTTAATAAAATACCAGTGTAGCAGAATACCTTTTACAACCATGTATACTTTTTACAACCATGTATCATTTTACAACCATGTACACTTTTTACAACCATGTATACTTTTTACAAACTTCAAACTTGACAGCTTTAAGACTAGTGGACTTCAACTCCCAGAATTCCTCCTCCAGTCATGCTAGATGGGGTAATTAGAAGGCAAAAACACCCCAGTTTTTGCAAAAAAATGGCCCATTTTTCTGCAAAAACAGGGCATGCAGAGGGTTTGGGAAGCCTGCAGAGCACTCCTGGGAGGTGGGGGAAGGCAAAAACGCCCCCATTTTTGCAAAAAAGGGCCTGATTTTTGCAAAAACAGGGCATGCAGAGGGTTTGGGAAGCCTGCAGAGCACTCCTAGGGGGTGGGGGAAGGCAACCCCCCCATTTTTGCAAAAAAACGGCCAGTTTTTCACAAAAATCGGATGCAGGGGCAGGGCTTCGGGAGGCCAAAAATGGCTGTATTTATAAGATGCACCGACATATCCACCCTCTTTTGGGGGGCAAAAAGGTGCGTCTTATACTCCGAAAAATACGGTAATTGTTCACAATGTCAGAAAAATTTCCCTTATTTCTAGGTTGGATATCTCTTTAACGAGCTTCCATCTGTTATTTCTTGTCCTACCTTCTGATGCTTTGGAGAATCAGTCAGTCTCCATTCCCTGTGACAGACCTTCAAATACTTGGAGACAATCATCATGCCTTCCCCCCCAATCCTTTTCTTCGAGATATACCTAGCTCTCTCAATCATTCATCGTATAATTTAGCCTGCAAACTGTTTATCATATTAATCACCCTTCTCTGCACATTTTCTAGGGTCAAAGCATCTTTTCTATATCATGATGACTGGTTATATTTTTATTTTAAGGTTACATTAACAAATCTTGTGGGTTTGAATGTATCCTTCCCAACCTTTATACAATAAACGTGGATTTTTTGAAGCCTGGTATTCTATCAAAGGAGCAGTTAACAAACATATTGATTCTAGATCCAGCATATGTATATGTAAGAAACCTGACCATTCGAACAACCAATCAACAAGAGAACCAATCGGCTGCTCAGACTTTAAATATAGCTCCAAACCAGTGGTGGGTTCCTACCGGTGTGGTCCACTCTATAGCACCAGTAGCGGCCCGCTGGTGACGTCACAGTACTGGTGTGGTCGGTTGCCAGTGCCTGGGTGCTGCCATTTAAAAAAAAATTAATTTTTTTTTTAAAATTTCTTCTGTGCATGCCCAGAACCTGAGCTTCCGGCACTGCGTATGCGCTGCCTTCCTACCCCACAGTGAATCCAAGCAGGGGAGGATGGCTGAGGGAGTGTGTGAGATGCTGAAAGAACGGGCAGCAGGAGCTATCTCCATTCCCCTCCCTTCAGCAGTCCGAGAAGTCACGAACATGCGGTGATGATCCTAGGCATTTTTGCACATTTGAGGCTTCTCGAGCTGCTGAGGGGAGGGGGAATTGGCTGCAGGACCTATCTCAGTTCCCCTCCCTTCAGCAGTCTGAGAAACCATGAACTTTGTATGCAAAGCTTTTCATGTAAGGTATAAAATAGCAAAAATAGTAGTAACATCTCTCTGAAATAACTAATATATGACTGGCAAGCCACGCCTACTTGGTCACATGGCCGACAAGCCACACCCACCCAGTCACATGGCTGGCAAGCCACACCCCCAAAATAAGCCACGCCCACAGAGTGGTAGTAAAAAAAATAGGAACCCACCCCTGCTCCAAATGAACAACCAATCACACGACCAATTGACCACACTGGCACACAAGACATTTATAAGCTAAGGAGAACAGGACATGAAAACCCTGCTGATGACATTACCCAGTCTGGTAACAAAACGTTCAGAAACTAAATTGAAACAAGCTTGGAGAGCAAACTACTGCCAAAATCTTTATATCCTTAGTCCTGAAAACTAGGTATAGGCCCATCTGAGATGCTTTCTCTATTCCACCTCCTTCAGGCTCAAATGTCATCTATCAGACCATTGTGTGGGCTGTAATTCTTCCTCCGGTCTCCCAAGGTCAATTCTACATACCATTACAGGATTTCTGACAACTGGAGACCCCAGATACCTTGGAAGACATCATGTTGGAAAAGATAAAGGGGATTCTATACTTCTTCAGATACCGCTGTGCTTACGCAGTAGCAGCCTTCACCCATAGTCCAAGCCAACACAGTTGGCTTGTAGTTGTAGTTCAACAATACCTTGACTCTCCCAAATCTATGCTCCAGCACTATAGGAGCAATTGTCAGGGGTTGTTCTGACCTAGGCTTCCCCAAAAGCACGAAGCCGACTCCATGTCCCGATAAGACCCCTTTTATTTAGTTTACAGTGAATTCCTCTCCAGCAAAGTCCCGGCCAGCAGTTTTGCAAGATATTTCCCAATTGCAGACCTTTATCAGGCTTGGAGAGCTGCCAAGCCGATATCTTTCAGGCTCCACACTATAACAGACAATACTTGGCAAGAATACAGGAACAGATCTTCACCCAAATGAACTAATTGTCTCCTGCAAAGTCCCCTCCTCTTCCGCTCCTCTTTTATTCCCTATGGGAGGGGCCATTCATTGTCCACCTGTGGCCTTACTCCCAAGTCGACCCTTGTTCCTCAGCTGTTCCCTTCGTCTGGCAACTCTGCGCATGCGCACACTGGGAACAGGCTCCAGCTGTTCGTCTGCCTCACTAATGTCTGACTCCAAAGGCAGCTGATAACTGTCAGACTGCCCTGGCCCCATCTCTGCCTCCGACACAGAGCACTCTCGTCAGAACCTTCCCCAGACTCCAGGACTGGCCCATGTTCCTCCCCAACCTCCTCACTGTCCGAATCTGCTGCCAGCTGTGCTGGCCGCTGGCTGGCCACAACAGGGGCTGAGGATTGATCAAGTTTTGTTTCTGCCTTCTCCTAATTGTACCCTCTCTTAATTTAATTTTTTTTAGGGTAGAGCAATGTGAGTTGGGAATAATCAGAGGGTTTGGCAAGCCATAATCTTGACGAGTCTGATTCTTCTCAGTGAAGAATTCCATTTTAAACCTGCAAACAGTATTTTCAATTCAACAGCAGTTTGGGGTGTGTTGGGCTCCCTCCCACCTCTGTCTTAGCACACAGACAATATCAAGATCCCGCAGTTCCTGTTACTGCCCTAGTTATGACCGTGCTCTCTGCCATCTGTTCACCTCATTGTATGCTCCAATCTGCCATTACACTTTCTAAAAGTGCAGTGTGGAACATTTGAATGTTTTCTCAAACGCCCCCCCCTATCGATTAAGACTTAAAAGTTGATCATCAATACTGAATCCCTTGAGTCTTTCACTGTAGACTTCGGGAGATGCCAACTTTCTAGGTTGGACATTTTCAAAAAAATATCATAATTTTAGAAACTTGTTCAAAGGTCTAATACACGTAGCCCTTGACTTAGAACCATTCATTTAGTGAGCGTTCGAAGTTATAATGGCAGTGAAAAAATGTGACTCACACTTATGACTGTCACAACATCTTAACTGTCAGTACTCAAAATATAGGTGCTTGGCAACCAGCATGTATTTATGATGATTGCAGCATCCCATGGTTATGTGATCATCATTTTCAACATTCCCAGCCATCTTCTGACAAGCAAAGGAAAGTCAGATTTTTAGATTTATTTAGATTTATTATTAGAGTTGGAAGGGACCTTGTAGGTCATCTAGTCCAACCCCCTGCTCAAGCAGGAGTTCCTACACCATTTGAGACAGATGGCAGTCCAGTCTCTCCTTGAAGGTCGCAAGTGTTGGGGCTCTCACGACCTCTGCTGGCAAGCTGTTCCACGAAAGATTCGCTTAATGACTGCAAGATTCACTTAACAACTGCAGTGATTTGCTTAGCAAACATTTCAAAATCTAGGTTATAAATCCAGGCACGACATACTTAACAACTGCCTTGCTTAGCAACTGAAATTCCAGTCTCAATTGTGGTCGTATTTCGAGGACTACCTATATCGAATTCAAGGACCAAAATCTTTTTCTCCCATAAAGTATTATTATTATTAACTATAAGGTCAGCTTTTAAAGATATCTCAATGGCCCCTCTCTTCCCAGTTGCTTTTTGCTACTCATGTGTATGAGAATAAGATTTCTTTAAATGAAAATTATCTTGAATGCATTTGGGTCAATATTAAAGGGGGGGGGGACAACATTGCCATAGATCTATAATATAGGCCACCCAACCAAACAGAGGAAGTAGATGAACTTTTTGCTAGTCAGCTAACTAAGGTATATAGGGAGCACATCACAATAGTAATGGGGGATTTTAACTACCTTGACATCAGCTGGGAGACAAACTCTGCACCAAGTGGAAGATCCAACAGGTTCCTAACAAACCTAGCTGTCACGGTGTGATTATTGCCTGTTACATGTATATGCAGGGAGATGCATCCCTATTCAATATAATGGTTTATTCCTGAGCACGTGATTGATATGTTCTTGTACGCATGTGTGCATTCCTTTCTCCGATCTTCCCTTCTTGCTCTGTCTTCCATTGAGAGAAGACGCACATTTATATTAGAGATGTAAACAAATGAGGATTTATTGTTTTGTACCGAAATAAATATTTTTACTTAGACTTTTAAACTACGGTTACTTTTCTAATGTCTGATGTCTGGGAAAAGATCAAACATCACCTCTGTGAGCTTAATTCTCACATCTGTCACTAGCAGACAACTTTTTTCCCCAAAAAGTAGAGAAGGAAAAAAAAGAAGGAAAGGAAGAAGAGAAAAGAAAGAAGGAATGGAAAGGGGGGAAGGGAGGAGAGGAGAGGGGAAGGAAGGGACTACAGCTACAGCTCTGGAATATGGGATTGACTTTCCCAACAACATCAGCAAGCCACCGTCAAATAAGCTTCAATTATTTTGTAATAATTACCACTAACTTTAATAATTTTGTTACAGTTAAAACAACCTTTAAAGATTTTGTTATGATTAAATAAGCATTTACAATTTTGTTATAATTAAATAAGCATTTATAATTTTGTTATATTAAATAGGTGCATTTCATATGAATAAAATGGAAGTTCTCTGATCATTATTTTACAAATGTATTTATCTTTTTTAAAAAAATTCATATTAGTAGCCTGCAGGGACTTAAAATTATGAATTAGGGTCCGTGGGATTTAAAATTATGACCTTGGTGGTCCCTGAGGTATAAAAGACCCCTGTTCTAGACCAACCCCCTGCTGAAGCAAGAGTACCTATTCCATTTCAGACAAATGGTTGTCCAATCTCTGCTTTGAAACCTCCATGATATCTGAAGGCAAGCCATTCCACTGATTAATTGTTCTAACTGTCAGAAATTTCGTCTTATTTCTAGGTTGCTTCTTTCCTTGATTGATTTCCATCCATCACTTCTTGTCCTGCCTCCAGGTGCTTTGGAGAATAGGTTGACCCCCTCTTCTCCTTAACATCCCCTCAAATATTTGAAGATCATGTCACTCCTAGTCCTTCTCTTTGTTAGACTAGACATGCCTAGTTCCCTTAACTGTTCATCGAACGGTTTAGCCTTCAGCCCCCTAATAATCTTTGTTGTATTTCTGTACATTCTTTCTAGAGTCTCAACATCTTTTTTATATTGTGGCGTCCAAAACCAGATGCACTATTTCAACCCAGCTGCTGTGGCCTAGAGGTAGAGCTCTTGCCTCACAATCAGGAGGTTGTGAGTTCAATCCTAGGTAGAGGCAGATCTAGGGTCTCCTGCTTGGGCAGGGGGTTGGACTAGATGACCTGTAAGGTCCCTTCCAACTCTGTTAATCTGTAATTAAAAAAATAAGTGTGGTCTTACCAAGGCAGTAATAAACAATCTTTCTATCACTAAAAGTTTAGATGAAAAGCCCTGATTTTTCAGCTTTTCAAATTCGCCTCTCATGTGCAGAAAGAAAGAGGGTGTATGAACAAGCCTTTTTGTAGGCCAGTCTGCTTCTCCTGATTTAGACAAGACAAGAAGAAAAATCCGCCACTCCAAACATTATCCTGTCACGTCTTTCTTCCACACTGGATGCCCCAAGGCCTAACTCAATGTCCTCAGGGCTGCATGGGGATTGAAATTTTTTTTCCACACACAGCCCTGAACGCTTTGACCTATTCTGTCATTGTTGCCGTCTCTGGAGCCAGCAGATAGCACAGGTCTAAAGGAAAAGCAATCAAAATATTACTTTCGTTCCTTGGTGGAAAGTGTTCCATCTTCTAGTGTACCATTCTCTCTCTCTCTCTCTCTCTCTCTCTCTCTCTCTCTCTCTCTCTCTCTCTCTCTCTCTCTCTCTCTCTCTCTCTCTCTCATATTATTTAGAAGAAACTTGGCTGAGAGAGAAGAGATACTCCAGTTCAGGGACAATTTCTTATCAGTCTCCAATCTCCTGACATTCTGGGTCTCACATGGGTAAGGTCAACGAAATTTTTATTTTTGTTCTAGGTTTTCTAATGATTTGTGGTGTTAACATTGAGAAGGGGAACAGGAGGCTTTTTAAAAGCAAATTGCTCCCTTTACTATCTTAAAAACTCATCCATTCCCCCCCCCCCCCCCACAATGGAGCAAAACCAGCCTACTGAAATTCAACAGTAAGCCCATAAACGTTGGCAGCACAATTCGGACTCATTATGAACAGTTAAGGATGGGGTTATTAGTATTTGCCTCTTCAATGTCCCCTCCCTCAATTCTACTTTCGTTTAGGGTGGGGTGAGAAAAGATTTAAAGGTAATGATAAAGTTTTCCCTGTCCAGTTATGTCTGACTCTAGGACAAGGTGCTTATCTCTGTTTCTTGGCCAAGGGAGCCAGCTGTCAGGGTTCCAAATAGCATCCAAACTTAAATCAGAGTCCGAGGTAAAAGTTTCCTCAAAGTTCTAATTTATTAGTAGAGCCATGTTGGCACATCTGTGAGAAACCCGAATCTAAATCCACGAGGGTTTCTCCACCCAGTTTAAAGTTCATTCCCTTGCCCCATACCCACAAGTTCATCATATGGACCAGTGGTCTTCTGCCAGTGTGTCAGTTACTCCCATTAGCTTCCCGGCAGGTGCTGAACAAAGGATGACCTGCAGAATCTAGAAGGAATTTGTTATGGCTACATCTCTACACCCCTCATGCAACCGCCCCTCCCAAATTACCACAGCAAGCCAGGGGCGAGTTGCTCACTTACTAATACCGGTGCACTGTGCGTGCATTTCCATGTTTCGTGTGTGCGCGCGCTCGCTATGCACGTGTGCCACCTTGTGTGATTTTGCTTCTGTGCATGCGCGGAAGCAAAATCTCATTGATATATATATATATATATATCTTGGGCACCCCCTCGCAAGATTTCAGCAAGATTTTGCTTTCGCGCATGCGCAGAAGCAAAAAAGCCCAAAAATTCTTTTAAAAAGATGGCAACGTGCGCGATGGACCACCAAAGACGGCACCGGAGCGGTTGCGCGCAAATAGTGCCATCTGCTGGCCGCTACCAGAACGACAGAGTGGACCGCACCGGTAGGAACCCACCACTGCAGCAAGCATACATTCTAAAGCATAAAGTGTGGCAGGCCAAAGTCTCCAACCAAAGATGGCTTCGGCCTGACACCAGCACTGCCCAAAGACAATTTCCGTGGTCATGTAGCCAGCATGGCTGTACACAAAAGGCATACAGAATGCTGTTACCTTCCCACTGAAGTGATACCTATTTATCTACTCATATTTGCCTGCTTTCGAACTGCTAGGTGGGCAGAAATTGGGGCAAGGAACGGGACCTCACCCTGCTGAAACTCATTCCCTTTGCTATTGAGCTTTGAGACCACATCTCTTGGCTCTTCAGAGCCAGGAAAGATGGCTGTTGGACTGAAACAACAGTCAAGGATATTGTGAAAGTCATAAATGTGAGGACTGGTCATAAGTCACTTGTTTCGGCACTGTCGTAACTTTGAACAGTTGCTATATGAGTGGTTGTAAGTCAAGGACAAGCTGTAGAGCAGGGGTGAACAATTAATTTTCCCAGGGGGGGCCACTTGAGGAACTGGGACTATTGTGGAGGGTTGAACCTGGCTGTGCTCTGTCCAGTTGCTTGCAAGGCCATGATTCCACCCAGGTGGCAGTGGGAGGCCGAGCCCGGATCCCCTAACACAATAACTGCCATATCCTCCTCATTAGGTTGCTCCAGGTGAAGTGTGAGTGCTGCATACGTGCAGAAAAGTGCTTTTACACCTTGCTCTCCTATGGTAGGCAGGTGACTAAAAGACCACACAGCAACAGTGCAGAACCAGACAGATTCAACTCGGCTTCTACTCCATCCCTCTGTGGCTTACTTATTTACATTTGATTTCTACTTTCCAGTTGACCTCACTTAGGCCAGACAGGGACAGCCAAAGGGCCAGATGTGGTCCAGGGGCCATATAAAATGCCCAGGTCTGTTGTAGAAGCTAAACCCTGCTAACATAATAGCAATAGCACTGCTCCATAGTGCTTTACAGCCCTCTCTAAGCGGCTTACAGAGTCAGCATATTGCCCCCAACAATCTGGGTTCTCATTTTACCGACCTCGGAAGGGTGGAAGGTTGAGTCAACCATGAGCTGGTGAGAATCGAACTGCTGGCAGTCGGCAGAGTTAGCCTGCAATACTGCATTCTAACCACTGCGCCACCACGGCTCTATAACACATAGAACTGTAGCAAGCAGGCACTTTGAGGGGTGAAACAGCGAATGGCTGCCTGAGAATCCTGGTGAATATCCTTCCCTGGCCTGTGATTTCACTCCACAACCAATATCTTCTGATGTGTTTTCTGCAACAACATCTGCCATCTCCAAGCATAGAAGGTGAGAAGTAAGATCCCCATTTTTGGCGCCTCATTATTTAAAAATAGTCACTTGCTGGAAATTATGAGATCATTAGCATCTATGGTAGTTCTTAGTACTTTTCATTTTTGCTTGCTCAAGGCTACGTTGGTGCAGGCTACATATACAATTGGGTGAGTCTTTTTAGGGGATTCAAAAGCATTTTGAGATTTTCAGCCCAAATATTTGGTTTCCCCCACTCCTTCCAAACAAAATATTGTTTCTATTTGTTAGTTTTCAGGGGCAGCATCCCACAGAAAAGGTTAAAAGCTTGCTAACAGACCAATTTATGGGCAATGCATAGCATGCGGTGAGCACCAATCTAAAGCTTGAAAAAATAACCCGGAAGGCATGAATAATATATGCCTTTGGGAGACCTGTGATTTTACATGTTAATTATACTAGAGCAATGGAAGTTTTCATCCTGTTTTGGAACATCTGATTTGGAATGCAAAACTATCTATCTCTTGCCAACTCCTGCAATATTTATCAGGGAATTTGAGCGCCCTGAGGCCAAAGAAAGCTTCCATCCAAACATACAGGTGACTGTACTGATCAGGTTCCTAGGCTTGAGTTACCAAGATTAAGAGCCGAGGTGGCGCTGCGGTTAAAGGCAGGTACTGCAGGCCACTTTAGCTGACACTGATCCGCAGGTCAGCGGTTCAAATCTCACCGGCTCAAGGTTGACTCAGCCTTCCATCCTTCCAAGGTAGGAAAAATGAGAACCCAGATTGTTGGGGGCAATATAAATATACATTACTTACTGGTGTAAACCACTTAGAGAGTGCTTGCACTGTGAGGTGGTATATAAATCTCACTAAATAAAATAAATAATAAATAAATAGCATATTGTCCTTATTTCTCTTTTTGCTTGGCTTTTCTTTTAACTACAGTACTTGGTGTTCTGCTGACATACTCACACATGTACCTTGTTTTCCCCAAAATAAGACATCCCCTGATAATAAGCCCAATAGGGCTTTTGAGTGCATGGCAATAAGGCCAAGAGCTTATTTCAGGGTTCAAAAAAATATAAGACAGGGTCTTATTTTTGGGGAAACACAGTCTCTCCTGTCCAGTGGTGGGATTCAGCCGGTTTGCACCGGTTTGAGCAAACCGGTTGTTAAATTCCCACCCCACCCCCAGCTATCAGAGTGGATCTTGGGCGCTGCACTGTGCTGCAATAGAGAAATCGGCAATGGAGCGGCCTGCGCGAGGGAAGGAGAAGGCCGCTTCCCCTCTTTCTTCTCCCTGCTCCTCCTCCTTCCCTTGTGCCGGCCGCTCCATTTCTCGTTTCTCCATTGCAGCACAGTGCAGCGCCCATGATCCACTTTGATAACATGTGTGTGTATATAATTTAACAACCGGTTCGCCTACAGTCAGGTTGGCCATCGTGGGAGGCTCATCCCACATGTGTGGTGGAGCTGGAGGATGGGCCATGCCTCCCAGGACAGTCAACCTGACCCTGGGCGAACCGGTTGTTAAATTATTTGAACCCCACCACTGCTCCTGCCCCAAAGGTGGTTTTTCAAGAGGCAACTGAGCTTTCTGTTGTTGTTGTTTTTGAAGATGTTTCGCTTCTCAACCAAGAAGCTTCTTCAGCTTTCAGCTTCTTGAATGAGAAGCAAAACGTCTTCCAAGAAAATAAACCCAGAAAGTCCAATTGCCTCTTGAAAAAACACCTTTGGGACAACCGTGACCTGGATGACTGAGAATCTCCATAGACAGGTATCTCCTGAAACCACTTTGTTCATACTGAATATATTAAAAACAATGCTGAATTAATCCAAGGTCCATGTTGTCTAAAATCCTGATTCACAGAGTGACCAACTAAACATTAGTGTGAAGTTCACTTGTGCAAGTAAAAGACTCCAAATTTAGTTCTTAGAATTTCTAGGATAGAATGTAGAGGTTTTTTTTTTACCTTAAATCTATAGCAATAGCACTTAGACTTATATACCGCTTCATAGTGCTTTCCAGCCCTCTCTAAGCGGTTTACAGAGTTCAGCATATTGCCCCCAACAATCTGGGTCCTCATTTTACCCACCTCGGAAGGATGGAAGGCTGAGTCAACCTTGAGCCTAGAAAATTTCTCCTGGTCCATGTAAGATGAAAGATGGATCACTTATTATCCACTTATTTTAATCTCTAAATCTCATCACTCACATCGATCCTGATCAATAGAGGTTGTGACTGTAATGGAATTTTTCCATTATGGACATAAGTCATAATGGTCATTCATTGGGTCGGTCATGTGACCAATCCAATTTTATGATTATTTTTTTTCCTGCAGACATTAAGCCAATGCACTGTTTGCAAAGCCAACATTTGCTGTTAAGTGTTGTACCTCATGATTCTTGACAAATGTATCTTTTCTTTTATGTACACTGAGAGCATATGCACCAAAGACAAATTCCTTGTGTGTCCAATCACACTTGGCCAATAAAGAATTCTATTCTATTCTATTCTGTTCTGTTCTGTTCTGTTCTGTTCTGTTCTATTCTATTCTATTCTATTCTATTCTATTCTATTCTATTCTATTCTATTCTATTCTATTCTATTCTATTCTATTCTATTCCATTCCATTCCATTCCATTCCATTCCATTCCATTCCATTCCATTCCATTCCATTCTATTCTATTCTGGACTACCTGTAGTCAGGAATGGATGGATCTGGAATCCAATAATATCTAGAGAACTACTCAGCATAGAACAATGTTAAATTATATGGAACTCATTACAAGAGTTTAAAGCAGTGGTTCCCAGCCTTTTTTTGGCCATGCCCTACCTAAGCATCTCTAAAATCCTGATGCCCCCGTGAGATATAATTCTTACTATTCAAAAAGTGAACTCCTACTCATGTGGAGGAAGCCTAAAAGGTTCCAATTGCCCCCATTAAACATCAAATTGGCCCCCTGTGGGGCGTGGGCCCCACATTGGGAACCACTGGTTTAAAGTCTTTCATGTCTATCAAAGAACGTAAGTGGTTTAATCTCAGAGAAGGAGCATCGCTTTTAAGACTCGCTCATCTTTATTCAGTCTACTTCTCCACTTTTGACTGGCTCAAGTAGCTCAAGAACACAAAGAACTTAACTTTAATATGGGAATGATGTCAACCCTCTGCTCTCTGGAACCAACTCCACCCAGAGATACGAATTGTCCCCACCTTGCTGGCCTTCCGAAAAGCCGTGAAGACATGGCTCTTCCGGCAGGCGGGGTTTTGAGACAAATTCATCTTGGTCTCCCCTATGTATGTAAGATTTTTTTTATGCCTGTTAAATGTATTTTAAATTGTTTTAAATTCTATTGTTTAGCGGTTCTTCAAATGTTGTATGCCGCCCTGAGTCCCCAGGGAGTAGGGCAGCATATAAGAACCCTAAATAAATAAATAAATAAATAAATAAATAAATAAATAAATAAATAAATAAATAAATAAATAAATAAATAAATAAATAAATAAATAAATAAATAAATAAATAAATAAATAAATAAATAAATAAATGAACGAACGAACAAACAAACAAACAAACAAACAAACAAACAAACAAACAAATACATAAATAAATAAGCAGTAACTTACAGAGGCAATTCAACTGCTGGGAAATATGAATTGCAATATCCCTCAGCCATAAACGGTACCATGGAGGAAAGATAAATGTCCACCACCATAATCAATTGGTGGACAAAGTTTTACATGATTTCATTACCAAGTGCTTTGCCTGAGAGGCAATTTTCAGAGCTGGAATAAATCAATTATGATTAAACAACAGACACTTTTAATTGTACTAACCATTGGCTTGTAAAAATAAATAAATCACAGTGTGCCATTTTAAACACTGCCATTCCAGAGGCAGACTTTCAAAATCGTGCCTTTAGAAAAACTGGCAAACTGGAAACTGCTTTGTTGAGAGCAGAATCAGTGACTGTAATGGACTGAAGATTTGGCAAATAAATTGGATCATTGGGATTCCTCTCTGGATTAAAAAAAAGGAATTGGGATCACCCACATGTACTCTAGACATTTGTTTCTTGAAAGGAGACTATGAGTCAATAGTCTCTGGTGGGTGTATTGCTCTAGGAAATTAGGGGTTGCTAACTTTGTCCAAATAAGGTCAACACTTTTATGGGCACAAGATTTGCATATTTAACAGAATAACAGAGTTGGAAGGGACCTTGGAGATCTTCTAGTCCACCCCCTGCTCAAGCAGGAAACCCTATACTATTTCACACAAATGTGAAATCTCTTCTTAAAAATCTCCAACTTCTGGAGGCAAGCTGTTCCACTGATTAATTGTTCTAACTGTCATGAAATTTCTCCTTGGTTCTAGGTTGCTTCTCTTCTTGATTAGTTTCCACCCATCACTTCTTGTCCTGCCCTCAGGTGCTTTGGAGAATAGGTTGACCTCCTCTTCTTTGTGGCAGCCCCTGAGATATTGGAACACTGCTATCATGTCTCCCCTGGTCCTTCTTTTCATTAAACTAGACATACCCAGTTCCTGCAACTGTTCTTCATATGTAATGGTGAAGGTTTATGCCTAGGAGTGGGGGAGATCCAGACTATGGTTCCCCCTCAGCCATGGAAGTTCATTGAGTGACCTTGGCTCAGTCCCTCTCTTCAGCCTAGCCGACCTCACAGGAATGATGATGTGGCAGTGGTGATGCAATAGAGAGCAAGTGTCATCAGAACCTTGAAGAAAAAGCTCTGAGAACAATGGGTTCAAAGTCATCTGGTGAATTACTGTGAGAAAGGATGGAATTGAAGTTGGATTTGTCTGTTCTAAGCCAGCTCCTTCAGCATCACATCACCTTGACAAATAGTTATCCAACATCTTCTTTAAAAAACTTCCAGTGTTGGAGCATTCACAACTTCTGGAGGCAAGTTGTTCCATTGGTTAATTGTTCTAACTGTCATGAAATTTCTCCTTGGTTCTAGGTTGGTTCTCTCCTTGATTAGTTTCCACCCATTGCTTCTTGTCCTGCCTTCAGGTGCTTTGGAGACTAGCTTGACTCTCTTGACTCCCTGTTCTTTTTGGCAACTCCTTAGATATTGGGACACTGCTTCTCTGTCACCCCACTTCTCCTTTTCATACCCAATTCCTGTAACTGTTCTTCATATGTTTTAGCCTCCAGTCCCCTAATAAACTTTGTTGCTCTCCTCTGCACTTTTTCTAGTGTCTCAACATCTACACCTGGAATACTGCATTCAGTTTTGGTCACCACATTACAAAAAAGACATTGAGACTTTGGGAAAAGTGCAAAGAAGAGCAACTAAGATGATTAAAGGCCGGGAGACTAAAACATATGAAGAACGGTTGCGGGTAATTGAGTTTGGCTAGTCTAGAGAAAAGAAAGACTAGGGGTGACATGATAGCAGTATTCCAGTATTTGAGAGGCTGCCACAAAGAGGAAGAGATCAACTTATTTTCCAAAGCACCAGAAGGGAAGGGAAGAACAAACAATGACTGGAAACTAATCAAGGAGAGAAGCAACCTGGAATTAAGGAAAAACTTCCTAACAGTGAGGACAATTCACCAGTGGAACAGCTTGCCGTCAGAAGTTGTGGGTACTTCATCACTGGAGGTTTTAAAAAAGAGACTGGACAGTCACTTGTCTGAAATGGTATATAGGGTCTCCTGCTTGAGCAGGGGGCTGGACTAGAAGACCTCCAATGTCCCTTCCAGCTCTATTCTGATTCTGATCTTTTTTATATCATGGTGACCAAAACTGGATGCAATATCCCAAATGTGGTCTTACCAAGGCATTATAAAATGGTATTAATACTTCATGTGATCTTGATTCTTGATTCATTTCTTAATCACTTTTGGAAAATGCTTGTTTAACCATTTTTCAATTATTAGGAATCTTGAGAATGGCAAGTTACACTGGATGAATTTCCTTCAATCCTTAGTGAAAGAAGTTTTAAATACAAATTTAAGGACTTTTTATTTTGGAGGTAATAAACACCAAAAGGGTGATTAGCACATTAACTTTGGAAAGTTACAAGTGGACTAAGGGTCCAGATGGATTTGAAATTAGATTTTGAAACTAATTATAAGAATCCTTCCTGTGGGGAATTATTTTGGTGTGTGTGTGTGTGTGTGTGTGTGTGTGTGTGTGTGTGTGTGTGTGTACGAGAATCAGAAGGTAATAAAGATTATAACTAAAGGAGAACAGCATTTATGTTTGACCTACTAATTGGAATGGAGCAAAATACTTCAACATTGGATGTATTGAAGGATGTTTGTGAAGAAGGATCCAGAAGTTAATTTTAAGAGTGTCTGCCATTATACGTTTGGAAGATGTTATGAAAGAGGAACAAGATCTACCAGATAGAATTGAGATTGATTTGAAAGTGGGTTTAAAAAAATGATGGGCTGCAGGAATGATGTAGGAGATGCTGCAGTGGATATACAAATGAACCCAGACAATGTCTTAGGTCCTTTCCAACTCTCTTACTGTTACTATTAACAAAACAAAAGGGTGACCTTCTTATTGGATTTACAAAACAGACCTGCTAAAGTTTTGAAGATGTTTGTGAGATGGGACAAAGAAAAATATGAGAAGAAATGAAGTTCTAGGGCATTATTTGAGGGGATAAAAAGTAAAGGGAAGAAATATAAAAAGGTCAAAATTGTTAAAAGGAAGGAATATAAAGTTAGTTTATTTGATTAAGGTTAAAATAGATATTTTATTACCTTGGGTAACCCTTAATGGACTTTTGCTGACGTCTTAGAGCTAAATGGCAAGGCTTTTGGCTTTGTTTATAAATAAGAGATAAAGTATGAGAAAGAGAGATCATTTGTTTTATTTTAAGAAAATGTGATGAGTTTATGCTTGTTATGAAGGAAAAAGTGGATAGATAGATAGATAGATAGATAGATAGATAGATAGATAGATAGATAGATAGATAGATAGATAGATACATACATACATACATACATACATACATACATACATACATACATAGATGATAGATACACAATTCTATCACCTCTTTCTATTTATCATACACAGAATATATATGTATAATATGTATATATAGAAACATATATTCTTTTTTCTTACATATTTCTTATATATATATATTCTTTTTTCTTTGCTATATACCTATTTTTGTTTCTTCTTTTCTTTTACCCTTTTCCTTATTTTCACATATAACATTCAATAACATTACTATTAAAAAAGAGAAGACCCCAATGCATTGTTAGAAGTGGCTAAATATAGCAAAAGTCAGTTCAATATGCATTGGTCCAAATAAGCAGATTGCATGATTATCATGGAATCAGATGACCAAAGATATATTATCAGTCAGTCAGTCTGTCTGCCTGTCTAACTGTCTGTCTATCTCTTATCCATATACCCAAATGTTAATCAAGCAACATTTATGACTGATTCCAGATAGACATCTGGGTCTATTTACCAATAATTACTAAATGCTGTGAACCAAGTATGAGATGGCTTTCTCCATCAAAGATTTCCCTTTAGACCTGGCCGGCAATTGCTGAAATAAATCTTTGCTGTAATCTAGCAAAATCTATTCTAGCAAAACACAGTCTGCGGGATAACTCTTCAAGGATTCCTTCCAGGTTTAATGGGAGGGAAATCTTCAAAGTGTTGGTTTTAAATGGACGATGCTTCCCCCATTCTAACCCTTAACAGAAAGTTAGATTTCATAGATTAAAAATCAAGAAATGAAACTTCGCTCTTTCTCTCTGTCTTTCAATCACTGCAGGGGAAAAGTAGGAGTCAAAATGAATACATCTGACATCCCTATCTTGAAAATCAGACAGAAACACCAATATGAGAAGACAAATAAGCTATGCAGAAATAACTGTACCTTCTCTCCTCATTCTCTCTTTTCCTCCCCCCACCATAAATATCGGCAAAATCACATCCAAGTCCCAATTTTCAGGGGAAAAAAAATGCTTACCAAAGGAGCATGTGGGGGAAATCATCTCTGTGATCCATGGGGCAAACAAGTGTGGCTGGTTAAAACAGTCCAAAAAGAACCAGGATTCTGGCAATGTCTCACCAAAGATGGAATGAAATAATGCAAACTTAATTTGTTTTAAAAAACGGGGAGACGGCGGCTTCTTTTCATCTTTTCTTTTTTCAAGAAGTAACTGAAAACCCTTAAAGGGCCAACATCCCAATCAGCTGCAAAGTCTGATTTCACAGCCATTCCTGGGCACCTTCGCCCAGTAAGCATCCCGAATTCTATCCTGCCAGCAAGGAAGCAGTAACAGTGTAGTAAAGCAAGAATAGTAATTACTCGGTGGTGATGGAGGTGACGGAAGTAGGAGCAGCAGCAGCAGCAGCAACTAATTGTAAATCAATTCTACAGAGTCTAAAGCGTATAGGCTTAGCACGGTAAGCAAAGATGCTGACCAGCTAAGTTGCTGCATTTCTGGATTGAAAATGGAAAATGTTACTCATTAATACCAAAGCAAGCACCCAAACTTAAACAGGGTGCTTCTCCATTAAAAAACCAAAACAATAACTATTTTGCCTGATTTCAAATGCCTTACTGCAAAGGTGCTAAAAAGATTGAGGAAAGAAGAGCAAGAAAGAGAGAGATTTGCATCATCTCTAGTTACTTTTCCTCTGACTTTCAAAGCCAGCTATTTTCTCTGTAACTGCAGGGATTAGAAATCGTTTTAAATTATTATTCTCTCTTCAACACTCTTAATAGTTACAAATCTCTCTGTATACATTTATTCCAAAGCCAAAACCTTCCAGAATTCCTCCCCAAGCTATCTTAAATCTGGCTTTTCCCTACATCATCATCATCATCATCACAACAACAACAACAACAACAACAACAACAACAGAGTTGGAAGGGACCTTGGAGGTCTTCTAGTCCAACCCCCAGCTTACGCAGGAAACCCTACACTACTTCAGACAGATGATTATCCAACATCTTCTTAAAAACGTCTAGTGTTGGAGCATTCACAACTTCTGGAGGCAAGCTGTTCCACGGATTTATTGTTCTAACAGTCAGGAAATTTCTCCTTAGTTCTAAATTGCTTCTCTCCTTGTTTAGTTTCCACCCATTGCTTCTTGTTCTACCTTCTTGTTCTATCTACTTGTTCTACTTACGTCTAGTCCTCCAGAATTCCAATGTCCTAATCACTTTTTTTTGAAAAAGTTTTTTTTATTTTTATTCTCATACAGACATTTTCACATATTTATCATCTCATTTCTCATTTCATTCTTTTACAAAATCTTTATACATATATTCTGCATTTATCTTATTGCTTTGTTAGTTCAAGGTTGCTTTTTTTACCATCCTCCCTTTCCATCTCATACAGCCCTTCCTTTTTTCTTCACTGTTTCCAAGGCGGCCCCATGGACCAGATCTAAGCACCCCGCGGGCTGGATCCGACCTGTGGGCCTTGAGTTTGACACCCCTGGTATAGGGTCTCCTGCTTGAGGAGGGGTTGGACTAGAAGACCAAACTGGGTGAAACCACACTCAATAGCAGCGATTGCGAGAGGGATCTTGGAGTCTTGGTAGACAGCCAACTAAATATGAGCCAGCAGTGTGCAGCAGCAGCCAAAAAGGCCAACGCAGTCCTGAGCTGCATAAATAGAGGGATACAATCAAGGACCAGAGAGGTACTAGTTCCACTCTATAAAGCCTTGGTCAGACCACACCTAGAGTACTGCATCCAGTTTTGGTCACCACACTACAAAAAAGACATTGAAACCCTAGAGAAAGTGCAGAAGAGAGCAACCAGGATGATAAAGGGTCTGGAAAATAAAACATACGAAGAGCGGTTGCAGGAACTGAGCTTGGCCAGTTTAGTGAAGAGAAGGACCAGGGGTGACATGATAGCAGTGTTCCAATACTTGAGGGGCTGCCAAAGAGAGGAGGGGGTCAGGCTGTTCTCTATGGCACCAGAGAGCCAGACAAGGAATAACGGATGGAAGCTGACCAAGGAGAGATTCAACCTGGAAGTGAGGAGAAACTTTCTGACATTGAGAGCGATCAACCAGTGGAACAGCTTGCCAGCGGAGGTCGTGAGAGCCCCAACACTTGCGACCTTCAAGGAGAGACTGGACTGCCATCTGTCTCAAATGGTGTAGGAACTCCTGCTTGAGCAGGGGGTTGAACTAGATGACTTACAAGGTCTCTTCCAACTCTAATAATAAATCTAAACCTCCAAGGTCTCTTCCAACTCTGCTATTCTTTTAAGAGAGGTGATCACTTGATAAATCAGCCAGTCCAAAGATGGATTAGGAAAGCTGCATGGCTAGGCTTGCTGAATAACTAATTGGTGGGTTTGTGTGTGTGGTCAAGTGTGGAGAGCCACCTCTCCTGCTTTATTTTGCAGGAGATGTTTTGATAACCGCTTATCAAAACAAGTCACCTTCTCGAGCAACCTCCTTGGCTGGGCTCAGCATCTAAGCAAAGCAAAGTCAGACCAGTGATGAATGCTCAGACATTTTGCTCATGCCTGCAGTATTGCTATTATAAATATTATAGATTTAGATATTAAACGGATCGATATTTGCCATTACTATTATTGCAAGTGTAAGAAACGGTCTTTGGAGCTTTCCAAATGCTATTTAAATGACATATGAAACTGGACTTCACTTAAATGTCTGATAATATAAAAATAACAAAGGATGGGTTTATACCAACAGTGAAATGCTACCGGTTCGGCCTGGTTTGGGCCAGTGGTGGGTTCCTACCAGTGCGGTCCACTCTATAGCACCGGTAGCAGCCTGCTGGTGACATCACAGTACCGGTGCGGTCGATTGCTGGTGCCTGGGCGCCGCCATTTTTTTAAAAAAGTTTTTTAACTTTTTTTTAAAAAAAATCTTCTACGCATGCCCAGAAGCCGAGCTTCCTGCACTGCGCATGCGCTGCCTTCCTACCCCACAGTGAGTCCAAGCAGGGGAGGATGGCTGAGGAAGTGCGTGAGACGCTGAAAGAACGGGCGGCAGGAGCTATCTCCATTCCCCTCCTTTCAGCAGTCCGAGAAGCCACGAAAGCGCAGTGATGATCCCAGGCATTTTCATACGTTCGAGGCTTCTCGAGCTGCTGAGGGGAGGGGGAATGGGCGGCAGGAGCCTAGGATCATCGAATGGGGAGAAGCATTCAGGCCGGACGGAGCCTCCTAGAAGAACCGGTGCCGCAGTCTTGCTGCTCCCGCTGGGGGGGGGGTTGCGTTGCGGGTGGGCAATGCCCCCCACTTCTCCGGCCGCTGCCAAGCTCCTGAGGCCCACCCCCACCCGGTCACATGGCTGGCAAGCCACACCCACAAAATAAGCCATGCCCACAGAGTGGTAGTAAAAAAAATAGGAACTCGCCCCTGGTTTGGGCGCACCGGTAGTGGCGGCCGTCGGTTCAGGGAACCAGTAGCGGCAGTAGCACGAGTCTCCGCCCACCCACCTGGATGTCACCATTTTCTTTTTTTTAACCCTCTGCGCATGCGCAAAGCATTCTGCGCATGTGCAGAGGGTGAAAAAGCACACAGAAGAGCGGAACGAGGGTGAAAAAGCACGCACGCAAAGCGTGCACTTCCGAACCAGTAGGGAAGGTAAGTAGGTTTCACTGCTGGTTTATACACTCCACTTGCCATGGCTGTTTTAATCACAGAGGTAGCCCTTGCTTACTGACTATCTTGTTTAGTGACTGTTTGAAGTTACAACAATAAAAACAATAGCTTTGTGACTAATCCTTGTTTTTATGACCATTGCAGCAACTTGTGACCACGTGATTGCCATTCAAGGACTTCAGAACTGGTTTATGACAAACAGAGTTAAATAGACACGGTGGAAGTAAAAGTCACAGTTTTGCTGAACAACCAAAAGAGAAGTGAGGTCACAACCCATGTGATTTTCTGCTTAGTGACCACAGTGCTTAGCAAGAGAGTTGCTAGTCCTTGAAGCAAAAACTACCTAAATAAGCCACAGTTGCCCTACTCACAAATCTCTATAAGCCAAAGTTTACACAATATGCTAAACTAAGACAAGCAAACCATATTCTAGCAAGCGAACCAAAGCATACTTTGGCTGCCATTGTGCATTTTTTCCTACAAAAGCAATCCAACTCATTTCAATAGGACTTGCTTCAGATTAGGCAAGACTTCAGTTGCAATGTTAGGCAAAATATTTCCTAACATTTTGCCTAACATTGGGGAATGTTAACTGTCAAACAAGCTATCCGTAAACAGCCCAATGAAAGAACTTCCAAGTCCACTCCCACCAACATTGACAGGACAAGCCACTCAAACAGGGGCGTCAAACTCGCGTCGTCACGGCGTCGTCACATGACGTATCGGGACTTTCCCCCCCCCCTTTGCTAAATTGGGCGTGGGCATGGCCAGCGCGTGATGCATCCGGCCCGTGGGCCATGAGTTTGACAGCCCTGCACTGGAAGCAAAGAAGACAGCCCTGCACTGGAAGCAAACTGAGAGCAATGGTTATCTTTGCTGGGAGTTGGGCGTCCCCTGGGAGTTGGGCGGCATAGAAATCCATTAAATTAAATTAAATTAAATTAAATCAAATCTTCGGGACCGCATCCTACCTCATACATCCCTACGACCAGTTAGGTCCCACAGAGTCGGTCTCCTCCAGGTCCCTTCAACCAAACAATGTCGGTTGGTGGGACCAAGGGGGAGAGCCTTCTCTGTGGGAGCTCCGGCTCTCTGGAACCAACTCCCCCCAGAGATCTGAACCATTCCCGCCTTGCTGGCCTTCCGGAAAGCTATTAAGACATGGCTCTTCCAGCAAGCGGGGTGATTGTGACTGTTGCTTGTGTTGTTTTTATTTTTAATTGCTATTTAATTGCTGTTTTTATTGTACTATAGCTGTTCTTATACATGTTGTACGCCGCCCTGAGTCCCTTGGGAGTAGGGCGGCATATAAGAATCGCTAAATAAAATAAATAAATAAATAAACTGCACTTCTTATTAGCACTTACTAGCACTGATGATGTGACCTAGTTTGGGTGATGAAACATCTGCAGGAAAACAACCAAGCTCAGAGAGCACCAAGGACCCCTCATTTCAGCCCTGAGCTACAAATATTCTCCTTTGTTGGAACCATACTTAGTGAGCTTATGACTAATTTAAACATGGATATTCATTTATTTTAATAGATTAAAATGGACTGCCAGGGAATAACTAAACACACGGAAAGACAATTATGCATTCACTATCTAAACCAGTGTTTCTCCATCTCAACTACCTTAGGAGGTGTGGACTTCAATTCCCAGAATTTCCCAACCAGCCCTGCTGACTAGGGAATTGTGGGAGTTGAAGTCCACACCTCTTAAAGCAGTTGAGATTGAGAATCACTAGTCTAACCATATTGGAAAGGTCTGTAGAGATTCTCAGTCATCCAGGTCATGGTTGTCCCAAAGATGCTTTTTCAGGGGGCAACTGGACTTTCTTGTTTTTTTTTTCTTTTGAAGATGTTTTGCTTCTCATCCAAGACGCTTCTTCAGCTCTGACAGGAGAGTGGGGAAAATCCTTAAAAATCCTTCCATTCCCCACTGTCCTGTCAGAGCTGAAGAAGCTTCTTGGATGAGAAGTAAAACGTCTTCAAAAGAAAAACAAACAAACAAGAACGTCCAGTTGCCTCCTGAAAATGCACCTTTGGGACATATTGGAAAGGGAAGGAAAAGGACAAGCTCAGTGGCTAAGACATTGAGCTTGTCGATCAGAAAGGTTGGCAGTTCGGCGGTTCGAATCCCTAGTATAGGTCTCCTGCCTGAGCAGGGGATTGGACTAGATGACCTCCAAGGTGCCTTCCAACTCTGTTACTGTTACTGAATTGCAGTGGCAGAACAAGATTCCAGGAAGTTTACCAAAGGATCCCTTTTTCCTCTGTGTGTTTCAATTACTTCTCACGGCTTACGGAAATGCATCCTGAACTCTTCATTGCATCCGCGTATCACTGGCAGAATCCACTGACATCCCACAAGGCTGCATTCTGCCAGTTAATTATATGCTCCTTTAGACAGAACACAAGCAAATAATCACTCTCTCTTTTTCCGGGAGGCTGAAAAATAAGTACACAAAAGCTCAGGGCTGGCATTGATGGATGGACCTAATGAATCTGACCCGCGAGTTCCCACTGGAAGATCTTTGCGTTATATTTAGGACTTGACAATATGGTTGGATGCTTTCACTCTGCCCTTTATTAATTTCCTCCTTGATGTCGGAGAGCTTGTGCACTGGTGGCGGGGTCTGAAACTGGCAGTGACTAACCAGAGAAAGATATCATGGGATAGTGACAGATTGCTCAAAGGAAGCACCAACTCAGTGGGCAGCCACTGGTCAAAATGACAGCTCTCATGGAAGAGATCGTTGCTAAAGAGATTGACAATAAGACACTCAGCACTGCAGCAGGTTTATGCATCTCCCTCACCCGCCTCCCTGCCTGTCAATACGGGGAAAGCTTTATCAGGTTCCAAAAACGTCGATCAGCACTTTTGCATGGAATTTGGAACGATTTTGAAAGCAGCGTGTGAGCATCGGGAAGGAAAGGTTGTTGGAAATTATTTTATGTACCGTATTTTTCAGAGTATAAGACGCACCTTTTTCCTCCCTAAAAGTGGCTGAAAATTTGGGTGCGTCTTATACTTCGAATGTAGCTTTTTTTTCCAGCCCTAACTAGGTGCTAACAGATCTTCCCAGCTCTTACCTTGCAGGCTTTTTCATTGTTACTCTCTCCAAAGAATGTTTTTCCAGCCCTAAGTCTTTGCAGAATTTTTTTCCATTGCTCTACTTGCTCCGAATAAGTTTTTTTCTAGCCCTAACCAGGTGCTAACTATCTTCCCAGCTTTTACCGGCTTGCAGGCTCTTTCATTGTTATTCTCTCAGAAGAAGGTTTTTTTAAGTCCTAACCAGGGGATAAAATAATGTGCTGAAGCTGCTCCGAATGTTTTTTTCTAGCCCTAACCAGGTGCTATCTTCCCAGCTCTTACTGGCTTGCAGGTTCTTTCATTGTTATTCTCTCAGAAGAAGGTTTTTTTAAGTCCTAACCAGGGGATAAAATAATGTGCTGAAGCTGACCAGACTAAGGACGCTAGCCAGCTGAATACCTGGTAGGCAGATTTTCCCACCTATTTTCCTCCCCAAAAACTAAGGTGCATCTTATACTCCGGTGCGTCTTATACTCCGAAAAATACAGTAAGTAAAAAAGTAAAGTCTTCCCCAGTCCAGTTGAGTCATCTCTGTTTCTTACCCAAGGGAGCCAGCATTATCCAAAGATGCTTCCATGGTCATGTGGCCAGCATGACTATACGCCAAGGCACATGGAACACTGTTACCTTCCCACTGAAATGGTACCTATTTATCTACTCACATTTGCATGCTTTCGAACAGCTAGGTAGGCAGGAGCTGGGGTGAATAATGGGAGCTCATCCTGTTACACGGTGCTTGGGTCTCGAACCTGGCTATCAGCTTTCCAGCTGATAACCTCAGCGTCATTAACCACTGAGCCATCAAGCTCCCTTTTATGTGAGTAAATCCCAATCCCAAATGGACTGCACATGCCCTAGGCATAGACTTGCAAATGAATATTTTTTTTCTGGATCACATAAGTACCCAGAATGTCTATGGAGCTTCTCAGTCATCCAGGTCATGGTTGTCCCGAAGGTGCTTTTTCAAGAGGCTACTGGACTTTCTGGTTTTTCTTTGAAGACGTTTCACTTCTCATCCAAGAAGCTTCTTCAGCTCTGACTGGATGGTGAGGAATAGAAGGATTTATACTCCTCGCAGACACTGGTCATTTGTATTACTTTGGAGTTAAGGTCACCTGGAGGTTTATCTGTGTCATCAAGGTCACCCGAGTAGTGCAAATGGGTGTGGAGCCTTCTTGGAATTGCTGAAAGGACGGTGTTATAGATTGGAGATAGATGATGTTGTATGCCTCCCCTGTGTTGTGTATCACATATAAACCACCAGGTGACCTTAATGACTCGCTAAAAGGATGCAAATGACCAGCTGACTGCAAGGAGTATAAATCCTTCCATTCCTCACCATCCAGTCAGAGCTGAAGAAGCTTCTTGGATGAGAAGCGAAACATCTTCAAATAAAAACCAGAAACCCAGTTGCCTCTTCAAAAAGCACCTTTGGGATAAGTACTCAGAGTGTATCAGCAGCCAAGATCAGTGGTGGGTTGCTACCGATTTGCCCCGGATCGGGCGAACCAGTAGTGACGGCGGCAGGAGGCTCCGCCCACCTGCCCAAACGTCTCTGTGCATGCGCAGAAGCACCGCACGTGCGCACGCGTGCCCAATAGTGAACTGGTAGCGAAGATAATTGAAACCCACTACTGGCCTAGATGTACCTTTGAGTTAGTGGCACATAAAAAACCTATGTTGCTTTGCAAATAATAGTGTCTGCTTAGAACACAGAATCATAGAGCTGAAAGGGATTTTCGCATCTTCTAGTCCAACCCTTGTGCAAGGCAGGAGACCTATACTGTCCCAGTCAAATGGTCATCCAGTCTATTTTTGAGAAATTCCCATGATGGAGACTTCCAGCAAAAAATGTCCATTGTGGACAATGGGTTTGCTTGCCCCCCCCCTGCAATATTTGTTTAATGACCATTATCTTTGGTGTTGTAAAAAATGTTGCAAAATCAGATTGATCACACGGGTGGCTTTGACTTACAACTGTCATGATCTAAGATGGAAATTCCAGGCTCCATTACCCTTAAGTCAAGTACTAGCTGTGTATAGGCAGACATATACACATGTATGCTAAAGGCTCAGCAGTAACATAATAACAGAATAGCACAATAATAGAGCTAGAAGGGACCTTGGGGTAGAGATGGGTTTCAGCAGGTTCTGACCAGTTCTGGAGAACCGGTAGCGGAAATTTTGAGTAGTTCGGAGAACCGGTAAATACCACCACTGACTGGCCCCGCCCCCATCTATTCTCTGCCTCCTGAGTCCCAGCTGATCGGGAGGGAATGGGGATTTTGCAGTAACCTTCCCCTGCCACGCACATCAAGCCACACCACCAAGCCACACCAAGCCACACCCACAGAACCGGTAGTTAAAAAAAATTGAATCCCACCACTGCTTGGAGGTCTTCTAGTCCAACTCCCTGCTTAGGCAGGAAACCCTACACCACTTCAGACAAATGGCTATCCAGTCTTTTCTTAAAAGCGTCCAGTGTTAGAGCACCCACAACTTCTGGAGGCAAGCTGTTCCACTGATTAATTGTTCTAAGTGTCAGGAAATTTCTCCTTAGTTCTAAGTTGCTTCTCTCCTTGATCAGTTTCCACTCATTGCTTCTTGTCCTGCCCTCAGGTGCTTTGGAGAATAGCTTGTCTCCCTCTTCTTTGTGGCAACCCCTGAGATATTGGAACACTGCTATCATGTCTCCCCTAGTCCTTCTTTTCATTAAACTAGACATACCCAGTTCTCGCAGCCCTTCTTCATATGTTTTAACCTCCAGCGCTGCTCTCCCCATTCATCTTTGTTGCTCTTTTCTGTACTCTTTCCAGAGTCAAGTTTTATTAGTAAAATGATTTGGAGTAAAATAGCAGAACGATCTGGAGTGGAAAGCTATGAAAGAATAAATATTGCTATCTGGAAGCTTGAGCCACTTAAAAGAGTGAATGTTTGCTGCTGTGTTTTGTTGCTGGTTTTGCTCATGCCAAGAAATTAAATTGAAACACAGCTTTGCCTTGTAAATAGTTTTATTAGAATTGGGAATCAAGCTATTTCTCCCTTTTGCCATAGGGTTACCCCAAACTTCCTTCATGCCTTTCTCTTTCCTTTCTTGGCTGAACTTGAAAACTAGGCAAGCTCAACCCTGGTTCATGGATGGGTAGAAAAACCATGTAGGAAATCAGTGGATTTCTCTTTTTCCTTAGAAAGGGAAGGAAAAAGGGGTCAGCAAGCATTTGGTTTCTCTTGCTCTTTGGCTTTCTTGGCCTAGAAAATGTTAACTGGGAATCATAACTAGGTAATTTGGAATCTGCTAATCCAAGAGGAAACAACATTTTGAAGAAATGCATTATTGATGTGCTAAAGCTTATTTTGTCATGGCAAGGGAACTGGGGAAATCTGATAGGATTTTTTTTCCCAATGAAAGCTACAAGCACCTCTTTGCAGTAGTCTCCTCTGTCATCAACCCCAAAGTCCATTGGCCTCAATCTTGCTATGCTATGTTTTAAAAAAGTTTTAAAATTTGGGTTTTTTGTACTAGCCAAAATCTGAGGTAATTTGTTGTTTTGCTTGACTAATGATAGATGGCTGGTCTTTTCATAGTTCTCCTCTCTTCTCCTCTCCTCCCCTCCCCTCCCCTCCTCCCCTCCCCTCCCCTCCCCTCCTCTCCTCTCTCCCCTCCCCTTCTCTCCCTCTCCTCTCCTTTCTTCTCCTCTCCCTCTCCTCTCCCTCTCTCCCCTCACCCTCTCCCTCCTTTCCTCTCTCCCCTCCCCTTCTCTTCCTCTCCTCTCCTCTCCTCTCTCCCCTCACCCTCTCCATCTCCTCTCCTCTCCCTCTCTCCCCTCACCCTCACCCTCTCCCTCTCCTCTCCTCTCCCCACTCCCCTCCCCTTCTCTCCCTCTCCTCTCCTCTCTTCCCTCCCCTTCTCTCCCTCTCCTCTCCTCTCCTCTCTCCCCTTCTCTCCCTCTCCTCTCCCCCCTCCCCTTTTCTCCCACTCCTCTCCTTTCTTCTCCTCTCTCTCTCCCTCTCCTCTCCCTCTCCTCTCCTCACCCTCTCTCCCCTCACCCTCTCCCTCTCTCCCCTCCCCTTCTCTCCCTCTCCCTCTCCTCTCCTCTCTCCCCTCCCCTTCTCTCCCTCTCCTCTCCCCCCTCACCCTCTCCCTCTCCTCTCCTCTCTCCCCTCCCCTTCTCTCCCTCTCCTCTCCTCTCTCCCCTCCCCTTCTCTCCCTCCCCTTTCCTTTCTTCTCCTCTCCCTCTCCTCTCCCTCTCCTCTGCTCTCCCTCTCTCCCCTCACCCTCTCCCTCTCTCCCCTCCCCTTCTCTCCCTCTCCTCTCCTCTCTCCCCTCCCCTTCTCTCCCTCTCCTCTCCTTTCTTCTCCTCTCCCTCTCCTCTCCCTCTCCTCTCCTCTCCCTCTCTCCCCTCCCCTTCTCTCCCTCTCCTCTCCTTTCTTCTCCTCTCCCTCTCCCTCTCCTCTCCCTCTCTCCCCTCACCCTCTCCCTCTCTCCCCTTCCCTCCTCTCTCTCTCCTGAGAGAAGATAAGGTATCAGCCTTTAAACATCTGAATTGCTGTTGCACAAAAGGAGGAGTGGAATGTATTGTGCCAAAGAACACAGGAAAGAGATTCAGCCAAGGTAGACCTCGCCTTTCAACTACAATTGACCCCAAATTTTCTCTTGCTAAGTGAGACATTGGTTAAGTGAGTTTTGCTCCGTTTCATGAGCTTTCTCACCATGGTTGTTAAGTGAATCATTGTAGATGTTAAGTTAGTAATATGGTTGTTAAGTGAATCTGGCTTCCCCATTGACTTTGCTTGTCAGAAGATTGCAAAAGGGGATCACATGACCCCAGGACACTGCAACCGTCATAAACATGAGTCGATTTTGCCACGGGGAGACTGCAATGGTCGTAAGTGTGAGAAATGATCATAAGTCATTTTTTCAATGCCATTGTAGCTTTGAATGGTCACTAAATGAACTGTTGCAAGTCGAAGACTACCTGTAGTAACTTCCAACTGCATGAGAAGTATCCAGCAGAACAGCCTGCCTCATACTGGGGCTCCATATTAATAGCTATGCAAAAATTCAGTTTGGCGATTTGGTATGAAAGCAGTTCATTTGCAACTGTAAACTGAACTGACTTTTCCTATTGACTGGACTGGAATCGATGTTCCGAATCACCTGATATCAAATTGAACTGATGCCTTTGAATGAAATGGATTTGTCAGTTTGGTTTAAAGTGCCATGTTGCTCTAAATCTGACCATTATATCAAACAGAGGATGTTTGAAGCTTCAAATCAAGAATTCAAACTGGATTAGGAGTGATTCCTACATCCCTTTTCCATAAATGCCTGCCTACGTGTCAATTGAGAATGCCTGCTTTGCTGGTGATTGTAATAATGCAACCATAAATGTGTTAGCATTTAAGGCAAGATGAGATTCTGATGTGTCTGTGACAGCAGGCAAGCCCAACTCTGCATTCTGAATTCAACTCTCTTTATGTTGTTCTTTTTTAGTTCAATAAACTCCAAGCAATAAAATACTGAACTCAGATGATATTGACAAATGCACAGAGAGAATGAGAATTCTCAGCTTTATTTAATTCCTTCCCTGGGATGCCAGCAGCATAAAAATGTATCAGGGTGCCAAACAGAGAAGAAATGGAATACTGCTACAATAGCAAAGTATGCCCTATGTGCTTCTACATCCATGGTACAGAGTAACAGAGTTGGAAGGGACCTTGGAGGTCTTGTAATCCAACTTCCTGCTCAAGCATGAGACCCTATACCATTTCAGACAAATGGTTGTCCAGTCTCTTTTTAAAAGCCTCCAGTGAGGGAGCATTCACAAGTTCTGGAGGCAAGCTGTTGCACTGGTTAATTGTTCTCACTGTCAGGAAATTTCTCCTTAGTTCTAGGTGGCTTCTCTCCGGCCAGTCTGGCAAAGAGAAGGACCAGGGGTGACATGATAACAGTGTTCCAATACTTGAGGGGCTGCCACAGAGAGGAGGGGGTCAGGCTATTTTCCAAAGCACCAGAAGGCCAGACAAGGAATCATGGATGGAAACTGACCAAAGAGAGATTCAACCTGGAAATAAACTTTCTGACGGTGATAGCAATCAACCAGTGGAACAGCTTGCCTGCAGAGGTGGTGAGAGCTCCAACACTTGAGATTTTCAAAAAGAGATTGGACTGCCATTTATCCGAAATGGTGTAGGGACTCCTGCTTGAGCAGGGGGTTGGACTAGATGATCTACAAGGTCCCTTCCAATTCTAACAATAATCTAATCTAATCCTTCATTAGTTTCCATTCATTGCTTCTTGTCCTGCCTTCAGGTGCTTTGGAGAATAGCTTGACTTCCTCTTTTTGTGGCAGCCCCTGAGATATTGGAACACTGCTATCATGTCTCCCCTGATTCTTCTTTTCATTAACCTAGACATACCCAATTCCTGCAATTGTTCTTCCTATGTTTTAGCCACCAGCACCCTAATCCTTGGACCCTGCTCATTATGGTGGTAGGTTGTAAGTTGTAACATTCATAAAACAATGTATTTTGCTGGGATCATTAAGCAGTCACTGCAGTCACCAATGGCTCGCTATAGTCATGGTTTTGCCAAAAACGTTTAGTACACGGCGGGTTTTGGCAAAACTGTCATAAGATGTGGTCACATGACCACACAACGCTGCAAACAGCTGTAAATCTGCCTGTGTTGCTGATTGCCCAAAGTCCCAAAGATGCTTTTTCAGGAGGCAACTGGACTTTTCTTGTTTTTTTTCTTTTGTCTTTGAAGACCTTTCACTTCTCATCCAAGAAGCTTCTTCAGCTCTGACTGAATGGTGGGGAATGGAAGGATTTATACTCCTTGCAGACAGCTGGTTATTTGCGTTCTTTTAGAGAATCATTGAAGAAGGTTTATCTGTGTCCTCATGGTCACTCGCGTAATGCAGATGGTTGCCAGTTGCCTCTTGAAAAAGCACCTTTGGGACAACCATGACCTGGATGACTGAGAATCTCCATAGACTTTTAGCCATGCACTTTGGTATGAACACCCTTCGAATGGTGTGGGAATATGAACGGATTTCCAGAAAAAAAAATTGCAGACCACAGGAACCATTTGCACCACTCAGGTGACCCTGAGGACGCAGATAAACCTTCAAGTGCCTCAATGACTCTCTGAAAGGATGCAAATTACCAGCTGTCTTCAAGAAACATAAATCTTTCCATTCCCCACCATCCAGTCAGAGCTGAAGAAGCTTCTTGGATGAGAAGTGAAAGGTCTTCAAAGAAAAAAAGAAAACACAAGAAAAGTCCAGTTGCCTCCTGAAAAAGCATCTTTGGGACAACCATGATCTGGATGACTGAGAATCTCCATAGACTGATTGTCCAAAGTATCGTCATGGAACTGTGGGGGAGGGTGTGATCATCAGAACTTCGGATCTGGATCAAAAGTCTTCTTTTCCAGGTAGGTCATAACTTCAACTGGTGATAAGTTATACCCATCCAAGTCAACTTCACCCACATCAATTCAACCACACTTGAATACAACATGTTTGTGTGTGCATTCTTCTCTAATGTATATATTTTTGTGTGCAGCTTTTTAAAAATTGGTTGCACGGAGGAGCCGCGCAGTGGTTAGAGTGCAGTACTGCAGGCTACTTCTGCTGACTGCCAGCAATTTTGCAGTTCAAATCTCACCAGGTTCAAGGTTGACTCAGCCTTCCATCCTTCTGAGGTGGGTAAAATGAGGACCCAGATTGTTGGGGGCAATATGCGGACTATGTAAACCGCTTAGAGAGGGCTGTAAAGCACTGTGAAGCAGTATATAAGTCTAAGTGCTATTGCTATTGCTATGTTTGGGCCAAACATTGTTCCACAGCTTCCATACATTTATTTATTGCAGCCAAACAATTTTGTGACTTGATACATTTTGTGTCTCGAAACAAAATGTTACAGCATAGGCTTCTATTTGTATGCAGAGCATGCCCTTTCTATGGTTCTCCATTCTCTGGGTTAAGGAGGGAGGGCAGGGAGACATTGTTTAAAAGATGACTGCAATAAATCTATTTAATGAATGTTTAATGGGGGCCAGTTACCCAAGAATGGGTGGCTTCATTGACAGGCTGATTAAAGGACAATGCAAATAACTGCAAACGCTCCTATGCAAATTAGACTGTAAGGATCCAATCTCGGTTAAATTGTGTAAAAGTAATTCAAAGGTTCAAAGCCATCAAAGGTTGTAATACATGGAGACAAAGCACCAAGATGGTTGGTCGCTCCCTTTTCTTGCCTTCAATTTTACATATATTTTGTTACATTTCTCCTTAGCTTTGTTTAACATTCGCCCAACAGATTTATGTCACTTCTTTTCTTAAGTATATTTAATTACTTTACTGATGCGTAGAGACATTGCAAAGCCCAGCTGGTCTGCTGCCAACAAAATCAGGCTTCTCCATGAGTTTATTTATGTAATTCATCCAGGATTCTTCTTCTGGATTGGATCAAGCTTTCATCAGGGTTAGCATATGTTCATTTTTTTTAATTACAATTTTTTTAAAATTTTATTTCACATCTTTACATCACAAATATACAATTTCATTTTCTCAATAATAATACAATACTCTTATACATGTTTTTTGTTTCATTAAAACAATTATTATTTTTTGTACCATCGAGACTGCTTTGTACCATCGAGACTGCCATTCCTTACTCCCCTTCTTTATTTCCCACAACCCTTCTCCCTCTTCTCCTCCCTCTACTCTTACTTTCCTTTCCCTCCCTTCCGTCGTTCTCTACATACCTTTCCTCTCTCCTACTGCTCTCCTCTTCCCTCCTCTTCCCTTCTCTCCCATCCTGAGCTTGGCCAGTCTGGCGAAGAGAAGGTCCAGGGGTGACATGATAGCAGTGTTCCAATACTTGAGGGGATGCCTCAGAGAGGAGGGGGTCAGGCTGTTCTCTATGGCACCAGAAAGCCAATCAAGGAATAATGGATGGAAGCTGACCAAGGAGAGATTCAACCTGGAAGTGAGGAGAAACTTTCTGATGGTGAGAGCGATCAACCAGTGGAACAGCTTGCCAGCAGAGGTTGTGAGAGCCCCAACACTTGCGACCTTCAAGGGGAGACTGGACTGCCATCTGTCTCAAATGGTGTAGGAACTCCTGCTTGAGCAGGGGGTTGGACTAGATGACCTACAAGGTCCCTTCCAACTCTAATAATAAATCTAAATCTAAATCTATCCTCTTTTCCCCTCTTTAGCCTCCTCTCTTCTCCCTTTCTTCTTTCCTCATCTTCTTTCTCTTTCTTTTTCTATTGTTGTGTTTTTTTATTCTAATAGATCTCGGGATGGTCTTCCAGCAGTCTCGATTCATTATTTATTTAACGCCTCTTTTCTATTTCTTTCATATATTAATAAATTCAATTTTTAATGTATATTTGTCTAGTATACTTTTTCTATATTTCCCTTCCCCTCCCCTCTTCCATTTCAAGTGTGTCATCTGGGTTTCTCTTTCATTCTTATTTCCCCTCTATTCATTCATATTTTTCCCCCAACCAATCATAAAATCTTCCCCATGTCTTGTAATACAACGTTGCAGGCCTAAGATCCCAATTAAAAATAAATTCCTCTTTATCTTTTAGTCTAAGTGTTAATCTATTCATTTCTGCGCAGTCTAAATTTTTTATTATTATCTGTCCTTCTTCAGGTATATTCACTGCTTTCCAATTTTGTGCAAATACTATTCTCGCTGCCATTACTATATGTACTATCAAATAAGTATCTTCTGTATTGTCTTTTTCTGGTAAGATACCCAATAGGAATATTTCTGGTCTTAATTCTATCTTAAATTTTAACATTTTTTCTAACCATATTTGTATTTTAGTCCAAAAATTTCTTGCTTCTTTGCACGTCCACCACATATGATAATAAGATCCTGGAATTTGATGACATTTTCAACATCAATGTCCTACCTGTTAATGACTACTTCAGCTTCAACCGCAATAATACAAGAGCTCACAATAGATACAAACAATGTAAACCGCTCCAGACTTGATTGCAAAAAATTCGACTTCAACAACAGAGTTGTCAACGCCTGGAACACTTTACCTGACTCAGTAGTTTCTTCCCCAAACCCCAAAAACTTCAACCTCAGATTATCTACCATCGACCTCACCCCATTCCTAAGAGGTCGGTAAGGGGCGTGCATAAGCGCACAATCATGCCTACAGTTCCTGTCCTAATGTACCTATATACTCATGCCTCTTTTACTCTTATTCATCCTTGTACTATTACATATATATTCAATCATGTTTTACTGTTTATACTTTGTTTATAATCATATATGCTTGACAAATAAACAAATACAAATACTGATTTATCCTCTGCAATGATAGAGGAGCTGAGTCTGCAAGACGCATGGAGAAGAAGATCCCCGAAAGAAAAACAATATACTTTCTATTCAACTAGGCATATGTCGTGGTCAGGAATAGATATGATGTGGATGTCAGCAGAATTATTAACTAAAGTACAGACAATGGATATTGAAACAAATATTTGGGTGGACCACAACCTGATAACGATGACATGGAAAGGACAGAGAAAAAGAACAAGGTGGACATTAAATTTGAGACTATTAAACGAAAAGAATTTTCAATTATACATAGAAAAGGAATTGAACTTTTTCTTTAAAGAAAATTAAAAAGAAGATACATCATTACAAAATGTATTGGACACTTGTAAAGCATATATAAGGGGTTTAGCAATGACGTATTTAGGAAAACAAAAGAAACAGATAAGACAGAAACAAAGTAAGTTGGAGGAGAAGTTCAAACAATTAGAAACAGAATTACAAAGAAATCAACAAGATAAAATGATTAAAGAAAAAACAGACTTACAAAGACATAAAATAAACATAATAGAAAATGAGGAATTAGCTTATAAAATAAAATCAATGAAACAAAACTTTTTTGAAAATTCGAATAAACCAGGGTGCTGGTTGACTTATAAAATGGAGAAAGAAAAAGAACAGAAGTGAATTAATCAATTGATAGACCCTGAAGGAAAGATATATTATCAAAATAAAGAAAAGAAGAAAATAGTGGAAAATTATTATAAGCAACTATATCAACAAGAAGTAGTAGAAGATGGAAAGATAAAACAATATTTGGAAAGAGCTGAAATACCAAAAATACCGGAGAACTTAAAAAAAAGACTAGAAGAGAGAATAACAATGATGGAAGTGATAGAAGGAATTAAAAGGCAGAAGAATGGGAAAACACCGGGACCAGACGGATTGCCAGCAGAACTATACCAAACCTTACAGGATGTATTAAGTAATACATTTTTGGAAGTATTTAATGATTTAATGTTAAAGGCTAAAATGCCGAACTCGTGGACAGAGGCGTATATAACTCTCATACCCAAAAAAGAGGTAGATCTTCAACAAATAAAGAATTATAGACCAATTTCTCTACTGGATGCGGATTATAAAAAGTTTGCATCAATAATGGCGGAAAGACTGAAGAGATTATTGAATGAATTCATTCATATAGACTAAAATGGATTTTTACCGAAAAGACAGATAAGAGACAATATGTGAACAATTTTAAATGCCCTGGAATATTATGAAGCACATCCAGAGAAACAAATGGCATTATTGTTTTTAGACGCACAGAAGGCCTTTGATAATGTGAATTGGAAATGTATGATAATGCAACTACAAATGATGGATTTTGGAGAAAAGTTTATAAATGTGGTTAAAACTATATATAATGATCAATCAGTTAAAATGACAGTTAATGGTGAAATGACCAAAAAAGTGAATATTAGAAAAGGTACCAGACGATGTCCGCTGTCTCCACTATTGTTTATTTTAACATTAGAGATTCCAAATAGAAAGATAAGACAAGATGAGGAAATAAAAGGAATGAAAATTAGAAAAGAAGAATTTAAATTGCAAGCATTTGCAGATGATTTGGTGTTTATTATGGAAGATCCAGTAGAAACAGGCCCAAGATTAATGAGGCAAATAGAGCAATATGGAGAAGTGGTGGGGCTGAAAATCAATAAGGATAAGACAAAAATAATAGTAAAAAACATGACGGAAAAACAAAACAGTAAAATAGTGGAGCAGCTAGGCATACAAATAGTAAAGAAAGTTAAATATTTGGGTATCCAACTATCAGCCAGATGTGCAGCAATAAAAAGAAGATAATTATTATAAATTGAGAAATCAAATTGAGATTGACTTAGATAAGAGGAAAAACATACAAGTATCACTAATGGGAAGAATAGCTTTAATCAAAATGAACATTTTGCCTAGAATTTTATTTCTATTTCAAATGATACTGATAAAACTGGAGAAAAAAATACTTTGAAGGATTGAATAAAATAATATGGAAATATATATATGGCAAGGGAAGAAAGCAAGAATAAATGTTAAAATGTTGCAAGATACAAGACTTAGAGGGGGGTTTGGTCTACCGAACTGGGAGATTTATTATCAAGCGGCAGTGTTAACATGGTTGAAGGAATGGGTTTTATTGAGAAATGTAAGGTTGTTAACTTTAGAAGGACATGATTTGCAACTAGGATGGCATGCATTCTTATGGTATGGGAAAAATAGAATACACTCATATTTCCAGAGACACTATGTAAGAAATAGCTTATTAAAGGTGTGGGAGAAAGTAAAAGAAAAACACTACAGAGAAATACCAATGTGGCTTTCAACTAGGGAAGCGTTGACATACCCAAAATTGACAAATATACAAAATATTATTAGATACAAGGACATTTTAACAGAAAAGGGAGAACTGAAACAAAAACAAGATTTAGAAAAACAAGGAATTAAGTTAGATTGGTATACATATTTGCAAATAAAATCAAGACATAAAGAGGATTTTAAAGAATACGGTTTTAATTTTGGAAAATCAGAACTGTATGAGATACTGATAGGAACAGATGAAAAAAATGATTAAAAAACTATATAATTACTTGCTACAGGTAAAAATGGAAGAAGAAGTGGTGAAAGAAACAACGATATATTGGGCAAGAAACTTTGGTTATACAATTGAATTAGACAAATGGCAACAGCTATGGGAAAGAAATTATAAATTAACAATGGCAACAGCATATAAAGAAAATTTATACAAAAAGTTTTATAGATGGCACATGTCACCGCAGAAAATAGCAAAAAAGGCTTAGCATATGTTCATTGAAAGCAACATGATATGATTTTCCCAAGTTCCCTTGCCTTCGATAGGTCATCTGCTAGCAATAACTAACCTAGATACAACTTCAAAGCATGCTATTGGGCTAATGCATGTGCACTGAGCCATATTGGTTGTTTACCACACAAAAAAACAATTGGGCCACTTCAGTATCTATATTAGGGTTTTACTTTAGGATGTGTGGATTTCAACTCCCAAAATTCCCCAGCCAGCATGTCTCTAAGAGGTTGCCAAGATGGTAATGTCACCGTCTGCGCATTTTTCAGGATATGAATGCACAAATAAGAGCATCACTCATATGTATCTTTTAAAAAACCAGTTGTGGAGTTTGTTTCTTTCAACAGTTACATACCATACTATTAGAAGAAATGTCCATCTGGTTCAGTTCCAAGTGGGGAGAAAGACACTGGAAACATGAAGGCTGATTGGAAAAATGGTTTATTGATGGACAGGACCACATAGGTTTGATTGAGGTTCTGGGCAACTGACCACCGCAACAACACACGAGCACACAATAGATTCAAACTCAATGTAAACCGCTCAAAACTCGACTGCAGAAAATACGACTTCAGCAACAGAGTGATCAATGCCTGGAATGTACTACCTGACTCTGTGGTTTCTTCCCCAAACCCCAAAAAATTTAACCTTAGACTGTCTACAGTTGACCTCACCCCATTCCTAAGAGGTCTGTAAGGGGTGTGCATAAGCGCACCATTGTGCCTACCTTCCCTGTCTTATTGTCCTATTGTCCAAATTTACCTGTACCTACTTTGCTTTTGTTTATGTTTATACCATACCTGCTATCTTGTACATGTTTTGACAAATAAAATAAATAAAATAAATAAATAAATAAAAATGGGATGGTCTGCTCTTGCTAGACCCCAGCATATTATTGCCCACCCCCATACAGAATTCAAACTGTGAAGATATACTTACACATCCCATGAAATTTTTACCAAGATGGAAAAGAAAAAAGTTGCTATTTGAAGAACTGCATTGCTGCACTGTTTTGGACTTCCAGCACAGTGGGTTTTCCTAAATGCACCAGATCAAAAACTGAAGCTGCACCAGATAAATATTTCATTCCCCTCTGAAATTTTGCTGTGGAACATTTTAAATTTGGACAGAGAATAGAAGCACCCAATGCATATGCTAATGTGCTTAGGAAAGCTAGCTAAATTGGGTGAATATGGAAATTGAGAAGCAGATGTGAATTAAGATATGAGTCAAGAGAGCCACTTTGGTCTAGTGGTTAAAGCACCAGGCTAGAAAGCAAGAGATCATGAGTTCAAGTCCCACGCCTTGGGCCAATGACTCTCTCTCAACCCAACCCACCTCGCAGGGTCGTTGTTGTGGGATAAATAGGAGGAAGAGGAAGGTATATTGGATATGTTTGCCGCCCTGAGTTATTTGTAAAAAATAATAAAGGAAGGATATAAATAAAGTAAATAAATATAAAAAAATAAAACAATCATTTCAGAAAAATGATTTCTGAAAACATTGAGTGATGAAAGTCTGTAGACAATTTGGGATGAACACCCTTTGAATGGTGTGAGAATAGGAATGGATTTCCAGAGGAAAAATTGCAGACTACAGGAACCAGGAGCACTACTCAGGTGACTCTGAGGGCACACAGATAAACCTCCAGGTGCTTCAATGACCCTCTAAAAGGAGGCAAATGACCAGCTCTCTACAAGGAATATACCATATTTTTTGGACTATAAGACACAGTTTAGTTTTTGGGGCGGAAAATAAGAAAAAAGCTGATTGGCGGGTGGATCGGCCTCCCGGAATACCCCCAATCAGCTGTTCCCAGAGGTGAATTTTAGCAACAGGTTCATTGGTTGTGAGCTCTGCGCCTTGCTTCTTTTTCTGCCTCTGAAACCTCCATTTTAGAGGCTTTTTTTTCTGAAGCTCCGTTTCAGAGGCTTTTTTTCTGAAGCTCCGTTTCAGAGGGTTTTTTTTCTGAAGCTCCGTTTCAGAGGGTTTTTTCAGCCTCTGAATTCTCCATTTGAGAGGCTGGGCAGGGCTATATTCGGAGTATAAGATGCACCCAGATTTTCACCCTGTTTTTTTGGGGGGGAAAGGTGCGTCTTATACTCCGAAAAATACGGTAAATCCTTTCATTCCCCACTATCCTGTCAGAGCTGAAGAAGCTTCTTGGATGAGAAGCGAAACATCTTCAATTCCCTCCCCACTCCAGGGGAAGGTTACTGCAAAATCCCCATTTCCTCCTGATCAGCTGGGACTCGGGAGGCAGAGAATAGATGGAGGCGGGGCCAGCCAGAGGTGGTATTTGCCGGTTCTCTGAACTACTCAAAATTTCCGCTACTGGTTTTCCGAACTACTCAAAATTTCCGCTACCGGTTCTCCAGAACCTGTCAGAACCTGCTGGATTTCACCCCTGTATAATAAAGTATCACTTTATAAAGCCTTAGTAAGACCACACTTTGAATACAGCATCCAGTTTTGGTCACCATATTATAAAAAAGATGTAGAGACTCTGGAAAGATTGCAGAAAAGTGCAACACAAATGATTGGATGGATATGAAGAACCGTTGCAAGAATTGTGTTTAGTCTAATGAAAAGAAGGACTAGGGGAGACATGATAGCAGTATTCAAATATTTGAAGTGCTGGGGTCAACCTGTTCTTCAAAGAATTTGAAGGCAGGACAAGCAGCAATGAATGGAAACTAATCAAGGAGAGAACCAACCTAGAAATAAAAAGAAATTTCCTGACAGTTGGAAGAATTAATCAAGGGAATGACTTGCCTCCAGAAGTTGTAGGTGCTCTATCACTGGAGGTTTTTAAGAAGAGACTGGACAGCCGCTTGTCTGGAATGGTATAGGACAGTGATGGCGAACCTATGGCACGCGTGCCACAGGTGGCACGCGGAGCCATAGCGGCCGGCACGCGAGGGTTTCCCACCGGCAAACCGGAAGTGTGGAAAAACGCACTTCCGGTTTGCCGGTGAGCTGTTTTTTGCACTCCGGAGGGTTCAGGGAAGCTCCCTGAAGCTCCGGAATGCAAAAAACTACAAAACGGACAAACCGGAAGTTCATTTTTCCGCACTTCCGGTTTGTCCGTTTTGTAGTTTTTTGCATTCCGGGGCTTCAGGGAGCTTTCCTGAACCCTCCGGAGTGCAAAAAACAGCTCACCAGCAAACTGGAAGTGCGTTTTACCACACTTCCGGTTTGCCCGTGTCGTCGTCCCAGGCTTTGGTAAGGCCTTTGCGCGGGGGTGGGGGTGTGTGCGCATGCACAGGGGGCAGCATGGGGGGGTGTTGTGCGCATGCGTGGGGGGAGGGAATGGGTGTGGGCACGCGAGCGCGCGCGAGCGCCCCCTCCCCCTTTTTGGCACGCGAGCCTAAAAAGGTTCGCCAACAATGGTATAGGGTCTACTGCAGTGGTTCCCAACCTTTCTAATGTCGCGACCCCTTAATATAGTTCCTCATGTTGTGGTGACCCCCAACCATAAAATTATTTTCGTTGCTACTTCATAACTGTAATTTTGCTACTGTTATGAATTATAATGTAAATATCTAATATGCAGGATGTATTTTCATTGTTAGAAATTGAACATAATTAAAGCATAGCAATTAATCACAAAAACAATATGTAATTATGCCAGATCAGAAATTCTCGGGCCAGTCTTTGCAAGAGCACAAGGAATATCATCTTCCACAACAAGTCTACTTCTGTATTTAGACTTGATAACCAACAAGCGTACAGCAATATTTCTCAATCTCAGCAACTTTTAAGGTGCCTGGACTTCAACTCCCAGAATTCAAAGCAAAGCTGGCTAGGGAATTTTGGGAGTTGAAGTCCAGGTATATTCAAGTTGTTGAGGTTGAGAAATTGTGGCCTGCAGTGTCAAAAAACTAGAAATCAGATAAGCTTCCAGAAAAGTAATCCCTGTTTAGTAGCTTTCTCCCAGGACTCCAAAGTTTCAGGAGGCAAACGGGGCAAAAAAACCCATGATTGGTCCAAAAACATTGCCAGGGTCCCCAAAGCCAATTTCCTCTTTTAAGCTCTTTCTTCTTAAAACAGCCCCATATTCCTTCCTCCCCCATGGGGCCTGCTCACCCACCCTTCGCAGAACCCCTGCAAAGACAACAATTTTAATTTGCAAGGCTCTTCTTTCAACAGTTTATTTACTTACTTACTTTCTTTCTTTCCCTCTCTCACTTTTTTCTCTTCCATCCTTCCTCCCAAACTTCCTCTTCTTCCTCTTCTTTCTTCCTTCCTTCCTTCCTTCCTTCCTTCCTTCCTTCCTTCCTTCCTTCCTTCCTTCCTTCCTTCCTTCCTTCCTTCCTTCCTTTCTTTCTTTTCTTTGAGAGAGATATTAGCACAGGGCTAACCTGATCATATGGAGCAGGGCGGCGGTGATGGACCATGCTCCGGCACCACCTCCTTCTCCAGTTCTCTCCGGCTTAGCTCCTCCTGCCCCCGGCACTGGCGCCCTCAGCACCGAGGCTGTATGATCAGGCTAGCCCTGCGCTAATATCTCTCAGTCTCTCTCTTCCCTCCCTCCTTTTTTGCCTCTTTGTTCGCTGGGTCTCCGCACCAGCCGAGGGCGAGAGGGCAGACAGATGATTCCGACCCAGCTGTCCTCCTTCCCGCCATCGTGCGCTGTGAAACTTAAGTGGTCGTTGGCTGACCGTCCCGTCCCATGACTCCCTTTCCCTTCGACACCAGCGGGAAAAAACTGCCACTGCGAGCAGGAGACAGGGGCGGCCACAGATGTCTTAAGCACCACCATGTACTCTCCAGCGCGCAATCTTGTGACGCCCCGCCCCTTAGCTGATGCCTTCAAAGCTCGGCCGCCAGGCGTCACAAACGCCTCTCACCGAATGGCACCTCTCCCGACCAATCAGAGGGCTCGGTCGAGTTAAGCCGATATGGCCAAGCTTGTGGCAGTGGGGGGGGGGGAGCTGAGGATGCCGGGGCGACCCCTGGGAAATGGTCGTTCGACCCCCAAAGGGGTCCCGACCCCCAGGTTGGGAACCACTGGTCTACTGCCTGAGCAGGGGGTTGGACTAGAAGATCTCCAACATCCCTTCCAACTTGGTTCTGTTATATTGGGGGGAGAGAAGCATTCTTAGCTCAAGAATGTTTTAAGAAAGCCAGAAGTGCGTGTTTTAACCAGAAAGTAAAACATTCCCATGTAAGAAGCAAGTCAGAGTGGTCAAAACAATGGCCAGTGAAGAAGAATTTATTCAAAAATTCAAATGAAAAGGATCAGCCTGGAAGAGGTCTATCACTCAGCATGGACACAGGTGTGATGGCACATAATTTAAGCAATCAATGAAAAGGAAATCACAAGTGTAAAGGAAAGCTATTAGGGACAGTGATTGATGCTAGGAACACACAGAACTTTACTTGCAGCTGTTTGGTTTGCATTATTTACAAGCAAGGCATTAAAGAGTGTGTGTGTGTGTGTGTGTGTGTGTGCATGTGTGTGTGTGTGTGTGCGTGCCTGTGGTCAGCCTGTGTATTTCGGTTACTTCTCTGTGCAATTTGCTTGGAACAAGAACGTGATTGATGTTTTTTATATACTTTACAAAAGGTACTACTTGGCACAAAAATCTACCTTTCCTCTCTATATTTTTTCTGAAATAGATTAGCAGATCAGTTATTTTGGCTCAGCTGATGATTTGTGTCTCACAGGAGCCAAGAAATGTTCCAGTTCAGCAGAAGAAATAGCTGGAGAAGGAAGGATCTGTTTTCTCCTTCTGTCTTGAGGCTGGCTGGCTGGCTGGCTGGCTGGCTGGAGTGGAGACTGGGTTCTCCTGGGCAGACACGTCAAAGTAGTGGAAATGTAGTCGGGTCCAAAGGTGCTTTTCAAAAGGTAACTGGACTTTCTTGGGTTTGTGTTTTTCCTTGAAGACATTTCACTTCTCATCCAAGAAGCTTCTTCAGTTCTGGATGAATAGGGGGGAATGGAAGGATTATATTCCTTAGCAGCCATCTGGTCGTTAGCACTCTGAAGATCCATTGTTAGCTCTCTCTCTAGTGCGAATGGGTGTGGTTACACACATACCCCCACACACATACTCTGATTCAGGTGAGGGTATAGAAAAACCCCAAGTGGTCTCAATGGCTTTCGGAGAGCTAACAACTAACGCTGGCTCAATGGCCTAGAAACATGGCTAGTGGAATAAAACCCACAGGGACTCCTTTACCCTTTACTCTCCTTCTGAGTGCAAATCTGTTGAACCACATTATGAATCATCATCATCATCATCATCATCATCATCATCATCATCATCATCATCATCATCATCATCATCATCTTTTAACGACCCTATAATCCCTTGCGGGGTGGAGTCTGGGCAACTGAATGGAGCTAGCAGAGTGTTTTAATGGCCGGATGCCCTTCCTGTTCCAATGTGGAGTTTTGTTCAAGCAGATATATTCTCATTGTGCCCAGAGAGAGAAATATCTGCCTCTACCTAGGATTGAACTCACAGCTTCCTGATTGTGAGGTGAGAGCTCCACCACTAGGCCCCCGCACCACTCCTGCCTAACCACATTAGGAATATCGGTACTCATTCTCAGCATCAGATGGATCAAGTAGTGGAACAGTACAACTTCATGTTTAAATGACCTGGACAAATTACTAAATATCTCTCAGAACTGTGATGCAGATAATCATTGCACCTGTTGTAGGCAAACCTGAGATGTACATACCATATGGCATGTAAGAAGCTATGAATTCTAAATTAGACAACGTGTTGGAGAACAGTTTTATAAAGAGGGACATGAAAGTACAGCTTGAGTAACTGTTGTGTTGACTGTACCAAAGAATGATCCTGATTAAATCTGTCTTTTTGTTGTTGTGAGATTAGTATATATATATAAAAAGGTTATGGTGCCACAATTTCACCCTACACCAGCAACAGATGACACTTTGCATGCTACATAAGGTGTTTAGATATTTGCTAAATTGGAGGCCACCAAAGATAAATACAAGTCAGTTGGAATATGATATGTAATATAATAATGATAATATAACATAAATTCTAGGCCTGCATTAACATAGGGATAGAATTAAGATCACGTGAAGTGTTAATACCACTTTAGAATGCCTTGGTAAGGCCACACTTGGAATACTGCATTCAGTTTTGGTCGCCACGATGTAAAAGGGATGTTGAGACTCTAGAAAGAGTGCAGAGAAGAGCAACAAAGATGATTAGGGGACTGGAGGCTAAAACATATGAAAAGCGGTTGCAGGAACTGGGTATGTCTAGTTTAATGAAAAGAAGAACTAGGGGAGACATGATAGCAGTGTTCCAATATCTCAGGGTTGCCACAAAGAAGAGGGAGTCAAACTATTCTCCAAAGCACCTGGGGGTAGAACAAGAAGCAATGTGTGGAAACTAAACAAGGAGAGAAGCAACTTAGAACAAAGGATAAATTTCCTGACAGTTAGAACAATTAATCAGTGGAACAGCTTGCCTCCAGAAGTTGTGAATGCTCCAACACTGGAAGTTTTCAAGAAGATGTTGGATAACCATTTGTCTGAAGTGATGTAGGGTTTCCTGCCTAAGCAGGGGGTTGGAGTAGAAGACCTCCAAGGTCCCTTCCAACTCTGTTATTCTATTCTATTCTAAATATGAACCACCATCATAAATATGAGCCACCATTATAAGTATGAGTCAGTTCCCAAGTGTCCAAATTTTATTCAAAGTTCAAAGTTCAAACACACTGGAAAAAATGACTTATGACTGTTTTTGATGCTTACAACTGCTGCAGCATCACCATGGTCACGTGATCAAAATTCAGATGCTTGGCAATTGGCATGCCTTTATGATGGTTGCAGTGGCCAGGGGTCATGTGATCCCCTTTTATGACCTTTTGAGAAGCAAAGTCAATGGGGTAGCCAGAATCACTTAACAGCCATGCTATTAAGAACTGTTGTGATTCAAATTAGCACTTGTGGCAAGAAAGGTCATAAAATGGGGCAAATGCATTTAACAACTGTCTTGCTTAGCAGTAGAAACTTTGGGCTCAATTGCAGTTGTAAGTCAAGGACTACCTATACTTCATATCTTCAGCTGTAGAGTGGGCTTTTCTGCATGGAGAAACACTGGTTCTACTCTTGAACAGTCGGTCCCTCTCAGACTTTACAGATTATTAGAGTTGGAAGGGACCTTCTAGGTCATCTAGTCCAACCCCCCGCTCAAGCAGGAATCCCTACACCATTTCAGATAATTGGCAGTCCAATCTCCCTTTGAAAGTCGCAAGTGTTGGGGCTCTCACAACCTCCGTTGGCAAGCTGTTCCACTGGTTGATCGCTCTCACCGTCAGAAAGTTTTCCTCACTTCCAGGTTGAATCTCTCCTTGGTCAGCTTCCATCCATTATTCCTTATCCGGCATTCTGGTGCCTTGAGAACAGCCTGACCCCCTCCTCTCTGTGGTAGCCCCTCAAGTATTGGAACACTGTTATCATGTCACCCCTGGTCCTTCTCTTCGCCAGACTGGCCAAGCTCAGTTCCTGCAACCGCTCTTCGTATGTTATAGTTTCCAGTCTCCTTATCATCCTGGTTGCTCTCCTCTGCACTTTCTCTAGAATTTCAATGTCTTTTTTGTAGTGTGGTGACCAAAATTGGATGCCGTACTCTCTAGAAAGATTAAGAAAGCTAGCCAAGTTAAAAATAATATATCTTAATCCCAGAATGCAAACATTGTTATTATAAAGCACAATGTCCCATCCATGTGACAGTAGGCCCACCTAATTACTCAGTGAGCAGAATATTATTAAAAAAAACCACAAGTGGATCAAAAGTGGAGACAATGGCTGAGACAGTCAGTGCCCTTCTCTGTTATGGATGCAAACAGAAGCTGGGTTGTCATATGAATTTTTGCATTAAGCATACAGATGGATTTGATGGCCTAAATGGCTCTCTGCCAACACTGTCATTTTATGAAAAGCCACATTGCTTAGATATGACAATATAGTATTAGGAAAAATAATCTAGGTAAATGTCTTTCAATTTGGGTTCCTACTGCAAGTGTGAATTGTAGCTCTTAGTATATAGTATCTATCTGTCTATCTACCATCTATCAACTATATTGGCCTCCCCTCTTACTACAGGGTAAGACTGAGACATCTGTCTTACAAGATGAGAGAATTTTACCAATCTCTGCTCATCTGGGTGTTGATTGCTGATGAAGAGGTGTTTGTTTCCTCTTTGTATGGTCTGTTTTGAATAGAATAGAATAGAATAGAATAGAATAGAATAGAATAGAATAGAATAGAATAGAATAGAATAGAATAGAATAGAATAGAATTCTTTATTGGCCAAGTGTGATTGGACACACAAGGAATTTGTCTTTGGTGCATATGCTCTCAGTGTACATAAAAGAAAAGATACATTTGTCAAGAATGGTGGCCTAGAGGTAGAGCTCTTGCCTCACAATCAGGAGGTTGTGAGTTCGATCCTAGGTAGAGGCAGATGTAAGGGTCTCCTGCTTGGGCAGTGAGTTGGACTAGATGACCTGCAAGGTCCCTTCCGACTCTGTTAATCTGTTAATATTCATGGTTGTCATAGGGTTCAAGTAAGCAATCAGGAAACAATCAATATTATTATAAATCGTAAGGATACAAGCAACAAGTTACAGTCATACAGTCATAAGTGGGAGGAGATGGGTGACAGGAACGATGAGAAAAATGATATGTAGATATGTAGAATGATATGTAGATCAGCAGTGGGTTGCTCCCGGTTCGGCCCGGTTCTGCAAACTGGTAATGCCGGCGGCTGGAGGTTCTGCCCACCCACCCAGGAAATTGGCGAGACCGTGGGGGAGAGCCTTCTCTGTGGGAGCTCCATCTCTGTGGAACCAACTACCGCCAGAGATCCGGATTATCCCCACCTTGCTGGCCTTCCGTAAGACCGTAAAAACATTGCTCTTCCAGCAGGCGTGGGAATAGAGACCAGCGAGATTAGATATGATCTCCCCATGTACGAACGATGGTAAATATTTTTAATTTTTTATATATTTTTTTAACTTTTCTTACTATTGTTTTTATTGATTGTTCATTTCTCATGTTGTACGCCGCCCAGAGTCTCGCGGGAGTTGGGCGGCCTATAAGGGTGAACAAATAAAATAAATAAAAAATAAATGCTCCACCCACCCACCCGGGACGCTTCTGCTCATGTGCTGAAGCATCGAGCGTGCGTGCAAGTGCATGCGCGAACCGGTAGCAAAGGGTTATAGAACCCACTACTGATGTAGATGTTGTTTATGTCTATGGGCCTGTTGATGGCCCAGTTGTCTGAATGCCAGAATTCTAGCCAGCATGGCTCTCAAGATGAGAATTTCTGGGAACTGAAGTGCAAATATTTGGAGCCCTCTCCCTGCCAGGTTGGCTCATTTACACCAACTCACACTCTTTTTGTGGTTCCTCAGTGCCAAATCTAAACCAAAGGTTAGCATCTAACTCTAACACAGTGTTTCCCAACCTTGGCAACTTGAAGATATCTCGACTTCAACTCCCAGAATTCCCCAGCCAGCGAATGCTGGCTGGGGAATTCTGGGAGTTGAAGTCCAGATATCTTCAAGTTGCCAAGGTTGAGAAACACTGCTCTAACACAAAGACCCTTTCCCAGGTTTGGAGCCCAGATTTAATTTTTGTTCCTGCCTGAAAATCTGAATGGTGGTATGTCAGTTTATGCTTCTAGGTAACTGTGAGGAAAAACTGAACGTTATCAGACCGTTTGAGAAATTTTTATGCTACTGTGGCAGAGAAGCAGCACACTGGAAGACATGGGTGGAACAGAGTTTAGAGCAATGTTTTTTTCAATCATGGCAACTTTTAGAGGCATGGACTTCAATGCCCAGAATTCCCCGGCCAGCTGGTGTTCAAACAGGGGCTAAAGTGCCATCTGTCTGGAATAGTTTACATTTGGTTTTTTATGAGAGGGTGAACTCAAGGACTGCAGAGGCCCTTCCATTTCTGCAATTTGAACCATAATGACAACAATGAATCCATAAACTTACATGGATCTTTCAGAACCAGGATTCTATGTGGGCAAAAAATAATGGGGGAGAGAAAGTGAAAGTTTCCGCTGAGGCAATGATTCGGGGAAAAGAGTCTTCTGTCGAATCTCTTATAAACATGGATCGTTATTACAATGCTTTTTTCTTTCTTTCTTTTTTTACTGTGTTCAGAATTCAATTCCACCTTTGCTTCGTCCTAACGGAAGGGTCATACTGTTTTTAGGGATTGTAATTCCAGATTAGAAGAGGGCCAAACTGTGGTAGGGAGGGGTGTGTGTGTGTGAAAGTTGTCTATTTATTTAACAATTTCTTCAATTTATATGGTCACCCCATTGAAAAGGACTCTGGGTGGCTTACGACAAATTTTTAATTGAGATAAAAAACCAATATAATATAGCCTTTATTGTCATTGTACATCAAAGAAATTGGTTATACAGGTAGTCCTTGACATTTGACTGTAATTGAGCTCGTAATTATGGTTGTAAGTTGTGCTGGTCATATAGTGGGTCATCCCATGACTACACATCCAATAAAATGGGTTATTTCTTGACCATTTGGTTCTTCATCCTGAGGATAACTTTGTTCAATAACTTGGAGGATGGAAGATTTTATAGATTTAATTATAGATGGCAATCCTATCACTTCTGAATATACGCTGCACAAGGAACTGGGGAGGGGGTAACTCTCGCTCTGGTTCCAAAATAGACAAGCTCAATCATTCCTTCCTAAAACATATAGATCATATCAACCTGGACCATTAGCAATATTTGAAGTGAACATAAATCAGCTCTACTGAAGAGTAAAGCCATTTCAACAATATTGGATTTTTAAAAAAATTTATTTTATTTATTTCGTCAAGCATGTATTCGATAACAGATATATGTATAAACATGATTATGAATACATGAAATGGATACGAATAAAAGGGAATATTAGGACAGGAACGGTAGGCACGCTGGTGCACTTATACACGCCCCTTAAAGACCTCTTAGGAATGGGGTGAGGTCGACAGTAGACAGTCTAAGGTTAAAGTTTTGGGGGTTTGGGGAAGAAACCACAGAGTCAGGTAGTGCATTCCAGGCATTGACAACTCTGTTGCTGAAGTCGTATTTTCTGCAATCAAGTTTGGAGCGGTTTACCATAAGTTTGTATCAATTGTGTGCTCGTGTATTGTTGCGGTTGAAGCTGAAGTATTCATTGACAGGTAGGACATTGTAGCAGATAATTTTATGTACTACGCTTCGGTCAGATCGAAGATGGCGAAGCTCTAAGTTGTCTAAGTCCAAAATTTCAAGTCTGGTGGCATAAGGAATTCTGTTGTGAGCAGAGGAGTGGAGTACTCTTCTCGTGAAATATCTCTGGACACGTTCAATTGTATTAATGTCTAATACACAGTGCGGGTTCCAGACAGATGAGTTGTATTCAAGAATTGGTCTAGCAAAATTTTTGTATGCCCTAGGTTGCAGTTCAATATTACCAGAGAAGAAGCTACGCAAGATTAGGTTAACAACTCTTTTTTTTTTTTTTTTTTTTCCAAAAAGTTTTATTAGTACAAAATTACATAGATAATAGCTAAACATTAAATAGAAAGTACAAACATTTTTTTTAATTTTTCTCCCCCCTAACCCACCCCTTTCCCTCCCCCCTCCCCCCCGGACTTCCCAGAGAGAGTACAGGGCATAATATCAATAAAATAAATTTAAATTAAATTAAAAAATTTTGACTTCCACCTTATTTTTTTAAAACTTCAACTCCAAATTGTACACTAATAAAAATTCCTTCCTCCTCCTTTCAATCATCTACCCTTCACAACATTTCTTCACTGTTAACTAAGAATTAAATGATTATTACATAAATGATGACTAAGTATTAAATACAAAAACCTTAAACTTCATCATAAAATCAATCAGTATATAAATAACTTACTATTACTATATATCAGATTATAAGCACTAATTCCAAACTTTAAATAACCTTCCTCCCAAAAAAAAAATGTTAAATCTAATTGTAATATTTTATAACTGGATAGATAACAATTCCAAATCTTTCTCACAATTAAATAAAACTTAAATTGATATTACACAAAAAATAACTAAATAATAATACAAAAACCTTAAACTTCATCATAAATTCTACCACTCTATTAGTAACAAAATGTTACTATGTATTAAATTATTAGGTTCAAAAAAGTTCTAAATCTTTAAAAAGAATTAATAATACTTTGAATAAGCCCCCCAAAAAAAACAAAAGAAAAAAAAAAGAATGCAAGAAGTAAAGAAAAGAAAAAAAAATTAAGGAAAGAAGGGAAAAAGAAAAGTACAGTCATAATGGCAACCATCTGTCCAATAAACTTCAACACTGCATCTTGTTGTATCTTGATGATGGTTGCATCTTTTTGTAACTTGATAATTTTGTAGTTGTCAACTCGCCTCCCATCTGACCCCGATCTTCCATCTCCTTTTCCAGACTGTAGACATCTGTCTGGCTCTGCCAATCATTTAAATTTTGTAAATCTGTTTCGATTTGAAGAGGAAGGGATGGCTTTCCCTCCTCCTCCTCTTTTGTTTTCATACATCTTTCCTCTGGAATCTTGGATATATCAGCCTTTAAGACGTTGACATAAAATTCAATAGCTTTCTTTGTTGTATTAAGCCGATATCTTTTTCCCAGAAATTTCACTGCAACTCCTGTTGGTGCTTCCCATTTGTAATGTAAATTTAACCTTTTAAATTCATCAATCAGAAAGGTATAATCTTTTCTGGCTTTGAGCATTTTAGAGGGAATTTCTTTCCATATCATCAGTTCCTGGCCATTCACCTGCAGGTTATTTTTAAACGTCGCCTGTATAATCCTATTCCGTAAGGCTCTTGTAGTAAAGTATATTACAATATCCCTTGGTAGGTGTTTTTGTTTTGCATACCAGGAGTTGATTCTATATATTTTATCAATTTGCCTGGCTAGTTCTTCTTTAGACAGTCCAGACACCTGCTCCAAAGCTTCCACCATCCTTCCTTTCAAATCTTCATATAATCCTTCTTTCAACCCCCTGACCCTTATGGCAAATTCCATGGATCTGAATTGCGTCATTAACACCTCTGTTTCAAAATTTGCAATGTCATTTTGTATTTTATCTATATATTCTACTGAAGTTGTCAAAACTTGTTTGTTTTCTTCAATGCGGTTTGCCAAAACTTCAATATTTGTTGCTAGACCTTTACATACCTCCAACACATCATTTCTAATTTGTTGGTCAATATTCTTTAAAGCAGCCTGCATTTTATTATCTAAAATCTAAAATAGGTTAACAACTCTTAATGCCTTTTTGGCAATGCTGTTACAGTGAGCTCTGGCACTTAGATCGTTTGAGATGAGTACTTCAAGTTTAACAAGTACTCCAACTTTAAACTAATAAATCTAACAAATTCCCTTGAAAAATATTAAGTAAAGGCTTGAGGAAACTGACTGGCACTCTTCACACTGCGGAAGATTTCAGCAAATCATCAAAAATAGGACAAAAGAAAATTCTACATGTGATATTTCTCTTAGACTACTATATATTGTATACTAGTGTTTCTCAATCCTGGCAATTTTAAGATATGTGGACTTATCTTAAAATTGCCAGGATTGAGAAACACTAGTATTTGGGCTGGGAAATTCTTCCAGAATTTCCCAGCCCATCATAGGGAACACTGGCTAGGGAATTCTGGGAGTTGAAGTCCACAAATCTTAAAGTTGCTAAGGTTGAGAAACACTGGTGATGTAAACAGATTGTAGGTATTCTCATCTTTGGGTGTATTTTTAGATTTATTATTAGAATTGGAAGGGACCTTGTAAGTCATCTAGTCCAACCCCCTGCTCAAGCAGGAGTTCCTACACCATTTGAGACAGATGGCAGTCCAGTCTCTCCTTGAAGGTCGCAAGTGTTGGGGCTCTCACAACCTCCGTTGGCAAGCTGTTCCACTGGTTGATCACTCTCACTGTCAGAAAGTTTCTCCTCACTTCCAGGTTGAATCTCTCCTTGGTCAGCTTCCATCTGTTATTCCTTGTTTGGCTTTCTGGTGCCATAGAGAACAGCCTGACCCCCTCCTCTCTGTGGCATCCCCTCAAGTATTGGAACACTGCTATCATGTCACCCCTGGTCCCTCTCTTCGCTAGACTGGCCAAGCTCAGTTCCTGCAACCGCTCTTCGTATGTTTTATTTTCCAGACCCTTTATCATCCTGGTTGCTCTCTTCTGCACTTTCTCTAGGGTTTCAATGTCTTTTTTGTAGTGTGGTGATGTAGTGTGGTGTAATAACCAGTTGGTCAGTACTTTTGGCTAAAACTGAATAAAGAAACTGGACAATTGCCTGGACAAATGCTAAGATTGATTTACTACTGGTATTTTCTAAAGCTCATCAAACAATCCAACAGCATCGATTCAGTGTTTATTGTTAGCAGTCAGTTAAGTCGGTTATTGCAAATATTGGGAAAACAATCACCCTCTGCCTGAATTTTGATTGGAAAATTTACATCCTACAGACTATTTTAGATGTTTGCATTGCCCTAAATTGAATTCAGTTTGATCACCATTTTTAGTTATATTACATGTGTTAGCTCTATTACTACTGATAGATTAGTAATAATAAATTATTAATAATAGACCATTAATTAGTTATAGATTACTTTCGCCTGTACAACTGGCATTTTGCAAAGGCTGTTAATGTTTCTTTAGTTTGTGGTTGCAATTCCTTTCAGCTTCATATGAATGAATTAATGATGATGATAATAGCAACGTATAACAAAATGAAACATGAGCTTCCACTATCTAACTGGTATACAAAGTTGAATAAACTGTCTGACTGGGTTTTATTTCTGACTGAAGAGGAAAGATAAACATTTTCAACTAAACAGACCTAATATAGGTGCCATGGACACATGCAAATGTAAATCATGAATAAAGCAGTTTTTTAAAATGAGTATTTGCTTCCTCCCCCCAGTTAAATGTTTTTGAAAAAGTCCTTTCGATTAACCCCATAGATCAGGGGTATCAAACTTGCGTTGTGATGTATCGGGACTTTTTCCCCCTTCGCAAAACTGGGCGGGGGCGGAGCCAGCACGTGACGCATCTGGCCTGCAGGCTGCGAGTTTGACACCCCTGCCATAGATCAAAAGAAACCCACCATTCTGAATCCACCATACATTAGATCAAAAGAAATCCACCATTCTGAAGGAACTGTTTCCAGTATCTCCCAGCACAGACCATTCATTAATTTAAGTCTTCACACTTAGAACTGTTGCACCAATCCTACAGTCAATCATGCGACCACAGTCTGGGTGCTGATACTTAATGACAGTTGCAACATCCCAAGATCACATGATTGCTATGTAGAACCTTCCTAGCTGGATTCAAGCAAAATCAATGGGGAAGCCAGCAGGAGTTCACAAGTCGCGATCACATGATGTCTCATTAAACAACCACTATTTAAAAAATGTAAAATTGGATGCGCTCATGTAATGCCTCACTTAATGACTGCATTGCTTAGTGACAAATTTTCTGGTCCCAATTGTGGCCATAAATCAAGAAATACTTGAATTAATATATACAGAATTACAACAATTCATTTTGCGGTTTACAGAAGATGGGTTAACTTTTTGTCTAGTTATTACCATTTCATTTAAAGGCTCCCGAAATTTCAGATTTCCTCCATCCATGTTGATTTTTTGGGTTTTCCCTCAAATGTAATGTTTTCTTATATTGATAATATCTGGAAGGATGAGGGGGAAATCTTGATTAGAACTTATTTCTGAGCAAAGGGTGATTCCTTGCATGTAGGGGTTATGCTAGGTCAGGGGTAGGCAAAGTTGGCTCTTCTATGACTCGTGGATTTCAACTCCCAGAATTCCTAAGCTACCATGATTGGCTCAGAAATTCTGGGAGTTGAAGTCCACGAGTCATAGAAGAGCCAACTTTGCCTACCCCTGCGCTAGGTCAAACCTTAAAAGCTGATAAACATGCTTTCAAGACAACCAAACATTTACCACTCTGTTGCTAAAGTCGTATTTTCTACAGTCAAGTTTGGAGCGGTTCAGTTTGAGTTTGTATCTGTTGTGTGCTCGTGTATTGTTGTGATTGAAGCTGAAGTAGTTGTTCACAGGCGAATTTCATGAATTTCTGTCAGGCACGAAGAATTGAGATTGCATATTGTATTCCAATTAAGATGATTTATTGATCACGTCTCTACACAAGAATCTAGTCAACTAATGGTCTAAATTGGCACTGAATAAAAGTCAATGGAATTCAAGGCGGGTGGACAGACCATTATGGGAACACAATGACTCTAGCTGATTACTAGTTTCATGCCACCCCCAGACTCTGCCTGTTCTTCTCCTACATTTTCATAGAATTTCCTGATGGTCTTCTTCTCCAATCCAGAATCAAATACAGAATAACAAAGTTGGAAGGTCTTCTAGTCCAACCCCCTGCTCAGGCAGGAAATCCTATACCATTTCAGACAAATGGTTGTTCAATCTCTTTTTTTAAAAAATTTCCAATGTTAGAGCACCCACAACTTCTACAGGCAAGTCATTTCACTGATTAATTGTTCTAATTATCAGGAAATTTCTCCTTAGTTCTAGGTTGCTTCTTTCCTTGATTGGTTTCCATCCATTGCTTCTTGTCCTGCCTTCTGGTGCTTTGGAGAATAGGTTGACCTCCCTCTTCCTTACCTTGGATATTGGAACACTGCTATCATGTCACCCCTAATCCTTCTTTTCATTAAACTAAATATACCCAATTCCTGCAACCTTTCTTCGTATGTTTTAGCCTCCAGTCTCTTAACCATCTTTGTTGCTCTTCTCTGCACTCTTTCTACTCAATACCTTTTTAATATTGGATTTATAACTGGATGCAGATATGAACCAGGACTGATTCTGTGGGTTTTTTGAGATTAGCATGATATTTTGGAACACTCCACAATATCTCTGGAGAGAGAAATTGGATGGGTGATTCTTTTGAAATGCTCCAGAGGGAAGGAGCTATTATCTAAGAATTTCTCACAGGTCAAAATCACCTTTAGCAATGAGAGTGAAGCCATAATTGGAAAAAAAAACACCCTTGGGATTGATTCCCTCCTGATTATCTTTTAGGATTTAGCAAGCGCAGAAAATCAGGAAGGCTGCAAATCAGGGTGGTTTGTTTCATGAAAAACAGAGAAATCTTCACACGTATCTCTTGGTGCCCTCATAATGAAGCAATGCAAGAATATCACTTTCCATTCATGCGATTTTTAAATTCCTTTTGAAATTACTACGATACGGCACAGGAAAATTCATTAGATAAAAGCAAAAAAAAAAGCTAAGTATTTCGTCAAGGGATGTATAACGCTTCAAGTATCATTTCAAGAGCTCCATGGATCTATTGTATGCAACATTTAACTGGTTTTGGTTGATCTCAAAGAGCTGAGCAGAGAGGATCTGTTTCGTAAGTGGATGAGACATCACCAGGCATTCTCTAAGCTGTAAGCTAGACTGGAAAGTGACAAACATCCTACCAGAAAGTACAGATAGTCCTTGACTTATGACCATTCATTTAGCAATCATACCAGGTTACAGCAATGCTGAAAAAGGCTGATTACTTGCTTCCCCCCCCCTCTAGTTAAAACTTAAATTCCTTTAAAAAGAGCCTTTGGTTAATCCCAAATATACATTACATCAAAAGAAATTCATCATTCTAAAAGGAACTGTTTCTAATGCCCACAGCTAGGAGTTCAATTCTCACCAGCTCAAGGTTGACTCAGCCTTCCATCCTTCCGAGGTGGGTAAAATGAGGACCCAGATTGTTGGGGGCAATATGCTGAACTCTGTAAACCGCTTAGAGAGGGCTGGAAAGCACTATGAAGCGGTATATAAGTCTAAGTGCTATTGCTAATGTCTCCTAGCAGAATTAAGTTTTCACGTAATGACCATTCATTCATTTAGTGACCAAAATTTCAATGGTGCTGAAAGAAGTGACTTACAACCTGTCTTCACAACCATCATTGTCCCATGGTCACATGATTGTAATTCAACCACTTGCCAACTGGCAGATATTTATGACCATTGTAGTGTCCCACCAATTAATTCATCACCATTTATTATCTTCCCAGCCAGCTTCTGACAAGCAAAGTCAATAGGAAAAACTGGATTTACTTAACAATCATGGCAAAAGAGATTGAAAAACCATGTGCAGACACTTGATTATTCACTAAACACTTACATTCCTAAGTGGCTGAATTTCAGGGCCCCAATTATGTTGATAAGTTGAGGCCTACCTGTAAGTTGATAAGTTGAGGCCTCCCTCCCTCCCTCCCTCCCTCCCTCCCTCTCTCTCTCTCTCTCTCTCTCTCTCTCTCTCCCTCTCCCTCTCCCTCTCCCTCTCCCTCTCTCTCTCTAACTACAGAACAAAGGCACCTCGTGGCATGCGTGGCCATCTTAAGAAGCAAGCACCGACCTGCTCCGGCCAACCTAGAGAATGACTATAAAAATATCTCCAGCTCCAGCCTTCTTCAATCCAAAGACAGAAGAATGGCAAACCCACATGTCTCGTTTCCGCATGTTCCTGGAGGCAAACAATTTCCAGGATCTACCAGACAACAGGAAGAGGGCTCTCTTCCTCACCTACTGTGGGCCACAAACATACAAAATGGCACAGACCCTGGTGGCACCAAAGGACATTGGGTCCATCTCCTGGTCAACCCTACAGACCAAGCTAGCAGAACACTACGAACCCTCAGCCCCTCCGATGGTCAGCAGGAATGAGTTCTACCATCGGCGCCAACACGAAGATGAATCCATCAATGACTTTGTGGCTAAACTCCGGGAAATCGCATCCAAGTGCGAATTCATAAACCCGGAGGAGATGATGAAGGATAGGATTATTTTAGGCATGAGGGACCTCAATTTTTAGAAGAAGTTGCTAATTCGGAGGGGAGCAACCTTTAAAGATGTGGTCGAAGAAGCAAGAGCCGCAGAATCATTGGAAAACTCTGCAGCCGACATCTGTAAAACCTCTACCGGAATCCATCACACTCATCCACAGACCGATTGGATGACTGAGGTTCCGGAGGACGAGGAGGAATACGACAATGGCGACCACGTGCACCACATACAACAAGAAAGGAGGGTGAGCCACATAAATTTTGACCAAAGACAGCCCCATTGTTCCGGCTGTCAAGGGGGCCACACTAGGGCAGCCTGCAAATTTAAAGATGCCATTTGCCGCCGTTGCCAAAAGCGGGGCCACATTACTGAGGCTTGCAGAGTCACTCAACCCTCCCTGTATCAGCCTGCCCCATTCCCACCCAGCTCATCCATGGGACCTGGGAGACAAAGCCAAAACTGTCCAGGGGGACAATGGGACAGGCAAAGGGACTGTTTTAATTACCAACACTCCAGGGGACTATACCACACTATGGGCCATTCCGACGCCGATCAAGGGGAAAAGCTCCATATTATCCAAATTATACTGCGCAGCTCTCCTTTAGAGTCCCTGAACATTTACCACCTCTCAAACCACCCAAAGAATCTAAAGAGAACAACAACAAAAAAGGTTGAATTGAGAACAATTTATCCTCACTATTGTTTCAATAGACAACTCAAAATGAGTTTCAAAAGTCTTAGAACTCTGATTGTTTACATTGCAACCTCATGGAGAGTGACTGGTAAGTCAGTCACACTCAGCACACTGTGATTTACAGGTAAAGAGGCAGGAGACAGAACACAGAACATACAATAAATAACTGGTTGGAAGGGACCTTGGAGGTCTTCTAGTCCAACCCCTTGCTGAAGCAGGAGACCACATACCAGTCAGATGTTTTAGATGCTCAAATGTTTAAAAATGTTCAGATGGCTCACAGTCATTCAGCAAGCTTTTCTCTGCCCATGTTTGAATCTCCCTTTCCATGAAATGGAGGCATGGATAGAGATATTATAACTCGATGTCTTCTTCGGCAAGGACATGAAGCGGCACAGCCAATCCCAGCACGCTTTGGGATTTCAGACTTTCATAAATTCAATCTAAACAACCCCGCTTGCAGTGCCATCCGAGAAAACAAGATAAAAATCTGTCTTTATGGAATGATGTTTCGAGCGGTTGGGGAAAAAAATTGCCCCGCTGCTCCCAAGCTCTCCAAATAAGGCTAGGATTTGATCAACAAAGTCCAAATACTTTTCTTTCTATAACTTACCCTGCCTCTGTGTGTGTAGGTGTGCTTTTGGGGGGGGGGGCAAATTCTCACTCCCAACCATCCTAGAGGGGGTTAAAAACTGGATCCAGCTGAGTTTATGCACCGGCATCTTTTAAGCTTTCCCAGAGCAATCCCAAATCTTGCATTTTTTTTTGTTTATATATACAGTATATAGAAAGAGAAGAAATGGGGGAAAAGTGAGAGCTTTGGTGCATTTCTTCTCCTGAACCCAGAAGAGGGAAAGGAAGCTGATCTCCTTTCAAAAGGCTGGAAATCATTGCAGCAGAACTAGAAAGGGAGCAAGATCTTACCTTCTAGGAAGGGAGACAGAAAAACAGCTGGAGTTTTAAGGCACCTGAAGAGAGTTTTGGATGGAATCCTGGCTGGTAGTAATTGAAAGGACCGCTGACATTCCACGAAAGGGACCCTGCTGGTGCTATGGCTAAAAATAGATTTGGATGGTCTTGAAGGAACCGAGGCTCTGCTTAGAAAAAAGAGAGGGGAATTTTAAAGGCACAGAAGAGGCTTTCCTGGAAGTGGAAAGGGAAGGACGGCTCTGAGTTGCTTTGGAATAGTGCAGTGTTTCCCAACCTTGGCAAGTTGAAGATGTCTGGACTTCAACTCCCAGAATTCCCCAGCCAGCGAATGCTGGCTGGGGAATTCTGGGAGTTGAAGTCCAGACTTCTTCAACTTGCCAAGGTTGGGAAACACTGGAATAGTGTGTCTCAGTTTGACAACTTTAAGATTGAGGGGGGGGGGACTTCAACTCCCAGAATTCCCCAGCAAGCATGGCTGGCTGGGAAATTCTGGAAGTTGAAATCCCCCTCCCTCCCCATCTTAAAGTTGCAGAGTTTTGAGAAACACTGGTTTAGGAGAGACAGATGGAGAGCTTGTGAGATTTATTTATTTTATTTATTTTGTGAGATTTATATACCGCCTCACAGTGCAAGCACTCTCTCTAAGCGGTTTACACCAGTAAGCAATGTATATTTATATTGCCCCCAACAATCTGGGTCCTCATTTTACCTACCTCGGAAGGATGGAAGGCTGAGTCAACCTTGAGCCTGGTGAGATTTGAACCGCTGACCTGCGGATCACAGTCAGCTAAAGTGGCCTGCAGTACTGCCTCTAACCGCTGCGCCACCTCGGCTCATTAAAATGAAAATATAAGAAGTGATGAAAATATAAGAAGTGAGTGGGATTAAGGCAGAACTAGGGGCGTTTTTCTGCTTCTTGAAACTTGCAGAGTTTTCTTGCAGCCTGCCATAAAACTGTGTAGTGAAGGAGTCGCCAACCTTAAACACTCAAAGAGCCATTTGGACCCGTTTCCCGCAGAAAAGAAAACACCGGGAGCCACAAAACCCTTCCCATGCCTGACTATTTCCTGAGCAGCCACAGAACCAGCATATCTAGTTGAATTAAACATTCTGTTTTCTTTTGAAACTTTTCTTTTCTTGGATTTATCCATGATTGACCTACCGGGGGTCAAAAAGCTCAATAAATCATGTGCCAGCGGGTATCACACATTGGCAGTTGTGATGCATATTTTGAGTGACAGAGAGCCGCAGCATAGGGATGAAAGAGCCACATGTGGCTCCAGAGCCGCGGTTTGCTGACCCCTGGTATAGTGCGAGGATGGATTTAATACAGTGTTCCTGTCTGGTTGGGGAATTCTGGGGGTTGAAACGCGCACATCTTAAAGTGGCCAAGTTTGAGAAACACCAATCTAGCGTTAGACACGCAGAACTTTCTGATAAAGTTAGATATTTCCTCCTTGTTCTGCTGTCGCCTGTAGCATTGTCCAAAATGTTTTGCAGAAGGCTGGCAGCTGATGGAGCAGATTGGAAACCATGCAACTCTGCTCAGCCTATGAACTGAGATGGCATCCAGTCATTTAGGGTTCTGCCTAAGCAGTGGATCGAACTGGCACTTCTACCAACAAGCCAGGTGTGGAGCTGGGCTAACATCCAGGTTGCTGTTATTTTGGGGGGGTCATTGGTGGGGTCCCTGAAATCAAAAAGGTGCCCTGGTTAGCTTTCTTGGAACCTGTCAGACTCTCTGACCCCAGTTGACCTTTGCCATTTTTAAAATATTATTTAAGTACAGGAAGCTGACATGCAGCCAGGTAAGTTGGTTCTTCTAATGAGCCGTGGTGGCGCAGTGGTTGGAACGCAGTATTGCAGGCTAACTCTGCTGACTGCCAGCAGTTCAATTTTCACTGGCTCAAGTTTGACTCAGCCTTCCATCCTTCCTTATTGGGGGCAATATGCTGACTCTGTAAATCGCTTAGAGAGGGCTGTAAAATACTATGAAGCTGTATATAAGTCTAAGTGTTATTGCTATTCTGAGGACTGGGGGAGCTTGTGAGATCACCCACAACAGGTTGGCTGGCTCCTCAGACTATTCAGACTAACTCTTCCCCCAGATATGTATTCCACCCGTTTCCCTTTTATATTCTTTCTTCCAGTATATCAGGGGTGTCAAACTAGCGGCCTGTGGGCCAGATGTGTCACGTGCACGTACGCCCACCCCAGCTCTGCGAAGGGGAGAAACATCACAAAATGTCACACGACGACAATGTGATGCGGCAAGTTTGACACCCATTCAGACAAGAGAACCATTGAGAAGGAAGCTGCTGAGATAAGTAAAGGCTCCTTCAAGCATGCATGGCAGAGGTAGGTTCCTGCCAGTGCAGTTAATACATGTTGTTCGGTGCAGAGCCGAAGACGCTGCTGCCGTTTGCAGTGCGGGAGCTTTCCCCGGGTGCTTTCCCCGCCCACATGGAAGCCACCAATTGCGTTCTTTTGCCCTCTGCGCATACGCAAAGTGTTCTGCATGCGCAGAGGGCAAAAGAACGCAATTGGCGGCTTCCATGCGGGCGGGGAAAGCGCCCAGGGAAAGCTCCCGCGCCACGAACGGCAGCAGCGTCTTCGGCTCTGCGCCGAACAACAGCTATTAACCGCACCAGCAAAAACAGGCAGGAACCCACCTCTGATGCATGGGTATTGGATAAGCTGAAGACAGAACGTGAACGTGGTATCACTATTGATATTTCACTCTGGAAATTTGAAGCCAGCAAGTATTATGTCACTATCATTGATGCTCCTGGACACAGAGATTTCATCAAAAACATGATTACTGGTACATCCCAGGCTGACTGTGCTGTCCTTATTGTTGCTGCTGGTGTTGGTGAATTTGGAGCCGGTATTTCCAAGAATGGACAAACCCATGAGCATGCCCTTCTGGCTTACACTCTGGGTGTAAAATGTTGGAGTCAACAAGATGGATTCCATTGAGCCACCTTACAGCCAGAAGAGATATGAGGAAATTGTCAAAGAAGTCGGCACATACATAAAGAAAATCAGCTACAATCCACATACAGTGGCATTTGTGCCAATTTCAGGCTGGAATGGAGATAACATGTTGGAGCCTAGCTCTAATATGCCCTGGTTCAAAGGGTAGAAGGTGACTCGTAAAGATGGCAGTGCTAGTGGAACTACACTGCTGGAAGCTCTGGACTCTATCTTGTCACCAACTCGTCCAACTGACAAACCTCTACGCTTGCCACTTCAGGATGTCTACAAAATTGGTACCGTTCCAGTCGGTCGTGTGGAAACTGGCATTCTAAAACCAGGCATGGTGGTGACATTTTTGCATTCCATTCCTCCCCACTCCTCCGAAGTTTGATCCTGCAAACTTTTTAATCCTTGACTTACAACTATTGGTTTACCGACAGGTTGAAGCTACAATGTGATTGAAAAAAGTGACTTACAATCAGTTCTCGCACTTACAACCAAAACTCGGGGAGGGGATTACAGGTATTTACAATAGTTGCAGCATCCTGAAGTTAGGTAATTGCCATTTGTGATCTTCCCGGCTGACTACCAACAAGCAAAGTCAATGGGAGAAGCCAAATTCTCTTAACGATCAAGTGATTCACTTAACAATTGCAATGATTTACTTAATGCCAGGGGGCAGGGAAAGGCTGTAAAATTAGGCATGACTCACTTAAGAACTGCCTTGCTTAGCAATGGAAATTCTGGCCCCAATTGTAAGTTGTAAGGGCCACCTGTAGATTGCTGATTTAAATGTCGCTCTCATAACTCTGTGATTTCATGGAATATATCGGCACACAATCATTAGAAGACATAGGAACAGTGTACGAAGTAAACAAGAGGGCAGAAACCAGTTTGCTTTCTATATATTTGGTAAATCGTGTTAGTTCATTTGCTATAAAATTAGTTCAACCACCCCATAGTATATTAATCAGCTGGAAGGGACTTTGGAGGTCTTCTAGTCCAACTCCCTGCTCAAGCAGGAGACCCTATACCGGTGATGGCAAACCTTCTTTCCCTCGGGTGCCGAAAGTGTGTACGTGCGCGCGTGGTGCCCACACCCATAATTCAATGCCCCACCATGTGCCCTGCCCCCCTGCGCATGCGCTCATGACTCCCACGTGCTGTCCCGCCCCTGCACATGTGTGCACAACCTCCTGTGCTCCCCTGCACATGTGTGCACGCCCCCCACCCCGTTTTGGCCCTAGCAGGCCTCCCTGAAGCCTCCAGAGGCTGGAAACGGCCCGTTTCCCAACTTCCGGTGGGCCCAATATGCCCGTTTTTCGCCCTCCCCAGGCTCTAGAGGCTTTCCTGGAACCCGGGGTGGGCGAAAACGGCCTCCCTCACCGCTCTAGAGGCTTTCCTGGAACCCGGGGTGGGCGAAAATGGCCTCCCTCACCCCTCCAGAGGCCTTCCGGAGGCCGAAAACGCCCTCCCAGAGCCTCCGCGCGAGCCCTGTGCTTACCTGACATCCAAAACAGGCCGCGTGGAGACTCCTGGGAGTGGAGGGGTGGCGTGGGCAGGGCCAGCCAAAAATCAGCTGGCTGGCGCACGCATGTGCGCTGGAGCTGAGCTAGGGCAACAGCTCGCATGCCCGCAGATATGGTTCCACGTGTCACCTGTGGCACGCATGCCATAGGTCCGCCATCATGGCCCTATACCATTTCAGTTGTCCAGTCTCTTGTTAACAACCTCCAGTGATGAAGCACCCACAACCTCTGAAGGGAAGCTGTTCCACTGGTTAATTTTTCTCACTGTTAGGAAGTTTCTCCTTAATTCCAGGTTGCTTCTCCCCTTGATTAGTTTCCCTCCATTGTTTCTTTTCCTGCCTCCTGGTGCTTTGCAAAATAAGTTGACCCCCTCTTCTTTGTGGCAGCCCCTCAGATATTGAAATACTGTTATCATGTCACCCCTAGTCCTTCTTTTCTTCAGACTAGCCATACATATTATGCACCCAGTAGGCTTTTAACAAACCTGGTTGGTTATATTGTATGAGTTAAGCTTACATATGAACCTACAGAACATAGAGCTAAGGAACACTCCCTTCCCCCCCCCCCAAAAAAACACCTCCCTTTTTCTAGAGTTGGATGTTTATGTGGCTCTGTCTGCTCTCGGTGTCATGATTTAGTTGTCTGGTGGGTGATTATCAAACTCATCCAGGGCTGATATTTGATTATTGCTACACTTTGTACATTCTTTAGGAAATCTACTTTGCTGGCTGAAGAATAATAGAGAATATGCCTAGCTATATATCCTAATTATAGCTTGGGATAAAGTGTAGACCTGGCTAAGGTTCCTGTCTGTTTTGAAGAATATCTCAAAAGTAAAATACTTGATATAGTTATAGCTATTTCTTGTTTCCCTCCAGGAACGTCAATACTTCATTAAGGACCTGTCATAAATTACAGTTCTGGATATGCTGGAAGACCATATTTTATAAAATTGATTATTAGAATTCAGAGATGTTTGCATATATCCAAGGGATAGCTAAGAGTTTAACAGCGAAACAATCCCAATGCTGTGACAATCCAGCATAATCCAGGGAACATAAAGTATGCTAGTTAAATCAGTGTTTCTTGACCTCAGCAACTCTTAAGAGGTATGGACTGCAATTCCCAGAATGCCCCAGCCAGCACAACAACTGAGGAATTCTGAGAATGGAAGTCCATGCATCTTAAAGTTGCTGCGATTGAGAATCATTGCCGTAAATATTGGGATAAGCAGATCGGAAGGGCTCTACAGAGCCGAGGTGGCGCAGTGGTTAAAATGCAGCACTGCAGTTCAGCAGTTCAGCTGTTCAAATCTCACCAGGCTCAAGGTTGACTCAGCCTTCCATCCTTCCGAGGTCGGTAAAATGAGGACCCAGATTGTTGGGGGCAATATGCTGAACTCTGTAAACCACTTAGAGAGGGCTGTAAAGCACTATGAAGCGGTATATAAGTCTAAGTGCTATTGCTATTGCTACATCCGCAGGTAGTCTTCAACTTACAACAGTTCGCTTAGTAATCATTCAAAGTCAGTGTCAGGGTTCCAAATAGCATCCAAACTCAAATCAGAGTCCGAGGCAGAATATTCCTCAAAGTTCCAGTTTATTAATAGAGTCATGTTGGCACATCTGTGGGAATCCCGAATCTAAAGCTACCAAGGATTCCCCACCCAGTTTAAAGTTCATTCCCCTTGTCCCACACCCCCAAGTCCATCATGTTGCCCACTCATCTTCTGCCAGCGTGTCCGATACTCCCATCTGGTTCCAGGCAGGTGCAGAATAAAGGATCACCTTGAGAACCTAGCAGGCATTTGTTATGGCTTCAGCTATATCCCTCATGCAACCACCCCTCCCAAATCCCCATAGCAAGAATATATTCTAAGCATAAGTGTGGCAACCCGAGGCTTTCAACGAACGATGGCTTCGGCTTGACAGTTACAACAGCACTGGAAAAAGTGAGTTTTGACTGTTTTTCATACTTATGACCAGTGGTGGGTTCCTGCCGGTGCGGTCTGGTGCGTAGCTCCGGTAGGGAGCGGTCGATTGCGCAATTTGTGTGTGACCGCTCTGGTGCCGTCTTTGCCGGTCTGTCGCGCGCATCGCCATCTTTTTTAAAGATTTTTTGGGCTTTTTAGCTTCTGCGTATGCGCAGAAGCAAGATCTCGCCGAAATCTCATCCAGGGAAATATAATATTCAATATCTCATCCAGGGAAATATAATATTCTGCCTTTTTAATATTTCTCAAAATATTTCATTCTTCTAGGAGAGGGGCCTGGGGGAAAAATGCAAGCTCACAGAGCACAAAGGAACCCTCATTATCACTCGCTGCAAAGGGAATCACCAAAAGTGTGTCCGGAGAAAGCTGGTGGGGGGGGGATGTTGTTTGCCATTAGGTTTGACTTTCTAATGCTAATTATTTTTTAATCTGTTTTTACACATAAGCAATTCTCCAAAGCCCCTGAAGGCAGGACAAGAAGCAATGGATGGAAAGTAATCAAGGAGAGAAGCAACCTAGAACTAAGGAGAAATTGTTCCTAGAACAATTTATCAGTGGAACGACTCACCTCCAGATGTTGTGGGTGCTCCAACATTGGACATTTTGAAGAAGAGATTGGAAAACCATTTATATAGTGTTTCCTGCCTGAGAAGATCTCCAAGGTCCTATTCTATTCTATTCTATTCTATTCTATTCTATTCTATTCTATTCTATTCTATTCTATTCTATTCTATTCTATTCTATTCCATTCCATTCCATTCCATTCCATTCCATTCCATTCCTTTTCCTATTCCTATTCCTATTCCTATTCCTATTCCTATTCCTATTCTTCTCTACTCTACTCTACTCTACTCTACTCTACTCTACTCTACTCTACTCTACTCTACTCTACTCTCCATTCTATATTCCATTCCATTCCATTCCAACTCTATTCTATTCTATTCTATTCTATTCTATTCTATTCTATTCTATTCTATTCTATTCTATTCTATTCTATTCTATTCTATTCCATTCTATTCCATCCCATCCCATCCCATCCCATCCCATCCCATCCCATCCCATTCCTATTCCTATTCCTATTCCTATTCCTATTCCTATTCCTATTCCTATTCTTCTCTACTCTACTCTACTCTATTTATTCCACTGTTCTGTTCTAATATGTCCCCCAAAATTGTGAGCAGAATATGATTGCTGTCAGACTGGAAGTGACCTGTGAGCAGTGTAAAGCAAAACCACCACCCACCTTGAGCACTGCAGTCTCCCAAGTTCATTGGAGGACAATGCCAAATCCATTGATCAAACTTAACAAAGAATCATTTCCCCAAAAAACTGTATATCAATGTTGCAAGAAATGAGAGAGAGAGAGAGAGAGAGAGAGAGAGAGAGAGAGAGAGAGAGGGAGGGAGGGAGGGAGGGAGGGAGGGAGGGAGGGAGGGAGGGAGGGGGAGGGAGGGAGAGAGAGAGAGAGAGAGAGAGAGAGAGAGAGAGAGAGAGAGAGAGAGAGAGAGAGAGAGAGATTTTTCTCCTGCAGCAGTCAATCCTGTGGCATTGGATTAGAAGCCATAAATAATTGGTTGCCTGACAAACATAAAGATTGTGCTGTTGTGTCTGTGGAATTTAAAATTGGAGGTCTGAACTCTAAGAAGTCAGCTGTCCCTGAGCTGTGTCTCTTAGAGGATTTAAGCAATTTGAGATCCAGGGCTTAGTTATCTGCTAAACTTTGCAGGCGCGCCATCTCTTAACTCACAACCACTAAATTATACACCTGGCAAAATCCCTTTGATCATGATTTAAAATCTGAAGCGATTGTTCAGGCCCCATTTCCTCCATCATTTCCATTTGCTGCATTGACATGGATTGATTTGCATCTTGGCTGTCAGGGAGGCCAATTAAGAATTGGCTGCACTGGGAGAAGACTCAAGAAGGATTATATTTTGCATGAGGATCTGTTGGGCCTGTGCCTCTGAGGAGTGTTAGCATATCTAGTATAAGGTGAACAGACGTCCCGCTTTTGAATAATTTGTCCCGCGTCCCGCGGAGTTTCAAAAAAGTCCCGCTTTTTAAATTTGAATTTGCCCTGCACACCCCTCTACCTCCTGCCTTGCCTGCCTCCTCCTGCCAGGCAGGGAGGGAGAGCAGTGAGAGGGGCAGCGGCGGTCTTGCCTGTTCGTCGCCTCAGAGCCGAAGAAGCTGGTGGCGTTCGCAGTGTGGGGCTTCCCCCGCCCGCTTTCCCCAGCCGCCAGGACGCCGCCATTTGCGTTCTTTTGCCCTCTGCGCATGCGCAAAGCGTTCTGCTTGCACAGATGGCAAAAGAACACAAATGGCGGCGTCCCGGCGTCCGGGGAAAGCGGGCGGGGGAAGCCCTGCGCCGCGAATGCCACCAGCTTCTTCGGCTCTGCGGCGACGAACAGGTAAGCCTGCGCCAGTAGGAATCCACCCCTGGCTGTGATGAAGGGGTGTGTGTTTGGGGGGGTGCACAAAGCTGCAGGATAAGAGAGATGGACCCCTCCCATCTTGCTCCCCTAGAAACCCCTCCCCCCGTCAATGGTGTCCCGTTTTACAAATATTAAAATCTGGTCACCTTAATCTAGTAAAGTAGTCTCAGTAGGAAACCTTACTAATGAATTGCTTTAAGTCACCTAATGTCAGGCCCTAAGAACCAAGAAAGGCAGGTAGAGTTACTTCTAAGCAGTTTATTGTTCCTCACCTGTAGACAGAAATCTTGCATAACTCAAGCAAATATTTGCCTTAGTATTGATATATCCTGAGAATTACCAGGGTGGTGCCTTCTTCACTCTCTTTCTCCCAAACTATCTAATTTATTGCCCCCAGTAAAAGGCAACTGGACTTTCTTTGCTTTTCCCTTGAAGATGTTTCGCTTCTCACCCAAGAAGCTTCTTGGATGAGAAGCAAAACATCTTCAAGGAAAAACAAAGGAAGTCCAGTTGCCTTTTGAAAAAAGCACCTTTGGGACAACCATAGTCTGGATGACTGAGAACCTTAATAGACATTTATCTCATTTACTATCTCTTGGCCCTCAAATTCAGTCCCTCCCTCCTGGGAATCCAGACCACATTCCACCACATTCAATTTGCATAGGTTATGAGCTTGTTCTTCTTTGGGGAGAATCCTAAAGGAACTTTTAAAAATATCTTCCTTAGAAAGTACTGTAGGAAGTTAGCACCCACCCCTCTCCTGGGAAATGAGATATCCTAGGAGATATTAAAATGTAGGAAATATTCTGTGGAAACATCTGGAAACATGCTTTTTAAACAGACAAAAGACTCCTCTTGGAAACCCCCACCCCTGCTAAGCTCACACATTCCTCTCACCTGGCTGAAAGTCTTTTGCATGACAAAACCACAATAGGATTTGCCCAAGGCCCTTCCATTTCAGCCAAAGCTGGATTAGACAAAAGCCAAGAGCCACCCCAGCATGCCCCTGGGGGGTCTGAGAGCCAATGGGATACATTTCTATACAGGAAAAGGAAATCTAAGAGGTGGGACCCAACTTAGACTATAAAAACCAGGAACTCAATATATCTCCTCCTCTTTTTTCTCTTCACCACACAACCATGTAAGTTACCTTTTCTGTACAGGGGCTCATGCCATGTGCTCCTGTCCACCATTAAACCTTCCTTCCAAGCAACCTTCATGAATCCAGTGTCTTTTTCCCCACTTGGAACTGAACCTAAAAGGATATTTCCTTATAACAATTGGCGAGCCAGCTGGATTTCCAAGCTAGCCTCTTCAATGATCCAGGCCTAAATAAATTTATTAGGCCTTGGCCATTGGGAAGTAGGTTTTAAAGGGGTTTTGAGTTCAAAATTCAAGGGCTGCTTGGAAAGAAGGTGAGTACCTACCTCTAAATTTTACTTTAAACCATAGAAAACTGGGAAATGTGTGTTTGCATGTGTGTATGTGTGTGGGGGTAATTTTTGCTTTTTAATTTTACTTTATGGCATATGTAAATTCCAATTTCAATTGAATAGTGTGTTGTCTGGGTACAAATCATTTTAGGGAAAAAATAATCATGCTTTTTGTTTAACCAAGTTAATGTATCTTCCTAAATCCTTTGATATTTCCTTCCCCCCCCTTTCCCCCCCTTCTCCCCCCCCAGCCCTGTTTTGTCTGCTAGCCATTGCAGGATACTCATTTTATGGTGGTTCTTTTCCACTTCTCCAAATCTGTTTTAATTTGTTGCACCAATTTAGATAGGGCTCAGAATTTTGTTGTTTTTTTTTTCTCTTTCTTTTTGAAGATGGGAACCACATTAGCTTTTTCCCAGTTTCTCAGGTGGTCCCCGTGTCCCAAGATTTTTTTTTTTAAGATGTGCAGTGGTTCTGAGATTTCATTTACCAGCTCCTTTAGGACTCTGGGACCTGGTGTTCTCTTACTGTTTTTGCTTATTTTAACTTTAGTTTACAGTCTGTTTTATTTTTTCCTTTCCAGTTATATTTCTGGTTAGTTGGGTTGCATTTCTTTTTGCAAGAAGACATGCAAAGAATGAGTTAAGCAACTCATGGCTTTCTCTGTGTTGCCTTCTCTCCTTAGTGGTCCAACTGTTTCCTTGATTTTTTTTTCTTGTTTTTTTTATGTATTGGAAGAATCTTTTATATTATCTTTCACCTTTGTTGCAAGTTTTTGTTCAGTCAAGGCTTTGTTTCCTGATTTTTCTTTACAGATTCTTGCTATCTGCTGATACTCCCTTAGTTATGTGTCCCTCTTTCCATTTTTGTATCTGTCCTTCATTCATTCAATTTGTCAGTGAGGTCTTTGTGCAGCCATGCTGGTTTCTTGGATTTCTGGTTTTTTTTTTCTGATTGCTTTTGTGCAATTGGCTTTTATAATCAAGTTTTTTCAGAGTTTACCAAGCAGCTTCTTGAGTTGCTTCTTTCCTTTAGGACTTTCATCCAAGGAATCTTTCTCAAGTTTCTCTTGAGTTTATTAAGGTCAGCTTTATTTTAAAATCTAAGACTTTAGTGTGTTCAATTGTGTTCAATCGTTTTTGTTATGTTAATGATGCAGTTTCAAATCCTTCTACAACTTCTTTGTTTGTAAGTATTAAGTCAAGTATGGACTTAATTATCTCCTCTAGTTCTCTTCTCTACCTTTTGGACAACAAAATTGTCAGCCAGGTTGGTTATTAACATATTTTATTTCTCTCTTGGTGCAAAATTAGTTTTCAAAGTTTCCATGCCTTTAATTTCTGTGTCTGCCATAATATTTATATTTAGCACTTCCAGTATCAAAATGAATAACATCCTTTTCTTGTGCCTTTTTTATGTATTTAAAATCATTCTCATTTTGTTTTTAATCTGTCTCTTAGAAATAGCTTAAGAGAGCTGAATGTATAAATTCATTTAGGAACCTTTTAGTTTGCTGCCATTATTGAAGTATATATTTTATAGTCAGCATTCAGTGAAGAGATGGGCCTATAGTTTTATCTGCATTAAATCTGAATCTTATTTTGGAATCAAAGTAATATTTGCTCCCATTCAGGAATGTGATACCTTTACATCAATCAATACCTCAGTATGTAAAATCTTTGTAAAATTCTGCCACTGGCCCACCTGGTCCTGGTGTTTGGTTGTTCTTTTGTCTCTTGATCTGCTTCTGATAATTCCATCATTGATATTCATTCATTTAATAGTTTTTGTCCTTTTCTGGTACTTTAGGCAATTCCATTTTTTCCAAATATTCTTTAATTTTATTTTTCTGAAACTTCTTGCTCATACAGCTTTTCATAATATTGAATTATTTTTGTTTATCCTCATTTGGTAGTATAGAGTTTCTTTCTCATCTACCAGTCTATGTGTCAATGTCTTCTTTTTCTCTGTTTTGATTTGTGTAAGTTCTGTTTAGCGTTTACAGAGCACAGGACCTTCTGTTAGGGAAGGAGGAAGAATGTCTGTGTGTGTGTGTGTGTGTGTGTGTATGTGATTGAAGGGTGGGAAAGCAAATTTTGTTGTTGTTGTTGTCATTTTTATGTGCACATCCCAAAAGCAAACCCCAGAATTTTCAGTTCTAAATGTGAAGCCCGTGAGTGTGGAGGTCCTAGTACTAGCTGTATAGGGGCGGCTAGTCCTCGCAGATCCCCTTTTTGGATCTGATAAACCTAGAGAGATTCCCTACAGGAAGGGGGCCTTACTTCTACGAGGGAATCGGAAGTCCTTCCCAGAGTTTTTTTTCTCTGAAACTGTTGAGCGTGCCACTAGCTAAGCCAAAGTGAACCTTACATTTAAAGGATCATGGGAAGCTCTAGTTCGTGGGTGGCGGAGACCCTTGTGTGGGCTTGGAACCTGGGACGCCAGGAATATATCTGTATGACAGGAATGTGCAAAAGTAAAAGCAGGAAACTTGTGTAGAAAATGGGCTTTGCTGAGGGATGACACAGAGAAACAAAACAAAACAAAACAGCCAATTTGGCTAAATAAAGGTACTTAAGAAAACAGAAAAGGAAAAATGTTGAGGTGTTTGTTGTTTCTTCTCTCTCTCTTCTTCTCTCTCTCTTATATGTAACCACGTGGTTTGTTTGTTAAGACTTGTGCCTTCCCTAATTTTAACTGAGATTTATGGCAGGAAGGACTTGTGTGTGTGTCCTGTCATCCTCTTTGTCCATGTTTTTGTGTCTGTGTACGTCTTTGTCTTGTCTTGTGCGCACTCGAGGTAATTGCAACTGTAAAATATCTCTGTTTCCTAGAGATATGAATTTCAAATTGTTAGAAAATTAAAAGCACTGAAAAGAAAGGAAAATGTCTTTGCCCAGTTAGGACTGGCCAACCTGATCTGGGACAAGGAACAGAGTTCAATTTTCCTATTCCTCTCGGTGTTTTTAAGAAAAGCCAAAATTTAAGGGACAATGTTTTAAGTTAATTTACAGGAAAATTTCATTTTTACATTTACTGTATGTACATGCAAACAGTTTTAATATTGCTCTTCTGTGATGTTTAATGGATGCCAATTCTCTGCTAAGATGGAAATGTCTGTTCATTTTTTTCCCCTGGTGATGTCTCCATTTTGTTATAATTGATTTAACTGCGATACTGATGTGTTGATTGTTTTCCTCAAACCCTGCCTGCAAGCTATCTACCCCCCCCCAAATCTCTAATCCTTTTACAATGCCTCTCGTGGTAGAATTACCAGCAAAAGGGGGAAGGGACCCTGTTCTTATGTCTTTCAGCCCTGCACATATGATCCTGAAGCCTATGGAAGCAGAGCAAATGGGCTCAGACACTGCCTCCAGTAAAGACATTCCATCCATTTGAGCCAGAAGTGGGTTTGAATCTAGTCCTCTAGACATCACATCAACCAGAGTGGAGTAGATCTTTCCAAGCCTGACTGACCAGCCTTACCACCAAAACCTAAGGCCACCCAGCAGACATGAATGAAAGGACCCTGAGATGGACAAATAAAGACCAAACATCTATTTTCAATCCTCAGAAGACAGCTGAAAAGACTAGGGGGGAGGGGGGAACTTCATTGTAAAGTTTTCTTTCTTTGCTTCAGTCACAGAAATTCATTGTAAAGTTTTTCTTTCTTTCTTTGCTTCAGTCACAGAAATTCATTGTAAAGTTTTTCTTTCTTTCTTTGCTTCAGTCACAGAAATTCATTGTAAAGTTTTTCTTTCTTTCTTTGCTTCAGTCACAGAAATTCATTGTAAAGTTTTTCTTTCTTTCTTTGCTTCAGTCACAGAAATTCATTGTAAAGTTTTTCTTTCTTTGCTTCAGTCACAGAAATTCATTGTAAAGTTTTTTCTTTGTTTTCTTTCTTTCCTTGCTTCATTCACTGAAATTCATTGTAATGTTTCTCTTTCTTGTCTCATCTATATTGTAATCAGTTTAATGTACTCATGTAAGAATTGTATTGGGAGTGGTTACCACAGTGAGTTCTGTACACTTTAGATTTCTGTCTAGTGGGAGGTAAATTTGTAGCTGCATACACAAACACACAGAGACACGCCATTCAGAATTAGACTGAGGTTATCCCTTTTTCACCTACCCCCACCCAAAGCTGCTTTTAGCTTGCTGGTTTTTTTTTTGTTGTTGTTGTTTTGACTCCTGCTTTGTGGCATTAAAGCCCAGGCAGTCATATCTCCCTGCTAATTCCATGGGGGAAGGGGACAGGTCCCCTCAGGCAATTTCCCCACTTGAAGAGCTAGCAGAAAGGATCTTCGAAAACCCAAGGCCTGACTGCTGCCCAGTAAAGCAGGGTATTTTGCACTGGTGGTCTCCGGAGTAAGAGTCCCAGGGCTCATTCTAAAAAAAAAAAAAAAGAAAGAAAAGAAAAGCCTAGATTGCACACTGGCTAATTTCAATTTGGACTCACAAATCCTAGATGCACTAAAGTAAGAGCTAGGGCAGATTCAAGAACCATCCCTTGGAAATGGGCAGCCTGTGATTTCAAGGTAAACCATGGCTGTGGGAATATTGTGGGGCCTGTGCTTGCTTGAAACCTGTCTGGGAGCTCATCGAAAGTGTTATCAAACATCTGAACATAATTGGCATGGAAAATTGGATACTGTAAATTTATTTCCAGAACTTTTGCCCTGGCCATTGACCATCATGATTGAAAGCTCTCCTTTTGGGAGCCACTGAAGGAATCCTTCTGCTGCCTCTTTCAACTGCCTCTTTCAACGTCTTCCCCTCTGCATCAGAGAAAATTGAAAGCACCCATAAAATCTCCCTGACCTGATCAATTTGAAGTTTGTGTCAAAACATGTGTTGCACTCACATGTTTTGAAAAAAAAATGAGGGATTGTAGGAAGTTAGCACCCACCCCTCTCCTGGGAAATGAGATATCCTAGGAGATATTAAAATGTAGGAAATATTCTGTGGAAACATCTGGAAACATGCTTTTTAAACAGACAAAAGACTCCTCTTGGAAACCCCCACCCCTGCTAAGCTCACACATTCCTCTCACCTGGCTGAAAGTCTTCTGCATAACAAAACCATAATAGGATTTGCCCAAGGCCCTTCCATTTCAGCCAAAGCTGGATTAGACAAAAGCCAAGAGCCACCCCAGCATGCCCCTGGGGGGTCTGAGAGCCAATGGGATACATTTCTATACAGGAAAAGGAAATCTAAGAGGTGGGACCCAACTTAGACTATAAAAACCAGGAACTCAATATATCTCCTCCTCTTTTTTCTCTTCACCACACAACCATGTAAGTTACCTTTTCTGTACAGGGGCTCCTGCCATGTGCTCCTGTCCACCATTAAACCTTCCTTCCAAGCAACCTTCATGAATCCAGTGTCTTTTTCCCCACTTGGAACTGAACCTAAAAGGATATTTCCTTATAACAATACTATGGTGGAAAGTTGAGGGTTTATAGCAAAGATCTGACTGTGGGGACTAAAGACATCTAAGAATCCAGCTGGTCTTCCTGAAAGGAAGGGGGTCAGGCTGTTCTCTATGGCACCAGAAAGCCAAACAAGGAATAATGGATGGAAGCTGACCAAGGAGAGATTCAACCTGGAAGTGAGGAGAAACTTTCTGACAGTGAGAGCGATCAACCAGTGGAACAGCTTGCCAGCAGAGGTTGTGAGAGCCCCAACACTTGTGACCTTCAAGGAGAGACTGGACTGCCACCTGTCTCAAATGGTGTAGGAACTCCTGCTTGAGCAGGGGGTTGGACTAGATGACCTACACGGTCCCTTCCAACTCTAATAATAAATCTAAAAAAAAAAGTTTCGTATGGAATCAATGACCTTTTTTTGAAGGGGGTGTTGCTCAAACTGTATTTACTCCCATATATTAAAACCAGAGGTGGGTTCCTGCCTGTTTTTGCCGGTGCGGTTAATAGCTGTTGTTCGGCGCAGAGCCGAAGACGCTGCTGCCGTTCGCGGCACGGGAGCTTTCCCCGGGCGCTGCCGCCGCCCACATGGACACCACCGTTTGCGTTTTTTTGCCCTCTGCGCATGCAGAACGCTTTGCGCATGCGCAGAGGGCAAAAGAACACAAACAGCGGTGTCAATGCGGGCGGCGGCAGCGCCCGGGGAAAGCTCCCGCGCCGCAAACGGCAGCAGCGTCTTCGGCTCTGCGCCGAACAACAGCTATTAACCGCACTGGCAGGAACCCACCTCTGATTAAAACACAAAAATAGCCTATGGCAACCTGTTCCTAAAGAAAGCCAATAGTCACCTATACCTAGCTTTGAAGGGGGGGGGGAAGCAAACACATGCATAATCAGAAGCAGGACTCCATCGTCTTTTGATCTAAAATTCCACTCAATTTCTCCCAAAATGAATAGGAATTACCATTGATAATACCATTGGCAAGTTTGTGTTTCCAGAACAGATTATTTGCAAGTGAATTTCCTTCCAGCTGTAGCTCAAAATCAACTGTTGTTCTTATTGTCCTTCTAGAAAATATTCCTCAGCTGGGTGAGGTGATGTCCTTCACAATAGCACTAGCACTAGCACTTAGACTTATATACCACTTCACAGTGCTTTACAGCCCTCTCTAAGTGGTTTACAGAGTCAGCATATTGCCCCCAACAATCTGGGTCCTCATTTTACCGACCTCGGAAGGATGGAAAGCTGAGTCAATCTTGAGCCAGTGAGATTCGAACTGCCAAATTGCAGTCAGCAGAAGTAGCCTGCAGTACTGCATTCTAACCACTGCACCACCACAGCTCAGGTCTAGAATGGAATCATTGCAAAAAATACAGAAGGCAAACTAAGAATGGAACCAGGAATGAGCATTGATTTGACTTTAAAAGAGAAACATGGAATAAGCACGTTGTAATGGTTTCAGGTGAAACCAGGGGCGGGTTTTCAGCAGGTTCTGACCAGTTCTGGAGAACTGGTAGTGGAAATTTTGAGTAGTTTGGAGAACCGGTAAATACCACCTCTGACTGGCCCTGCCCCCATCTATTCTCTGCCTCCCGAGTCCCAGCTGATCGGGAGGAAAAGGGGATTTTGCAGTATCCTTCCCCTGGAGTGGGGAGGGAATGGAGATTTTGCAGTATCCTTCCCCTGCCACGACCACCCAGCCACGCCCACCAAGCCACACCACACCCACCAAGCCACGGCCACAGAACTGGCAGTAAAAAAATTGAAACCCACCACTGGGCAAAAGCTAGCAATGTCCCTGACTTAATCTAATATGTTCATGCAATATGCTTCACTAAATCATTACAACCGGTCGGTGTACTTACAAAGTATGGTATGCTTGGGTACTATTAACTTGGTCATGTTTACGGATGTCATCTAACTGGTACAGTCTGCTTTGCATAAATAGCTGTGGAGTCCTTGGTGTTCTCTGAGCTTGGTTGTTTGCTTGTGGAAGTTTCATTAGTCAGATAGATAACATCATCATTCATCAATGCAAATAAGTGTGGGGTTTGCTCTCTAGGATTGGACAGAGCAGAATAATAGAGTTGAAAGGGACCTTGGAGATCTTGTAGTCCTGCTTAAACAGGAAACTCTAATACCATTTCAGACAAATGGCTGTCTAATCTCTTAAAAAATCTCCAGTGATGGAGCACCCATGTCACGATGTGAATATTGCCAATTGAGCACCTCTGCAATATTTCTAGGTTTACTGTATTTTCTAATCAAGTAGACATGTGATATGTATTACTGCGCATGTGTGCATTCCAGGAGTCTCCTCCTTCCTTCTTCTCTTGTGAGCCTCGCCTGAGGCAGACGTGAATTCTTAGCTGAGAAAATGTAGCTTATTAAGGTTTATATTTTGTTACTTTTATACTGAAATAAATATTTTGTTAATTAGAATTAAATCTCAGTTTTATTTTCTAAGTAAGAATGACTTCAAGGAAGCAAGATCCTATATCACCTCTTGATGGGAATAATTTCCTATCCGTCAACCGACAATTTCTGAAGGCAAGCTTTTCCACTGGTTTATTGTTCTCACTGTCAGGAAATTTCTCCTTAGTTCTAGGTTGCTTCTCTCCCCTTGATTAGTTTCCACCCATTCTTTCTTGTCCTGCCTTCAGGTGCTTTGGAGAATAGGTTGACCTCCTCTTCTTTGTGGCAGTCCGCAAATATTGGAATACTGTTATCATGTCTCCCCTAGTCCTTCTTTTCACTAGACCAGACATACCCAATTCCTGCAATTATTCCTCATATGTTTTAGCCTCCAGTCCCCTAATCATCTTTGTTATTCTTCTCTATACTCTTTCCAAAGTCTCAGTATCTTTTTTATATTGTGGTGACCCACATTGGATGCAGTAGTCCAGGTGTGTTTACAAAGCAGTACTTACCTAGACAATCAAAGACAAATCTGCTTGAAACAATGCATTTAAAAAGTGTTTTGTCCACTGTTGTGATTTTTTTTACCTTGATTCAAGACATCTTAGCCACCCATTTTTTAATCTCTCAGCTCTTATTGGTGATTAGTTGCAGTGTTGCTGGCATACGGTTTCATTTCTTAAGCAGTCCAGTATTATAATGCCAAGGATCCTACGGAGATAGTGCATTTGGAAGATGTCCAGGATTCCCCTCCCCCCCGCTTTAGAAGAATCCATGATATGGATGGTAATTCATCTATATTGCATTTCTAAACCCAGATAAATGATGGCAGTAGGAGGATTTGATTCCCCTGCTTAAGGGATCATAAAATGATCACAAACTGAAATGAGCCATTGAAAGAAGTGTGCGCATGTGTGGATTTCTTTAACCTCATGAAGTTAATGCTATCCAAACTTGGCATGCCACATGGGAACACCAACTGGTTGTAATGATTTGGTTAAGCATGTTGTAGGCATACATCTATATCTACACACACACACACACACACACACACACACACACACACACACACACACACACCTCACATGTTTTTAGTAAATCCATGCAAAATTGAATAAACCATACTTTTTAAAAAGGTGGAAGGACTTAAAATTGAAGATGGAAGATGATCTGGCAGGAAAATCAGTAGCAAAATATTGTGGGATGGGGGATTACAGAAATACTTGGGAAGACTCAGCCATTAGAGAGATATTGGGAAGTTGCTGGCAGACTGGTAGGAAGATAATTTGATCCAACAGATTGGGCATCCTGCAAATCCCATCAGCCAAATGTCAACTCTGAAGCTGGCCTGACTAAAGCCATCTTACTTACACTGTTGCCACAATGGTGCTGAGGGATGGGGGGGGGAGAATAGAGATAATTGGGGTTTTGTAGCCAAAACAAAATAGTTTCCCCTGAGAACCAAGGACGTTCCCACAGGTGGCTAAAGAGAGGGGGAATGACGTTTCCAAGCAACTAGACAGCACCTTGATTGGACCATGTGACTGATTATTTGGGATGGGGGGAGGAAACATTTACTTTTAATTAGGTGAAAACTGCAGGGACTTTTAGAGTCGGTTTTCACCGGTCTGTGCCAATATGATATAGCCAATAAATTCATTCTTTGAGGAAACTGCTTGCCTCGGAGTTCTGTTTGCTATGGGTGTATTGCTTGGAACCCTGACACCAAAGAGTGTATGCTGGCTGGGACTAAAAGGGTTTTTTCTACAGTGGTCCCTGCTTTGAGGTATATCCTCCCCTTGGAGATCAGAATGGCCTCAACCCTGTTGACATTTCCTAAAGCTTTGAAAACTTATCTGTGTTTCTGACCTTGGGGTGCTGAATGTGTTAAGGGGCCCCTTTCTTGGCTTCACTGTTAACCGGCCACGTATTTTGGCTGCTGTGTATATTTAATTCAGATACTTTTATTGTCTTTTTATTGTTTTTATACTTTTGAAATTGTAAGCCATGCAGAGTCATTGATAGAATAGAATAGAATAGAATAGAATAGAATAGAATAGAATAGAATAGAATAGAATAGAATAGAATAGAATAGAATAGAATAGAATAGAATAGAATAGCAGAGTTGGAAGGGACCTTGAAGGTCTTCTAGTCCAATCCTCTGCTTAGGCAGGAAACCCTAAACCACTTCAGACAAATGGTTATCCAATATCTTCTTAAAAACTTCCAGTGTTGGAGCATTCACAACTTCTGGAGGTAAGCTGTTCCACTGATTAATTGTTCTAACTTCAGGAAATTTCTCCTTAGTTCTAAATTGCTTCTCTCCTTGATTAGTTTCCACCCATTGCTTCTTGTTCTACCCTCAGGTGCTTTGGAGAATAGTTTGACTCCCTCTTCTTTGTGGCAACCCCTGAGATATTGGAAAACTGCTATCATGTCTCCCCTAGTCCTTCTTTTCATTAAACTAGACATACCCAGTTCCTGCAACCGTTCTTCATATGTTTTAGCCTCCAGTCCCCTAATCATCTTTGTTGCTCTTCTGTCCACTCTTTCTAGAGTCTGAACATCCTTTTTACATCGTGGCGACCATAACTGAATGCAGTATTCCAAGGGTGGCCTTACCACGGCATTATAAAGTGGTATTAACACTTCACGTGATCTTGAGTCTATCCCTCTGTTAATGCACCCTAGAACTGTGTTGGCTTTTTTGGTAGCTGCTGCACACTGCTGGCTCATATTTAAATGGTTGTCCACTAGGACTCCAAGGTCCCTCTCACAGTTACTACTATTGAGCAAGATACCACATATACTGTACCTGTGCATTTTGTTTTCCTTGCCTAAATGTAGAACCTTACTTTTTTTACCATTGAATTTCATTTTGTTAGATAGAACTCAATGTTCAAGTCTGTCAAGATCCTTCTGTATCTTGAGCCTATCTTCTGGAGTGTTGGGTATTCCTGCTAGCTTGGTGTTGTCTGCAAATTTGATGAGTTCCCCATCTATCCCCTCGTCCAAATTATTGATGAAGATGTTGACGAGTACTGGGCCTAAAACAGAGCCTTGGGGTACTCCACTGCATACTTCCCTCCATGTAGATGCAGTTCAATTGAGGACTACACATTGAGTGTGGTTGGTCAGCCAGTTTCAAATCTATCTGGTGGTGTTGCTGTCTAACCCACATTTTTCTACTTTATCTAGTAGTAGGTTATGGTCAACTTTATCAAATGCCTTACTGAAGTCCAAGTAAATTATATCGACAGCATTCCTCTGGTCCACTAATTTTGTCACTTTCTCAAATAATGCCATAAGATTAGTCTGTCATGATCTGTTTTTGACAAACCCATGTTGGCTTTTGGTTATTACCTTGTTTGCTTCTAGGTGTTTGTTGATTCGTTGCTTGATTATCTTTTCCAGAATCTTCCCTGGTATTGAAGTCAGGCTGATGGGTCTGTAGTTTCCTGGATCTATTTTTTTTCCCTTTTTTGAAGATGGGAACTACATCAGCTCTTTTCCAGTCCTCTGGCAGTTCCCCAGTGCTCCAGGATCTTTGAAAGATATAGTTCAGTGATTCTGAGATCTCATCTGCCAGTTCCTTCAAAACCTTGGGGTGTAATCCATCCGGTCCTGGTGATTTGAACTCGTCTAGGGTAGACAGGTGTTCACTTACCATTTTCTTCCCTATTTTAACTTGTGTTCCTAATATGTTTTTTATGGTGCTGTTTTTGATAGAGATGGATAATTGAGATGGATGACTATAGAAACTGAATGAATGAATGAATGAATGAGACATTGGGAAGATCAGTGTCAGCTTGATGAGGTTTTATATTAAAATATATATTTATTCTTTATACTGTTTCCATCTTCCCTTAAAACATTAACAGAATCCAGAATGGTCTGAGAATCAGTGTTTCCACTAGATAATTGAGTCTCAAGCTGAAAATAAATTAATCTAGTAAAAATAGCAAACTTTAAAAATAGGGGGGAAATCCTTTATCTAAACTTTCTCAAACTCCCAAATAAATTACCCAGACCTAATCCACATATCAAAGGATAAAGTCTGCAAACACAAATAGAGTCAATTAAATTAGGTCTCCCTGCGGAACTGCATGTTCACAAGAATAAACATCATGGACATACCTACACACATACACACACCCCTCAAGTGTCACCCTAGAATCAGCATGTAGACCCTTCCTCACCCAGGACAAGCTCCCCTATAAAAGTCTGATGCTGTACCCCATTTCTCTGCAGTTGTCCCTAAAGGCAAACTCTTTGCTATTTTTGGAATAAATATTTCTTCTTTCCTTACTGCTGTCTGGATCTAATTTTTATTTATTCTTGAGTAACCCCGGCTCATGTTGGAGCCCCAAATTATTCTTCTGACAGCTTGCTGGTAGAAAAAAATGGGTGGTGGCAGCATCAAAAATGTCTTAAAATGACCAAGGGATGTGGTCAGGTAGATTGTTGTTGAATTTAGTTAACAACCTCTGTTGTGTATTGTGTTCCTAAATCCCATTGAAGTAGTTTACAGTTTGATCTATTGTGCGAAAGCGGAAAGCATATTAATTTAGGATTGGAGTGAAGTGAGTTGAGCAAGTGAAGTCATTATATCTGCTCCAGTGATAACAACGGATTAGGCTGTTGTAAGTTGATGTTGATGTTGATGTTTCGTTTTATTTAGTGTGAACGTCCATTGTACATAGTTGGGCAAAGCCAAGATATGCATCTACAAAGCATTCTATTTTAAAACCAAAGATTCTATTACAGTATTACCTCTATTTTCTAAGCCAATCCCCTGATGGGCTGATTGAGTTTGATGCATGTTTTTTTTGAAGGCACTAGCCTTGTAAAGCTGCATTAATCATAACAGTAGAGACAATTATTTTTTAAGAAACAATGATCCAGCTGACAGCCTCCTTGCATGATAATTTTAAAGGCTCCATTATTCACAAAACAATTATTATGGGCCAAGATGATTCAGTGGAATAAAATAACCACAGGGTTTGTGATTTCCATTAAGAGCAGCAAATACTATAGAAGGAGAGAAAAGGCAAAGTGGCTGAATGGCTTTGAGAAGGAACCAAACTGTACTTCAACGCCTTTTAAATTGTCTTAATTATGGAATAAGCTTTAATTATATCAACAATTTGTTTCTCCTGTTCACCTAGATGGCAGGGGCGGGGGCTCACGGTAATGAATATTGTTTTTGCTTTCTCGCTTATGAGAAGTAGGTTAGTTTGGGATGAAAAATATCAGCCCATCAAATAGAGAGGAGAAAGCAGGGGTGGGCTTCAACATTTTTAGCAAGGGGTTCTCTGCCCAGTTGCTGGGTGGGCATGGCCATGGTGGGCATGGTCTAGTCGGCCTCCTGCACCATGGAAGGGGGCATTTTTGCCCTCCCTGGGTTCCGGAGGTTTTCCTCGAGTCCCCGGGAGGGTGAAAATGGCCTTCCCAGGCTCCAGAGGCCTTCTGGAGGCCGGAAATAGGCCCATTTCCAGCCTTCCCAAACTTCCAGTAGGCCTGTTTTTCGCCCTCCCCGAGCCTCCGCGCGCGCCCTGCACTTACCTGCATCCAAAATGGGCTGCGTGGGGACTCCTGGGAGGGGAGGGGTGGGTGGGGTCAGCCAGGAGTGGGATTTGGGGGTTCTCCAAACTGCACAGAATCTTAGATAGAGGTTCTCCCGAACCCCTGAGAACCCCCAGAAGCCCATCCCTGGGAGAAAGAATAATGAATATATATGCCAAAATCCACAGCATGTATTTTTCCAATAGACTTTACGTGTCTCAAAAAGGAGGAAATACTTTAGACTTCACGGGAAGCTCAACACAGCATCTTTCCACTCTTTGTTAAAGCAGGCTGACTCATTCATGCTTTGGAAGAAAGAAAAGAGTGAAAGTGGGTTGGAAAGGATGTGTGAGATGTGCAAGAAGTGCCTCACAAATCAGGGAAGGTGTTTGGGAGGTGATAGCAGTAGCAATAGCACCTAGACTTATATACAGCTTCACAGTGCTTAACAGCCCTCTCTAAGCGGTTTACTAATATCAGCATATTATTATTAAGGTGACCAATCGTCCTCCTTTAGGGAGGACAGTCCTTCTTTTGTAAGTTCTGTCCTCCCTCGAAAAGTGTCCTCCTACATGTCCTCCTTTTCGATATTTGAAGACTAATCTGTTGCGCGTTATGTGTAAGGTGACCAGATGTCCCGATTTTGGCGGGACAGACCCGCTTTTTAATGCTTTGTCCCACGTCTTAAAAAGTCCCGATTTTTGAGCCCCCGCTTCTTCCTCCAGCCAGACGCGCACCCAAGCGACAGGCTTCCAATTCAGTCCCCTCTATTCACAGGGTGGCACGGGGCGGGGCAGAGCGAACCCTGGGGGGGGAGCGCCACTTTGCACTTGTCCCATGAGGCCATGCTAAGTGTGCCACGGCAAAAGGGGCGGGGCAGGGCGGGGCGCGCGTCCTACCTGAGACTTTTCCCGGTAGCAGCTTCAGTCGCGTTCCTTGCTAATAGCGTCCAGAGCAGAGCAGCCCCTCCCAGAAGATCGCGAGACGTTATCTTCTGGGAGGGGCTGCTCTGCTCTGGGCGCTATTAGCAAGGAACGCGACTGAAGCTACCAGGAAAAGTCCCAGGTAGGACGCGCGTCTCGCGCTGGGGGTTGGGGGGGGCGGGGCAGGACTGGCGGACGGGACGGGGCACGCGTCCGACCTGGGACTTTTCCCGGTAGCTTCAGTCGCGTTCCTTGCTAATAGCGCCCAGAGCAGAGCAGCCTCTTCCAAAAGATAACATCTCGCGATCTTCTGGGAGGGGCTGCTCTGCTGTGGGCGCTATTAGCAAGGAACGCGACTGAAGCTACCGGGAAAAGTCCCAGGTAGGTAGGACGTACAGTGGCCTCCCGCGTCCCCCCTCCCCCCCTCCCCCCCACCTCACCTGGACGCCGACATTTGCTGTTTTGCCCTCTGCGCATGCGCAGCATTCTGCGCATGCGCAGAGGGCAAAACTCAAATGGAGAAACCCACCCCCGTCAATGGTGTCCCGCTTGAAGAAAAAAAAATCTGGTCACTTTAGTTATGTGACGTATTTGTATTTGACATGGTGATTCGTCAAGGCTCGGTACAGTGCTGTATAAGATGCGATTATGAGACGCATGCTCTCCGCACGGGAGACCTTGAGAGAGAGCGCCGCATGCAAGTGGCTTTGTTTACTTCTTATGTTATGTTGATACTTTAGCTGCAGCACTTGCCGTAAAATTCAATATGAAGGATATTTCTTGTTCAGATAATTCCAATATATTGTTAGAAGATGATACATTGACAAAAAATATTAATTCAATGGAAAAGTACTCATTTAAATAATAATTAACAGGCATGCAAGCATAATTACAATATAAAATGTTACAAATGTTTTTATTATGCATATATCATATTATAGTGTATTATTGTTGCAATGAATAAAATGTTTCTTTTATTTACGATATTTTTTTTAATTTATTTGTCCTCCTTTTCATTGTAAAAAAGTTGGTCACCTTTATTATTATTATTATTATTATTATTATTATTATTATTATTATTATTATTATTATTATTATTATTATTATTACTATTACTATTACTATTACTATTACTATTACTATTACTATTACTATTACTATTATTATTAATTTTGACAAACATGTACAAAATAACAGGTATAGTATAAACATAAATATGAACATAGTAAATGGGTTAAAAAAATGGAGACAGTAGGACAGGGACAGTAGGCACGCTGGTGCACTTATGCACGCCCCTTACAGATCTCTTATGAATGGGGTGAGGTCAACAGTATACAGTCTTAGGTTAAAGTTATGGGGCTTTGGGGATGAAACCACAGAGTCAGGTAGTGCATTCCAGGCATTGACCACTCTGTTACTGAAGTCGTATTTTCTGCAATCAAGTTTGGAGCGGTTTATCTTGAGTTTATATCTATTGTGTGCTTGTGTATTATTGCGGTTGAAGCTGAAGTAGTCATTAACAGGTAGTTAATTTTTTAATTATTATTTTTTAATTAATTATTTTTAATTATTGCTCCCAACAATCTGGGTCCTCATTTTAGAATAGAATAACAGAGTTAGAAGGGACCTTGGAGGTCTTCTAGTCCAACCCCCTGCTTAGGCAGGAAACCCTACACCACTTCAGACAAATGGTTATCCAACATCTTCTTAAAAACTTCCAGCGTTGGAGCATTTAGAACTTCTGGAGGCAAGTTGTTCCACTGATTAATTGTTCTAGCTGTCAGGAAATTTCTCATTAGTTCTAAGTTGCTTCTCTCCTTCATTAGTTTCCAGTCCTACCCTCAGGATAGCTTGACTCCCTCTTCTTTGTGGCAACCCCTGAGATATTGGAACACTGCTATCATGTCTCCCCTAGTCCTTCTTTTCATTAAATATACCAAGTTCCTGCAACCGTTCTTCCTATGCTTTAGCCTACAGTCCCCTAATCATTATGGCGACCAAAACTGGATGAAATATTCCAAGTGTCGCCTTACCAAGGCATTGTAAAATGGTATTAACACTTCACTTGATTCTATCCCTCTGTTAATGCAGCCTAGGACTGTGTTGGCTATTTTGGCAGCTGCAGCACACTGCTGGCTCATATTTAAATGGTTGTCCACTAGGACTCCAAGATCCCTCTCACAGTTACTACTATTGAGCAAGGATCCACATATACTGTACCTGTGCATTTTGTTTTTCTTGCCTAAATGTAGAACCTTACTTTTTACCGACCTTGGAAGGATGGAAGGCTGAGTCAACTTCAAGCCCCATCAGAATAAAACTCCAGACTGTGGCCAGAGTTTGCCTGCAATACTGCATACTAACCAAGGCTCCACTATGACTTTTAGGTGGGATACACGTTAGAAACAGTGCATAGGAGCACACAAGAGGTGCCCCAGGTCAGGCAAGGCAAGTGGGCATCAGTGTGGGTCAGGGAGGGTATGTGGGGTATGCTGAATGGGTCAGGGAAAGCACACAGAGAGCGGCATGACTCAGGAGAGGTGCATAGGGAGGTGGGTCATGAGAGTGTTGGGGAGCCATGGACCAGGAAGTATTCATGGGGGTTCCTTTCCCTTTCCCTTTCCCTTTCCCTTTCCCTTTCCCTTTCCCTTCCTTTTGCATACCATCCGGCAGGTAAATGACTGCTGTTGGCTGGGGGAGGGAGGAGGGGATTAGGTGATTGGCTGGGAAACTGTCATGGAATATTGAAAATGAAGTTCACGTGACCGCTGCAGCATCACAGCAACAGCCAGTAGAACAGAAACAGTTACAACTTCCTCAAATTTCATTCCTTTAGGAATCATGGGTCCCAGATTTTGGACACATTCTATAAAACAATAGTCCCAACCTTTCCAGCTTGGCGTCCTGGCCTGGCCAGGCGTGAGGGGGTGGTGGCATGTGATGGCAGGCACATGCACAGGTGCACAGCTCCATTGTGTGAGCAGCAGACACACGCACCCTCCACTTGTGCGACCAGAGCTTCTTGCATGAATGGAAGATGCTTGCACATGTGCATGAAGCTCTACTTGCGCTTACTTGCCACTTGCGTGAGTGGAGCTTTATGTGCCCATGCTTGCCCATTTCTTATGCAGCCTAGTTTAGAACAGGCTGCAGCCCGGTAGTGGGCCGCGGCCTGGGAGTTGGGAACCCCTGCTGTAAATTAATGCATTTGATTAGATTAGATTAACAGAGTTGGAAGGGACCTTATTTTATTTTATTTATTTATTTTGTCAAGTACGTGTTGGTAATATACATAGATGTAACATTGTTTATATACATAAGATGGGTACTGATAAGAGGGAACATTAGGACAGGGAATGTAGGCATGCTGGTGCACTTATGCACGCCCCTTACTGACCTCTTAGGAATCGGGTGAGGTCAACAGTGGACAATCTAAGGGTAAAGTTTTGGGGGTTTGGTGATGAAACTACAATGTCAGGTAGTGAGTTCCAGGCATTTACCACTCTGTTGCTAAAGTTGTATTTTCTACAGTCAAGTTTGGAGCGGTTCACTTTAAGTTTGTATCTGTTATGTGCTCGTGTATTATTGTGGTTGAAGCTGAAGTAGTCATTGACAGGAAGGACGTTGTAGCAGATAATTTTATGAGCTATGCTTAGGTCGTGCCAAAGGCGACGTAGTTCTAAACTTTCTAAGCCCAGGATTTCAAGTCTGGTTGCGTAAGGTATTCTGTTGCGAGTAGAGGAGTGGAGGACTCTTCTTGTAAAGTATCTCTGGACACTTTCTAATGTATTTATGTCCGATATGCGGTGTGGGTTCCAGACAGATGAGCTGTATTCGAGGATTGGTCTGGCGAATGTTTTGTATGCTCTGGTTAGTAGTGTGATATTACCGGAGAAGAAGCTACGTAAGATTAGGTTAACAACTTTTGAAGCCTTTTTGGCGATGTTGTTGCAGTGGGCTTTGGCACTTAGGTCATAGCACTTGTAGGTCATCTAGTCCAACCCCCCCAGCCCAAGCAGAAGACCTACACCATTTTTGACAGATGGCAGTTTAGTCTCTTCTTAAAAGCTTCCAGTGATGAAGTTCCCACAACTTCTGAAGGCAAGCTGTTCCATTGGTTGGCTACTCTCACTGTCAGAAAATTTCTCCTTATTTCCAGGTTGAATCTCTCCTTGAATCATTATTCCTTGTCTGGCCTTCAGGTGCTTTGGAAAACAGGTTGACCCCCTCCTCTCTGTGGCAGTCCCTCAAATATTGGAACACTGCTATCCTGTCTCCCCTGGTCCTTCTCTTCACTAGACTAGCCATGCATTTGGGGTACCTTGATTCCAAAATTGTTTATTTATTAATGGTTCTTATAGGCCGCCCAACTCCCATAGGACTCAGGGCGGCGATGCACCATTGCCCTACGATGCACCATTTTGGACAGTAAAAGATCATGACAACAAGGTTTGTAGCATATTTAGATAGATAATAACTAATAGGGAGAAACAGATTGTATTTTCTAAATATGTCCCTCAGGATTGTGGGGAAAGGCATGCTATATTTCCTACCGAATTTAAAAAAAATATATTGGCATGTAAAATGACTCTTGTATTCCTGCATTGGTATAATTCTGATTTTCAGTCTGGATAGTTGTCATTACGATAAAACTTTTTTTTTCTGCACATAAGAAAGCAAAGAGGTGCTTATAATTAACAGTATCTTCCATCTTATTGGCTCTAAGGGAAGAGGAAACAATCTTTGGAGGCTCCCCCTGTGTGTGGAAATATTAAAAGACAGCTTGGTGAAAATCGGTTTGATAGCAGCTGGAAGAAATTTTTGCGTAGGAGACGTCTGAGGGATTTCGGCTTTCAATCCCAGATCTGGCTTCTGAATTACAGCGGAAGCTGATGAGCTACCCTGCCATATATGAATCAGACCATGGTTCCGTATCAGGATTGGCAACATTCTCCAGGATTTAGAGTCCCTTGAGTTTTGCCCCAGCCAGTTCCACAAATGCCAGCAGCAACTGAAATGGGAAGCTTTTGCAGGCTACACGCAAGTGCTTGGCTGTTGTTTAGAAGCTCCTCTCTGAATATTCCATTAAGCAGCAGCTGGCGCTTCCAAACTGTGCCCTTCCAGAATTGATTCATATATCTTCCTCCAGACCTTCTAAGGAATTGCACCCCTTTGTTCACCAATAAATCTGACACATCGGTAAAGGATCCAATTGCAGATTTTAAAAACAGGCATTTGTTTTAATTACTTCTGGGGGCGAGAAGGAAACCTTGGAAGGCATTTCATGCTGCAAAGTCATGATAGAAAGCCGTAAACAATATCCCAATCAAGGAACTGCTAACCTAGACAGTCAAATAGTAAACAACAGCCCAATCAAGGAACCACCGAGAACATTCCCACCAGAACTCACAGGGCAGGGTTTATTAAACAGAGAGCAAATCCCTGCCTTCCTATCACTGATGATGTTACTTACTGTATTTTTCGGAGTATAAGACGCACCGCAGTATAAGACGCCCCTTAGTTTTGGGGGAGGAAAACAAGGAAAAAAAGCCTCTGCCTCCCAGCAATTTGCCAAACAGCAAACAGCAAACAGTACAGATGATATACACTGTTTGCTGTGTATTTCTGTGCATGTGTGTCTGACCCATAGAAATAGCAAAGAATTGGAGAAATGTACATTATGCCAGAAAGTTCTCTTAAATGTAGTCACACTAACTCCTCCCAATTATTTAAATAGATCTACTCCAAACATGACTAAGTCAGGGTTTAATTCAGCTGCCTTATTTTAATACTAATAATACTAAAACAGGACATTTCAGATTATACTTTTATAGATCTTTAAAATTGATGTAAGCTTTCTGGAAGTATTCTCTGCTATTTAAAAGAAGATACAATAGCACTGGGCCTCTTCAGAGCAAGCATTTATTTTAAAAAGCTTGTTCATTTTGTTAAGTTGTCTAGAACAATAATAAAGCAGTCTTTAAAAAATAAGTCTAATAATTTGAACACTCTACAAACATTTAACAAAATAACATATTAACAGAATCTGCCTCTACCTAGGATAGAACTCACAACCTCCTGATTGTGAGGCAAGAGCTCTACCTCTAGGCCACAGCAGTAACAGCTTACCTCCTTGCAATTTCAGCAGTCTAACATTGCCAGCAGTTTATCTCCCAGCAATTTGTCTCATTACAGCCACCGTAGTTAGTTTCATTTTACCACATGGCTTGCAAGCCTCGGTCAGCTGTAGGTTGGGAGGCTGCTAATTAGTTTCTTGTGCAAATCAGGTTCTGCTGCTGTTTGCTGCAAAGAGGTAAATTGCTGGCAGGCAGAGGCCAAAGGGTGGGGGTGGCTGGGTGGGGCTACATTCGGTGTATAAGACGCACCCAAATTTTCACCCTCTTTTTGAGAGTAAAAAGGTGCGTCTTATACTCCGAAAAATACGGTAGTTGGGTAATGAAATGTCTGTAAAAACAACAACCACCAAGCTCAGAGATCACTAAGGACCCCACAGAAATTGGAGCTGTAGAAAAGGACTTGCTACCTTCAACCTCAGCTTAACCTCCCCGTGGGTGTTGTCAAAGATGATTAAGGGGCTGAGGCTAAAACATATGAGGAACCGTTGAAGGAACTTGGTATGTATAGTGAAAGGAAGGGAGAAGGGGTGACATGATAGCAGTATTCCGGTATTTGAGCGGCTGCCACAAGGAAGATGGGATCAACTTATGCTCCAAAGGACCTGAAGGAAGGACAAGAAATAATTTATTTATTTATTTATTTATTTTATTTTATTTATTTGTAAAACATGTATAGGATAGTAGCAGTTTGTATAAACATAAGTAAAAAGTAACAATAAAAGAGGACAATAGGACAGAAGGACAGGGACGGTAGGCACAGTGGTGCGCTTATGCACGCCCCTTACAGACCTCTTAGAAACGGGGAGAGGTCGACTGTAGACAGTCTAAGGTTAAAGTTTTTGGAGAGAGATCCATTTAGAACTAAGGAGAAACTTCTTGACACTGAGAACAATCAACCAGTGAAATGGTTTGCCTCCAAAAGTTGTGGGTGCTCCATCAATGGAGACTTTTAAGAGATTGGACATCCATTTGTCTGAAATGATATTAGAGTTTCCTGCTTTAGCAGGACTAGAAGACCTCCAAGGTCCCTTCCAACTCTGTTATTCTGTTAAAATTAGGCAATAACCAGTTATACTGGTAATTGATCATCCAGTCTTCTCCCATTCTCTCTCTCTCTCTCTCTCTCTCTCTCTCTCTCTCTCTCTCTCTCTCTCTCTCTCTCTCTCTCTCTCTCTCTCTCTCTCTCCCCCTCCCTCCCTCCCTCTCTCTCTCTCTCTCATCTCAAAGCACAGCAAACCAGTTACAGTGCTTATTCCACAAAAGCTGTTTTGCAACCGAATCAAAACCCAATTGCTCCAAGATGCCTGGTGGGTTGGTCTTCTGGAGCTTCCTGATGTAGACCCATAAACTCAACCCAGTGTGGCACCCATCGAGAAGAACCCCAGGGCGAACCAAAGCAATTCAACAACCAATTTACATGAACTGGATTAAACCAGCTTGATAACCTCCTTAGTTCTCTCACTAGCGTGCCATTGAAATTATTCACCGAAGAAACGCTGGGCTGAGCTTTTCAGCACTGGTCCCTTGATAGTTGCATCCATCTGATGCTTTCTGCAAGGCACCTGATGTACTTACATTAATGCAATGAGGAAAGTTGGGAGGTAGAATTGTTTGCAAAACAAAGGGAGGATTTTGGAGAACGTGTGTGTGTTATTCAGCTTTGTGTTCTGTAGGTTCATATATAAGCTTCATCCACACCACATAATTAATCAGCTTAATTAAAAACTTAGCGGGTGCATAATATGCTAAACCTGGCTGGTATTTACTTGGGTGAGGTTTCTCTCCTACTCCCCTCCCTCCCCCCATTGCAATAGGATCAGTGGTGGGTTCCTACCGATGCGGTCCACTTTATCACACCGGTAGCGGCGGGCTGGTGACGTCACCAAGAGCTTACCAACCTGGTGCGGTCGGTTGCCAGTCCCTAGGAGCCGCCATCTTTTTTCACGAATGTTTTGGCGATTTTTTGCTTCCACGCATGCGCGGAAGCAAAATCACGCCGAAATCTCGTGAGGGGACACAAGCGTGAGATTTCAGTGAGATTCCGCTTCCGCGCATGCGCGGAAGCAAAATCGCACGAGGGGGCATGCGTGCGTAGTGAGCATGCGGGTGCACAAAACGTGGTGATGCGCGCGTAGCGCACCGGTAGCAAGGTAAGTGAGCAACCCGCCCCTGAATACGATGTTCTAATCTAGCTATGGGGTGATTTGTGACTTGTTGTCCAGAAAATGAATTAATTCCATAACCAGGTTGTGCGGGTTTTATGAACGCAACCATAAGATGTAAAATAACTGAGATTAAATGCATCACAACTTTGTCAGCTTGGTTTGCACGATAGTTGCAACCGTCTATTTTACCAGATCAGTAAATAGCCAGGGGGAAATGCGTATAAGGGTTTGAAGAACAGGAAATCTGGCTTGGCTGGCCTGGGACAAACAGGCTCCAGCTCTGTTTCTGAAATGTGAGGGGGGGGGAGGTTGTGTGTGTGTGTGTGTGTGTGTGTGTGTGTGTGTGTGTGTGTGTGTGTGTGTGTGTGTGTGTGTATGTCACTGAACATTAGCTGCCCAGCTCTGCCATCTGTTTACCATTCTGCTCCGCTCACCACCCCTCCTGCTTTCTAGATACGATTCTGTGGAATGCCAACTGCCTTTCCTCCAGCGATTTGATCTCTAAGCAGATTCTACTATGGAACTGGTTCATTTCACCCCAGGTGAACCAACAGCCTTTCCCATCAGCCAAATTTAAAATAATAGTAGTTCTGGACCGCGTAACTTTGAGAACAAGTCAGACAACCTTCAGCAGGTTCAGGGAAGGGCAAGGAAGTTGATCAGAGGACTAAAGGCAATGAGCTGATCTGTTCTTTCTACTTGGCCCACCCCAATAGGGACCACTGCTTCCTGAGTGATGGGATGGTAAATCATCATCCTGCCTCCTGCCCAGGGGTAAATGCACCCTGCAGCTGTGTTTTCCAGTTTCGGTTCAAACACGGCTGTTTTCAAATCAGAGACAATGTAAATTCTTCAGAATGAGATTGGCCAAAATGTATCAAAATATGAATCCTAAATGTTGGAAATGTCCACATAAAAACGGAACATACTACCATATGTGGTAGACCTGCCCAAGAGTTTAAAAAATTTGGCAAAAAATTCACAATTGGCTTCAAGAAATAACTACACAAAAAATAAACATCAAACTCCCCACACCCAATTTTGGGTCTAGCAGGCCTCCCTGCAGCCTCCTGGGATGAAAAATGGGCCCTGGGGGACACTGCACCTCCCCATGCTCCCACCCCCATGCATGCACACCCCTGTGCATGTGCAACCCCACACATGCACCCCCACATGCGTGCACATCTCCCGCATGCACGACAGAGACCCGAAAATCAGCTGGCCAGCAGGAGGCGCATGCACGGTGGAGCTGAGCTGGGGCGACGGCTCACGTGCCCGCAGATAGGGCTCTGTGTGACACCTGTGGCATGTGTGCCATAGGTTCACCATCATGGCCCTATGGTAACTATGGCCCCTTTATGATCTATGAACTAACTCCTGGAATTCTGGGAGTTGAAGTCCATAGATCGTAAAGGGGCCATAGTTGTCCACCCCAGCTCAAAGTTCCTGCTTTCAAGAGGAAGTGTCTTGGAAATAAAGATCAAATACAGAGTATCTAATTACAGTATATTGAACAGCATTAGGTTTCAGGGTTGCTCTCAGCAGATTTCCTGATGTGTCACCAGTAACTGTCACTAGCATAGCAATAGCACTTAAGCTTATATACCGCTTCACAGTGCTTTACAGCCCTCTCTAAGTGGTTTAAAGAGTCAGCCTATTGCCGCCAACAATCTGGGTCCTCATTTTACCCACCTCAGAAGGATGGAAGGCTGAGTCAACCTTGAGTCAGTGATAATCGAACTGCTGGCAGCTGGCAGTCAGTCGACCAACTTGCCTCCAGGAGCTGTGACTGCTCCAACACTGGAGGCTTTTAAGAAGAGGTTGGACTATCATTTGTCTGAAATGGTGTAAGATTTCCTGCCTGAACAGTGGGTTGGACTAGAAGACCTCCAAGGTCCTTTCCAACACTGTAAATTTCTATTATCTATTCTTTCTCAGTCCTGGGAAAAAGACCACTTCTTGCCAAGAAGACTGCAGGGATTGCAGTGGCCAGAGGTCAATACTGACTTGAAGACATTTAAATTTTTAAAAAAATATCCGGATGACTTCATCAGTGTTGATGAGCTAAATATCTTGGACCGCCTTGAAGCTGAATCAGGCTTAAGGAGAACCAGCTGGGTAAAGGCAAGGTGAGTCATTAGCTTAGATAATGATAAGTCAAAACAGGTTTGATAGACGGCAGTGAAGAGTGTAGCAGTTGGATGCGAAGGGGCGAATTTGGAGTCTGCAAGGGGACGCAGGTAGCACCTGCTGGAATTGTTGCAGCTGTGTGATTCCAAGGAAGGGCACACACTGTGCTGTGAATCATCCTTTGCCGTTTGAATCAAAAGTGATGCAGAGCCCTTAGGGCACCTACAACCTCTCATGCAAAGTTCTCTAATGTTAGTTCATGGCTGAGAGCGACAGCTGTCTAAAGTTTGTGCCGCTGGTTAATTATGCAACTCGATCTTTAATTGCCGGATTTTGACTTCCACTCTTCATTTTGTTTCTAGGCAATGTCAGGTTGGACTAAACTGACTACTTCTGTGTGTATCTCTTGCTGCAAGTTCCTTCTTTGAACAGTAAAACTGTAATTGTGAGGCATGGTGGCACAGTGGTTAGAATGCAGTACTGCAGGCTACTGCTGCTGACTGCCCGCTGTCAGCAATTTGGCAGTTCGAATCTCACCAGGCTCAAGGTTGACTCAGCCTTCCATCCTTCCGAGGTGGGTAAAATGAGGACCCAGATTGTTGGGGGCAAAATGCTGATTCTGCAAACCGCTTATAGAGGGCTGCAAAGCAGTGTATAAGTCTAAGTGCTATTGATATTGATATTGTTATTTTTAATTTCTAATCCTGACCTTGGATATGGCATTTAGACCAGACCGCTTCTGCATAGCTCCTCCTCCAAGTAAAGATTATTTATTTAGCTATCATGCAAGCCACTGTATAGGTCCGTGATAGTGAACCTATGGCTTGTGTGCCACAGGTGGCACATGGAGACATATCTGCCGGCACGTGAGCTGTTGCCCTAGCTCAGCTCCAGCATGCATGTGTGCACCAGCCAGCTGATTTTTGGCTTGCACGGAGGCTCTGGGAGGGTATTTTTGGCCTCTGTAGGGCCTCCGGGGGGCGAGGGAGGGCGTTTTTGCCCTCCCCAGGCTCCAAGAAAGCCTCTGGGGTATGGGGAGGGTGAAAAACAGGCCTACTGGGCCCACTGGAAGTCGGGAAATGGGGAGGGGGGTCATGCGTGTATGCGTGGGGTGTGGGCAGCACGGTGGGGGTCACGCATGCATGTGCAGAGGGGCGGGGCGCATGGGGGATCATTAAATTATGGGTGTGGGCACACACGCATGGGCGATAATGCGCACGCACGCGCTTTCGGCACCTGAGGGAAAAAATGTTCACCATCACTGGTATAGGTCGTCCTCAAGACTTGTGACCACAAATGGGACCAAAATTTCCATTGTTAAGTATGGTGGTTTAGTGACCTTTTTGCCACAGTTGTTAGCAGAATATCAGAGTTGGAAGGGACCTTGGAGGTCTTCTAGTCCAACCCCCTGCTGAAACAGGAAACCCAATACCATTTCAGACAAATGGTTAGCCAATCTTTTCTTGAAAACCTCCAGTGCTGGAGCATCTGCAACTTCTCGAAGAAAGTCGTTCCACTGGTTAATTGTTCTCACTTTCAGGAAATCTCTCCTTAGTTCCAGGTTGTTTTCTTATTAAGTGAATCATGCAGTCCTTAAGTGAATCCAGATTCCCCCATTGACTTCGCTTGTTGAAAGCTGGGTGGGAAAGTCACAAATGACACCGGAACCATTGCAAATGCATGCCAATTTCCAATCACCTGCATTTTGATCCGTGACAATGGAGATGCTGTAACGGTTGTAAACATGAGTACAAATTGTTGATCACTTTTTTCATTGTAACTTAGAAGTGTTGCTAAATGAATAGCTGCAAGTCAAGGACTGCCTATAAATCTCCCTGAGCTAGATGAATCAATAATTTGATTCAATCAAAGTCAGCTTTCTTGTCTCCATTCCCAACATCTGTATATAAGCTATTTTTAAATATTTTAAGGTATTGAATGACTTACTTAAATATGCAGTGAATGAATCTGTACTTTGAGCAATTTATTGGTGGATTGCAAGTACCTCTGAACTGATAGGATACAGACATTAGCAGTTTAGCTTGCAAGATAGATTTTGGGTTCTAGTTTGCACAAAATTACCATATTTTTTGGAGTATAAGACGCACCCTTTTGCACCCAAAAAGAGGGTGGAAATATTGGTGCGTCTTATATACCGAATATAGCCTCTTTTTTTGGCCTCCCGAAGCCCTGCCCCTGCATCCCATTTTTGCAAAAAACAGGCCGTTTTTTGCAAAAATGGGAGCATTTTCGCCTTCCCCCACCCCCTAGGAGTGCTCTGCAGGCTTCCCAAACCCTCTGCATGCCTCGTTTTTGCAAAAAAATGGCCGAAAAATGGGCCATTTTTGCAAAAAAAAGGGGTGTTTTGCCTTCTAATTACCCCATCTAGCATGACTGGAGGAGGAATTCTGGGAGTTGAAGTCCACTAGTCTTAAAGCTGTCAAGTTTGAAGACCCCTGGGTTAGGGGTTAGGGGTGCAAAGGTCTTCAAACTTGGCAGCTTTAAGACTTGTGGACTTCAACTCCCATTTCTGAGCTAGCATGATTGGAGGAGGAATTCTGGGAGTTGAAGTCCACAAGTCTTAAAGCTGTCAAGTTTGAAGTTTGTAAAAAGTGTACATGTTTGTAAAAAATATACATGGTTGTAAAAAATATTCTGCTATACTGGTATTTTATTAAATAATATATTACTACACCATTTGGTTCAGAATACTTTTTTCCTTGTTTTCGTCCTCTAAAATCTAGGTGCGTCTTATACTCCAAAAATACGGTATACAGTATGAGCAAATTTGGGGTAAAGGTGGCTGTACATGTGACATATTGGGGAAAATGTGTCAGAACCGACTAGTGCTAACCTTATTATCTGGGAATGCTGGATGTGATATAACTAAGACTTGTAACCTCATCTATATTCATTCTTTCCAACACAATCAAATGTCGGAAACTATCTAAAGGGATCAGGACTCCATCAGTGCAATACAGGAGAAAGGCAGAAGGCCAGCAAAGCACATCCTTGAACACCAGCTAGCACTCAGAAGACACAATGAAAACTCAATAATCTCACAACACCTGGCAGACTCAACAATAGTTTCAACTGGAAACTATTAGCATTCTAGGATTAAAGCTAAATGCTAGGGAATTCCTGGAAGTTTGGCATTCAGACAAATCGGCTATCGACAGGCACATAAAAGCAAACCATACTTACACATCATTCAAAAGAGACCCCCCCCCAAAAGCTAAGAAGTCAACCAAAACACCATAACATAATTTCTCCAACAGCCAACATCCAGGTAAGTCCACTTCACTCCACTACCCATATTCCATTCCATTCCCTATATTCCATTCCATTCCATTCTACTCCCCATTTTCCATTCCATTCCCTAAATTCCATTCCATTCCATTCTACTCCCCATATTCCATTCCAGTACCCTTATTCCATTCCATTCCATTCCAACTTGTTCTCTCTGCTACAATAAGGTGACCAGATTTTAATATTTGTAAAGCGGGACACCATTGACAGGGGGGGTTTCTAGGGGAGCAAGATGGGAGGGGTCCGTCTCTCTTATCCTGCAGCTTTGTGCACCCCCCAAACACCCCCCCTTCATCGCAACCCTTACCGCTGCCATGGCCGGGGCTCGCCTCTGCTGCATCTGGCCCGGAGAGGGACAGCGGCAGGAGAAGGAAGAAAGCAAACCATGGCTGTGGTGCTTCGGGAGGGCGGGTGGTGAGGATTCTTCACAGCCGCGTGCTGCCTCCATTGCAGAAGCTGCCACCAGCCAGCCAGGCAGCAGCCCTCCGTGTGGGGAGACGGCCTGCGCTTGGAAGAGGCTGCCGCTCTCGCTGCCCGCTTTCTTCCTTCTCCCGCCGCGAAACAAAAGTGAACTGCGGCAGCGCTGCTTCGGGAGCACAGGCGGACATCTGCAGCCAGGCAGTGAGGGAGAGCAGCGAGAGCGGCGGCCCCTTCCAAGCGCAGGCCTGGCCCTGTACCCGCCCGGGGGGCTGCTACCCACCCGGCCACCAGCGGCTTCCACGCCGCACTTGTAGTCGCGTGGCCGGCCGGATTAACAGGTGTGCTGGGGACACCTTGCCCGCCGCCTCCATGCACTGCGCTTGGCAGGGGCCGCTGCCCCTCTCACTGCCCTCCTCCCTGCCTGGCAGGAGGAGGCAGGCGAGGCAGCAGGCAGAGGGGTGTGCAGGGCTCGGCCGCTGAGCATGTGGGGCGCCCACCCCAGTTCTCGGGCTGCTTCCCACTTTGCGCAAATTCAAATTCAAAAGCAGGACTTTTTTGAAACACCGGGGGATGCGGGACAAATTATTAAAAAGCGGGACTGTCCCACCAAAGTGGGACGTCTGGTTACCTTATGCTACAAGGGATTTACTCTCACTATTATCTAGGGTGGATTTCATTGACTCTGCTATTCCTGGCCCACAGAGAGGGGTGAAAAGTCCTTTCTAGTTAGTCTTACTAAAACATCCCCTCCTATAAAATGCATCAGTAAGGGAAGACTAGTTTAGCCAAACGGGTAGACTCCCAGGTCTCTTTATATATTTGACTTTTTTTCTAATCTCTTTGAACTGTCTTTCCTTTGTAAACCTTTCCATGTACTTATGTTTGAAGCCATAAGTTTGAGGGCAGGGCCCGTCCCCCTTAATTTCATTTATGAACAACACCTACCACCTGCAAGGCTGCAGAAAGAACTGAGTTTTTAAACACCAACCACAAAGTACATTTTTTCCCCCAAACAGAAACGAAACGGTGCTGAGCGTTATTTCCAGCCTCGCTATGAGCAATAGGCCTTTTGATAGCCTATAATAACATCTTGGCAAACTGTATGAAATATAGCACCTTTCCTATGGCAAATGTAATATTTAATCAAGATGATTTAGTATAATCACCTGGAAATTAAACAGCTTTTCAGATTCAAAAGGTGCAGCCACGAGGATGGCTCCACAAAAGGGGTAGCTAATATAATAGAATTTTTTTCCCCACCCAGGCCTTTTAAAATGTTCGTCCTTCAAGCTGAGCTCGAAAGTTTGGGCTTATTATCAGCATTATAATGAAATAGTCATTAAAAGTCCAAGTGCAGGGGAAAAAAAGACAAAGGATTTTCTCTCTGAACCTATATAATTCCAAAACACTGATTTTTTTCCTTTATGATAATGATAATTATGGTTCCCTCAAATACATTTATTACCTCTATAACTCAACTTTGAGATTTAATGTTTTCGGATTCTAAAATTTCAATTTTAATTTAACATCTCTATCACATGGAGCCAAACATTGAGATAAGTGAAATATATTTATAAATTTACGTACAGCCAAAAAAAATATTGTTCAGTGCTGGAAAGACAAACATCAGGCTTTAACTTTGTGGGGTTTGCAAAATTGATTAAGATAGATTAGCTATGGATGACTGTAGCAAATTATGGTTTGTTTATTGTACATTTAGTGTACAAATACACCCACCCACACATATGAATACACAATGAATATATTATCTCTCTAGTTTTGTTTCTTGTTTTTAGTTTCGACCCTCTTCTTTTATAATTCTGCATATTCTTTTATTTCTTTTGTATTTATTTAATTTTTTAAAAGAATGTTCCTCAAATAATTGCATTTTCTTCGCTTTGGATTTTTGCAATGTCTACAAATCAACTCTCCTCTAAGTTTGAAACAGGCTGCATTATTACTTCATATAAAGCTTGGTTGGGAATGGAATGGAGAATTGCAGTACTTGCAGGTTTAATGGCCTGCCAGCAATATTGTTGGGTTAATAGAGCCGAGGTGGCGCAGTGGTTAAAGTGCAGCACTGCAGTTCAGCAGTTCAGCTGTTCAAATCTCACCAGGCTCAAGGTTGACTCAGCCTTCCATCCTTCCGAGGTGGGTAAAATGAGGACCCAGATTGTTGGGGAAAATATGCTGAACTCTGTAAACCGCTTAGAGAGGGCTGTAAAGCACTATGAAGCAGTATATAAGTCTAAGCGCTATTGCTATTGCTAATAGTAGTATGGCAGACTATTATAATAAGTTATTAAATGTCTACAGATCCAATTGGTTTTGTAGATAAGGCACCGGGATAGAAAAGCGAAAGGCTGTGAGTTTGAGTCCCACCTTAGCCATGAAAGCCAGCTGGGTAATTTTCGGCCAGTTTACTCACACTCAGTCCAACCTACCTCACACATTTTTTCAGACATAGAAAGCATTATGTATTTTTGGATATCCCATCGGTGACTTACACGTTCTTCTCAGGTAAAATGATGGATTTGTTCAGTCAAACGGTGCCAGAAGGGAAGTGGTGCAGTGGTTAAATGCAGCCATTGCAGGCTGACTGCTAGTTCAACAGTTCAGCTGTTCAAATCTCACTAGGCTCAAGGTTGACTCAGCCTTCCATCCTTCCGAGGTGGGTAAAATGAGGACCCAGATTGTTGGGGGCAATATGCTGAACTCTGTAAACCGCTTAGAGACTGCTGTAAAGCACTATGAAGCGGTATATAAGAAAAGTGCTATTGCTATATCTAGGATAATTGCATTACTTGAGCAATTCAAAGATCCTTAGCAAATATAATTAGTAGAAGATACTGTTTGTTGAATTTTTAATTACTATAATTCCATTTGTCCAAAGTGGTATAGGGTCTCCTGCCTGAGCAGGGAGTTGGACTAGATCAGCGGTTCTCAACCTGGGGATCGCGACCCCTTTGGGGGTCGAATGACCCTTTCACAGGGGTCGGGAGACTTCACCCGGACACCGCCATTTGGGTTCTTTTACCCTCTGCGCATGTGCAAGACGCTTTGCACATGCACAGAGGATAAAAGAACCCAAATGGGGGGGCGGGGGGGTGTCACAGCAGGGGTGGGGTGTGGGTCCAGCATTAGGAAGGTTGAGAACCACTGGACTAGATGATCTCCGAGGTCCCTTCCAATTCTGTTATTCTGCATTCTGTGCTTCCATATTCTTGCAAGAAAATGACAGGAATGTACCAGGATTAGTCTTTGGAGAGCCAGTTTTGCGGTTAAGGCGCCAGTCTAGAAACTGGGGGACTGTGAGTTCTAGTCCCACTTTTGGCATGAAAGCCAGTTAGAGTACTTTGGGCCAGTCACTCTCTCTCAGCCCAACCCACCTCACAGGGTTGTTGTTGTTGTGGGGAAAATAAGAGGAGGAAGAAGTATTGGATCGGTTCACCTTGAGCTATCTATAAATTTAAATACATGACTAAACAGATGATTGGCCATCAAAAACCACAGACTCTGGATGAGAACAATTGCAAAAACATTCTAGAAGAAGACGATGGCAAACTACTCCTGTGTTGGGCCAAGAAAACTTCAGAGATGCACACGTATAAAGGTAAAGATAAAAGGTTTCCCTTATCCAGTCGTATCAATCTCTAGGAGGTGGTACTCATCTGAATATGTAGTTAAGCATTAACAAGATTGTCACGGGGTGATTTTCTGTTTGTCAGCTGTACTCATATGTATTCATATGTCAGGCACTATGACCCAGAGGTTCTTAGCAAAGTGAAGCAGTCACATAGGGTGTGATCTGCGCAGATGTGAAATTCCTTTGTACCCCTCCCTTACTTCTGCTGTAGTCCTTCATTGAGAAGGACGCATATTTTAATCTGTCAAGATGTAATCATTAAGTATTAGGTTTTTATATTTCTTTTGTACCGAAATAAATATTTTATTATTAGACTTTATACTCGGGTTTATTTTATCATAAATTGGTTTCCGAAGCAAAAGATCCAATCACATCTACAATTTATCTTTCTCAAGTTAACAAAGATCATCATCATCATCATCATCATCATCATCATCATCATCATCATCATCATCAAAATATTATGGGATGTTATGAAATGTTACATGATACATATAAAGCAGCTGAACATGCATGCCTTATCATGCATCGTTAGTCAAACGATGCTAACCAATAAAAGAATGCATTCCAAACCCAGTATCTTTACCTATCTGTTTAAGGGGTCCCTCATCTTGTATCTATGGACTGTCTCTCCTTAAGGTAAAGGTAAAAGGTAGAGGTTTCCCCTGTCCAGTCGTCTCCGATTCTAGAGGGAGGGTTTGCTCATCTCTGTTTCTTAGCCGAAGGAGCCATGTTGTCCGAAGACACTTCTGTGGTCATGGGGCCAACATGACTGTCACAATGTGAATATTGTCAGTTGTGAGTCTATGCAGGGTGATGCATCCCTATTCTAAATACTTGGTACTTCCCAATATAAGCAGAACACGTGATATGATGTTTTGCGCATGTCTACATTCCTATCCACCATTAATCACTTCTGATGTGCCTTCCGAACTAGAAGGTTGTGTTACTTAGCAAAGATGTAGATTATTCAGGATTTATTGTTTTTGTACTCAAGTAAATATTTTCTATTAGACATTTAATCTCGGTTTTATTTCTAAGTATTTGAATTCCAAGTAAAAGATCCAAATATCGCCTCTATAGGGAATTCTTCCCTTAACATGGTAGCAATCGGACGGATCGAACCTTATCTCAAGTTAACAATGACTATATGCCAAGACACACAGAATGCTGTTATCTTCCCACCAAAGTGGTACCTATTTATCTACTCGCATTTGCATGCTTTTGAACCGCTAGGTGGGCAGGAGCTGGGGCAAGGAACGGGAGCTCACCCCATTGCACGGCGGCCGGGTTTCGAACCTGGGCTGTCAACTTTCCAACTGATTAGCTCAGCGTCTTTATTTATTTATTTATTTATTTATTTATTTATGGTTTCTTATATGCCGCCCCACTCCCGAGGGACTCAGGGCGGCTTACAACACAGGAATAAAATACAAGAAAACCAATAAATTCAATTTAAAATCAAAATACAAAAATTAAAAATTACAGTATAAAAACACCATTCAACCGCCAGACATACCCGGGGGAGAGTGCAGATGGAATTAGGCTCTCCCCCCTGCCTGCAGGAAGAGCCATGTCTTAACGGCTTTTCGGAAGGCCAGCAGGGTGGGGATGGTTCGGGTCTCTGGAGGGAGTTGGTTCCAGAGCGCAGGGCCGGCCACAGAGAAGGCTCTCCCCCTAGGACCCGCCAGCCGACATTGCTTGGCTGACGGGAGCTGGAGGAGGCCAACTCTGTGGGCCCTAACTGGTCGGAGGGAAGTATGAGGCAGAATGCGGTCCCGGAGATAACCTGGTCCTAAGCCATGAAGGGCTTTAAAGATGATGATCAACACCTTGAATTGGACCCGGAGACTAATGGGCAACCAATGCAGCTGGCGGAGTATAGATGTCACGTGGGTGTACCTTGGCACACCCACCACAGCACGCGCAGCCGCATTTTGTACCAACTGGAGTCTCCGGATACTCTTCAAGGGTAGCCCCATGTAGAGCGCATTGCAGTAGTCCAAACGGGAGGTGACAAGGGCATGAGTGACCGTGAGTAGAGCCTCCTTCTCCAAGTATGGCCGCAACTGGTGCACCAGGCGAACCTGTGCAAAGGCCCCCCTAGCCACAGCAGTAAGATGGTGTTCCAATTTTAGCTGTGGATCTAGGAGGACCCCCAAGTTGCGGACCTGATCCGAGGGAGTCAATTTCTCTCCCTCGAGAACCAAGGAGGGATAGTTGTCACAATCCTTAGGAGGCAATATCCAAAGCCACTCAGTCTTGTCGGGGTTGAGTCTGAGTCTGTTCCTCCCCATCCAGATCCTAACGTCGTCCAGGCATCGGCACATTACATCGGCTGCCACAATGAAGTCAGACGTGGTGGTGATGTACAGCTGGGTGTCATCCGCGTACTGATGGAAACACACCCCATGTCTGCGGATGATCTCCCCCAGCGGTTTCATGTAAATGTTAAACAGGATGGGCGAGAGAACCGACCCCTGAGGCACCCCGCATAACAGGGGCCTAGGGGTGGATCTCTGCCCTCCTGCCAACACCGACTGCATCCTATCGGCAAGATAAGAGGAGAACCACCGTAAAACGGTGCCTCCCACTCCCAACTCGCCGAGACGATGCAGAAGGATACCATGGTCGATGGTATCGAAAGCCGCTGAGAGGTCAAGTAGCACCAGGATGGAGGAAATTCCCCCATCCCGGGCCCGCCAGAGATCATCCATCAGAGCGACCAAGGCAGTTTCTGTACTGTAGCCGCGCCTGAAACCCGACTGATAGGAATCTAGATGATCTGTTTCATCCAGAAGCCGCAGAAGCTGAGTGGCCACCACCTTCTCCACAACTTTCCCTAAAAAAGGCAAGTTGGAGACCGGACGATAGTTCTTCAAGTCGGCTGGATCCAGGGAAGGCTTCTTCAGGAGGGGTCTCACCACCGCAGTTTTTAACGACTGCGGTACGGATCCCTCCTCCAAAGAAGCGATGACCACCGCCCGGATCCAGCCGCGTGTCACCTCCCTGCTGGCCAAAATCAGCCAGGAAGGGCACGGGTCCAATAAACAGGTGGAGGCCCCCATCGCCCCCATGGCTCTGTCCACATCCTCAGGAGAAACAGGCCCAAACTCCTCCCACAACGATGGACTAAGACTAGCCCCTGTCAACTCCATGGACTCTGCCCAGCCAGAGTCCAGGTTTGACCGAATCCGAGCGACTTTATCCGTCAGAAACTCGGCAAATTCCTCAGCTCTGCCTTGCAAGTGCTCCTCGCTCCCCCCTTTTGCAAGGAGGGAGCGAGTCACCCTAAACAAGGCGGCTGGGCGAGAATCTGCGGACGCAATAAGAGCGGAGAAATAGGATCGTTTCGCCGCCCTTATCGCCACTAAATAAGATCTGATGTAAATTCTTAATAGTGTTCGGTCGGAGTCGGTTTTGCTGGACCTCCAGCGGCGCTCCAGACGTCTCTTCTGGCGTTTCATCTCCCGGAGCTCCTCGGTAAACCAGGGAGCTTTCCGGGATCCACTGCCGCGGAGAGGTCGCAAAGGCGCAATTCGGTCTAAAGCCACTTTAACTACAGAGCCATCGCGCCACATATACAGGAATCATCAGGAGGCTATTTTTTATAAATATACCGGTACATCAGGGGTGGGTTCCTCCTGGTTCGGACCGGATCACCCGAACCGGTAGCGATCCGCTGGTGATGTCACGTAACTGGATCGGCCGGTGCTGGTCTGTGCGTGCCATCATCTTTTTTTTGTTCAGCAGCTCGAAAAAGGGCCCTCCAGCCCGCCCCCGGATTAATACTGACCTTTATTTCTTCGCCCGAAGCACAGCTGATGAGCTCCTCAGCTGTGTTTCAGCTGATTCCTGCTCCTGAGCATGCACAAAAGCATAATTGTACGAGATGACGCGCGCATGCAAGCGGGGCAAGTGAGCGCGCACAAAACGTTGCGATGCGAACCGGTGGGGAAGGTAAGTGGAACCCACTCCTGCGGTACATACATACTGTACAACATTGCTCACCTCCCCAAAATCTGCATGAAAGATATATAGGAATGGAAAATGCATTACTGAAAGGAAATAGCACTTTACTTAGCACTTTACTTATATACCGCTTCATAGTGCTTTACAGCCCTCTCTAAGCGGTTTACAGAGTTCAGCATATTGCCCCCAACAATCTGGGTCCTCATTTTACCGACCTCAGAAGGATGGAAGGCTGAGTCAACCTTGAGCCTAGTGAGATTTGAACAGCTGAACTGCTGAACTAGCAGTCAGCCTGCAGTGGCTGCATTTAACCACTGCACCACTTCAGCTCCTGCTTATAAAAATGGATGTGATGTATTGCTACCGTTATCTCTGAAGAATTTTACAAAAGAATGGATGCCTTCTCCCCCCCACATCGGTATACATCTTTTCCAGAGCACCTCCGATTTGACAGCCCTGCACACCGTCTCCTTTACATCAGAGAGAATCAAAACCGTTGCCTGTCTCATTGACAGCTGACAGAGCAGTGTCTTCTCCTTCCCTCCCTGCGCAATCCTCCTGAGCCATCTCTAACTGCCTTAACTTTGGGCGAGATCAAATTGGCCCTTCAGCAAAAGGATCCTCTGGAGACACAGTGAGAGTTCCATTGTAACCTCTTCCCAGTCTGGCAAATTAGGCTCTTAAATAATGATGTTTTAACAAAAGGCTGGTATTATAATCAGAGAAGCTTGTGCAGAGCGCAGTTTCCATCCCCGCCTGCGAGACAAAATGATGGTAACCAGTTCCTTTTTTTTCTCCCTTGCAACTGGACTTTCCATATGTTTATAGAAAGTCTCGGTCATCCAGGTCATGGTTGTCCCAAAGGTCTTCCTTCCTTCCTTCTTTCCTTCTTTCTTTCTTTCCTTCTTCTTTCTTTCTTTCTTTCTTTCTTTCTTTCTTTCTTTCTTTCTTTCTTTCTTTCTTTCTTTCCTTCATTCTTTCTTTCTTTCCTTCCTTCCTTCATTCTTTCCTTCTTCCTTCCTTCCTTCCTTCTTTCCTTCTTTCTTTCTTTCCTTCTTTCTTTCCTTCCTTCCTTCCTTCCTTCCTTCCTTCCTTCCTTCTTCCTTCCTTCCTTCCTTCCTTCTTTCCTTCTTTCTTTCCTTCTTTCCTTCTTTCTTTCTTTCCTTCCTTCCTTCCTTCTTTCCTTCTTCCTTTCTTCCTTCCTTCTTTCCTTCTATCTTTCTTTCCTTCTTTCTTTCTTTCTTTCTTTCTTTCCTTCCTTCCTTCCTTCCTTCCTTCCTTCCTTCCTTCTTTCCTTCCTTCCTTCCTTCCTTCCTTCCTTCCTTCCTTCTTTCTTTCTTTCTTTCCTTCCTTCCTTCCTTCTTTCCTTCCTTCTTTCTTTCTTTCTTTCCTTCCTTCCTTCTCTCTTGCTTTCTCTCTTTCTTTCGCTCCCTCCCTCTTTCTTTCCTTTTTTAAAAAAGGCAAGTGGACTTTCTTCAGGGTTTTTTTCCCCTTCCTTGAAAACATTTCCCTTCTCATCCAAGAAGTTGCTTCAGTTCGGACTGAATGGTGGGGAATGGAAGGATTTATGGAATGGAAGGACGGCAAGGAATATAAAATCCTTCCATCCCCCCATCATTCAATCAGAACTGAAGAAGCTTCTTGGATGAGAAGCGGAATGTCTTCAAGGAGAAAAACAAAAACAAAGGAAGTATAGCTGCCTTTTGAGAGAGAGAAAGCACCTTTGGAAAGGACATTCCATAGCACCACCAGGGTCCTTGAATGTGGGGTTCAACACCATGCATGCAACCCATGGAGGTGCTAAAGGGACTCTTCCATTGTGCTTAAACCAGCACCTTCTGTCCCTGATCTTGCTTAATTTTGCTTCATTTTTAACCTAGTTTCTCTTTCCTTGCAAACAAAATCCAACCAGATTAACATCAATCCAACAATCGTGTAAACAATACCCCAATCAAGGAATGGTCAAACAAGCCAACAGTAAACAGCCCAACTAAAGAACTTCTAAGGCCACCCCCAGGGCAAGCCACTAGAATATAAACTGAGAGCAAGCCCCATTCCTTTCTAACACCGATGAGGCTACCTAGTTTGGGTATTGAAACTCAGAATAGAGCTGAAAGGGACCTTGGAGGTCTTCTAGTCCAACCCTCTGCTCAAGCAGGAGACCCTATATCACTTCAGACAGGTGGCTGTCCAGTCTTTCCTTAAAAACCTCCATTGCTGGAGCACCCGTAATTTCTGGAGGCAAGCTGTTCCCCTGGTTAATTGTTCTCACTGAAATGTCTGCAAGAAAACAACCAAGCTCAGAGAGTACCAAAGTCCTCTCTTCTCAACCCTGAACTACAAATATTCTCTTTTATTAAAATCCAACCGATCAACCCAAGCAAATATTCCTTATTGTCTCCTCCATTGACTCCCTCTTCTGCCCTCATGGGATCCGTAGCCCTTCTTTCTTACCTTTAGTTTCCTTCTGTCATCAACCGGACCCTCGTCCCTCTATTACATCCATCACCTTGGCACCTCCGCTTCTCTCTGGAGCCCGAAATGCCAGGAAATGCTGCATCTTACACAATGGCTTCCTGCAGGGATAACAGCTGTCACTTACGTTACGGAACAAGGTTAAAGAAAGCCATAACTCTTAAACGTATTCCATAATTCTATAAAAGCAAATCTTTAGGAGAACCTCTAAGGGTTTAAAACTCTTCTACCTTTTGGAGAAGTTTTACGATAACAACAATAATCACTGAATGATAGATGGTTTGATATTTTGCTATGGGTTTTTTTTCTTTTCTTTTCTATTTTTCCATATAGAATAGTGGCCCCCAACCTTTCTGGCTTGGCAGACCGGTGGAAGGGGACAGGGGATGGTTCTGTGAGCGGCAAGCACGCGCACTCAAACATGCGGTTCGCGCAAGAGCTGTGCATGCACGCGCTCACCTGCCACTCTCACGCGAATGGAGCTTCGCGTGTGCGAGCGCTCTCCTCTTGCAAAATGGGGCAAAACTCACTTAACAACTCTCTCACTTAGCAACAGAAATTCTGGGCTCAATTGCCATCAGTCAATACACAGGTGGTGTATTTATCTATAGCTTTTATGCTTGTATTTCTATTTGCACACTGCTCAGAATTTCTATAGGGAAATAGACAGTTTCTAAATGTCACACACACACAGAGAGAGAGAGAGAGAGAGAGAGAGAGAGAGAGAGAGAGAGAGAGAGAGAGAGAGAGAGAGAGAGAGAGAGAGAGAGAGAGAGAGAGAGAGGTGTTATATAAATCAGGCTAAGCCTGATATTTGTCCATGTCACATGTATTAGCATTTTACAGCTTGGAGATGGAACAGCAGGGAAGAAAAATAAAGGCAACTCCTAACAGGTTATGCCACCTCTCACCATCAATCTCTCAGGAAGGATGTGACAAATCAGTGACATGGCATATGAAAAACCAAAGGAAATGTTAAAGTATGGGAAGCAATTACTAGGTCATTTTATTTATTTAGCTACCCGTCTCACTAGCTCTGGTGGCTCATAACCAATTTAAGAACAACAGGAATAGTAACAAAAATGAATACAATCACATACAGCTATCTTAAAAGCAGGATTAAACATTCAATAAAGCATAATTGCATTCAGCCAGTGAATATAAATCATACAGCCATTTAATATAGACATTGCTAAGGCCCACCGCTGATGCCCGTCATGTAGGATGGTGGCACAGTCAAGACTTCAGGGTTGGAGAAAAGGAGTTGTACTGGCACCAAATTGCTTGTGCCTATAATGATAACATAATAGAATAGAGTTGGAAGGGATCTTGAAGGTCTTCAAGTCCAACCCCGTGCACAGGAAGGAATATGCCATATCATTCTGAACAAATAGCTATTCTGTCTCTTCTTGAAAATCTCCTGTGATAGGGCATCCACAACTTCCAGAAGCAAGTCATTCCATTAATTAATTAATTAATTAATGCTTCTCAGTATCAGGAAATTTCTCCTAGGTGGGATTGCTTTCAATCAATCAGAATAGAGCTGGAAGGTACCTTGGAGGTCTTCTAGTCCAACCCACTGCTCAAGTAGGAGACCCTATACCATTTGAGACAAGTGGCTGTTCAGTCTCTTCTTAAAAACCTCCAGGGATGAAGCTCCCACAACGTCTGAAGGGAAGCTGTTCCACTGGTTAATTGTCCTCACTGTTAGGAAGTTTCATCTTCATTCCAGGTTGCTTCTCTCCTTGATTAGTTTCCATCCATTGTTTGTTGTCTTGCCTTCAGGTGCTTTGGAAAATAAGTTGACCCCCTCCTCTTAAAAACAAGAAAAAAGTCAAGGAAACAATTGGTCCATTGCTGGGAGAAAGTGGCAAGAAGGTGACAAGCAACAGGAAGAAAGCAGAACTGCTTAACTCGTTCTTTGCATCTGTCTTTACACAAAGGGAAAAAACAGCCCAACCTATCAAAAACAGCACCACAAAAAACAGATTAGGAACACAAGTTAAAAAAGGGAAGAAAATGGTAAGTGAACACCTGTCTACCCTAGACAAGTTCAAAGCACCAGGACCGGATGTATTACACCCCAAGGTTCTGAAGGAACTGGCAGACAAGATCTCAGAACCACTGAACTACATCTTTCAAAGATCCTGGAGCACGGGGAACTGCCAGAGGACTGGAAAAGAGCTGATGTAGTTCAGGGTTGAGTTCTAACTTACCTCGCCAACAGTTCGCTTCCTCCCGCGCCGTGTGGCTGCGCCGTGCGGCACGCAGGCGCTTTGCACGTGCGTGCGTGTGTGCATGCACAGTGCCGAAAATTCTCAAAAATTCAAAAAAAAAGCCAAAAACAAGATGGCGGTGCATGTGCAGTGCCAGAAACTCGACTTCTGTGCATGTGCAGAAGGAAAAAAATCAGCAAAAAATCCCCCCCCCCAAAAAAAATTTCAAAAAAAAAATCCCAAAAAAAGATGGTGGCGTCCATGGACCGGCACCGACAGAACCAGCTCCGTGACGTCACCAGCAGTTTGCTACCAGTTCTATAGAACCAGTGAAAACTGGGAGGAACCCACCTGTGATGCAGTTCCCATCTTCAAAAAAGGAAAAAAAATAAATCCAGGAAACTACAGACCTATCATCCTAACCTCAATACCAGGGTAGATTCTGGAAAAGATAATCAAGCAACAAATCAATGAACACCTAGAAGCAAAGAAAATAATAACCAAAATCCAACATGGATTTGTCAAAAACAGATCATGCCAGACTAATCTTATTGCATTCTTTGACAATGTGACAAAATTAGTGGACCAGAGGAATGCTGTCGATATAATTTACTTGGACTTCAGTAAGGCATTTGATAAAGTAAACCATAACCTATTACTAGATAAAGTAGAAAAATGTGGATTAGACAGCATCACCACCAGATGAATTCAACCTGGCTGACCAACCACACTCAATGTGTAGTCCTCAATAGAACTGCGTCTACATGGAGGGAAGTATGCAGTGGAGTACCCAAGGCTCTGTTTGAGGCCCAGTACTCTTCATCATCTTGATCAATGACTTGGACGAGGGAATAGATGGGGAACTCATCAAATTTGCAGATGACACCAAGGTGGCAGGAATAGCCAACACTCCAGAAGATAGGCTTAAGATACAGAAGAATCTTGACAGACTTGAACATTGGGTGCTATCTAACAAAATGAAATTTAATGGTTAAAAAAGTAAGGTTGCATATTTAGGCAAGAAAAACAGAATGCACAGGTACAGTATATATGGTACCTTGCTCAATAGTAGTAACTGTGAGAGGGATCTTGGAGTCCTACTGGACATCCATTTAAATATGAGCCAGCAGTGTGCAGCAGCTGCCAAAAAAGCCAACGCAGTTCTAGGCTGCATAAACTGAGGGATAGAATCAAGATCACGTGAAGTGTTAATACCACTTTATAATGCCTTGGTAAGGCCACACTTGGAATACTGCATTCAGTTTTGGTCGCCACGATGTAAAAAAGATGTGGAGATTCTAGAAAGAGTGCAGAGAAGAGCAACAAAGATGATTAGGGGACTGGAGGCTAAAACATATGAAGAACGGTTGCAGGAACTGGGTATGTCTAGTTTAATGAAAAGAAGGACTAGGGGAGACATGATAGCAGTGTTCCAATATCTCAGGGGTTGCCACAAAGAAGAGGGAGTCAAACTATTCTCCAAAGCACCTGAGGGTAGAACAAGAAGCAATGGGTGGAAACTAAACAAGGAGAGAAGCAACTTAGATCTAAGGAGAAATTTCCTGACAGTTAGAACAATTTATCAGTGGAACAGCTTGCCTCCAGAAGTTGTGAGTGCTCCAACACTGGAAGTTTTTAAGAAGATGTTGGATAACCATTTGTCTGAAGTGGTGTAGAGTTTCCTGCCTAAGCAGGACGTTGGACTAGAAGACCTCCAAGGTCCCTTCCAACTCTGTTATTGTATTGTATTGTATTGTATTGTATTGTATTGTATTGTATTGTATTGTATTCTATTCTATTCTATTCTATTCTATTCTATTCTATTCTATTCTATTCTATTCTATTCTATTCTATTCTATTCTATTCTATTCTATTCTATTCTATTCTTTATGGTAAGCCCTTACACACTGGAACACTGCTATCATATCACCCCTAGTCCTTCTTTTCTCTAGACTAGCCATATCCAGTTCCTGCAACTGTTCTTCATAAGTTTTAGTCTCCAGCCTTCTAATCATCCTATTGGTCGTCTCTACATTTTTTCCAAAGTCTCAGCAACTTTTTTGTAATGTAATGACCAAAACTGGATGCAGTATTCCAGATGTGGTCTTACTATTGAAGATTAAATATTGAAGAGATCATTCTTTAATGATCTTCCATCTGTTACTTCTTGTCCTGCATTCAGGTACTTTGGAGAATAGGTAGACCGCTTCTTCCAAATTTTGAAAGAATGAACTTCCAAAGAGCATGGACCATTATTGGGGTTGGTTTGTATTTTGCTGACTGGTTTGTTTTATACACTACACTGTGGCTGTGTGTGACACTTCTTACTCTGAACTGGAGAGAGTTTGGAACTACCTAACTGCATCAGCACTCTAAATTAATGTGTGTGGACAATACAATGGTTGTAAAATGAACCCATTACAGAGTTCTAGGGATGTTTATTGGACCATAAGAAAAATGACTGAGCTGAACATTTTTCAGTAGTCTCCATTTTCGTCTATAGACACACAGACACAAAGAAAGAGAGAAGGGTTAGAAGTATAGAAGTAGAACTGTACAATCAGTGGGATTCAAATAATTTAACAAACGGTTCTCTGCCGTAATAGCTGGGTGGGTGGGTGTGGCAATAGTGGGCATGGCCAGGACATGTGACAGGCAGCACTCGACCTCCTGCACCCCCCTGGGAGCAAAAACAGGTCGTGGGGGGCTCACCAACCCCCTGCACCTCGTTTTGGGCCTAGGAGGCCTTCCTGAAGCCTCCTGAGAGTAAAAGGGCTGGGGGGCCCACACTGCAACCCCCCATGCCCCATTTTGGACCTAGTAGGCCTCCCTGCAGCCTCCTGGGAGCAAAAATGGGCCGTGGGGGGCACCCCGCACCCCCGCACCCCATTTTGGGCCTAGTAGGCCTCCCTGCACTTACCTGGGAACCAAAATGGAGCACATGGGGACTCCTGGAAGGGGCGGGGAGGAGAGGGGCCAGCCAGTAAGTTTACTACCAGTTCTCCCGAACCAGCCCGAACCGGCTGAGTACAATGCATCTAAGAAGTGGCTTCCTTTGCTGGTGCTTCAAGTAATGTCCTGGAATGTTTCAATGATGTTCGTGAAACATCATTGAAGAAGTTTCATGAAACAGCTTCTAAAGAACTGAGCACAACTGCCATGCTTCCTTTACATCTCTTTCTGGGTTTCCTGCACATCCAGTACTACATCCTGCAGAGAGATATGGAGAGAAAAGTGGGCAAGGAATGCGTCTGAATTGAAGTCAATTGTAGTTGCATCAAAAATGGAACTAAAAAAAAGAGAGAGGCACATTGAGGAGATATACCGTATTTTTTGGAGTATAAGACACACCTTAGTTTTGGGGGAGGAAAATAGGGGGGGGGGAAATCTACCTACCAGGTATTCATCTGGCTAGTGTCCTTAGTCTGTTCAGCTTCAGCACATTATTTTATCCCCTGGTTAGGGCTGAAAAGGCCTTTTTCAGAGGGAGTAGGCTGAAAAGCACTGCTTTTTCAGAGGGAGTAGGAATGAAAACAAGCCTGCAAATTCTTAGGGCTGGAAAAAACCTTCTTTGGAGGGAATAGGAAGCCGGGAAGATCGTTAGAACCTCATTAGGGCTGGAAAAAAAAGCTTCAAAAAAGCTACATTCGAAGTATAAGACGCACCCAAATTTTCAGCCTCTTTTAGGGAGGAAATAGGTGCATCTTATACTCCAAAAAATACGGTACATTAAAACACTCCCTATACTAGGGAAATTACAGAACAAAGAATGACACATCAGGGAAACTGAATTCACTTTTCAGTGAATTTATATTGGCAGATATGGATGTTAAGGGGCTGTATATAAAATGCTTTATGGTCTGGAAAGTTGCAAATACAAACATGTGGATTTTTTAAAAAGAGATTTGTTAGAGTAGATGGAGTAGAATTATTCGCCCACTCCAAAACACTCTGGGCAGCTGTCATATTAATAGATGCAGAAAAAGGAATTGTACTGACATCAACTTGCATCCACCTATAATGGTAAAATAACAGAATAACAGAGTTGGAAGGGACCTTGGAGGTCTTCTAGTCCAACCCCCTGCTCAGGCAAGTATATCATTTCAGACAAACAGTTGTCCAATCTCTTCTTTAAAACTTCCAGTGTTGGAGCACCCACAACTTTGATTTCATTGAGGGCCATATCAGGGTTGTGTTTGACCTTGGGAGGGCAGGATGGACGTGGCCAGGGTGGGTGTGGCCAGCTTGACATCCATTAGGAGCCGAGGTGGCACAGTAGTTAAAAGCAGCACTGCGACCTTCAGTTGATTGCTAGTTCAGCAGTTCAGCTGTTCAAATCTCACCAGGCTCAAGGTTGACTCAGCCTTCCATCCTTCCGAGGTGGGTAAAATGAGGACCCAGATTGTTGAGGGCAATATGCTGAACTCTGTAAAGCGCTTAGAGAGGGCTGTAAAGCACTATGAAGTGGTATATAAGTCTAAGTGCTATTGCTATCACTTGTGTTGTGGTGGCCCGAGCACTCTACCAGCGAAAATGGGCTCCTGAGCTCCGTTTTTGGCTGCGACAGCCTCCTGCAACCCTCTGCCAGCAAAAACGGAGCTCGGGAGGGCTGCATGCAGCCCTCCGAAGCTCCGTTTTCACTGGCAGAGGCACTGTGGGCCAGTCCTTTGCTGTTTCCAGGAAGGCCCTGCGGGCCAGAACTAAGCACCCTGTGGGCCGGATCCACTCCCAGGCCTTGAGTTTGACACCCCTGATCTATGTGGTCACCAGGAGTTGAAAATGACTTGATGGTACATGGTCAATGAAAGAAAATATTCTAGGTGTGATCAGTTGAATGTCGTTATATTTTCTGTTTGGTTCTTCCCCATCAAGAATAGATCCGTGATGGAAGGCATCTCTTTCTAAATATTCTAAATGACCTACTGTCACGCTGCTAGCCGAACAGTTGTCTTCAGGGGAAATGTCATGCCCTTGGAGTCAGACTCAGCTGCCATGCAGGCTGCTTCAGGCACTTCCTTGCTCCTCAGCCCATCTTGGCTATACCTTCGTGGCACTTCGCCAAGCAAACCACAAGATGCTGAATTCACCAGCAAAGCTTAAGAAAGATGGGCAGCTCATGTGCGTGTTTAGCAGGGAGGGAATCTTAAATATCACAGTAACCGTTTTCCCTTGCTGGAAGCAAGTGGCTTCTCATTATGTGACTCTCGTCTGGAGTCCAGTTATTTAGGAACCCAGCTTTTTAATTGACTAACATTTTGTCTGTCCCTTGACTTGGCATCCTAAATTTTCAGCCTGACCTTGGATTGTTTGACCTGGATTTTGCCTTCTTCCAGCTAAATTCTTATCTGCAAAGGATTCCTGTTTCCCTGCTTCTGATTTTTTTCTCTGCTATAGGAGCCGAGGTGGTGCAGTGGTTAAAAGCAGCACTGCAACCTACATCAGTGACTGCTAGTTCAGCAGTTCAGCTTGTCAGGATGAGAATAACTCTCATTAGAGGCGAAAATAGATCTTTTCCTGGAACTCTGACATTAGAAATGAAACCGCAGTTTAAAGTTCTAAGTAGAAATATTTATTTTGGTACAAAAACAATAAAGTCTAATTAATTACATCTTTGATATAAAAAACACGTCTTGCTTCCACAGAAGCTAGGAACAGAAAGAATGGACGGGGGGAATGGAATGTACACATGTGTACTAGGAACATATCAATCACGTGCTCAGGAATAAACCATTATATTAGATAGGGATGCAGCTCCCTGCATATACATGTAACAGGCAATAATCACTGCGTGACACAGCTGTTCAAATCTCACCAGGCTCAAGGTTGACTCAGCCTTCCATCCTTCCGAGGTGGGTAAAATGAGGACCCAGATTGTTGGGGGCAATATGCTGAACTCTGTAAACCACTTAGAGATGGCTGTAAAAGCACTGTGAAGAGGTATATAAGTCTAAGTGCTATTGCTATTGCTATTTGTTCTGCTACCTTAATGTTAGGACTTGTAGCAATATCCTCCCTTTAACACTGTGTGTGCCTACGAACTGGGCCTGGCTCCTGAAGGGATGCTAATCTAGCCAAGACCCGAAAAGTAGGAGAATACCAAGGTAAGTTATCAACGAATCAGATATTTATTGCTGGCTTACTAAAGAATGGTGAAATGATACAAATATCGGCACTCTTCTCGTGGTTTTTATGATTGGAATTTGAACTGAAGTCAACCCCTACCAAATCCCCTGTAATGCTGGCATCTCCATGCTAAAATTCAGCAGGGAAAGAGGGAGTAGAGCTGGACTACCTTTGGCACAGGAAGGGTACCCTGATGCTGTGGGGGGGGAGAGAATTGAATTATGATGTAAGAATAGCAATAGCACTTAGACTTATATACTGCTTCATAGTGCTTTACAGCCCTCTCTAAGCGGTTTACAGAGTTCAGCATATTGCCCCCAACAATCTGGGTCCTCATTTTACCGACCTCGGAAGGATGGAAGGCTGAGTCAACCTTGAGCCTGGTGAGATTTGAACAGCTGAACTGCTGAACTAGCAGTCAGCCTGCAGTCGCAGCATTTAACCACTGCACCACCTCAGCTCTTATAGCAATAGCACTTAGACTTATATACCGCTTCATAGTGCTTTATAGCCCTCTCTAAGCGGTTTACAGAGTCAGCATATTGCCCCCAACCATCTGGGTCCTCATTTTACCCATCTCGGAAGGATGGAAGGCTGAGTCAACCTTGAGCCTGGTGAGATTTGAACAGCTGAACTGCTGAACTAGCAGTCAGCCTGCAGTCGCAGCATTTAACCACTGCACCACCTCAGCTCTTATAGCAATAGCACTTAGACTTATATACCGCTTCATAGTGCTTTATAGCCCTCTCTAAGCGGTTTACAGAGTTCAGCATATTGCCCCCAACAATCTGGGTCCTCATTTTACCCACCTCGGAAGGATGGAAGGCTGAGTCAACCTTGAGCCTGGTGAGATTTGAACAGCTGAACTGCTGAACTAGCAGTCAGCCTGCAGTCGCAGCATTTAACCACTGCACCACCTCAGCTCTTATAGCAATAGCACTTAGACTTATATACCGCTTCATAGTGCTTTATAGCCCTCTCTAAGCGGTTTACAGAGTTCAGCATATTGCCCCCAACAATCTGGGTCCTCATTTTACCGACCTCAGAAGGATGGAAGGCTGAGTCAACCTTGAGCCGGTGAGATTTGAACAGCTGAACTGCTGAACTGCAGTGCTGCATTTTAACCACTGCGCCACCTCGGCTCCTGTTGAAGAAGAAATCAACAAACACCACCCCACACACCAATTATCCCAAATAAAATATTAGCCGTAAGGAAAAGCCTTAGAAAATCCAAAAGACCAAGATGCTAATAAAAAACTGTCTGAAGCCCATTCCACATTCCAGCCAGACACCTAACAAAAACATTGAGCCGTGGTGGCGCAGTGGTTAAAATGCAGTACTGCAGGCTACTTCTTGCTGCCTGCCTGCAATTTGGCAGTTCAAATCTCACCAGGCTCAAGGTTGACTTCGCCTTCCATCCTTCTGAGGTGGGTAAAATGAGGATTGTTGGGGGCAATATTATAAAATTATCTGCTACAAAATTACATTGTAGCACATAATAAAATTATGTGCTACAATGTCCTACCTGTCAATGAATACTTCAGCTTCAACCACAACAATACATGAGCACACAATAGATACAAACTTATGGTAAACTGCTCCAAACTTGATTGCAGAACATACAACTTCAGCAACAGAATTGTCAATGCCTGGAATGCACAACCTGACTCTGTGATTTCTTCCCCAAACGCCCAAAATTTTAACCTTAGATTGTCTACTGTCGACCTCACCCCATTCCTAAGAGGTCCTTAGTGCATAAGGGCACCAGCGTGCCTACTGTCCCTGTCCTAATATTCCCTTTTATTCGTATCCATTTCTTGTATTCATAATGTTTATACTTATATCTGTTATCTAATACATGCTTGACGAAATAAAATAAAAAATAAAATAAAATAAATGAATAAATAAATAAATAAATAAAATATGCTGACTATTTAAACCGCTTAGAGAGGGCTGTAAAGCACTGTAAAGTGGTATATAAGTCTAATCGTTATTGCGATTGTAACAAGAAGCTAACTGCCGATGTCAGCACTTA